>QNUK01000010.1:2792500-3992500 GCA_013621035.1 Clarias magur | reverse complement strand
ATCTTGGCTTCACAAGTAGATGAAATTATGAATGAAATTATGTAAAATTAATAATGTGTATTAGGCCTGAGATCATCCTCTAGTACTGAGTTCAAGTAAAAAGCTAAAGTAGAACTATTGAACATTGTAAGGGCAAAGGTAGTACTGTTTTCTGTTGTAGAGGTTGGTCTAGTTTTAGATCTCATTGATCTAAAATGTCCCAGAAAGAAAAATGTGCCACACTGGAGTAACAAATATCAAAATGATTTCAAGTCAAATATGATTTCAGGATTGTATAACCATTTTCTTATGCAGATGATGATACAGTCTGACACAACAGCTTCCCATAAACATGAGGAGTATCTTTACTCCCAAATCACTTTACTGTAATGTGATGTTTGCATAGCACCCAAACTGCATCACACACAAGTTTGAGATAGAATAGATAGTTGTTATTTTAAGAAATGAAGGTAAGATGTTCTGGAATAGTCCTTGCAAAAACAGTATTGTCAAGTGCGTTTGCAAAACCTATCAAGTACCAGGATGAAACTTGTGCTCATTGAAGACCATCCCAGGAAACCATCCCAGAGGACTTACCTCTGCTGCGGAGGAGAAGTTCATTTAAAGTTACCAGCCTTAAAAAGTAATTAGCAGCACCTCAGATTAAAGCGGTTATGAATACTTTACAGAGCATAATTAGCAATAATTTGGATAACTTCAGCATTGTAGAAAGAAACAAGAATCAAGGCCATGTCCATGGAATTAGAAGGTGTGTTCAAACTTTTGACTGGTAGTGTATGCACATTTATGAGCATCTATATAAGGAGCATTTGTTCACCGTCATCCCATCGCCATGTAAACAACTGAAACATTGTTTCAATGTTATTTCATCAAAGTATTTTTGATTTTCAAAAAACAATATTATCCTAACATCGCCAACAAAAGTTGCTGGGATGCCTGAATATTATGAATTGTTTTTTTTAAAAGAAGTAGTGTTTTCGTGCCCTTTTGTGTTTCTCAATTAGTCAATTAACTCAATGAACTAACTGCTAATTAATTACTGTAGGTTCGGCTAGTTCAGCCTACATGCCAGTGAGTGCATATTTAGCATGTTAGCAACCATTAAGTACTAACCATAATATTTAGATTATCTGCAGTTATAAGATTTAATACAAGTATAAATACAATTATAAACATTTATATTTAAATAAAGTATAAATTTAAAATACAGTTTAAGTAAACTGTTCTTATAAAACTAGAAATATGTTTATTAACTTTATTGCAATTAGCTTACAGAAAGATTCTGTGTGTGTGTGTGTGTGTGTGTGGTTAAGTTCTTTCCACATTTTTCTTAAGTAAATTTCACCTCAGTATTTTTTCAGTGTATATTTAGCATCATCCGATGGAAAAAAAATCTGCCTAAATCATTTAATAACCCACCATCCAGCTGAGCTTTTATGACTGCTACAGTTTCCAGTTGCCCAGCTGGCAATATTATTACGGTTCCCAGGCTGTCTTTAAATCTGAAATAGTGTACAAGCTGGTTTCGCACTCTATTTTAGGTTAATAGGTGTGTATAATTAAATCATTTATTTGGTTTTTATTTCATTGATTAATTATGATTCTACACTAAGCCAAGTATAAAGAATTTTGGGATTTCTATTTGGTTCTTTTTATTCCTGGCGTTTTCTGACTGATCACATTTTTATGTAAAAACGCATTACTTTATTTCTCTATATAATCCACTGCTACACTATTGCACTTATCCCGGTGTTTCACTAGTGCAGGGATACCATCAAGGTAGAAAGTTTTGTCAGTACAATACTGGGATGTTGCAGTAAGCTCCAACAGAGTTCTTGTAATGGGCAAGTGGTGTTGGTGAATGATTGCGTTCACAGTCCCCAAAGACAGATGTGTCTCTTCTGCAAGTTAATTTTCAAGGATCAGACATTCTACTCACTGAATGTTTAAGGGAATAAAAGTGCTGGGCTCTGAGCCACTTCAGCCAGGATCATCATTAATGGATCATTGTACGGCTTTCTTTAAAACTTGGCACCTCCCTTGAGTGGCACAGCGGTAACGAGCCCACCCTCTTATCTGGAGATAGCAAGTTCAAATCCCGGGTGATGCAGTAGCCTTCCGCAGCCTAGAGAAAGTTGATTGGCCAAGCTCTTTTAGAGGGGAGGGATGGGAGGCACTTAGCGGTCTCCCAACAATCGCGGCTGGCCAATCATGGGTGTCTGTGAGTTTAATCATGCAAACAGAAGAAGCGGATAGCACTATCCTCAGCGTGTGTTATGCTTCTCCCAAAGGTACTTTGAATAGATGCATTCAGCTGGTGTTACGTGACGTGTTGAAAACACGTGATAGTATTTGACTTCCCTGATTGATAGTTGTAGCCGTGATGGGGGAGTGGCCTAAAAACAGATGGGAATTGGCTGCGACTAAATTAAGAAGATAATTGGGATAAAATCCCAAGCAAAAGAAATCAACAACCACGAAATACTGTGGCCAAGAGTCTCATCACCGTACTCTGCTTGAAATCTTCCTCTAAATGTCAATTGGTTTATGCCTTCATTCATTAAAAAATGTAATCACAAATACTGTTTTGACTCGACTGCCCCTTGTAATAACTGGTGGGTGAGAGATTTTCATCAAAAGCCCATAGCAATATCACTGGGAGCACTCAATTGGGATCAGGGGTTCTCTGGAGCACAATTTGAGAATTGTAGTTTTAGGGTGGTAAACATTATAGTTAGACATTTGTCCTACTCTCGCCATTGTTCTCACATAATTGGGATCTACATTAATAAAATACTCTTATACTCACTATAAATTCACACTTTGATCTCATAGTTAGCGTTTCACTCTTGGTAAAAAATGTAGGCAGCATTTTCATTTATTTGCCATCAGCGCTGCGTATAAAAACAGATTTAGTAGGCCTCGGATATGGGACAGTGAAATCAGATATCAGTAACAATACTAATCTTTAACAGGTGATAATCCACTATGTTTGGAGGATGAAGAGATAGAAAAGATTCAAGGAGCTCAATGGAACAATTGAATACTGCAAAAAAAAAAAAATAGGAAGCTACTGTAAATACTATATTAGCATAATGAGTTGCTGGGCATGTAATGAATGTAATTTATTCATTAAATACCCTGGGCATTGTTTAACAATCTGTTGATAGAGTGGTGTAATAAACGTTTGCATAAACAAAACCGAACAAAATTTTTTCACAAGATTTCAGAAACACAGATTTTCATCATCCTTAAATGCATATGTTGGTAATTGCCAGTCACCTGTTAATTAACAAGCAATCGTTAATTGGTTATTTTTATTTGTATTATGTGGGTGTATGGGTAATTACAGCCAACAATATCAGATAACTGGATTTCACAAAATGTTCTCAGTAGTTCTCAGTAGAGACTCCAAAGCACTTCCGTAAATCACTCTACATAAGCGTGTCTTCTACTGTAGATGCTGTACATACAGTATAACAAACTTAACATGACAGTAAATGTCAGATCTAAAGGTGCAACAGACCATACAAATTTCTTGATTTAAAGGTCCCGTGTTTTACTCTTTCTTACACTAGTTAACACAGGCCTCTGAGCTCCCCCAAAGTGTACGTGTTAATTCTCCAGATCAAGAACCTTCCAGTTAATGCATTTAATGCATTGTTAAACTTCCTCTGTTTCACTCCTTCTCCAAACGTGCCATTTCAGTGTCTATGTACGTCATCTACATTTACGTCTATGGCATTTGGCAGACACCCTCATCCAGAACGCATTACTTTTTTATCTTATTATACATCTGAGCAGTTGAGGGTTAAGGGCCCAATGGTGGCAACGTTTTGTTGGGGTTTGAACCTGGGACCTTCTAAACAGGTTAGGTCAGGCTGTCACCTTAACCACTGAGCTACCCCTGCCCCATACTGTATGTACAGTATATAAGCTCCTGCTGAGCCAAGTCCTGCTAGAGAACAGCAGAGCTGTGCAGAAAAATAGAGCAGGGGGATCTTTTTTATGAGGCCACATTTAGTGAAAAAACGGTAATGTTTCTAAGTAAGTCTTCTTATGTCATCTTAGATGTGTAGATTTACACACACTCAGGAGCAGGTGTAGAATATGAACGTTTTTTTGAATTCATTGAGATTTTCATGAATACCAGATTTCCTGTGTAAATCTTCACATACATATCTCCGTACATATTTAGATTAGATTAGATTCAACTTTATTGTCATTGCACATACTGTAGTTACAAGGCAACAAAATGCAGTTAGCATCTAACCAGAAGTGCAAGTTAGCAGTACAATATAAACATATATACAGATCTATAAAAATAGGATAAAAATAAGGTCTATGTATAAATTGGATTACAGAAGGAATATATATATATATATATATATCCATTGGATGGATTTACGGTCCGAGACAGAGCAGTTACCATACCAGTCTGTAATACTGCTGGTTATTATGCTCTCTACTGCACAACGGTAGAAATTGTTCATTATGTCCTTAGAAAGGTGATTCTTCCTTAGTAGTCTCAGGCGCTGGGAAGCTTTCTTGAGGAGACTGGAGGTATTAGTGAACCAAGTTAAATCCTCAGAAATGTGTATCCCCAGGAACTTGAAGTTTGTAACACATTCGACCATTGTCTCGTTGATGTAGACAGGGGAGTGTGTGTTACCTCTTCTCCCTCTAAAGTCCACAATGAGTTCCTTGGTCTTACTGGTGTTCAGGAGCAAGTGATTGTCAGCACACCACTCGGCCAAGTGCTTTACCTCTGCCCTGTAGTTAGTCTCATCGTTGTCATTGATGAGGCCAATCACTGTCGTGTCATCTGCAAACTTAATTATGGTATTAGAACCATACATAGGGCTGCAGTCATGTGTGTACAGTGAAAACAGGAAGGGGCTCAGTACACAGCCTTGTGGCACACCAGTGTTCAAGATGATGGTTGAGGAGAGAGTGTTATTGGATTTAACATTTTGTGGTCTGTTGGTCAGAAAATCCAGTATCCAGCTGCATAGAGAGGTGTTGATTCCGAGATCAGTAAGCTTACTAATCAGCCTTGAGGGGATGACTGTGTTGAAGGCTGAGCTGAAATCCACGGACAGCATTCTTGTGTAAGTGTTCTTATTATCCAGGTGAGAAAGTACCGTGTGTAGTGTTAGTGAAACAGCATCTTCAATGCTCCTATTCTCACGGTCGGCGAACTGATGAGGGTCCAGTGTGGGTGGAAGGCTTTTCTTGAGGTGTGCTAGGACTAGCCGCTCAAAGCACTTCATGATTATCGGTGTCAGTGCTACTGGGTGGTAATCATTAAGGCACATAGGTTTGGAGTGTTTAGGCACAGGCACAATGGAGGTGGATTTAAAGCAAGTAGGCACTGTTGATTGATATAGGGACAGATTAAAAATGTCTGTCATGACTTCAGTCAGCTGTTCATCACAGGTTATGAGCACACGTCCAGGTATTCCATCAGGGCCAGCAGCTTTCCGATTGTTTATCCTGCTGGAGGCAGCAGAGACTTCTGCGGTGGAAAGTGAGAGAGGCTGAAAGTTCACAGGCGGTATCAACGTAATGATCGTCTCCTGATGACTCTGGTCAAAACGAGCATAAAAGTTATTTAGCTCATTGAGGAAGGAGATTTCAGTGGATATGGTTGCAGAGTGGGCAGGTTTGTAATCACTGATGGACTGGATGCCCTGCCACATACGCCGAGGATCAGAGTTGTTGAAGATATCTTCGATCCTCAGCTTGTAGCTCCTCTTGGCCTTATCGATACCCCTTTTCAGGTTAGCTCTGGATAGACTGTAGACCTGTGCATCTCGTTATCTGAAGGCAGCATTCCGGGCCTTGAGCAGGAGACGAATTTCCCTATTCATCCATGGCTTCTGATTAGGGTATGTTGTAATCTGCTTCACAGTTGTTACATTGTCAGTGGTTGCTTTGATGTGATCCAGAACAGAAGAGGTGTATAGATTGATGTCCGTGTGAGAGTCAGAAGTAGCTTGAGAGGCAAACCTACTCCAATCCGTATGATGAAATCGGTCCTGAAGTATAGTGTCTGTCTCTTCAGTCCACACTCTGATAGATGTGACGTTTAATGAGCGGAGTGTATTTGGGGAGCAGGAACAATGAAAGGTGATCAGACTGTCCCAGGTTGGGGAGGGTTTGCCTCGGCTATAATTATATAGACGTGATCCAGAGTTTTGCTACCTCTTGTATGACAGTCCACATGTTGAAAATATTTTGGGAGTACTGTTCTCAAGTTTCAGTGATTAAAATCCCCCGCAACAATGAAAGCAGCCTCAGGATAAACAGTCTGTTGCTTGCTAATAGCTTCATGCAGTGCTTTCATAGCAATCTTAGCATTAGCATCCGGTGGTATGTATGCAGCAGTTATAACTATAGTAGTAAACTCCCTCGGTAGATAGAAGGGTCTACAATTAATCATTAAAAATTCCACATCAGCAGAACAATGACTCACACTGACAGTGCAGTTAGTGCACCAGGCTTTGTTTACATAAATACATAAACTTCCACCCTTGGTCTTCCCGGAGCCTTCTGTTGTCCTGTCCGCGCGTAGGATGAAGCATCCAGCTAGCTCGGTTGCGCTATCAGGAATGTCACTGTTCAGCCATGTTTCCGTAAATATTAAGATGTTGCAGTCTGTTCATTTCTTGCTGTTGGCGATACGGAGTCGTGGTTTGTCCATCTTATTCACCAGAGACCGCACATTAGCAAGAAAAATGCTGGGTAAGGAAAGCCGGTGTGGTGTTAGCCTTAGCTTTGCACGCAGCCCTCCTCGCTTCCCTCTTCCATCTTGAGAAATGATGCCCAATCCATTTAGACTTATTGAAAAAGACAGATATATTTAATGAATCAGAGGTTTCTGCGTATTGCTTCTAACTTAATATGCTTGAGCCTTATTGTAGCATTCTGATATCAACAATTTGAATCGAAAAAGCTCAGCATCATTGCTAATTAGTTTTTTAATATCCTCCCATTCCCCTCCAGGGAACATTTACTGTACTATTGGATTTTACAAAATACTCAACAGGCCTGAAATCTTAAATGAATATTAGCAGTCATCAGAAATTGATGTCTTTGTTGCACAAGCTTTGATATAGTGATAAATTTTATGATATCATAAGACGTCAAATCTATTTCATAATATCTAATGTAGCCACGAAGGCCATTCTGTCTGACTGCTCACATGGATAATACCTTGCAGAAGATTCTCACGTGGAAAGCAGATTGCTCAGGGGACGTGCCGCCATTAACTTCGTACAAGTACGATTTATTTCTAAGCCCCTTTCCTGGCGACGCAACAAACATTAAAGTGACTGCTGGCAGGGAGTTTAAATGCTGCCAACTGTCATTGGTTCTACTGTTTCAGCACAATCCCAGCGCAACTATTTCCCCGTGTTAGTATATTTATCCAAGCTGGCAGTCTCATTAGGGAGAGTATAAACTAGGTCTACACTTTCCATTTGAGCTCTGCCAGTGTTCTCTCCTTCACGCAATTTCAGAGTCCCTGGCATTCTTTACCAAAATAAAAGAGGGGACATCAATAAGAGAGAACCAAAAAAGCAAAGAAAAAAACTAAAAGGTGATGTATAGTCTTCACTAGTGACAGATGCCAAAGAGACAGGCCTGCTATGAAAAGATGAAAGCAAAGGTGCGAAGATGATGTGTAACTTAAGAAGAGACAGGGTGGTAAAGAGGAAGAATCCATTGATTGTCCCTTATCAATAAGTCAATCATCAATGCCTTGATAAGAAGTGAACAGTAATAAGAATATGAAAATAAAGTCTTGGAAGGGGTTCAGGACTTGTAGTGAGGTGTAAAAGAGTGTAATGTCAGGATACATCATACTAGAGTGAGTCAAAAATTTAGTCTTGCTGTTGAATTTATTTTTAGTATTATTATTTTATAAATTTTTATAATAATATTATTATTATTTCTTAGGAAAGACAAATACATAATTTTTTAACATAATCTCTTTGCTTCTCAATACACTTTGCCCATCTGTCCAACATGCTTTCATATTCCTTCATAAAAAATATTTTAGGTTGAGCTGCGAGTCATGGATGCACCGCTGTCTTCACTTCTTTATCAGAAGTGAGTCTTCATCCTCATAGGGCTGCTTTCAGGGGACCAAACCGGTGAAAGTCCGATGGAGCAAGGCCAGGACTAGAGGGAGGATGCTTTAACACTTCAAAAAGAAGTACTGTAAGTGTCGACAGGGTGGGCAGAGTCGGATAGCCCTAACCCTAGGCTTCAGCCTTTCAATAAGCATCTAACTGGAAGGACGACTGTTGATTATTGGACTTTTTTTTTCCTGATAATGTTCCAATACTGGAGAATCCCAGAAAACTGCAACCATCAATTTTCAATTCTCCAGCTGCTACAGCCCTTTAAGAAAAAGTGTTCACTAAATGTTAAAATTTTGTTTGCAGATATCTAAATCTTCTGTTTATGCTCTTCCGTGATTTCTTTCGGGACCAGGTACACCCTTAGACCACAAAAAAATAAATAAATAAATAAATAACCGAAAGAAAGAAATTCACTGCATGCTGCGCTTCTCTCGTGGAAATCACAAGTATTAAGTCATATTTATGTAACACCTTCACACCTGCACAGCAAAGATTGGAGAGACAGCAGCCTTGAAGGAAAAGTGCTGATAAGACAGTGCGGCCAACAGAAGTTTTAATATAACCGGAGTGCGGATAATTTTTTACTCACCCTCGTAGATCATTTGTGCACGTTGCATGCTAACACTCTATCTTTTTCAGAACGATGGTAAAATTCACTGGCTCAGATTTGAACAGTGGAGCCCCCTTTACGGCACGCGCACACACACACACACACACACACACACACACACACACACACACACACACACACACACACACAGAGAAAACCATGAATTTCTAATTGCACTTAGCAATTATCCTATCCAGACTTCTCAAGTGCTTGTAAGCACCCACTTCCATATTTATATCTGACTTGCCTGACATGTGTACATTGTAAGAAAAAAAAGAAAATCTAATCGAAACACTGAATAGAATTACAAAGATTTATGTATATAAATGTGTTTTGGATCTTGGTAATATCATGAAACGGAGACAGCCGGAGTGTGGTTTAGTAATTGAAGCATGCTCTTCACTCAAACTGGGCGTTTTTAAAATGGTTCCTAATTTGTCTAATGTGTTCTTTGCAAGCAGGAAACTTAACATATGAACCCAACAAAATCAGGTTTAAATTAAAATGGAATTTGACGACCAGTACATAAAAACTACCTAGACAGTGTACACAACCTAAGCTGTTAGAACATGAGACACCAACAAGACAGGAGACTGGTGTGAGCTTGATACATTATTTTACTCTATAAATGTTTTCAGATTTTTCATCAGTAGTGGGATAACTTCAGAAAGGCTACACCGGTTTAAGCTGCGGCCTGGACGGGATTAATTTATGTATGGAAGAGAAGAAGGGAGGGAGAAGGAGAAGGCAGAATAAAAGGAATGAGCTGGGATTTCTATCACTTCTGACCTTCAGGTGTTTTATCGCAGAGCCACACCGTACTGAAACATATGAAATGAGAAATAACGCATGTTTGGAGACAACCTGGGCATAAACCTTTCATGAACAATGTGAAATATTGCACCTGAATGAACATAAAACATTAGAAAATGGTCATAGAATCAAGAGGCATGTAATTACATGAAAATCAATAATGACATATTTCTTACATTTGTACTGCATAAAAAGTATAAAGTAGAACTATTTTCTGTTTATAATAATAATAATAATAATAATAATAATAATAATCATTAGTATTATTATTATTTGTGCAGCAACCAAGCATTTAGCAATAAGCAGCACTCCTAGGCATCCCAAATGTCACATCCATTCAATTTAAAGTGCTACTCATTGTGCCATGAACAAAATGTCACCATAAAACCTTAATTAAAGGTAATCATCATAATATGAAAAATGATGGCATGTGTAGCAACAGCATTTTGAAGTAACTCACCAACCACAGAAATGTGACTTCACAAAGAAGGAGACAAAGCAATATAAGGCTAGAACACAGATGGATCTTTAAACAATAATCTTACTAGAAGGTGTCTCTTTAAGCCCCCCACTCCCAGACTGTACTGTTTGTAATGACTCCTACTGTTTTCGTTTCTTACACAGCATGTATCACCTGATGTCGTAACTACTGATCAATAAAGATAATTGATTTGGAGATATATTGTGATGCTTTGGTGTGGCAATTCAACAAAGTCAAAAACAACATTGACTTCAAAATTTTTTTTTTTTATGATTTGTTAATTTAAATATGTTTGCATTTGAGTAGGTAAAACATTGCAGTTCCTCTATAATCCTACAGGTGGAGCACTATAAACCGTTCACTCATCGCAGAAGCACATTATTTGTTTAAAGTAAGTTTGTTTAATATAGTAGCAAAATCTTTAAAAAAAATATATATATATTATGGCATGTTTAGGAAAATATTCATGAGAGAACTTAATGAAAACTCTGAATATATTGAATGAAACGTGAGAATATTGAATGGATTCCGAATATATTGATTGAAAAATATATATATTGAATGAATTCTAAATATATATGGATTGAAAACTGATATATTGAATGAAAAGTCTGAATATATTGAATGAAAAGTCTGAATATATGGAATGAAAAGTCTGAATATATGGAATGAAAAGTCTGAATATATGGAATGAAACATGACGTCATCGAAACAGCGCCATCTTTAGAAAGGATGAGTGAGTCGGCGAGAAACTTGGTTGCTGCAATTGTGAGAAATGAAGAGATGGTGAACACGTTGATGAGTGCGTGTCCGGCCCAAAGTGGTGGCACAAGCCGCACTCAGTATCAGACGACGGATGAAGAAATTTATTTGCTATTTCACCGCGGAAGACCGGTGTTATGTGCTAAAATGCCCCCCTGCCACAGATTGACCCCCCCCGGCGAATATCCGTCGAATATTATATTAGAACAGAAATTTCTAGGTTTATGATTTAGAAATGACAAATTAGACCAAATGGATTTGATTATAAAATAAGCATTATAAAAAATTGCATGTAGTATAGGGAAAAAATATAAATTATTATTTTTTATATACAAGATGTATTTTTGATATTGCTTATTTAATAATGAAAATCATTTCATTAAATTTTTCATCATAAATATTTATTTAGTGCAAGCATTTTTGTATTACATGACAAATCCCTGTAAAATAAATGTGCCACAAAATAAACATTCTATGAGAATTTGTATTCATGGTCTCGACACCTGTCACGTGCCAAGGGTTCATTATAATAGTTATATCATATTTGATAACAATAAACCTATGAATTTATGTTGTAATATAATATTTGATAGAGATTATGTAGGGGGGGCAATCTGTGGCAGGAGGGCATTTTAGCACATAACACCGGTCTTCCGCGGTGAAATAGCGAATAAATTTCTTCATCCGTTGTCTGATACTGAGTGCGGCTTGTGCCACCACTTTGGGCCGGACACACACTCATCAATGTGTTCACCATCTCTTCATTTCTCACAATTGCAGCAACCAAGTTTCTCGCCGACTCACTCATCCTTTCTAAAGATGGCGCTGTTTCGATGACGTCATGTTTCATTCCATATATTCAGACTTTTCATTCCATATATTCAGACTTTTCATTCCATATATTCAGACTTTTCATTCAATATATATAGAGTTTCAATCCATATATTCAGAATTCATTCAATATATATATTTTTCAATCAATATATTCGGAATCCATTCAATATTCTCACGTTTCATTCAATATATTCAGAGTTTTCATTAAGTTCTCTCATGAATATTTTCCTAAACAGCATGCCATATTGAATCAGGATCTTGTGAGACTTATAGAACCGCAATACAGATTGAATCGCTACCAAGGGTTAGTGATAATCTCGAATCAGGTGGTCCCTACTGATGTCTATAAACAGGAAAAGTTTTGGCAAAAGTATACAAAACAGTCCTTTTATAAAATCTTGTAAGGACTGTAGTTTGGAAAATATGTAATTGATCTTATAGCTGATCTGAGAATCTGAGAATAATATAGTTTCATGGTGACAAGCAGTGTTAGGATCTATTCAATGATGGAAACTTCAAAGCACTTTTGTAAGTCGCTCTGGATAAGAGCGTCTGCCAAATGCCTGAATGTAAATATAAATGTAAGAGAACTATAACTGATTTTGCAGAATATTCATACCGAAAGGGGAATGAAGGTCATTACGAGATGATGGCGAAGTGCTTATGCTTTCAGTGGAAATGCAAACCTTTCACTAATATAAAAATACCATGCTTTGTTTGATAAGTCATAACACATCTCTTCATTTAACTCTAGGAGACAAATGTTCCGGCCGTGCTTGTAAGGTCACACACTCTCAAGTCATTGATTTCAAAAACCGCAAATGGTAATTACAATTTGGACGACAGCGCGAATGCTTTTTACAAGTCGGAGGCCATAATTATAATAATTCCGAAGTAAATTGATGCGCATGTTTATGAAGAAATGGTTTTCGCCTATGAAAGGTTTCAGACATTATGTCGTTCTGACATTATATGACACATACCGCAGCTAGGATCAGAAAGCCAGGGATCCACTGTGACTTTTTTGCGTTGCTATGGTTTGTGGTTCTTGTTACAATGATTATACTCTTACTTTTCATGTAATTGCTGCTTACCAACAACTCACTGTCATGAGCGAAGTAGCATCCAGGTGCAGATTCTCTTTCATTTTTGTCATGAAACATACATCCTAAATGCAAGTTTAACTCGGATAACAAGATGACTGAGAAAACATCACCAGGTGTGCTGAACAGGCAGTTTCATTATAAAAAGCTTCAAGATGGATGTTTGGATAAAACCAATGTTGTGTGCTCGAGCTACCTTTAAGGAGAACTGTTTTTACAGGAATACATGAGATGTCATTTGTTGGAGTGGTGACTCTCAGCTACCACTCTAGGCTGTTGATTTTCACAACTTAGGATCCGGGTTCGAGCCCCGGCGTTGCCCTAACCCAGACTAATTAGCCACTGCGTGCAGGATCCATTCAGGAGATTTTAATTTAACAGTAAATCTGAGTATTTAAAAACTGGAATGTGGATGTGCCGGACAAGTGAGTCTGAACCATGGAGGTCTCACTTCAAACGTTAAAGGAAAGGGTGTCAGATTCCACAGCACACCTTTAGAGGTCTAGCATCCATGCCTTGACAGATCAGAGCTGTTTTGGTGGCACACAGTATCAGACTGGTGGTTTGACTGTTCTTCCTGGTCAGTGTATATTTCTGCACCGCCAAACACACGGTATTTAAAACGGTGCTTGAAATATACTGTGTTACAGATGGTGCGAGAGCCAAACGGGAAAATATTTCTGTCAATCTGGCAGCTGTACAACTGAGAAAAAATTCTGAAACGCTTGAAATGAATACACTCCAAATGCTACAGATGGTCTTTCATTACTGTGATCTTTTTTTTTTTTTTTTAATCCACACACAGGCTTTTATTTGAAATGGTACCAAACCCTACCTGGACATTGGGCTACTTGGGGAGGGACGGGATTGGATCAGGAGGAAACATTCGGAAGATGTATTAAAGCTCAAAATTATACAACATAAGAAGAATAAATTAATATTTATTAAATTGGTATTTTTAAATGTATAGAATGCAAAGTGTTAAACTTTAGAATAAAATACTGACATTGCACATAGGATATAATATATATATATATATATATATATATATATATATATATATATATATAATATAAATCAAATTGGCATGTACTTTGACTTCTACTAGTGGTTCTTTTATCAACTAAAAGATGTTGATTTGTCTAGGAGTTACACGTTTATTGTGTCTCATTTGGAAGCAGGCATCAAGCTTTGTGCTGAAATCTCCTGTAAGCACGCTATATCCTCTTAGCCCTGTCGTGACAGCTGACGCACACCCAGGCCGTCTTTATGTCTCTCTTTCTGTCTGTCCATGCTTCCCTTACTCATACATCCTCTTTCAGAGAAGACACTAGCTTTCTAATTAGGGCCCGCCGGCCTGGTTGCCATAGTGCCTTAGTTGCCATGGTGTCCATGAGAACCGACAGACACAATGCTAAACGAGTGAAAAACTCAGAGTCATGACCTCAGCTTAGAGAAAAGAATTGATATAGAGCGAGGATAAAACTCTGGTACTACAATTTAGAAGAATGTAAGATCATCTTTTTGTGTATTTTTTATTTTTTTGAAAGGTAATCCAAGAATACTACTGTATACCGATGTCTATGCTGATAACATGAGATCATAATATACAGGGTGGGCCATTTATATGGATACACCTTAATAAAATGGGAATGGTTGGTGATATTAACGTCCTGTTTGTGGCACATTAGTATATGTGAGGGGGCAAACTTTTCAAGATGGGTGGTGACCATGGTGGCCATTTGGAAGTCGGCCATCTTGGATCCAACTTTTGTTTTTTTCAATAGGAAGAGGGTCATGTGACACATCAAACTTATTGGGAATTTCACAAGAAAAACAATGGTGTGCTTGGTTTTAACGTAACTTTATTCTTTCATGAGTTATTTACAAGTTTCTCTTTGTTCACAGCCATTGACATGTCGAAGAGGTTAACACGTGATGAGCGGATCGAAATTGTGTTGATATCTGGTGAACGCAGTAACCGGGTCATTGCAGCAGATTTCAATGCAAGACACCCTACGAGACCACCCATCTCCCATGCTACAGTTAGCAAACTGCTTGCTAAGTTTCGTGAAACTGGTTCAGTGTTGGATTTGCCAAAATGTGGACGCATGAAAACTGTCACTAATGAACAAACATCAGTAGCTGCTCTAGCTTCATTCAGCAAGAGCCCACAGCGTAGCACTCGCCGCATGGCACTGGAGAGTGGCATTAGTCGAACATCCCTTCGGCGGATATTAGCTACTCACAAATGGCACCCTTACAAACTCCAGCTACTGAAGCATCTCAACGAGGATGACCGAGATCGGCGCACACAATTTGCAGAATGGGCAAAACACAAATTGGAACAGGACCCTCAGTTCACGCAGAAGATTTTGTTCAGTGATGAGGCAAACTTTTATGTGAATGGTGAAGTTAACAAACAAAACCACCGCTATTGGTCTGACACTAACCCACATTGGATAGATCCCTCCAAGATTGTTGGAACAAAAAAAGTGATGGTGTGGAAAGTGGGCCATTCTATCCAAAGATAGTGGGCCATTCTTCATCAATGGAAACCTCAAGGCCACTGGATATTTGAAATTGCTACATGATGATGTGTTTCCCTCTTTATGCACTGAAGCTGGCACGTTCCCTGAGTTTTTCCAGCAAGATGGTGCACCACCAGATTATGGGTGTCAGGTCCGAGCATTCCTAGATGAACAGTTTCCTGAAAAGTGGATTGGTCGTTGTGGGCCAGTTGAATGGCCCCCAAGGTCTCCCGATCTGACCCCCTTAGACTTTTATCTTTGGGGCCACCTGAAGGCAATTGTCTATGGTGTGAAGATACGAGATGTGCAGCACCTGAAACTACGGATACTGGAAGCCTGTGCTGGCATTTCTCCTGCGGTGTTGCTATCAGTGTGTGAAGAGTGGGAGAAGAGGGTTGCATTGACAATCCATCACAATGGGCAGCACATTGAACACATTTTATAAGTGGTCAGAAACTTGTAAATAACTCATGAAAGAATAAAGTTACATTAAAACCAAGCACACCATTGTTTTTCTTGTGAAATTCCCAGTAAGTTTGATGTGTCACATGACCCTCTTTCTATTGAAAAAACTAAAGTTGGATCCAAGACGGCCGACTTCCAAATGGCCACCATGGTCACCACCCATCTTGACAAGTTTGCCCCCTAACATATACTAATGTGCCACAAACAGGACGTTAATATCACCAACCAATCCCATTTTATTAAGGTGTATCCATATAAATGGCCCACCCTGTATAATATACATAATATAGAATGTGTAAGCATATATATCAATTAAAGACACTCATTTTATATACAGTATTTAGTCTCGCAATTTCACAGCATGCTAACCCAGTCTAAAATATTAATAATTAACACTTAATAACACAGACGCCTGGTGTAAAAATGAAAGGATAATAATTCTCTTATGTCTTTGTAAGAAAGCACTCTTGCCATTGTTCAGTAAATAGAAAAGGACAACGTACTACAGCCTGGTGGCATAAGTATACACACCTTTTTATAATGCACTTAATCAGTCACATTCAAGCTTGTGCACTGAAGTGTTTCCGATTAACCACAAATAAAGTTTAGCTGTTTATGTAGGATTTGTCTCGACATCTTGTTGGGTTCATTTGAATGCTGAAGGCACGGTGTGCAAAGAGGCAAAGAGTTCCCGAAGCTCACCGCGCCTTCAGCATTTAAATTAAACCAAACAAGACGTCAAGACACATCCTACTTAATCAGCTCAACATTCTTAGTGGTTAATCTGAATCAATTTATTAAACAATGACCTTAGTGTATACGTAAGTTTGACTGCGAGTGAAAGGAGCGCTGCAATGAGATGAAGTACAGTACTTGTCGAGAACTGGTCAGTATTTGTACAGTATGTGCTAACAGTCTCCAATATCTTTTATATGGTCAGGCTAGGACGAAGGTTCAGGAATTTTGTTTCAGGAATTACTTATATACTATATAATCACATAAAATTACTGAATGTTAAACCCAGACACCACACTGCAATAAACTTCTAGACAAAACATTATCGTTGAGTGGATTATCATCTGAGGCCTGCAGAGTTTTTGCTATGAATAGCTGGAAATGATACACAGATATGAAACACCCTTATACACCATTCTCAAGACACCTATCAATAACATTCCTTCTTGTCCCACGCAGGCTTTCTCTAGGCTGTTGAGAGCTCCTCTAAAGACATCTCAAGTTTTTAATTATCTGGTACTGGTTGCACAAAAACACTCACTTACAGTACTCATCATTCATTGTCTATACCGCTTCAGGGTCGTATAGGGAGCCTATACGAGGCGGCATACACCCTTGACAGGGTGCCAATCCATTATAGACACACACACTACGGGCGATGTAGAAACGCCATATATCCTGCCCTGCATGTCTTTGAACTGTGGGAGGAAACCCACCAAGCGTGGGGAGAAGACGCACACTTCACACACACAGACCCATGGGGGGAATCGAAGCCGGACTATGGAGGTGTGACGCCATAGTGCTAACCAGTGCGCCACCACACGAAAAACACTCACACACAAAAAGTACAATTAGAGGTTTAACACATGAAATGATATTGAGTCTACAATATTTATTTATTTATTTATTTTTATGGTGAAGCATCCGGAGCTGAGGCATGAGGCGGCATTCTACAGTAGCCCAGATGGTATGCCGGTGCATTACACACATTCACATTCACACACTCGTGCACCCCTGGGGATATTTTGAGTCACCAGACCACCTACTGTTTTTTTGTATGGTGGGAGGAATCCCTTAGGAGACATACAGGAGACCTATGTGGCCACAGATTGAACGTGACATTCAAACCGCAAACCCAGGAGAACCCGCGTGGCAGCAGTGCTACCCACATATCACCGTGATACCCAAACAAATTATTTAACAAGAAAAAGAAGTGTGAATTAAACAAGTACTTAATCAATCGTCTCTGATTTTTACTCTGCCAGTGTTAGTGAAGTATTGATGTTACTCAGGATATGATCAGAGAAGCCTAATCTGGTGGTACTTACAGTATCAGATCATAAAAGACTTCTTTTATTCTTCCAGTCCTTCTACAGTAGGTGCTAGACTCAGACTTTCTTCTGGAGCCTCATTAAGTCAACAGAAATCTGGTAGTTAATGGGACCTGAAATCAGGTGTCTCTGCCAGAATGGAGACACCCCAGCACAACTTCCATTGTCAGACCGTTGTTAGATTGTTAGAGCACTTGATTTGATCTGTCCCCACAGAGAACAGTCGTAGCTGTAGTGATAATGTACCAGCTTCACCTCTGCCTAAGAGCTCTGATGGTGATGGCTCTGTAGATCATGGAATCTCTGCAGGAACTTTACTTTTATTCTGCTAAAAGTGCATTTAACCGTGAAAATGCAGTTACTGTATAGTATTACTTATGTAAATGAACTTGTCTTGACAATGCTGCTATTGAGAACATGTGTGTTGAGTTAATGGTGAGGTTAAGAGAAAGTTGAAGTTTTAATTATGTGTCACTACGCTAGCAAAAATACAGACAGCAGGGATGGAAATTTCTATTATGCTTATTCACATGTCTGTTAAATGGCCTGTGCATGATTTATTTAAATTAAAGGGTGTCTATTCGGTACATGGTATGTTTCTCCAAGTGTTCATTACTTCCTCTATTGTGAAATTATTCCGTGGCCAGTATTTTGCTATCTTTCTTTAAATTAAATTACGGAGATGCTCGGGTGCCATGGTGGTTAGTAGGGGTGTTAGTGTTGCAAAGTCTGTGTCTATATATCAAGAAAACCAGTGAAGTGAATTCATTGTTAAACAACAGCATGAAACAGCTGACGTCCATGATTTTTATCAATCACCATTAAGAGTATAAAATGGCGGAAGGTTCAATTCTCACATCAGGTCTGTATGCATGTAGTTTTCATGTTCTCCCCGTGCTTGATGTATTTCCTCCAGGTGCTCTGGTTTCCTCCAGCAGTCCAAGGACATGCAGATTAGGCTATTGGTGATACAATTTGCCCACTGTGTGTGAATGCACAAGTGATGCGTGGATGTGTGCCCTGCGATGGATTGGTACCCTGTCCAGGTTGGACACCGCCTTGTGCCTGGCGATTCCTGAGATCCTGAGAGTCTGAATGAAGAATGAATTCACAATGCAGTTGAGATACACAGATTCCAACTGTAGGAGCAATTTTTTAAATTCCAGATTATGCGTTTGTATTCGGCTACATCCCCAGTGGTTATTTTTTAATAAAGCATGGTGGAGAATACAGTAATGCTGCATGTTAATATTTGGTGGCAACTAATTAAGAATTAATATATTCTCAAAATGAGTCACCGTTTCAAAATGATGGCCACAAAATGTCTTTGACTCCACAGTTTAATACGTTATGGGAACATCTAATAGATAAACAGTCCTATGACAGAAAACATCAAAACCATAACATATTAATTTGTGGCCAAGCTTTATTAAAAAAAATAACCACTCCACCCTCCAAGTGGCTCCATAGACAGTGGTATCTCCTAACTGTGAATTTTACCATGCGCATGTTACGACCCACAAAAAGATTCACTCACAGGTTCACTCTGCCAACCATAACTCCTTTCCTGAAACTTTGTGCCATACTGCAAAGACAAGGGAAGATAAAAAAAAAAAAGTATCATATTCGTGGTGTGTTTTTTTTGAGGGGGGGTCATAATATGACAGCTATTCAAAAGTGATATCCTTTAAACTTGTGATGTTTAATCTAACAACCACCCAGTGACAACCCAAAGCTGAACACAAGATAAGAGAAGGCCAGTGAAAAAAGCTATGACTGATAACCTCAGCCCTTCACCAAGCAGTCATGTGAAAATGTATAGATACTATCTGTCTAGGTTTAGATAACATATTGAAGGGTTCTTAATGGAGGTTCCTATTAATTCATATTCTTTTTATTGAAGCCCAATAATTTGACCCTTCTGAAACAAACTCAATGTTTTTTTAATATATATTTATAATAGAGGTGAACCAGTTTCAGTTTGATTGACCGGTGACCAGCCAATCAGGTATACACCATTCTGTAGCAAACAGAGAATCTTCTGAGCCAAATTTTTATGGCGGTACATTATAAAAAAAAAAAAAAAGAATAAATAAAAGCGTTAAAAGCCTCTAATTTGCCTTTTTCTCCAAACTCTGTGAGCGGATTAGACTCAACCCCACTCATTACGCACTTACACAAGTCTCAAAACACTGCAAGTGCAAATTAGTCTAAAATCACATGTGTTAGAAGCTCTTTGTTCCCGTGGTAGGGCTCACACGTGCCCACAAATTCATAGCTACTCAACTCGCTCGATCACTGTCAAGTTAGGTTTTGAGACTTTGCAGGCATTTGAGGAGGTGAAACATCACCATTTCTTTAGAAGCCTTCAGGTGGTACACTCTGAACTATTTACACATTGGCATCCCATGTGGTAGGAGTAATTTAAGGTAGGAGCCTTTTGGTGGCTTAATGGGTTTAAGTCACACTTTTTGGAGTAAAATTAAAACTGCTTGGGATAAAGACCTAAATTTGATACTGTCGGATGATACTTGGAATTCAATTCTCAAGCTTGTCAACTCAACCTCCTTATGCACCAGTCACTCTTTATTACAGTTAATGGTTAATGGTTAATGGTTGTACACATGGCTCATTTCTCCAAACTTAAGCTCTCTCATTTCTACCCAGATGTCGATCCTTCTTGTGATAAATGCAAAAGCGGAGAGGCATCCCTTATTTATATGTACTGGACATACCCAAATTTGGAAAAATTTGGGAGGGATGTCTTTAAAACTGCAATCTTGAACTAGACCCCAATGGTATCATTGGAGAGGAAGATAAGTGTCTAACTCCAGATAAACAGCGTTTATAATTTTTTGCGACACTCCTGGCCAGGCGTTCTCTTTTATTCAAGTGGAAGGATGCCACCTCATCCACTCAAGCCCAGTGGCTCAGAGATTTTATGTCCTGTTTGTCCCTGGAGAAGCTTCACTACTCAACCCGTCATTCAGACTTAATAAGATAATTTCAACAGCTGTGGGGGCCCTTCCTTCGCTTTTTTTTCATATACATTTATACAGTTCCCTTCCTATTTGATTGTTTTCTCGTTTGTCTCCTTTTCTTCTTTACATATGCCTGGCATCTAGCCTTACTTACACATGTAAAGCTGGCTTCAGGAAGTCAGGAAGGGGAGGGGTGGATGGTATAAGGGTTTATAAAATGTGCATTGAAACACTACATGATTACTCTGTTATATCCCTGTTTAAAATAAAAAAAAATATTGTTGAAAAGAATTTTGCCTTTTGGCTTAAGTAAATTTTAAGTTTAATGTTACATTCTTGTATTGTTTGTGTTGATTAACTGCTGTGCTTGGTTTTTTATTGTAACAATTGTAGGAATATGTAAAAAAAAAAGTGTAGGAATCATCTGGATTTAATGAATTAATCAAACTGATTTTAAAGGTTTAAAATTGTACAGAATAGTTATAGAATCCTTATAGAATAGACAGTTATAGAATCGCAGTTTTAATCGAAATGGCACCAAGGTATCGTGATAATATCTTATCAGTTGGTGACTAGTGATTCCCATCCCTGATATATACAGAAGCTCGTACATACATTAAATTTTCCTTCCTTGGACCACTACAGACCAGGAACATCCCACAACACCTGCTGTGCTTGAACCCAGTCGTCTAGCCATCAGATTGGTTGCTTCAGTTGGTCAGGTCTAGGCCTGAATGTACTGAATGACCGGGTCTGGGATCACATCTATGGAGTTTTTCTTCCCTGGTGACACAGGCATTTTCCATTCCTTGAATTGTTCAAGAGGAATCATTTTCCACCATGAACTGGTCACCATGTAATGACTATGCAATTTAGAGCAATTTCTTTCTGGGGTTAATATTCAAAAGATGAATATTATATTAAAGTTCTTTGAATCTTGAATCTAAATTGTGTGTTGTAAGTAAAATGTATAGACACACTGATAATCTTATTGAAATGATCAGTGGTGGATTTGGGTATGACCGACATGGGCAGCTGCCCAGGGTGGCATCTTGCTGGAGGCAGCATGAAGTGACGGGGAAAATACAACTAAAAATCCAGAATTTCAGACACCTTGTGAACCTACACAGGAGAAGCGGTATAGGAGATGGATGGATGGATGGATGTTGTACACCATATGAAGGTTAACAGACCAACATTTGGCTGGGGGTTTAAAAGGAAGAGCTTGTTCGCCAGCATTGAGCAGGTATCGTGGCATCTTCGGCAGAGATGATATGAAAAGTTAACCCAATGTTGGCATAGTGTTCCACAGAGAGAACCAACATAGCCCCCTAAAATATTTGGCAACAAGCCTAAATACTAAATTTCAGCTCTTACTTGTACTGCCTCAAGGAGAATTAAATATAAAATGTTAATGTAAAGGTGGTGCTGAGGATGGGGGTGAAAATCTCAGGGGATTAGCAAACTCCGATTTCATCGAATACAGCGGTATATGCAGTGAACGCATGTTCGTAATAATTTGATGCACATAGATACACCTGCATAGTAAATTCACTAAAGGCAGTGAAAAGAAAGCACCAACTGCCACCTCCCATCTTTTTGCTTTAATATGTTAGGATGGTTTGTAGTACTGCAACACGTAAAGGTCACATATAATACTGCATTTTATATAAATGTTATAAACATTAGAGCTCTACAAGCATTCTGTCATGCTTAAATTTCTTTTTGCCTTTAGTATTTTCTAAATGCGTTGTTTTGAGGACATTTTGAGGAAATTCATGTTCCTAGCCAATCAGAACGCAGACACCAGAAACATCTGTATACAGTAAAGCAGTACACGTACTGTATATAAACAGTGTATAGACAGTATAATGACAGTAAAGAGACAGTAAATACACAGTATTTACAGTAGTGTGTATAAAGACAGTACTGTATATGGACCATATAGAAAGTATAAAAACAGTATATTTAAAGTTAAAAGATAGTACAAAGATGATATAGAGACAGTTTAAAGATGAGATAAAGGCAGTATAAAGACAGTATACTGCATCCCTGGAAGGCCAGTGTAAGTAAGTGTAAGTAATTAACAGATTATGTGAATCATTTGTGTTTGAGGGGAATAATCACCAAATTGTATGACACTGGCCCTCCAGGACTGGAGTTGAAGAACCCTGATATAGACATATATGTGGCTATATGGCATATATGGAGTATAAAGACAGGGTGTAGACAGCAAATATGTGCACACTTAGTGAAAGTCAGCAAACAGTGCATGAGTCGAGCGTAGCGTGAATTACAGAGGACAACAGTTGTGGAGACAGGTCAAGTAGAGCACCGGCAAGGTCACAGAGAGAGCAGAGCACTGGCCAGGTCCCATCGGGTACACCGCTGCGAACAATTCCGCGCTTTTATTTAACACAGTGGGATTTATCAGCTCACTCTGGTTCGGCACCGTTAATGAAAGTGTGCTGAGAAGTATGCAAGGTTGCCGACCCTGTGTTAACGTAGAACAAAACGTCTTGGTTTTTGGCTCGTTCTGTAAGTGTGTGTATGTGCGTGGGGATTGAGCGGCACTGAAATAGCACATCTGACCGACCAGGGTGAAAGGCTATTTATTCGGCAGCTTAATGATCTGAAGTGTGTGTGCTTTTAATCCGAATGTGTGACTGATGATGTAGATGTGGACCTGTGTGTGTTTGTGTGTGTGTGTGTGTGTGTGTGTGTGTGTGAGTGCTTATTTATGGCAACAGTAGTTTATGCTCTGCAGTGTTTTGTAAACTGTGTGTTTCAGAAATCTGAGCTATGTATAGTAGTGGAATGTTGTTGTAGTTTTTTTTTTTTTGCATATGCAATAAAAAAATACACACAACAGGAGGTGCTGTTATTAGGAAATATTCTAATGTGGGCATGATAGTGTGGTGCAGGCTGGCAGGAAGCAGAGGTACTGTTACCAGCTGACCTTGATTATTTTCTGATACGAGCACATTCTGAAGTATGTTATACTGTACCTCGTATACTGCAGCCAAGTATTACAAATGTTGTTATAAACGACAAATAAAAATGAGACATTGTACAGTTTGTCTCATTTATTGCCGCATTGTGGAACGTCAGCGAGAAAAGTTCGTTCCTGAGCGACTGTCAATCACGTCTTTGTAAATGAATTGCTCCTATAGAATCGATAAAGTATTAGAGCATGCACATTAATATAAACCTGCGATTTGCCTTAATTGCTTCTCACTGAGCGGATTTAAGAGAGTGGTATAAATGTGAATATTGTATATAATAATCTCTGAGCTAATACGTCTCTGATAAGAGGAATATTGCCAGAGAGGCGACGAGCGTGGAGGAGTTTGAATTTGTATTTTTCCTAATATAGGAAAGTAACTCAGTGCTAAAGCCAGACTGACAGGCAGAATAGCTGTTCTGAGCTGGGGTTACAAATCAGCAGATGAGAGCAGGCAGAGAAGTGCACCTCACTGAAATACCGGCACTTTTTCCGCATCAATTTGCCCTGTTATGTCGGTACTCTTCTGGCGTACTTGACAGGCTCAATATCAATATTTGTATTTTACTTATCGTGGGCATACGCCGCAGCGTTGGGATTCGGATTATTTCCAGCGGCTATCTCTTATTTATGACAGAATCATAAATGAGAAAAAGAGACGAGTGACATGTGAAGTGGAAAACAATGATGGGGCAATAAATGTTTAGAGTCTTTCAAAAACTAAAGACGTCCCTCCAACACCAGAGACGCTTCTATTCATTCGACATGTGTTGCCGTTTATGCGTGTGCGGGTGTGTGGCTGACTAATGTGTGTGTTAGACAACACTAATGGATTTGATAAACCACAAGTCACAAGTGTGTGATGTTAATAAAAGAAAAGGTGGACAACTGACTGGTAAATACCGAAGAAGAAATACTCAACATTTGATCATATTTCCAAGATTCCAAGTTATGTTAATCATATAATTTGTAATAAATAACATTTATTACAGAATGGGAGGATTGCATCATGCAGACCATCGACAAAAAAGGAAGAAGAACAGCAACTGTTCTTCTTTCTTTTTTGTCGATGCCCTTCATGATGCAACCCTCCCATTCTGTTTGGTCCTAGGAGCTCCACTAAGGATAGCCTGCATCCAGTTGCTTGGTTTGGGTATTTACTGGGAATCTAACCTAGGCCTTCCAGACTGTAGATGAGAAACCTGCCATTGAGCCCCTCTAAAAATGAAATAATGTTGTATTTGAGTAAAAAAGAATGCAAAAGAGAATTCTCAGACATTCTGGATCCCATTGTATAAAGACACTTTTTTCCCATACAATAACCTTATATATATATATATATATATATATATATATATCCATCCTCCAAGCATAAAACAGGTAAGTGTAAAAAAAAAAAAAAAAAAAAACTGAATGTTTTTCAAAACTCAGTGGTGTAATGTCATTGAAATTAATGCAGTGATGTATATGAGGAAATTTCTGCATTTTTCCACTTTTGTCTGAGTCACGCTGGAACAATGATGATGTCTTTTCTCATTAGTCTTCCAACATGTGCATCCAGACCAGATAAGCATTCAGTCAACTCTTCTTTTTTTTTTTTTTTTTTTATCTTCACACTAAATGAAAAGCATTTACCGAGCATCGTGTGAAAGAGATTTTGACTTTCACTGGCGCAAAAACATAAAATCGTTAAAGCATTTCATCATAAGAAAAGGAGAAAAGTTAGACAGAGAGAAGGAGAGCTATTACACAATAGATGTAAAGGAATAACTCTGCCATACATGGCAATGAATAGAGGCGTCTATTTTTCAGTTACGTTATTTTTCAGTTATGTTATTCGCATCATGTTATTTTCTTTTCCTTTTGGTTAGCTAATTTTTAAATTAAAATAGTTATAAATAATTTCTTTGAAATTATTTGTGTTAAAGGTTTATTAAAGAAAACATACAAACATGGTTTAATCTCTCTCTCTCTCTCTCTCTATATATATATATATATATATATATATATGTATCTATCTATATATATATATATATATATATATATATATAGTTTGAGGTCATGTATTTAATTAGCTAACTAGCTTACTTTTTATGATAATTTAGCTACTACGTTTGATGTTCATTAGTATTCAGGCTTCTAAAACATAGGACGGGGTGCTTTCACATGCCACGCGATTTTTCCTCCCTTCCACACACATTTAAATATTAAAAATACACAAACTGGAGACAGGATCATGGATACTCAAGGTCCCCCTTGCCCACTTGAATCAAAGGCTAGCCCATCTGGTCTGATCCCACACAAACCACTGGAAAAATTCAATGCTGGCCACAATAGAAAGGCACCAGAACACTCAGTGCCCACCTTGCACACAACCTCCAAATTCCCAATGGTTTTAATGGTTATGGCTGATCGGTTTATGTGTATTTAGATAAATACCGTAGACCATTGTTCAGGGGTAAGTTTGACTAGACAGTCCACTTACCTGCATGTTTTTGGAAGGTGGGGGGAAACCGGAGAATTTGGTAGAAATCCAAATGGGCGTGGGGTAAAACATGTACAGAAGCTTCACTCAAACACCTAGAGGCTTGGCAGAATGCATATTACATCTAGGGCAAGGTTCTGACCTTGGCAAGGTGTCCAGTCTCCAAAGACTAGACTAGACTAAGCCATGGGCTAACACAATTCACACTGGAGCTGCAATGTACATTCAGCCTGTGGAGATAAATTGTTAAAATCAATTTGCTTGATATACACATAGGAACTGTGTAAACAAAATTTGCAACATCTGCTTTTAATGTAAGCGTAACAGGATCCATGCATGGTGTAAATATTATTGTAAATATTACAATAAACAAAGTTTCTCTGATAAGGAGTTGCAAAACTAAGCACCAAAGGGAACCCCAGTTTACTACGTAAATATGACATGATTAGTGTTATTAATATTTAGGAAGAGGTCAGAAATGCAGATGTAGCACTCTTACACAGCGCTTGCTCATGGAAGCAGTACTAAGTTCTCGCCAGCACACAACCCCCATATTTAATTTGCACATCACAGCTATTGTGTTATTGACTCAGCAGTGCAGTATTAAATCATGATCTATTCATTTGTGTACATCGGCAAAGATACCACCTGGATTGGGTGTACCAAGAAACAATAAGCACACTTTTGTAAGGTTATTTACTTCGGAGAGTACTACGAAATTATGCTTACAGCAAAGTATAGATATTGTGGCAAGAGCTTACTCAGTCGAAAGTGCAAGTGTCCAGCTAAAAATGTGTTGTGTCCAACGAAAGTAAAAAAAGTTTTAAAAAGGGAAAAGTAAGAGTAAAAGTTTTAATAATTGGAATTTACCCTAACTAATAATTCATTAATTAACAGACTAATAATCAATGTTTTAGGATTTAAAACTAATTACAAAGTGATTTGCTGCCAAACAGGAATCCTTTATAGTCTAACCCGACATTATCAAAGAAAGCAGGTTGTACAAAGACTGCCTGCATACCTCATCAATAGCTCCTGTGAAATCAACAGGAATCTTCTAAACTTGTGAAGTGACCCAAAGCTCAGAATAGCTACTGTATGATCAACATGCATTCCAAGTCATATGGTCACAAAACCGTGATATAAAAGCTGGAAAGAGCTCTTCAGTAGCCACTTCTATATACAGTGCCCAAGACAGATGAATATAAAAAAATATGTATTTTATTGGTATTTTATTTTTATTTTGTTTATTTTTATTCTACTATTTATTTTCTTATTTCTTGTAAATTTGCATTTTTTTTAAGGTCACAGACGGTCGTATAAGCATTTCACTGCATATCGTACTGTGTATGACTGTGTATGTGACAAATAAAATGTGAATTTGAATTTGGTATATTATATAAATAAATTCCTAATTTAATTCTATTGTGTTGTGTAACTGTTTAAATTTGTATTTTCCAACCTAATTATTATTTTTATTATTTCATTAAAATTTTAGTTTTATTGGATATTCTATCTTTAGCTTAAATGTATTCTCTAGTGCATTTCTTTGTAGCGGAATCCTTCTATTTGATCTATTTTAAGTTCGCCATATAAACATTTCACTGCCTATCATACTGTGTATGGTTGTGTACGTGACAAATAAAATTTGAATTCGAAATTGGTTACAGAAGAGCTCTTTCCAGCTTTTATAACATGGTTTATGACCATATGCCCTGTACTGCATGACATTACTGAGACATTAGGCACAGATAATTTCCTCAAAGTCAAAGACTTTGTTTATTAAACGAAATGTTTCTGAAGATTACAAGGTGTACAAATAATACATTATAACATAAAACATTTTATATATACAGTGGAACCTCGGATTGCGAGTAACGTGGTTTATGTTGACGAGTGTTCTGCAAAGCAAGCAAAGATTTTTAACAAATTTTTAATCGGAAACCGAGCAAGTATTAATTTACGAGCGCCAAGTATCATGTATCACGCATGCGACTCTTATTTTGACACAGAGCGTCACTCTCTCAACCCAAAAAGTGAGTCCGTTAATATGCGCTCATGCCAGTCTCAGAGAGATTTCTTTTTTTTCTGTTAAAACTGTGTTTTCGTTGTGTTTGTGTGTGTGTGTGTGTGTGTGTGTGTGTGTGTGTGTGTGTGGTGAATCTTAAATATCTTAAATCCTATATATATATATATACAGCAATTTTATTTATTAGTTTTGTATAGGCACTCTTTGTATAGGCACCCCTCGACACCACACATCCAAACCAACCCTACTTTTATCCCTTTTTGTCTGAGACATGAACATGATGGTTCATCACATTTGACATGATTAAGAGCGGATAGAGACTATTCCTACATTAGGCTGTCTCCCCTAGGGATTTTAAAAGCTTAATTTTCATAGTCTGCATTGTCACATACAGTAATTAGCACATCCTAATTAGTTAAATTAAATAAGCAAGTTCATGCTGCTATTTAGCTGAAGTTAATTGGATATCCAGGCAAGCATAACGTGGGAACTGGAACACATAGGAACTTTGACTTCTGTGGTGGGCTAATGAACGTATAGTTTTAAAAAAATTTTTTACAAAAACTTTTTTAAGTTGAAAAAAAAAATAGATTTTTAATTGATTCTATTCTTGTACTTTTGTATAGCGTGTATGATGATAACATGTAAATTGGCATGAAATATTCAAAATCCAAACAATAAAAAAGCGTTTCAGGACTTAACCAGCACAGCAAGTGAAAATTACTGTTAAAGACGATCTCAGTTCATTAAAGTGATGTGATAAAGCTGTGTTACTTCCTTGAAGAAAAGTACAACTTTAAGAACAATGATGTCATGGACAATTCTCTCATTTCTGCAATCTCCTTGTTGTTTTATTTACTTGCTCCAGGCCAGTAATGTGACCCTTCTGAAGCATGGTGATTTGATCTGATGTCATGGATGAGGTCTTGGGTAGAAAATTGGCCCAATGTTTTTTTATTTTTAAATATATATATATTGTTGATATTTATTTTAAGTAAGTATTTATTTTTATATGATGAAAACAGTCAAAAGACTTGAGCCCCCCTTAATTTTTTAAAAATATTTTGCTTCCGAAGAGTCAGACAATCTTGTGTTATACAATCTAGTTTTGAGGAATAGTGTTGGCTATCATTTTCAAGCCAGAATCTGTTTTTGTATTTGACCAGATTCTGGTTGTGTTACATAAGAATCTTAAATAGCATCTTTAGGCACTTTGCAGAATTTCGCAGTAAAAAAAAAACAAAAAAACATAATTTCATTTAATATGATTAAGTGAGGGATGGCTGGAAGAGTTAGTTTTGGTTCACTAATTTGACAGGACATGCAGTGTTGACATTTAGTATCCCAGCATGGGTATATTTTTCAGTTTTTATCGCTTTGGTTGTCTGTGAAGTTAATCAGATAATCAGCATACCTAGAAAATACACTATTTACAATATGAGCCCGTATTGTATTTGTCTTACCATTGTACTGTACCTACTTCATTATGACACTATTTGCATACAGCATGCATCATCTCCAGCTCCCCTTTACAACTTCAATTATAAAAGACAAGCTTCCTTCATACATCGATTTAATCTGCGAAGAAGCAGCCCTTATCTCTGGTGTGTCATCTGCCATAATTATTTTAAAACAAGCTTAGCAAATAATTCCCTTTTCACATGTGATGCTGTGCTGCCTGCCATTGTGTGAATAGTGTAGTGTATGCTACAGTATATGGAGACATTTCAGCACAGCAAATGCATGCGCATATATAGTATATATATATATTAAATAAAAATACATGAATCACCAAACAAAAGAATAACGATATATAACTGAATTGGGTTTTCCCTCTATCTCTAGTGGATATTAATTTCCTGATTTACTGTATGAAAGTCTTACATGAAAGCAATATCACACTCTCATCCATGCATTTGTACCGAATGCACTGAATTTCCTATGCATTACACCCTTTTTAACAGCACTCCTACCTTTGTGATTTTGCTTAAATACATAAGCAAATGAGAGCGTGGTTTTCTCGTCTCTCACTGTACTGCTCTAGATTGATGCACAGCACTCGAGGCAGGTGCTGGCGTGACAAGGAGATTCAAGGCTGGTTGTTACAGTCTGGTAAGCCATCTGTGTAGTGGGTTATGAGGTGCTAAAATGACACGAAACTAGTTTCCTTCAATATCAGAGTAATATTCCACCTGGTCTGATAAAAGCTTCTGAGTGCTTAGATTTTGTCCTGAGGATTATACAAGTGCATATATAGTACTGTGCCATATAAGCAACACACGAGTGGATTTTACAGTTTTAGGACACATATAATCTATATGTTTATCCAAATATATTTGTGTATTGGTGCCTCAGTGCTAATCCCTATCGCCGTAAATGGTTTGCAGTGGAATGTCAGAAGCCATGAATCACGACTCTCATGTGAGTGTGGCTGCAACAGAGGAGCTAATATTTTATGCAGTTAAAGAGTTGTTTATTGATGATGAGCCAGCGAGCGAGGAAAGGCTAGGCACCAAGCCGGATGTGTATCCCTCGATACTTTCATTACCGCGCCAGAGTGTTGGTTAGAAAGGCAGATTTGTCAGCGACCCACCCTTGCTTGCCTAATATGTTTTCTTCTTAATATCTTCTTCTTCTTCTTGTGTCAGCAGAGGCGACAGCCAGGCTTCATAAATATCTCTGTCCTAATCATAAGCATGATGCGCATATGTAATGTGATAGAGATAGAAGCCATTGACTCCTCAAGGCAGCTGTTGACTGGGCTTTTATCACTAATGTTCCTGCGGTGTGTCAAATCAGTAATAAATTAACCTAAGCCTTTATGGAATTCTAATTTCATTCTGCCATGCTAGGGGTCTGATCATGCTGTTGTGGACTAGAGCATACTCAATCTATATTGGTGTGGCGACCTTGGGCAAACTAAGCATTCAATTGTTCAAATCAAAATGATGACAAAACCATTCATTGTGGCAGTAAGTGTTTCTCTCCAAGTGCGAATGCTTTTTCAATTGACTGAAATGACTGGACGTGTTTAAGAGGAAGATTTCAGCTCCCTACGATAAGGAGCAAGGTGGCAGCAAGAAGGCAGATTAAACTGCATGATTAGGACAACAGAATGAAGAATAAAGGTACTCTTATACTCTAGGAGCACACACAAACAAAACTGACCAAGTGTTATTCTCATTTTATCACGAAGCATTAATTTTTGGCCAAGATCTTGTCTTGATATTGGACCACTCTTTACATTCTTCTATAACACAAAACTTCACGTCAGTGAAAATGATTCCTAATGCTTCCATAGACACACTTTCTGGAATATCTCTGTGCTATTAATGAGGATAAAATCTATTGTTGTGATAACCTGGTCATGCATTAAGGTGATCAGCTGACTTCATTTTATTGCCACATAACATTGCTGCGCCTAGAGCTGACCAACTGAAGCAACCCGGATTATAACACTACCCCCAGAGGCAGATTGCAAGTTTTAATAATACATTGGACATAGGAACTTTGACTTCTGTGGTGGGCTAATGAATGCATAGTTTTTTTTATTATTCAACAAAAACTTTTTTAAGTTGTAAAAAATGTGATTTTTAATTGATTCTATTCTTGTACTTTTGTATAGTGTGTATGATGATAACATGTAACTTGGCATGAAAGATTTAAAATCCAAACAATAAAGAAGCGTTTCAGGACTTAACCAGCAAAGCAAGTGAAAATTATCGTTAAAGACGATCTCAGTTCATTAAAGTGATGTGATAAAGCTGTGTTACTTCCTTGAAGAAAAGTACAACTGTAAGAACAATGATGTCATGGACAATTCCTATCATTTCTGCAATCTCCTTGTTGTTTTATTTACTTGCTCCAGGCCAGTAAGGTGACCCTTCTGAAGCACAGTAAATCTTTTCCATGACCACGAGATACATTTTCCAACATGGTTGTTTGAGGAGCTACTCACTGCATCAGTCGGGCTAGAATGAAATCCATGCTGCCTGAAACATATTAATCACTGCAGTAATTAGACAATCAAAAGTTCCTAACTATTTGCTTATTTAAATCCAAACAGTGACTTTTCTGATCTAGAAAATATGCATAGAATTATAAGCCATTTGCATATAAGCCCATTTTCGATTTCCTCAACAATCAAAAATTCAGTGAGCTCTCATGTTGCGTGGAAGTGGATAGGACGATTCATCATAGGAGAAAGGTAAAACTTTGTATTAATTATTGCAGTGTTATTTTCTCATAGCAGACAGATGCCATCAGCTTTTTATTTGTTTTGTTACTCATCTGTATCAGGAAATATATTGCATATTGCATAAGGGAAAAGCCTAGAGGTTCTGTTCATTATGAAATCAATCACAGCTCATGATTATTGACAATATAAGACAGTTTTGTCACAGAATGAGAAGCGCATTCATTTATACAGCCCCCGCCAGTCCCTGTACAGTGAGCGATTATGTTATGAAAATAAGTCGAGAAAACCATCTCCTTCTCCTCGCCTCACACACAGAGAGCGCATCACAACTCTCGCCCTCCTACACGTTCTGATTGTCAGACAGCAGAGTAATGTCCTTGGCCGGCTCTCAAGAACGTGTTTCAGCAGGCCATTTGGCCCGAGAGACGACTGCCTATGCTCCGCTTTGCACCTTCATCTGCAGATAGAAATGTAGAACTGTAAACACAACCTAGGGCCACCTACGGAGGCAGCGGCAGCAAGGCAAAGGAGACATCAGAGCGTTCTGGACGTTCTGATGCTGTAACCTCTTCCAGCATAAACGGGAAAAAAGTATTGTGGCTAAAACTGAATGGGTTCTGCCGCGGGGCTTTCACTGTAACAAGCCTAATGTTCATGCTAATACCTCAGCCTCGGTAGGGAAGTGGATTAAACTGAGGCCCTTCACTCAAGCATTAGAGTGCTCTAACAATCTCCCTCTGGCAGTTTTTTTTTTTTTTTTTTTAAAGCTGCAGCTTGATTGAGCCTCCTATAGTGACACATTTCAATATTCAGTATCATTAGCAAGTACAATAAGTCTCCTGAGCCATTATGCAAATTAATAATCATGAACTTTGACAGGCCCAGATTAAATTTGCTCACCACTGACCTTTTGTTCAGCATGTGTTACAGTATTACTTTATATTTTACGTGGGTCACTATCGTTGTTTTGACACATTTGTCATATTGTCACTCTCCCTGTGATTCAACGTGGTTTTTGAATAAAAGTGCCATGATAGAATTATAAAACAATTCTATAATATTTTACTTCATGATTGCTTTATTATATAGCCAAATGCTGTACTTCAAGTCCTTGGCATGACACACAGCAAAAGTTCAAATTTTCAACAAGGGTAAAAACAGTTATGTGGAAGCTTTGCTACATACGGTAGCATATCCATTGTACAGTCATATAAAAGAGTTCGCACTTTATTCTACACAGTATTCTAGTAAGCAAATGTGAGGCATATAGAAGAATGGACCAAAATGATGTGTAAGTCTGATAAAGTCATAGAAAATGATTACGTCAAGTGATTGCTTAGGTAGTATCTATTACACAGCAGGAAATCTAGCTCATGTTTTTGAGCATTCTGTCATGCCATGTCATAACTTCATTAGCCAGATTATAGAGGCCAAATTAATGTGTGTAGCCCTGTGGCTTGTCTTATGTTCGATGTGTTGCCTTTATATAAATAATTGACATAAATGAATGCGATTGAAAAAGCGACATCTTGGTTCTGCTTCAGTAACAAAACTGTTTTGTGTTTTAAAAACTACAGGCAGGCTTTTTCTTTGTTGTTGTTGTTCATAAATTTTTGAACTCGCGTCTGCCTAAGTATTTTTATTTAATACGCTGGTAAATAATTTTTTGCTGGATCTGAATCTGAACCAAGATCAGCCAAGGTTGTCAACACGTAGTTTGAACATACAGTCAAAAATATTTTGGCCATTGATGCATAAAAGTAATTTTCTTCATATTGCATTTGCATTGATTCATGGTTGAGTGAAAATATAAAATATAAACAATTATGAAAAGTTGTGTATTAAATCAGAATCATTTAAAGAGAGAACCTGAGGTGCATCTACAAAAATATTTTTTTCCCACTCACCTTGGAGAAAACAACGTAAATCAACGTTTATTTATTAACATGTCAACTACAGCCAACTAAGCTCCTTTATGTGTAAGAAGCAAAAGAAATTAGGTTTGTTTCTAAGTCTCTCTAGTTGAGATTTTCTACCATAAACTAAAGATTGATCTATGGGACAATATCAGTTCAGACTTGATTGTGGCATGTATCTGTTACTCGGCATTGCGTCCTGATGTCGGTGCATTAATGCACAGCCGTCTGTAATATCAAACAGCGAAAGTGTGGGAATCCGAATCGATATTGCTTCCCTAAAGCACTCTCGAGACATATGATTCCCCAACTCACTGCAGACACACAATAATAACCAATTAAGTACTACATCTCATGCTGGCACAACAAGAGTGGTTCAAATGAACATCGCACTTAATGTCCAGGAGATGCATACTGTACACCCATTTACAGGTCAATATCAGGCAGCTGGCATGTGGTGTCAAGTTAGATTAATTAAATGGAAATTTGGAAAGACTCATGGTTTTACATTTAAAACTTGAATCAATTAATGCTCCTGATTAAAATATACTGAAGTGATCTTTTCAATTATTTTCCTCAATGCTAATTCTACTGTTATAATACAAGTATGTCAGTGTGGCAACTCATCAACTTAAAATCGTTTAGAAATGAGTCTATTTCGATCATCAAGTCTTATATTAGCCAGCAAGCTAATATAAACAGATCTGAGATGATCTGCAAATGTTTTAAAATGTTAAAATTTAATGTCATAATATTCACTTGTAATAAGCTAGCCTGACAGAACAGCTGTGAGGAATCTTAATTCAAACATAAACTCCCACTTGTGGTAGCCACCTAGCTAAGACGAATTAATCTGGAAAACCTCTAGTATGCCAAGACAGGTAATAAAAATCACTTTCTTTAAGTATTGCAATACCTTTGTATTAATATTGTTAATTGTTAAGCAATATCGCTAATTATTGTTAATCAATTCTAAGTCATTTTGTCGACTTGCATAACCTTCTTTTTTTAATGCTAGCCAGTCAGCTAATATAAGCTAACCTGACAGGATTTTTGAGAGAATATTTAAATCTTATATATAAACTGTTATAGTCTTTATAAACAAATGCCAGTTTGTGAGCTAATAGAAGCTAACTTAACAGTATTTCTCAAATACTTGACATAATCTTCTGTTTTAACGCTAGCCAGTCAGCTAATATAAGCTATCCTGACAGGATTCCTCAGAGAATTTTTAAGTCGTACATAATCTTCAGTTGTAGGCCTATTGCTAGCTAGCATATGCCCACCTGACAAAATTTCGATTCTGATAGGAATCATATTCCTAAATGTTCAGAATGTTCACTTGTAATATTAGCCACCTGGCTAAAATGAGCAAGCAACCTACCATGTTAATAATTCATAAATGCCCAGAATCTTCACTTATTCGTTATTTACATATTTTATATTCATTACATAGATTTTCTTTTCCCTGACAGCGCTACTGCTTATAACATTTTTTTTTTTATCTGTTCATGATTACAGATGAACTATGTGCATGTCTTTCTGTGTTTGTGTGTATGTCACGTTGCGTAAAACTGCTGAAATGTGACACAGAAACTGCATGTTATCTGCAACAACCCTAAGCAAGACCCTTAATACATTTAAATGTATTCATTTGTCAGGCTTTTTTTTTTTCACACTGAGCTGAGCAGTGTATGGTTTAGGGCCTTGCTCCAGGGTATCCTGTACATGTGGGTCTTTGGAAACTGTGAATACATAATCTTCACATAATAAGCTCGGAATTCTTAAGAACACTTTAAATATTAGTGTACTGTAAATGTTAAAGATTTTGCATGTAGCATGTGGTTTAGTATTTGGGCCTTCAGTATGATGATGAGGTTGGCAGAAGTGGCAGTGATGGGAAAGCTTCTGTCCCTGTTGCTGTCCTGTTGCCTACAGCCTGGCTTGCTTTTCTGGATAATGAGCTGTGACTGGGCATGTCTCTGATTTCTCCTCTAAGCCCAGCTTCGACCACAACGTGAGCACCCAAAACCCATCAGCTGCAGTGTGCCATTATTATAAATTACACAGGATGTTTTTTGGTGTCTGCGTGTGTCTGTGTGTGTGTCTGTGTGTATGTGCTTGTTACTGTACGCGGGTCTGTTTTAGGAGTCATCTCTCTTTTTCCCCCCTCTCTCTCTCTCTCTCTCTCTCTCTCTCTCTCTCTCTCTTTCTCTCTTTTGTTCAAAGCCTTTGATTACAGAACTCCTCCTTTCCACAACACAAAGCTCAGTGTGAAATTGTGACATGATTTAATTACAGCAGAAATGGATTATCTATTTGCTTCCACTGGCTAATTTAGTATTCTGTGTACCTCGTTCAGGATCTACAGTGTTGCTAATGAGCATATTTAATTCATTGAGAAACAATGGTCAGTGTTAACAGGCAGAATTTAAGGGCTATTCTTAGATTAGTTTGTTTTCTTAGCGTATAGGATGTGTGTGTGTGTGTGTGTGTGTGTGTGTGTGTGTGTGTGTGTGTGTGTGTGTGTTATTCATATTGGCCCTTTGATAATGATTAAAATGATTTATGAGTGCAATCTGTATGTGGCAGTATGTAGCATGTCAGCATTTTAGAACTAGGAGTTAATAAGGATGTTAAATATAAAGGAGTCAGTATGTTGTTCTTTTTTTTTTTCTTAGGCAATTTTTTAGAAATTGATGCCTAAATGTCTAACCTGAAACTGCATTAACAGCAATTTGTAATCCGGAATTATGTTTCAAATTTCTTTATAAACTGCTCTTGCTAGCAGGGAAGTGCATAATGCAGTTTATGAAGCATGACAACACAGTGGGGTAATCATTATGGGTGATCCAGTAATCATAATCAAAGTTCATAGCAGGGGTCAGAGAACAGGCAGAAAATTGTAATATAGAAACATGAAAATAGAAAATGCATGATCAGTAACAAAAAACAAAAGACATGACTCAACAGCGAGAAAGAACAGGAAATCGTGAACTGCATCTTAACCATACAAAAGTAATAAAACATACACACTGCAAGATATATCAGGAAATCTTAATCAAGGACACAAAACAAGTCAGTAAATTAACTTACCCATAATAAATGACAAGACTGAAGCAGAAACAAAATCACATACCAGGAATTTAAATATAAAATCAGCATTCATCTTAAAGGGATGGGGAACCTGGAAAGGGAAGACAACATTAATAAACTGATATTTATTGTGATTACTGTTTGCAGGGATAAATTACTGCATTCATAAAATGAAAATGTCTGTTCATATTCCTATATACAAAGAAGCTTATTTTAAATTAATTTCTTAAGACGTTAGTAGTTTTGGGGTTCAAATGAATTTTGGATGGCCAGAACATTATGGTGATGTTAATTTGGTAATGTTACAGATGTTGGGACAGTGTTGGTATTACATCATGCTTTAAAGTTAGAATTACTTTGATGCAGTGTCATCGGAACAACGTTGACTACATGGCGATGGAAAAATATCAAATGAACACCCTAACACAGGATTGCAAAAATGGCAAAGACAAATTAACTTGAAATAACCTCTATTATGATCTGTAATAGAGATGGGCAAAAAAAAAATCACTTCATGTATTTGTGTGGCAGTTCATGCATCCAGAAACAGACTGGATTCTTTTTTTCAAATACATTTTAATCTTTTTAAGTATCATTAAAATAATAGTAGATGTGTGACACGAAGTACTGTAAATAGTATATGGTGAGGTAGATTAATGACAATGGTGCAAATGTGCAAATGATTATAGGTGGTACAGTAAGGAAGATATTGTATTCAATGATAAAGAATGTTGCATATGTAAATATTATACAATGAGGAAGGTAATATAATGAGTGCAAATGAGCAAATTAATTATAAGTGGGTGCAATAGGAAGGTATGGTATACGATGATAATTTGCACATATGGTGGAAGAGTTATGTACAACGAGTGCAATGATTTTGATGTATGCAGTGCGAAGATGTTGTATACTTACTGTATAATAAATAGGTTGTATATGTATACTGTATGCATATATAATTGTACACAGAAAGGGTTATATACAGAAGGGGTTATATACACTGAGTGCAATGACGAAGGATATATGGCATGATAAAAATTATATGCATATGTATATACAGAGGAGGGTTATGCACAATGAGTGCAATGGTTGTAGATGAGGAAACATATTGTATACCATGGTTATGAGATTACAATAGAGAAGGTTATATACAGTACATGTGTTCAACTTGTTATTGGGAGTGGAATGTGGTAGGTCATTTTTATACAATATGTGCAGCAGTTTGGAATGGTGCAGTCCTAAGTCTTCAGTTTATGTCCAGTAGTGAGCATTTAGGTAGTGCAAGGTAACGTAATGCATCCACTCAATGTGTATGTGCTCGGGTGGAGGCAGAGTTCAGCAAGGAAACAGCTGTGGGGAAAATGCTGTTACTGAACCTGTTTGTTTTTGTCCGGAGGCTCCTGTAGCGCCTCCCAGAAGGCAGGAGGGCAAAGAGCCTATGAGCAAGGTGAGAGAAGTCCTTTGTGATATTGTGTGCTCTGCTGAGACACTGTTTCCTGAAAAATGTCCTCAATCTTTGGTAGTGAAGCTCCTACAATGCGCTGGGCAGTTTTCCTCACTCTCTGCAGTGCTTTCCAGTCCGACACAGTGCAGTTTCCATACCAGACTGTGATACAGCTGGTCAGGATGCTCTCGATGGTGCAACAATGGAAGTTCACCAAGATGTCTGAAGAGAGGTTGTTCTTCTTCAGAGACCTCAGAAAGAAGAGGCGCTGGTACAGTATGCCTTCTTGACCAGACTGGAGCTGTTGGTGGTCCAGGAGAGATCCTCAGAGATGTGGATTTGCGTGCTATTCAAAAATGTACCACTTTTATAACTTTTATGCACAGAAACAATCCAAACTAGATTTTCAATGTTATAAAGTATGCACATCTTGTAATTTATCTTCTTTAATTTTGAGTCCACTGAGTAAAGAGTAAAGACTAATATGTGATGCCAAAAAAATATTTATATTAATTTATAAATGATTTACAAAACTCTATGTTCCCCGGTTCCCTAGTAACCCAGGAATCTTTCACTCCGGTCTGGAACAGGATGTTTCTAATGCTCTGAGAACTAGTGCTAACACTCAAGTACCCTGTAACTACTGTATCAGCTAATTTGACATTTTTCTATTTTTAACACTTGACCCGCTTGCCATCATAGTAACGCAAGCAACACTTATGTTAATTTACACCAGAAAAGATGTCAAAATCATATCTCACTAGGTGGTATGTTAGAGGCCACATCTATATTGCTGGCCCTGGTTTTACAGACTTTGAGAAGGTTTACAACCTAAAACATGATGTCTTAATAGAGACGGGATTTACTCAAGGTGGATGCGAATAAAACAAGACGGCCTCACCCCTGTCCATAAATAAAACTCTCCGGCTGTCTGCTCAGCCATGCAGCGTGCAGCTTCTAAATCAGAAAGCAGCTCAGGTCCTTCTCCTCCCCTATCCCCTATCCCCGTTCTTGATCTTGCAGGAGATGCGTCGGCCATAATTTCCTCGCCATCACTCTTCCTGCCCTGGTTCCTTTTTCACCAGCCTCATTATTGCTGGAGAGGCCTCTTGTGCCTTAGTTGTCCATCAAGCAGCCTGCTTTGATATTCACGTTTTGGGGCTGGCACAATTGGCATGCAGCGAGCACAAAAAGCCTGCGGTCTTCCACTTCCCATCTTTTCGATTGGTCTCCTTGCCCTCCTACTGTTCCTTTCATTGTTCTATTTTGCATCAAGCAATGGTCACTTATTCTCATCATGCTGTTGTTTTTGTTTTTTGTTTTGTTTTTTTTTTGCTTTCATGTGCATACGGGTATGCTTTTTATTTTTATTTCAACAGAAGCAAAAGTATGTTCTTGTTTATCATTTATCTTTTGCACAAGATTTTTTTATTTTATCCAGAACTTTCCTTGCTGAATTGAAAATGATTTAGACAGAGGAGGTGAAATCCAGCCAGACACATTGTTTGGATCTGTCCGCTGGCCATCCCTGCAATGCTAACCAGCCTGGAAAGGGAACAAGAATCTGCCTTTAAATAAAACGTCCCTCTACTGTCAGTTTTTTTTTTTTTTTTCCAAATCTCAAAATCTCTTTACCCTCAGGCTTATACTATGAGGATCAGTCAAATCACTAAGTTAGAGTACACAGCTAGTGCGCACTAGGAGTGTCCTGATATCAGTATTCTGTGTCTGTATTTGTTTAATGCTGAGTTTCCACTGGTGACTATCCTACTTAAATAAATAGTGTGTGGCCATGACATATAAAAAGGCATGACAATATGATCATAAAGTCAAAGTGTAATCATTTACACACATGGGGAAAAGCTGCAGATCATCATACTTCGGCATTAGGCAGACGCTCTTATCCAGAGTGGCTTACAAAGATGCTTTGAAGTTCCATCATTGAATCGATCTTTACACTGGGTGACTAGGTTACTAACTAAGTACCATCAGTCAAACACTGTTGTAAAGGTTAAAATACACAACACACACTTTAGAAGTTATTTGCACAATGTACACTGCCTGGCCTAAAAATGTTTTAGATTTCATTAAACTTCCTGTACATACAGTAGCTTTGATTGCAGCACACACTATGATGGCCAGTTCATGTGTGAAAATCATTCCTCACACTCTCAGAATCACTCTTTTACAATTTGAGTCCCGGGATATGCCTGTGCCATCAGGGACAAAAAAAAAATAATTGATGTGATTCACGGTCATTCAGTACATTCAGGTAGTTAGCCGACTTCATTTTATTGCCACATAATGTTGCTGGGCCTAAACCTGACCGACTGAGGCAACCCTCGATCATAACACGATCATAACACTCAGGGGCTTGGAATAGGGTCAGGACCAATCAGACCACATGACTGACAGGACTGTATGATGGATGTGGTAATAACTCCAGGCTGAGTTCCTGTAATGTGCAAGTGGTGTTCGTAAATGATTGTGTGTACAGTTCCCAAAGACAGATGTATCTCTTCTGCAAGTTGATGATAAGTTATTCATGGATTTCCAAGGATTGCTGCATGTTCATGGGAACGACTGCAGTGGCCTCCAGCAAATTGTTGCATTACTGTCTAACATAAGTTCTGAAATGACATAATTTAGAATACAGATAGGATAGTCTTACTGTCATTTGTCAAATAATAGTTTGAAAGCATAAAGCCATTTGATGTGATTTGTATAGTCAGTGTATTTTACGTGATTCAGACAGGTGGCATGTAAGTAAATAAAGCTCAGCAGTGTCCTGTCACATCAAACTTGTGATCTGGTGAGTGACGAGGTGTTGCGTGACTCCTCTTTTCTCTCCCCTCTCCATCACTTCAGCTATGACACCATTGGTCTTGATAGCTCTTGAGTGATAGCTGCAGTGTGGCCTTTTGCCTCGTTCCTTTCAAATTCTTCCTCGAAATAAAATGCTTTCACAACCATCCAGTTGATTGTTACACACATACACACACATACAATTTATTTCATTTGGCCTGAGAAGTGCACATTTGCTTTGCAGATCCAAGTGGCATTGTGGTGCATATAGTCCCACTGGTCACAAAAATGGGAAAGGCTGAATGCTCGTGTTCATAAAGCATATACAAGTCATTTCCCCTTTAAGCTGTTTGAGAGAGCGGGGTGAAAAGCTCCAGGGACTGTATTTAAATTGGCTGAGAAAGCGTTTCGTTCAATCTGGGCCCCTGGTGAAGGGTTTTAAATCTTCACATCGCCTGACTTTAAAGAATTCATCCTTATCCTTTTTACGGCATGAAGACGAGGGCACTTCTCAAGTGCGTGCTTTCATGGAAAGGTCCAAATAAATTACACTTACCGGGTTTCACATCCTTTTCGGAGGAAGAAGCCGACAAAGAGCACAAAGTTACAGAGTCTTCTCTGCTCTATAAACGCTAACAGTAACAGCGGTTTTGAGCACCGATCGTCTGCTCTTCCTTCAGAGAGCGGTGCACGACGTCCACTAACAACCTGATAAAAGTAAGTTTGACTGATTCACCTCCAAGGCCAAGGGTTTCATGATCAATCTTTATTGCTACTGAAGACTAAGTTATCTCGGCTTCACACTCCTGAGCGAGAAGAGCCTATCGTGTTGTATGGAGCACTTAGAGGAGATGAAGTTTTATATCTCTGCCACCAGGTGGTCTGTCCCACATCCTCAAGGCTTTTAAAAGCAGGACGTTTATAGTGTGCTAGAATGAGTGAGGTGTTAGAGTTACAGGGAGTGGGTAGGAAATAATAAGGAGGGGGCACTTTGCCCCTAGCAAACCAAACAGTCATACCAATAAACATTGAGAAGTTAGAGATGCATAAAGAACGATTTCCAGCGGCACAAACAGTCGGACAGACCTGCCCACCTGCGGTGCCTCATTTTGCCTCAGAGGTATACATGTTATCATCAGAGTATGCTGGTGTGGGTTATGTCTCGATGAGCCAGCCGTCATATGAATCTGAAATTATTATCAAAGGCGTAGGTGTAGAACTCACTGGTATTAACTGGTCTTTCTCCCTTTTTTTTCTAAAGGTCAAATGAAAAGGTTTTCAATGTATTTACAGTACAGTAAAAATAAAATGCTGTTTGACTTTCCATACAACTGTATATTTACAAAATACGCACTCTTGGGCACATACAGACTATAAAGGGCTTGGGGTGAGATAATAATATTAGCTTTTTTAAAAAATGATTTCACTATTAAAAACTTGGGGGGAAAAACTGTAAGCAGATGTTTTGATGTAAAAAACATAAAAAAAATTTTTTTAAAGGTCCAATATTTGACTGTTTTGTTAACAAGTCAACATGGGTCTCAGAGCTGCCTTAAAGTGTACTGTATGTGTGTTAATGCTATCGGTGTTATCCTAGATAATGCATATTTCTACAACTCAAACTCCCTTATTACGCTCCTCCACCAAACACGCCTTTTCATTGTCTATGTAAATAAGCTATGGATTAGCCACATCCCTACAGAGAACATCAAGTATGAGTAACAAGCCGGGGGAGGGGTTCTTCTTGTATGAAGTCAAATTGGCCTGACCAATAGAAATTAAAAGTATCATGTATTAAGACAAAAAGAAGGAATTTTGCATTTTATGTTCATGTTCATGCATTTTCATGTTCCTTTTCAATTGTACTTTTTTGCCATCATACCTGTTGATCATGAATGGTACTACAAAATATTTCCCGCCATATTGGCCACACTCCCGAGTACGTTAGATACTGTATAGCCACATCGCTGACTGTGTCCTGTGTTCAAAGAGCACAAACTCTCAGGGAGGAAATGAAAAAAAAAAGCTTGTGTTAGCATTCACCTTCCAAGATTATTAGTTCTCGTGAAATAATGCCGACTCAGCTGGAGAGCAGGAATTGAGCCAAAGAAAGCATTGCTAAGGCTTTTTAAGCTTTTTGGAGTGAGAATCCCTGGAGTCATTTGTACTTGTATAACAATTACCAGCTGCACTGGAGATATAGTAACAATTACTTTATGTTTAGACTAGCAAGGTAGTCTAAAGTAGTATTAGCCCTGTGTGTGCTGTGTTTAGCGACTGTTAATTTTAATGTCGCTTGTGCCTGTGCACTACCCAGTAGCTTTATAGCTATACATTTGCTTGTTATTGCAAATATTTAATCACTGACAACTCAATGCATTTAAGACGATTTCCTGATCTCTACACCGAGCATCAGAATGCCGAAGAAAGGTGATTTAAATGACTTTGAACGTTGGTGCGGTTGTTGGTGCCAGGCCGGCTGGTCTGAGTATTTCTGAAACTGCTGATCTAAAGGGATTTCTACACACAACCATCTCTAGGGCTTACAGAGAATGGTCTGAAAATAGAAAATATTCAATGAGAGGCAGTTCTCGAGGCGAAAATTCCTTATTTGATACCAGGGGTCATAGGAGAATGGACAGATTCGTTCAAGCTGATAGAAAGGCAAGAGTAACTCGCATCTCGCTACAACTGAGGTATGCCGACCCAAAACATCAAACTTTGAAGCAGATCTAAGTTTCCACATCAGTTACTACACCTGTCAGCTAAGAACAGGAAACTGAGGCTACAATTCGCATGGGCTCACCAAAATCGGACAACAGAAGATTGGAAAAAGGTTGCTTGTTCTGATGCGTCTCCATTTCTGCTGCAACTTTCTGGATGAAGGGTCAGAATTTGGCGTAAAAACAACATGAAAGCATGGATTCATCCTGCCTTGTATCAACGGTTTATGCTTGTGGTGGGGTCGATTTTCTTGGCACTCTTTGGGGCCCTTTGACCACAGGTTAAGTTGTCATGTCACAAAGCTAAAATCAACAGTTGTCTTGAACATGCCAGTGAGTTCACTGTACTCAAAGGATCTCCACAGTCACAATAGATCTTTGGGGTGTGGTGGTTGTGTGGCTGAGAAATCAACAGTCATTTTGGACCAAAATCTCTAATAAATGCAACTCTGCACCTTGTCAAAATCAATGACATGAAGAATTAAGGAATTTCTAAACTGATGGCAAAAGGGGGTCCAACCCAGTACTAGCAAGGTGTGCCTAATGAAGTGGCCGGTGAGTGTATATACTGTAGCTTGTTAACCAATATGGTTAAATAAAAATGGAAAAAAAAAAAAAAGACTTATTTCTACTTTGTGTCCATTTTCTTTGATTGTCTTCTGTTTTTTTTTGTGAAACGAAAGGTGCAAGGCTTTGCTAGGCTATCTTCCTCGTCATATCAGCAAAGCAGCCGAAACTGTAGTCAGTGTATGCACTCATCTGTGGCCACCAATTATTTCTGCTTCTTTCTTCTACCCTTTATTTTTCTTCATAATGCATTCGGACGCATTTAATATGAGGTTGTAAGCCTATTTGACAGGAAGCTTTACTCCCATTTTTGTGTGTCAAAGAGTAAATGGAAACTAATTGCAGGTAGGAGCTAAAGGTGGGAGCAGGGAACTGAAGAAATGTCACACCACACACGGCATACAGCCACGGGTTCGAGGGATTATATGCTTTAAATCAGTTGGATTTTTGTGCCCGCGATGTCTGTCATTTTTGCGATGCCCAGACAAGCATACTTTTTAATAGCTTCATGAGATACCATTTTGCCCCTGAGAGCTTTTTTTGGTTTTCATTTTGCATTCAGGGAGTCCTGGTTTTGCCAAGCGCTTATGTGATTTATGGCAGAACATGAGAATTCAATTTAATACTCCTGTCTACAGTGTCACATCGGGAATAATTACTTACTTAATAGTGTGTGAATGTGCAAATCAGAGGCAACCGAGGCAAAAAGAGCCAGGACAGCAGAAGTTGCAAAGTGTCACAGTTATATTTTTCGACTTTCAGAAACTGCCAAAGTGCTTGTGTGTGTGCGTGTGTGTGTGAGAGAGAGAGAGAGAGAGAGAGAGAGAGAGACTAACAAAGAAAAATCAACAAAGTAAGTAGGAGCGAAACCAGAAATCAAGATGAAGAGAGTGCTTGTATGTTGTCCGTGTGCAGGTGCCATAAAAACTATCAATCGAAGACATCCTAGCTCTAATGTGGATGAAATATGAGGTCGATGTCTGGGGGGAAATTGTTTCCACCTCAAGATTTGTTCTGAACCTATAATAATAATAGAAAAGCCTATCTATGAAATGGCCACCTAAGCTGCATTTCTCAGATCTCTCTCTCTGTTTTTTTTTTTTTTTTTGCTTGTTTGTTTGTTTTTGTTTTTTGTGGCCTGCTGAGAGAACAATCTAGATGGATTTTATTTATATATTTTTCTTTTTGGTATCAACAAGCTTACAGTAAATTCAGAGAGTGACAAACTTCCCTGTCTTCCACGGATGATCTCATTTCATAGTAATTGCCGTTAATAACAGATCCTTCTTGTGCTGCGATGTTCTTTAGAGCACACCGCTTCCTTCTTGGCATTGTGCATGGTGGTCTTTGACTCGTGCTAACATTTCCAGAGGCGGTTAGGAGCTCGTTAGTAAGTGTCGCAGTGGATGACAGGTTTCCGCTTCACAGTAACGGCACTTACGGTCGGCCAGGGCAGCTTGAGCCGGGCCAGAAAAACTGCGGAACTGATGCATCCTGCAGTTCAGCATCTCTGTGCTCATCAGTACGAAGCGATTCTGTCACCAAAACTCGTTTGAGGAGATTATATGGCTGTATGGTTTGTGTAGGGAGCACATGGGGTACTCCAGGACCAGATAATAATATGGCAATAATAAATAAATAAAATGAATAATCTGCTCAAGTTCCAAACTACAGCCTTTTATAATCTCGAACTGAAGTTACATTAAGTATTCTACAGAAGAGCAGCATGATGGCGTGATCTAAAGACTGCATTAGGCCAGTTGTTACTGTGAGTCCTGATTAGAGATCATTTCTTGATTGGCTATATTACCTACTGTAAGTCTGACCCCACATTAAAAAGACCCAGTGGCTTATGGTAATGTGAAGACGCTATTTTTTTAAGATATTAAATACATTTTAAATGGGTCCTATTATGCAAAATGGACATTTCGGTTATTTAGATATTTCTCCAGTGTGTGTACTGTATGTTCGTGTGTGCAAACCAAGACCAAGTTCACATTACCAGCCCAAATTTATTCAATTTACTTTGGGCTGGTAATTGTTTTTACCCTTGTGTGCGTAGTCATGTGACTTGAATAAGAAAGAGCAGATTGGAAATCATGTGACTTTCATAGCAGTGCTAGCACTACTCTAGCTTCTGAAACAACTAAACTGAGGCGTCTGGCTTTCTTCCTTCATCTGGACCTCAACGAGTACACCTGACCTCAATGAATACAACTGCTTCCCATCCTCCAGAGCAAAATGGCAAGCGTATTATTGCAAAAAATCCCATCCAGAGCTTGAAATGAATGAGGATTCGCACAAATATAACCATGATGACGTGAACAGGGACGGATTGATGTGCGCATGCATTCCATTTCAGAATACAGAGTCAGATAAAAGCCAAGTGTGATTATGAATGCGAACTGTCATGTGATGCAAACCATATCCGATCCTAAAAATCAGTGTGGCTTGTAATGTGAACATAGCCAAAACAAACATACAAACAAACAAACAAACAAAAAAACATGAGAAAAAGATTTTCATTTGATCATTTTTGTTTAAACAAGCCAATTTAGACTTTTCTCTCTAATGTGACCTCATATGTAGTGGAGTTATATACTGTATAGGTATATATAGGTATATTAAAAAAAGCAATATCTGATCTGGGAATGAGCTGAGCTGACACTCTGAGACCTGTGTAAACTTCTTAAAAAAAGTTAAATATAGGACCTTTAAGTGACATGCTCATTTGTGGCTGATGGTTTATTGTTATTTATCCCGGACATCCGTCACTGGCTTCCATCATCACTTTATTCACACTCATAAAGCTTGTCATGGAAGGCAAAGATGCTATTTTATGGCTTTGTGAAAATGGTCGGAATTCTTATCGACCTCTGTAACTGAAACTGTAACAGTACTGGACCCAGTGGTGAACCTTTTTGTCCATGAAAGCATGCACTAAATGTTCCAGCTTTCTTGAATAGTAGCATCTATGTGCCATTGCCATTGTAATCACAGGAATTGTAAAGGTTCTGTGCCGTGGACTTTCAATCTAGCCTTTACATAGCTATGTGCTGCTGAATGCGTTTCTATTGCTGTCATTTTCTCAAATCCTAACTTGGTAGGATATTGCTTTGTGTAGCGTGCGTGCCTGACTTCTAATTCCATTCTTAGTCAGACTGTTTTTTCCTTTGCTAAACTAGTTTCTGTAACATACATGCCTAAAGTTCTAGCTCTATTCTTTTTTTATTCTTATGAGGTGATAGAATCGTATCTTATGTTACTTTTATGTGTGTAGAATTTATTTTAATTAATGTTTAAAAAGACAAAGAATTTTTTTTTGACATAATATCCTTGCTTTTCAATACACTTTGTCCATCTGTCAACAATCTTTCATATTAGCATATTACAAAAAATGTTCAAAGTGCTGATAGGACGGTGAACAGAAGCTTTAATATAATCGAGTGCAGATCATTTTGGACTCGTAGTTACTGTATATTCAGTGGTGTAGAACATCCATGTACGTTCGTTCCTGTCATCACTTGTGTTAGAAAATGCAAAAACAATCTTTAATTTGCATTTAAATTTTTCTCAGCCTAGCTCTGGTTCTTCTCACAGCTTGTTTGCTGTGTATAATTTTAGTTCAGTTCTTTTCTGTTCATTTTTTTTTTGCAGCTACATTTATCCTGGTCGTTGTGTGGATTTGCTTTATTAATAAAGTCTGTTGCCCTGGCATTTAATAATCTTTCTGTGCTTTATTCCTTATGCACAGATTCAATAAGATAAGCACAAACCATCTTTGTTATCATCAGAAACAGGTCTCTAAGATTTAAAAGTATGTGTGCTTGTGTGGGAGGAAAAAGCCTATTTTGTTTAGTTCTTCATTTTTTTCTTCTTCTTTTGAGTCAAACGCTTGAGCTGATGTTTTCTCCAAATGGCTCTGAAATGGAGCACACATTATTGTCCTCCACAACAAAATGTCTCATTAAGATCAAAGAGTGATGATGAGACTCTTAATGGCATTATCGAGCAGCGGGTGATGCACTCTCTCGATCACATCTCTCTGTCTCTTGCTCGTTCTATACCTCCTCCTTCTGTTCCCTTTTGATGGTAATTGAAGTGACCTGTGATTGGGGGCAGATAGCATTCATTGGGATGCTGTGTATACGCGTGTGTACGTGAGACAGACAGAGAGGAGCGATCGCCATCTTTTAATCATCCGGCGCGACCGATGGAACCTGGCCCAAGCAGACTTGTTTCACTTTTGCTCCAAACTTTTCTCTCATACTCTCCCCGGACCACTTTTCTCCCAATTACTGTCTTATTGTGCCCATAGTTCGCCCCCTCCATCGCAGCAGTAATGGGCCTCTCATGTGTTTTTCCACCCTTAGCAAGTATGGGACAATTACAAAACTCCCAGAGTGCTCTTATGTTATATTTTTACTCAGTCAGGGACTTTGTAAGAGATGGAGTAAGAAGATACAGGAGGAATGGAAAGATGAAAAGTTCAGATCAGAAAATACCAACATTAATGCAAACCTTTTAAACGTACGATACTGCACCTTTTTTCTATGAGAAAAAACACTATGTCTTATGCTTAAGAGTAGGCGTGCATTGCTTTTGTTAGTTCATGTCCTGATAATCAGTTATGGAATGAAAATGTGTGACGCCAGAGTTGATGATTTTCCCTTAATAGCATAAAACTTTCTTTAGCTGTTGTTCTACGCTGCCTGGCCTAAAAGTTTAAAATTGGCAAATTTACATTTGCCACAATTGCCACAAATAGTGAAAGAGTGGCTCTAGGAGTATGAGGAATCATTTTCACACATGAATTGGCCACTACATTGCACGGTGGTCGAAAAAAATATTAGTGTGTATAATATATAAGAACAAGGGAAATAATATAAACCTGTGATTTGAATTACAGAATCAGATTGAAGAATTCAGAATTGCTGTGATAATTACACTTCCTACAATATTGTATAGCAATCTTTATGAACCGTCCCATTTTTTCGTCCCAGTTCTACTCTGAAGTGGCTGTTTTTAAAGAGGCATATTTAAACTGTGAACGATCATAAAGTGTTACCCTTTAAATCAATAAATAAATTGGATTTTTTTAAATGGTAAACTAAAGCTGTATGTTCACACTTAGCATTGTGGCTAAAAGGAGCTGAGTTAATCATTTCTAATGTCAGTGTTAAACTAATAACAGCTTGAGTACGTCTTTTGACTTTTTGGCTTTTTTTGTTCGTAACATGTCACTATGACACTAGCCTTCAAGCTCATTTTGAATTACAGGCTGTTAGGTTTTTTATGAATTTATTACAGCGTACTGTCAAGAGGAGTGAGTGACTCACAACATGACTAATGGCAGTACTAAACGTTGCCTGCAGCGAGTGAGCCTAGTGTTTGACACTAAAACCACAAACCGCTGCTATTTACCATGTCATGAATATGCTTACACAGCTGTGTGCTGTTGCGTTGATAGTTCACGCACGAGATAGCAAGGAAAATATGACATTTGCATCTGTTGCTGTCATATCACAACATAAGGACCAAAGAATTGTTCGTGCCAATAAAAGAGCCCATCTTGAGGCTGACAAATTCAGAATAAATGATTCGGGGATATCCAAACATGTGGTCGATGTGTCCGAATACCTGGTGAGAGATGACAGTGGTGTGCGGTTGGAACCAGGAAGAGATGAGATTGTAGACCAGTGAAGACCAAACAATAAAAGGATAGGTGGAAGTAACTAGCCTAAAATCTCATTTTGCACAAATTATGTCAAACTGGGAGGTTTTATTGTGTGACTAAGGAAACAGCTGTTTGCTCTCCAGTTCTAGTCATTGTTTTACGATTTGAACTCAAGTACTCTTTGTGCTGGAATTACACCAGTCAGCCATAACTTTAACACAACCGCTAGGTGATCTGAACAACATTGATCACCAAGTATACACCAGCAAACTGTTGGCAGGATCATGGGCACACAAGGCTCACCCATGCCCACAGGAACCAAAGGCCAGCCTGTCTGGTTCGATCCCACAGAGAAGCCAATGCAGCACAGATCACTGAAAAAAAATCACAGCTGGTTATGATAGAAAGGCACCAGAACACCCAGTCCACCAAAGCCCGTAGCACATTTGGCCCAGCAAACCCAGTCGTCAGTCACATGGGATGTACCAGACGAACAACTCCGATCCACAGAGACCTCACCTCACAAAACAGCACCCAAAGGATCCGCTGCCAGTATCCTTGAACCAGATACCAGACACACACCTGAGGGCCTAAGGAGCCACGAACTCTGGTCACAGAAGGGGTGGTCCAAACCCAAACCTAGGTGGTCATAATGTTAAAGTTTTTAATGGTATCTTGTGTATTTGACAGAGTAATTCTGAATAAAAGGTCTAAACATGTTTAAAGGCAAATTTCCACAAATGGCCCAGATCCACATATCAACCCAGACCGGTTATGACAGTGAGATAATTATGGCAAAACACAGGAAGACAATAATCGGTGCATGGGCAAGTCAAGTTTTTTTTTTTTTCTTTTTTTTTCTCGGTTAAATTAGATTGAAGCTGATTAAAACTGCTGTTACCAAAGGTTACAGAACATCTACACTTGGTTAGACATGGAAAGGTACAGTAATTCCTTTTGCTATAATTACTTATCAGATGGATATCGCTGATTAAAATCAGAGAGGTTGTCAGAAGTCACTTAAACTACAGCACTGCAAGAGGTTAAACTAATCCATATAATCCTTTTTTACTCAGCCAAAATTTGGTTGGAGGAAAAAGCTATGAAAATATTGAAAGCTGCGCTTCAGATTGGAAAAGAATAGGATTAAAGCAAACTTTCTATAAGCACGATACAGAGCTAAATATATATAGCAAATCACATACTTACTACTGAGATGGTGACTTTTATATCTTATAGGCTCTTATAAGGCCCTTAACACTATTTTATTGTGTTAGTTTTTTTGTAATCAAGTTATGTGCAACTTGATTACAAAAAAACTCAACACACGAAGTGGGGTACAACCCAGATGGCATGCCAACACCGTTGCAAGGTGCAAGCACTCATAACCAATTGGCAATTTGGAAACGTCAATCACTGCATGACATTGGGCCGTGGGAGGAAAGTAGAGGACCCAGAGGAAACCCACCAAGCAAGAGGAGAACAAAAGTTGTCATGAGTCAGTACATACAGTACAGTAAACTAAGAAGAAAAACATGAAGAAGAAGAAGAAAAACAGAAGAATTTGGTGTTAGATGAATGGGGTCGTACAGATCCATGATATGAAAGAAATACAGAAGAATGCCTTACTGATAGATGAGACAGAGGAAAAACAGAAGAATGAACCAGTACATGAATTCAGCAGTGTTTTATGGACAAGTGAGATACTGTATGAGGTGAACAGAAGAATGAGGCAGTACATGAATAGGGCAGTGTTTTATGAATGCATTAGATGAAAGAGGAACAGAAGACACAGGAAATAGAAGTAAACAGATCACTATAGTGGAACATGGCATGAACAGAGCTGGAAGGATCGGTCAGATCGGTTTTGTGTGTCGTGACGGTTCACATTCATCATTACTTTAGTAACTTTAAGTAACTTTTTTTATCTGAATCTAATGTGGATGCACATCTGTGTTCTGAAACAGCATACATGTGCACATTAATACATCTTTGCTTTAGCTGTTTTAGCAGCTATTGCTAGCACTGCTATGAAATGCCGGTGCTGACGGATGTCATTGAGGACTCCATGCATGTGCAGAACCAGAAAAGTCACATGATTTTTCAATCTGCCTATTTTCATTTCAGTCACATAACCCTAGATCGGCTACACATCCAACCTAGAACCAGTGCCTCAGATCCGGACTAAAAAACATCAAATTTGTGCTTTCAAACTACCCTTAAAAAAATCTGATCTGTGTCACATTATTGAGTCACTTCAGGCTGGTAATATGAGCATACACTTAACAGTGGCTCTCATCCCTGGTCCTGGACTGGAGCACCACCTGCTCTGCACGTTGTAGCGTTTTCTCAGCTCACAGCACACATGATTGAACTAATCAGCTCATTAACAGCCTTTTCTGAATTGATGTTTGTATAACAGAACAGGGAAAACAGGACCTCTGTTTTATAATGAGTGTGTGTTGGTAAGAACTGGGCTTGAACCAAGTCCTCAAGAAAAGAAAAAAAAAAAAAAACAATTTCCCCCCATAATCTGAGTACTCTTATTGGCTGCAAATAGATATATTATATAAAACTTTTCACCCAGAAGAATAACGACTTAAGAGACTGGGGCTGATTTCTTTCTACCACTTTAGAGTAACATTTTTTTTCGCCCATGCTTACAGAGATTCCATGCTATATGGCCCGACCTTAATGGGCTAATAAATGTATTAGAGTGATGGAAAAAGTAAAGTGTGTAATAAAAACAGAACTGCTAAACACCATGGCAGTAGATCTACAAGACCCTCAAATGACTGCCAGTGCCATTGGTTCACTCTACAGAGAGCAGAATGCATTGTCAAGTGGAGACATCTTTTTTTCTTTCTTTTTTTTTTTTACCAACTAAATTCTTCACAATATACCAATGGATGCTGAGTCACCCTGTTGTAAGATGATAATAGCCATAAAACAGACTGCTACAGAGATTTTGAGTGCTGCAATGTGTCCTGTAGATGTACTGTAGGGTTGGTAGTGCATTAGCTGGAATGGTGCTCAGGTTCTGTGGCAGTATTATATCCAGCCAGGTGTTAAACAAGAAGGTTTAAACAGGAATCTATTTCTTTGGATTTAAACCCAAAGTGCAGGTGTCTGGTCTAAGATACTTACAGCAATGTATTGTAAGCCTGCCGTTGTGTGTGTGTGTGTTTTTTTTAACATCAATCTTTTTTATAATGTTTCCGAATAAGATTTGAGGGATTTATTTAAAAAAATAACATAACACTCTAACAAGCACGTTAAACCAAGATAATTATTTCCTCAACCAGCACCTAATTTGTCTTTAATGATATTTTTGTCTTTACTTGGAGCCCCCAATAGGACTCACATTTATTTTGGCATTATCAGCTCATTTCTTTTATCATGTCCAAATAGCAGGAAAGGTCACATGCATAATTAACTGGAACAAAATATTTGGGATTGAAAAGCCTGCGAAGATCAATAGAATCAACTGTTTTCTACACTGGCAAGGGTGCCACAGTCATAGGAATGAATTGTTTAATGTGTATGATTTACAGTAAAGTATTGCATTTGCAGTGATTTAAGGAACTGAATGCTGTCGAATTGGAAGATAAAGAAAGGTACACAAGAAGTTGCCAAAGAGCCAAGGAACTTTAATATTTTGTCAGTTATTACATCTTTCTCTCCTTCTCTCACACACATATACACTGATCAGCCAAGACATTGTGACCACCCACCTAATATTGAGTACTGTAGAATCCCCCTTTGCCACCAAAAATGTGATGGACTGTTTGTTCTGGCACCTATCTATTGGAACCAGCATTAACCTTTTCAACAATTTGAGCTACAGTAGCTCTTCTAATGGATCGGACGACGTGGGCCAGCATCTGCTCCCCATGTGCATCAGTGAGCTTCGGCTACCCACGTTTTTCTTCCTTGGATCATTTTTCGTAGGTCCTGACCACTGCAAACCAGGAACATCCCACTAGAGCTGCAGTTTTGGAGTTGCTCTGACCTCATCATATCACTCATCACAATCTGGCTCTTGTCACAGTAGTTATACTGTAGTTACCGTTATAATATCTTGTTACAGTGGCACCTGGATATTAGTGGATTATACAGTATGAGGCAGCAAGTGAACATTTTGTCCCTGAATTTGTCGTGATGAAAGCAGAAAAAAATGCGCAAGCGTAAGGATTTGAGTGACTTTGAATACGGTTTCCCAGGTTCAAACCCCACGACCACCGAGTTGCTCCTGTTGGGCCCTTGAGCCTCAACTGCTCAGATGTATAATGAATGATAAAAGGTGGATCTGGATAAGGGTGTCTGCCAAGTGTGTAAGTGTAAAGATTTAGTGTAAAGTGTAAACGGTTTAGGCCCAGGAATGATACATGGCAATAAAATGTCAGATGACGACTTGAATGTACTAAATGACAGGTTATCAAATATAATATATGGACTTTCAATCAAAGCTAATGGCGATCAATAAAATCTTGGCGTGTGTGTTGTTGTTGTTTTTTTTTTTGGCCAGGCAGTTTAGTGTATGTTGTATAACCATATTTCGAATTTGGTAATGTATGTTTTTTTTATATTTCATATATGATGACATATGTTACCTTTCTTTAATATATGTCCAAATATTATATTTCTGTATGGGAGTTCTGTATTGGTGATCAATGCATTAAGTTCAACATAAATCAAGTAAGGATCATAACAGAAACATTTTTGGTTTTTATAGCTGAAAATGTTTTCCAGACTCCACTGTCATGATCGTAATAGTTCAAAGCCTGGGAAAAAACTGTAGGATTATTAATGATGACACCGCCATATATGACACGGGCAGGGTGTGGAGGTAGTGTAACTCCTCAGGGCTTTTCTTACTTTATTTATTCCAGCTTGCTTCAACAAACATGACATAAGATGAAATTGCATGCTTGTGAATGTCTTGCTGTTTGGTTCCATCATCCTCCCTCGATAGCAGCCTGGGTGTCCGAAGGGACACGGCAGCGCCGGCCTTGCAGATCGGACTTCATTAAAGCGTGCCAGATTGCTCCAGTCAGGGATCACGGCTCCTCCTCTTCACCATTTCCTCCTCCCGCTTCATTATTCCATGGAGTCGGAGCCCTTTATCCCAACGGCAAGGATTAAATGAAGATGGGGGAAAAAAATAAATAAATAAGAGAAGTCAAGAGGAAAAGAAGTGGTGAAAATGATCTTATTATAACTTGAAAGAGAAATGGCAGAGAGGGCAGGGCAGAACTTCCAGGAAGATTTCACACCACTGATGGCTGTATACGATGCAGTCAGTGTTCTTGCTGTACATCCTGCCCATGGTTCTTACCATTTAAAAATATCCTTAAACACTGTGACCACACACATCGGTAGAGCAGAGAAACAGCTGGTAATCTGTTAAAAGTTTTCATTTGCCTCTTCTGTGACTATTCCCTTCTTAATGAACCCAGTTTCATTTAATAGTGCATTTAATTGTTTAAACTTTAAACAATGGACACTTATAAAAGCACAAAAGCAGCTTTACAGAAATATGGCTGTCGAACAACAGTACTGCACCAAGGAATTCAAATGGTAAAGTGGTATGATTAGGCGTTCCTAATATAAGTAACAACCCTTTCCGTACATATCTCAGGCAGCGGAGGCAGAGATTTACGTTCAAATCGAAACATTTTTTAGCCTAGAGACTCTTGACAAGGCCCTGAAATCTTAACTGAAATCTTGCCTTGCTTCCTAGCAGCATTGCATACACATTTCAGCCAAATTTAAGTTAACATGATACTGCACATCGCCCTTCAGTATAGCAATCACTTGTAAAAGTTTTGTAGTAGTAATTAAGTGTGTAAATAAACTCAACCCAACCCAAGGCCAGATGTTCAATGTACATAAACCTCGAGTAGTCTGAATTTTAGGGTATTTTCTAAAACTATAATAAAAAATGTAAAGGTCTTATAGCTTATATTAACTATATATCAACTACAGTATAAGACCTTATATACATATAAACACACAAAAGGGGTGTTTGAGTCAAACCGGGACTTTTGATCGCAAAACAAAAAACGGACACAGTTATGAAAGTAAAAAAAAAAAAAAATTGTTATTTCACTATATTCTCCGCTGCTACACTCATGCACTTATGCCATCGTCCCACTAGTGCTTGGATACAATAAAGTGGGTAACGAGCAACCTCGGCCGGGACCCTCATTCATTGAGGGCCTACTTTCGTTTTTTTATAAACGTTTGCAACGTTCAGATGTTTTACCGAGTCTCATAAAAAATGATCCACACTCTGGCTGTAGAATTAACTTTAAGAAAAGACAAATACATCATTTTTCAGCATAAAATCCTTGCTTTTCAATACACTTCGACAAGCGTTCACATGCACACATTAAAAAATGTTTTAGGCTGAGCTGCGAGCCATGGATTCACCACTGTCTTGACTTCTTCATCAGAAGTGAAAGTCAAATGGAACAAGATCAGGACTATAGGGAGGATGCTTTAACGAATGCTTTTCCAAAACGAGGTTTTTGCAGACGTGCAGTGTCGTGCAAGTTCACAAGTTTAGGCTTCAAAACTTCAATAATCATCTCACTTTAACTAGCACTGTTGATTGTTCAAGCTTTTTCCTGATAATGATCGTTACCAGTAATTAATCCCTTTAAGAAACTTTGACCTCGCTTAGAGTATCGGGCCTAATTTTGCTTGCAGTTATCCAAACACAACTTATTTTTTTTAAGTGCAGCATGTGATTGTTTGTGTCCGAAAGCATTATGTCGTCTACTTGGCCATTTTTTGGTGAGATAGGAAGGTTTAATTTGCATTTCCAGATAGCCCTTCTCTTATAGTAAAGCAAGCACCAGGTCAGAGTGCTAGATCTTTTTTGGTGCCCCTGGGCAGTAGAAGACATCTTCTGCTGTAGACTTTCTCCTGTCAGCTATTCACCTTGAACTCACATGTTCAAGCCTATAACTGATAAACAACCACCCACAGCACCAGAATTGGAATATTATTCTTAACTTAATAGATATTTTGAATAATATACTCTTTTTTTTATTTTCTTATCAAACTTCTTCCTCATTTTTTGAGGACATCTAAAGCAGTTAAATTTTTTCATGTTCTAGTGTGAAGCAAAGACTTAATTAGTGTCTGCAGTTTTGTGATAAGACACAAAACCGCACAGCATGGATTTTTAACATAGCCGCACGTGTTTAACGGGGTTATGTTAGGGCATTTGAATTAAGCGGCTCCATGGTAGAAAATGCAAGGTAGGAAAAGTTTAGGTCACCTTTAAAGTCTGCGTAGCTACTGTATCATATTATAGTAATGATTTTTGACTTGAGGCTTCCTTTGCCTTTTTGTTTTTAACAAAACAATTGAGGCTCAAGAATACCACCGTATAGATACGAAAGAGAAATAAAACCACAACTAGTTAAACTTCTTATCTTTTATATCACTTCTCCTATATAAGGTCACGTGAAATGTTGGCTTCACCTGCCTTGTACGTATATAAGGGACTGACAACTCTGTTGATAGCACTTTGAAAAACGCAAGACTGTTTTTAATCCTACTCACGCCCACTGAAGAAATCGTTTTCATCGCCTTTTGAAGTTTAATAAGAAAAAAAAAAAGAATCGCGGCAGAGTGAATGCCGCTAAGACCAGTGCTGTGTGAAAGGCTGCTTTCAGATCCGTGGGTTGAACATCGCTATCTAATCCCACTCGGTTAATTTGGAGTCAGATCAGCGACACATGCCAGCTCAAAGAGGCCTTGTGTGCAGACACTAATGAAGTTGAACAACCTCCCTGGCGTAGACATCACATCCCCAATCCATCATTAATGCATCTTGTCCTCACAAGTGCATTTTAAAGACTCCTAGATCCTCACATAGTGTAATATATATATATATATATATATATATATATATATATATATATATATAAAGAAAATCTTATTAAAATAATATTTAACTAATATTTATAATTGTGCATGATTGCAATGGGCTTATCACACCGGTTCTCAACTCCAGCCCCAGACGACCACCTGCCCTGCACATTTTCGTATTTTCCCTGCTCTATCACACCCAATTCAATTCAGAAAAGGCAGTTAATTAGCTGATTAGTTCAATCAGGTGTGCTGGGAGCTGAGAAAACACTACGATGTGCAGGGCAGGAGGCTCTCCAGTTCATGTGATTACCTCAAATTGTAGGAGACATCTGATATAGACCGCAGGGAATGCTGTTTGAAAATAAAACGTATTGTTGAATCTACAGTAGCAACGTCAGGGAAATGGGATGTTCATGAATGATGAGCGCTTTGTAAATGCAGGTTTGTCAGTCTGTAAATAAATGTTAAATAAAGAAATATTTACATTGAGAAAATATATTCGTGGTATTTGTGGCCGAACTACCGAGGTCTCCTTCTGTCCAAAGCCTTTTTGGCGTACAATGTAACTTACACCAAATGCATCCTGACCTTAATGGTGGTGACTGTTTAACTGATGATGAATGGAAACAAGTGCGATTCATTTATTTTTTTAATGCCCTGACATAGCTAAACTGGCTAGCTGACACAAGTTGGTAATACGCTAGCATGTATTCATTTGTTTCGTGTCTTATTAGCAACTGCCTAGTACATAGGAAATCGAGGACTAGGAAGAAAGTATTTGATGGGTTCCTTACGAGTGAGTTCCTTATGGGTGAGACGATTTAAACTGAAAGAAGGATGAGGGAGATCAAGGCCAGAAGGTGGAAGCCATCAGCAATGTGTGTGCGTGTGTTTGTGTCTGGGATTTTTCACCTGCTTTGAGGTTAAGTTACTGTAGGTTTTGCATCTTTCCCGATAAATGCTGCCTTCTGTGTTATGATTGGTTTCAAGAATTCAGTCTCATCTATGATTGGTTAGATGTATTACTACATATGAAATATGACCCAATCGGTGAGCCTCCCTCACCAGAGACCCTGAGGATGAAAATCAGTGTAAAAACCGGTGGGAAAGAAAAGTTGTCATGCAGTTTACTGATCAGGAAGCAAAATTTACTTTCCCAGAAACTCCTCACATCGAACAGATCGAGTTTTCTTGTTGCTAATGTTTACCTATTTATCAGATCATAAAAGGTTTACCCCTTCACCTCCCCCTCCTTTTCAGATCGGGTCTGACTGTTCTGTTTGAGATAGTTACACAATTTTTTGTATTCAGACCAGCTATTATCATGATTGTTAGTAAAATATTAGGGTGCATGTAAGCGCACCTAACGTTCGTTGTTAAAAGCACTATACAAATAACCTTAGAATTGATTCGAAGCTTGGACCAGCAAACTGCCTCTAAGTTGATTCTAACATCACCATTAAACATTAACCAAAAGGGCTACATTTCTCTTCGCTTTCAAAATCTTCAGACCTATTCTGTATTAGTCATGCACCTCCAAGATAGATGATCTGACCTTTCCACACAATAGATTTATTCATGCCCGCAAACATCCTCGATTCCAGCATTATGCAGATTCAACTAGACGGGGAGCGCTTTTATTTGGCTGTTTCTTGCCACATCCTGCCCTAAACTAGGCAATCCGTTTAAATAAGATGATAAAGGATGAAGGTGGATTATGAGTTTACGGCAAGCAAGTGTAGTTGGAGAAGACTTATAAATTACTAAATATGTAGCATAGAAATGTATGAAACGTACACCCACTCATGAATGCAGAGACAAACAACACGAATACAATAAAACCTTTAAAAGCAATCATATTTTCTAAGAGGAGCAATCCATTTGCAGACATCATTCATAAGCGATTGTGGTCAAGTGATTCGCAGGATATCGATGGAAAAGCTTTTTTTCCTTGTTGTCGTTATTGGCGATAGTCATTTTCTTTGCATCACATCTTCAGACAACAAACTGTACAAACTGTGTCAGATCTTCCAGAAACACTTGAAAATAAAGTGGAAGATTTGCACATAATTAAGGGTCGTATCAGCCGGCTTCTGCGGTACTTGAGACAAGTTGTGGTTGCTGTGAAAGAAAAACAAACTGCATACATTTATTATAGGTTATTGTTCAAAACCACATTCTTCAGATCTCAAACATATTTGGGTTCATTATGTAAATTGTACACGGCCATAATTTCCAACAGTTTATATGTTTTCTTCTATTAATGTAATTTTCTGGAACACTACATTTTTACCTTTATGTAAATGACTTAATGGACGTTTGACATGAAAGTGACACGTAGACGTTACAATCACTAAATCCCAGCAGGAGGTTTTTTTTTTTTTTTTTGCTAATTTGGCAATGTTATGGATGTCAGGACATTAGGTTGTTTTTGAAAGCTAGAATTACTAGGAAAATAAGGATTAGGATAACGAATGCCCCTGACACAATGTAGCAAGAACCCAAATTATTACCAAAATTGCAGACCGAGCATGATTCAAACTCTGGTAAATATTACAGTCGAGAAATATGAAAGCTAAGCAGCACCTTATAACATTTCCAGGTAACAATAGAGATACACATGCTGCGTGTGGGAAGCTGTTGTGTCCATCAGAATTCTAAACCCTGTTCGAAACTTAAGGGACCATGCATGTGGTCGAGCATTGTGCGAATGATTGTTGAGCAGCATAAATGAATCGAATGAAGGTTCAAATTTCATTGTTTTGAGGTTGTATTTGCAACGTTTTGTTTGGGTCTTTTTCAGTTTACGTTATCTCAACATAATTTAATCAAATTCATGCTATCTATCCAAAGCAACCAAATAATTGGGTCACCCATTATTTGAAAGTGAAAGGTATAAGTTGTTAATAACGAACGACTGCAGGGAGCTGTGAGCAAACGTGATTGTGGACATACATCCTCCTTTTAAAAATTTTCAATATTCAAATGTTTTACTTTGGCTAAGTGTCTCTTCATTGTAGTCTTCTGTAAATGTCAGTTACGAGAAATTTCAACATGAATCCCGGATTGACTTGAACGCCTTTAGAATATTTAAAGATCTTCATCAATAAAAAGAAGTATGTGACGTGACTAAAATCTCCAGGCAAACCGATTACGCAGAGGAAACATCACAGCGCCCTCGTATATATATATATGAGCTAAGTTGGTGTGCGTTTTAAACGACACGTCTTCATTTCTTCTCCTAGACGTCTCAGCTGTTCCATCGGTTTCATCCAGTTGCATTATTGCTTTTTAAGATATTGAAGGTAATCTGGGGTGAGAATAACAGAGCGCTCATCTCGTGTCAGATGTATGTGTGAGGCGCTGTACTTTGCTTGCATGCACATTTAGATTACCATCTGTGCCCTGAGGGAGAGAGAGAGAGATGAGAGAGAGAGAGAAAGATAGAGACACAGAGAAATGTATCAGGGGTTGATGCCAATATGCTATTCATCGTTTTCTTTTTTTTTTTTTCTTTTTTTGAATAATCAGGTAAATACAGAGCGTGAGAGAGAGAGAGAGAGAGAGAGAGAGAGTGATGAGATTATACGTGCGAGAAATGAGAAATGGATAGTGAGGAGTGGCGATAAATAAGTGCTTTTTTGTTGGCGTAAAGAAAAAAGCTAAGTAAAATGGATGGGAGAAAAGAATGGAGAAATGGGGTGCATGAATTAAAGAATAAAGTGGACACAGAGTATTGTTTGGACTTGATCAGTGCATTAACTTGATTCAAAGTACGGTTAGTAATGTACCAGGTCCAGTACAGGATACAAAGTATTGGCAGCACCAAATACCTGTGCGGTAACACATGTTGGTCCAGGGGGTGCCATAAATGGTGTGAGAGTAAGTAAGGACGATTTCAAGGGCCCCTGAGTGACCCTTAAAAGGCTTTGGTAATTGAAGAATGTTGGGTTTGTCCTGGTTGGGGGGCCCCGCATATGAGACCAGAATCTCTAATGTTGCCCCTGGTTGATGTAACTGAGTACACAGAGTATTAGTGATGCACAATATACCAGTACTAAAAAAATATACCACGACACTACAATTTCCACACTACTTTATTTCTTACTATGCGTAGGTTTATATGGTCTGACTAATAGGGCTCTGTCTCTTTAAGCACAGTGCTGATAGCCGTGACGTGCATGATGTAGCGGTGAAAAAAAATCTCGACTGAGTTTGTAATATGAGCCGCATGAAGCTTTTAAGTGAACCGCAAGCGAAAGTAGAGCACTTTCAGAGACTAGACTTGAAGCGATAGTAGCAGCAAAGAGGAAGGTCGAAGTGAAATACAGAGATTTTTCTGTTAAAAAAGACGAGAGCCTGAACACAGCAGCACCGCTGTGCATGCGCTGTTTTATCGTGTGGCAGAGTTAGGTTTACATTTTTACATTCACTGCACATTTGAGATTCTCTCTTCTTAAGTAAAAAAGGACAAAGTGTATACCAAGAACCAAAAACAACTGAAAAATATATTTAAACCCACTGAATCTAATCCCTCAGATCACCAGCGCTTTATTGACCTTTTGCACGTGACATTAAGACATCTATCTACCATAAAACTGTCCACTTCTGGACGGTCAACATTGCGCAGACCCAGATCCGTGGTTCCACTGTATTAGTAAATGAGTAATTACCTGCATATTGTTTCACGAGGCACTAAAAACAGCATATTCCATAATCTCATTTCCAACCGAAGCACTGAATAAGCTAAGGCTGAACAGAACAGTAGCTAGCTTGCTCTTTTATCCGTGTGACTTCATTCACTTAATTGTCGGGTAATTTTTCTATTATTTTGTGGCTCTGTAACACACTATGAAAATCATTATCAATAAAAATACACAGTAACCTAATGTCAGTTAACAGTACGTCCTTCTTTGAGACTGACGTAATAGTAGTCACATGTCTGCAAAAGGTTAATAGTAATGAAGATAGTTAGGGAGCGTCTCAAAAATGCATGACCTAGACAAAAGTGTAAGATTCTCCAAAAATTAAAGGCATCTAATTATCAGGGTACTAACATACAACACTGTGGTTACAGGATTTATTTTCTTTTTATAGAATATGTAAGTTATTAAAGATTATTAATGATACACAAATAAGTGACACATAAAACCCAAGACTAGTCTACAGTATATGCCAAGGACTAGGACTATTATACAGTATCACTGCATTACATATGTGACGACAAAACTGAGTTTGTGAACTTGAGCATGTGAATAATGAACCAAAACGGTGTGTACTTGCCTCACGTGAAAAATATATACTGTACTTATAGAAGACGGAATGTCTATTATTTTACATAATTAATTTTATGAATACCTAAAAAAGTATTCATAAATGCCGAACAATTTTGTTTGGCAGCGTTACAGACGTGTCACGATACCACAATACTTCTACATTCTTCTATTTTTCTTCCCCTGTTCCTAATTGGCAGTATAAATTCATATGACACGAAAATTCAGTTCCATAATAGACACCAAGTGTAGTTTGTAATGTACCAGTGTGAAACTGGATAATGAGTAGATGTTGTTTTGAAAGAGACATTTCAAACGGAGTGTTGTGAATTTGTGACCTTAACATAAGAGATGTTGCTTAAAGATGACATTCATACTGCTCACATGGTTGGAGTCAACACCATTGCTAGGCAACTGGGTAATACAGATGCATAAAGACGTCTCACTATACTGTAAATAAGACAGTTTATATAGTGTGTACATGGCTTTTATACGTTTAATATAAAAAAACAACGTGGAAATGAGACATGATTGACATCCGGAGAAAACTTAACATTTATTAAACCATAATCTTAAACAAGATGATAAAAGTCTTAGACAACTTTTGCAAGAATGGTGTTACATCTATCCAATATAGTTGTAGCTACAGGATTCTCAGCTCATGGTGACACTGGTTTCTCACTTTACTTTCTCACCCCGTCATTTGTAACCTTATTTTGTCGGACTTTTTTATAATACTCTGAACGTCCACTTCTTGCTTTAGAGTTTGGAGAGAGGAAGCAGGAATGAATGAACTCTTGCTCCTTTTGTCGATTTGGTCGTTTCCTGTCCTGCCATATCCTCCGCTCTGCTGCCACCTGAGCTGCTGTGCCTGTCTCTTTTCTGTTTCTTCTCTCCGGTCCTTCTGTCGTTCACACTCTCGAGTAGGAGGAAGCATAAGCACTGCCAGGATAGCGAGAATGGAACTGGCTCACATTGGGGCGTCAGTCAATTCAAACTTCTTACATTCTACAAAACGCTACATACTTCTAGTTTTCTTTCACTGTTTCTAATTGTCAGTGTAAATTCATATGCCATGAAAAAAACGGAAGTGAGGTTTTTTTTTTCTTCTCCAAAAAAACACTGTATGCCTTATGTCCTTCCTGAGCTCAGAGTGCCAACTTACTGCTCTATGAATCATATTCAGGTTAATGCCCCTCCACAGGTACCTGCAGCTGCTCACACTGTGAGGGAAAGAGGTGTTTTGTTTTCATTGTCACCAGTTCAGTAGTCCTCTCTACTTGGTAGGTGGCATTTTGTTAAATGCGCTTGGTCGGGGAAAAGGAAGATTTGTTATAAACGCTTCCCAAAAACGCTTGGGAAATTAGAATAGAGTTTTGTCAAATTTGTCTGGAAATCAAGGAGCTGTTTGGAATGCTTAGAACACTTTACTTAATTTGTATATACGCAGGATTCACCGATCAGCAGTAACATTAACACCCATCCATCCATCTACCCATCTAGGAACCTGGGACGATGGAGGCCAAAGGTGACCATTGTACAGTATTTATTCCTGGACCTGGAGGTGCAAGGGGACAGTGCTAACCACTAAGCCACCGTGCCACCAACATTAACAGTACATAACATTAACCCATTAAACATTATACTGGTGACAGAATCACGGGAACCCAAGGTTCATTTATGCCTTAAGCGAGCAAGGCCTATCCCTGTTCGATCCCAGAGAAAAGTCAATGATGGCCATGATAGAAAGACATCAAAACAGCCAGTGCCACAGAGCCTGCAACAGTCCACAGATTCCAATGATCAAGCACTCCTATGGGAAGCCATACAAAGAAGTCTGAGCAATGGAGGCCCCACGCACATCACCCAAAGGGGCTGCTGCCAACATCTTGTTTTCAGACACCACAGTACGAAACCAGAGGCATTGCGGAGCCTGTGGCAAAGAGCTGCTCCAGTGGCACAAGGAGAACCCGCACAACACTGGGCATATAATACTTGTAATGTGTTTTAATGCTATGGCTGATCGGTGTATGCCTTGTGAGTGGTCTTTTAAGGAGAACTGAGTAGAAATACATAAATAAGTCCAGGACAGGGGCGGAGCTCATTTTTGGAACAGGACACATGTTAATACTGTAGGTGTTTGAAATGAAGACACATGCATGCCATTAATAAAAATCACAGTTTTATACTAATGACATTTACAATCTGCCACCTCAAACAAGCAAGTTCTGTAACATTACAAACTACAGTCGAAAGTTTTACTAGCTTTAAGAAATAAGAGTCTGATTAGTAAGTGCTTGGCTGTAGCCGGTTTATCATACTATAAGTAATACTCAGGAACTTACTTCACTGGCGTTCCACAAGAATAAACATTACTATAAACTAGTAAAAAGCATGGTTTTGTTACGCAACCGCTTTGTAATATAACACAAGGACATGCTGTTCTGTGGAAACTCTCAACTATGTGGTAGCAATAGCCCGTTAGATTAATGTACCACCCACAGCAGTTTAGGACGTTTCATTCCGACTCATGTACGCTCTCTGCTTTTAGTGCAGAAAGTGCTGTCCTCACTTTATGACGCTCAACAAGATGTTGTGTAGTAATAATGCCAGATATGCTTAAACCAACAAAGAAATGAAAGTGTGAAATGCTGGGTACTTTTGACACTTGGTTTTTCACAATCTGCTCTTCTAAACAAGTTCACACTCATCATATTGCTGTTGGTTTCCAAGCGAGAATAGCACTTCAACAGACACAAAACCCGAGCCAAAACTTTCAGGGCAGGCACTTTGGAATTTAAAAAGGGAATTTGTTTCAAAATAACAAGATGCTCATGAAAAGTGAAAGTTTATGTTCAAGCGTGATCTGTGTTTAAATGAACTTCAAGTCAGAAAATGTGCCTGTACCTTTATGTTCTTTATATTTTTTTTATTTCTCATGGTTTTTCTCATTTTTTTGGGGGGGTTGGGGGTGGGGGAATGTTGGGGGCTGTGCCTTTTATTTATGCGTCTTTACTCTGATCAGACTTCCAGTGAAACCGAACACACACACATATACACACTGGGGATATGAATACGGTATGATTACAATGCCTATGTGCCAATTCTGTTCGTATCATGATTTTATAAATGTCCCAATTCTGTACAGTATATTGTTTTTAAGACTTTGTTACAATTTGAAACAAATTAAGTAAATAATTTGCTTTTACTAAACTGAACGCTGTGCTGTCTGACATAAGGGGAATAGTTTAGACAGCACCATTGGTAGGATTATGGACAAATGGCTTATATCACCTCTTTAAATGCAAACAAATATACAGTACAGTCGTACTTTGGCCAAATTTCATATTTCAAAACACATTTTCCCATAGCAAATAATGGAACTGCAGATAATTTGTTCCAGCCACCCAAAAAATATTACCGATATTACTGATTTCCAACACAATAATCATATTTTTGCATATAAAAACAATTTAACAATTTAAAAAAAGACATGTAAATAAATTGACATTAAACCTTACTCAACCGTAATTTATGATTCTTCTTGGCAATCATAAATGAAAAAAACTAATCAGAAAGTGGCTCCCTTTTGTTCTTGCTACCGTCCTTGGTAACGTTTTTGTGACCCATTGCGTTATGTCTTCACTAAATTTTGCATGAAATACAAAAAAAAAAACATTGCTTGGCTTTTCATTAACGCAAACAAGTTTTGAAAGGTTCACGGACGTACGCACAACTTAGCCAGTGTTCAGTTCGGCTCGGATCGTTCATTCGGATACCGACAATGTTTCGCATGCCGAGGCAAATTTTTTGCAAACTTTCAGTTCTTAAGCCGAAAAACTTATGAGGTGAGGCGTTCATATGCCGAGATACCACTGTAAATTAAAAACATTTCACAGTGTGGCGATCTGTGAAATGCGCCACACAATAATCACCATATATAATTTATATTACAGTCATGTGTAAAAGTTAGCCCTTTTTTACTTGTGTTTTATAGTTTTGTGTAAAATCATAAAAATCATCTAACCATAGCTGGTAAAAGACATGTTCTGATCAGATGATTTTTATTATGTTTTTACACAATAAAAAAACAACAGCCTAGTTGCTTTCGGAAGATTGGAGAAAACCAGAGAACCCAAAGGAACCCCACTCAGGCACAGGCAGATCATCCGATTCGGTTCGGCCTGTTCATCTGAAATTTGCTTGAATCACAAATAAACCATTTTAACATCTTAGACAAGGTTCAATACGGTATACACCATCTTCATCATTTAGACAAAAGCAACACACACACACACACATACTGTATACACACACATTTGGGGACCAGCACATCTCCAAGAGCACCCTGAGCAGGGACATTGGAGCCATGACTCACTGCAGCTTGACTGACAACAGAAAAATTCCATTAAAAATTTTGCAGCCCTCTCAAGGTACATGTATTGTATGTGTGTATATAGGGTTGTATAGATTTCTGCACATGCACTGTGTACTGTATGTGGTGGGTAGTTTGCAATCTCCCTTGTGTGTGTGTGTGTGTGTGTGTGTGTGTGTGTGTGTGTGTGTGTGTGTGTGTGTGTGTGTGTGTGTGTGTGTGTGAGTGTGTTTGTGCACAGGGCTAGTGCAGAGAGGACATGAGGAAGCCGTAGAGGAATAAAGTGGCGCTCCGCTCTCATATATCACTGTCATTGTGTTAAGTAAGTCTATTACCGACTTTAGGGTTCCACACTAAGGCAAGCCGAGGTTCCCAGAAACACATACATCTCACTACACACACATTAATAACTTTATTACCCGCCATGCCAAGGTGAATCTACTGCTAGAGCATGTAAAGCTGAATAGGAGAAGATTAAATATGGCTAAGATATAATAACTAATTACAGTATGGACAGCTTATTATGCAGTGCTCTTGTTAAGCCGTTTTTACAATATTCATAACTTTATTAGCATTAGCTTTTTATGATTAGCTGAATCTATCTCTCTATCTATCTATCTATCTATCTATCTATCTATCTATCTATCTATCTATCTATCTATCTATCTATCTATCTATCTAGGCATTAATGCATTTATTCCTGTATTGTCTTCTAATTTGGTCCTTTACCAATACTCACCCACTGGCTAGCAAGTTTTATCTTCCACCATCTGTTGCTTTGCCAATTCCCGCCTACAAGGTAGCACCCTCCCCAGCCCCACCCCCACCCCAACATATTTTCTCAATATGTTCCTTTGCCAGTCCCCACCCACTACCTATGTCTCCCCCATTCCATTTTCTCCCAGTTTGGTCATACACCAATTCCATCCCACAAACTAGCTACAGTACACTACATGGCCGACATACAGTACCCATATGTGAACTGTTGCCAAAAAGATGGAAGAACACAACAATATCTTTGTGCGTTGCAGCATTACTTTCCCTTCACTTAAACAAAGACACACAAGCATATTTTCCACTGGTTTAGGGATGTTCACAGACAGAATGAGATGTCAGGCGTCCACAGACTTGACTCCCATTTTGTTTTGTTTTGTTTAATTTTCTCAATGTGTACTCCTTTTCAATTCCCACACATCTCCTCTATCATTTCTTTCACAATTTAGTCCCCCTACAAGTCAGCTTAATTTCTACCTCATTTTCTCTCAGTTTGTTCCAGCTATTAAATCATTATAAAATGCTGGCATTGTAAAACTCATCTTCCACATCCATGAGCTCACTGATATCATACACTCTTTTGGATTCATGGTTGTGGTCAGCTGAGGCATAAGCATAATTTAAACTCATCAACATGACAAATGTTTTATTAATTTATTTATATTTTTATTGTTTATCGCTGTAATTGTAATGAATGTTTAAAAGCATATAGCTATATGGGTGCTGATTTTTTATTATTAAAGTTATTTATTTATTTATTTTTATCAGAGCCCAAGAAATAAGTTATTGTATAGAATAAAACCTAAAAATGATCAAAGACTGTAAAATATGTAGATTTAACAAAAGCGGTGTAAAATATAAAAGCAACCAACAGCAACAAAAAAGACACAGACACTTGTTCCTATTTTTGTAAGAACAAAGGACTCGAGGTTGAGCTTATTATCTAGAGGAGCAGCATTTGTTTTTCTTTTGTGCAGGTTTATTGCTAATTTTAGTCTTGTTGCTGTATTACTACTCACTTCTGCGGAGGTCTTGTTTCACTTGTTGGCATGAATTCACATTGATTTAATTCTTGATTGTTGCTGGCTGTTGATTAAAGCTCCTCACCCGAGCATTCCCAGGTAGACAGAATTCCAGTGGAATTCTTATGGAATTAAATTTATTAAATTAAATTAAATGAATTTATTAAATTAATAGGTGAAAGGTGGAAAGCTTTAAAAATTCCAATGACTATTAAAGTGACTATTACTGGAACACGCCCCCTGCGACCCTGTACACAGGATAAGCACTATAAAAGATGAATGAATAAATATGTTTGCGTTTGACATGGTAATACATAGTGTTGTAGTTTCCTTTATAATCCTACAGACTGCATGCTCTAAACTATTCACAGATTGGTAGGCATCACAGCATTTTTTCTAAATCTAATTTTGTTTAGAATTGTAACAAAATCTTTAAAAGTACAATAAATATTGAATCTGGATATTTAAAAGATCATTACTCTCACAGAATCAAAATCGGTACCTGTGTATCGTGATAATATCATATCGGAAGATCCCTGGTGATCCTTAGTGACCATTACAGTCTATTCTCTGCTTAGGATTTAATTATATTACTGGCCATTGATTAGATTTGTGAATCATTGCCAATTGCACATTAGGGAAATGAAATCAATCAGTATTGTTGCTTTCATTCCATAACCTACCGATAATGTAATAACACATCATTAATTTCTTGTCCTATTATGTCCAATTCCTCTGTTTTTTTCTCTCCCAGAGACCAGGAAATATTCTATGTTTATACAAATTAGACCGTAGTCTTGCACTTTAAAAGCTACAAATCACTTGAAGCTAAATTCTAATAATAAACATTCCCACCCTGAAGCCATTTTAAAAAGCAGCAGGATACACTATGTGTAGCCGTGCCATTAATGATGACAGCACATATTTTAAGAACATGTGATGTTGCTTATTACTTATCATACAGTATATTGTTTACACTCTAAACCTTACAGCAAACTCTCAGGACTATGCTCCTGATAAGTCATTCCTTTACAGCTTTGCTACGTCTCTTGTTGATAATCTGCATGATGTGTGTTTGAGCCAGAAAAACACCAAACTTCATGGAAAAAATAGCTGATAACATGATTCAATTTTTTCAAAAAAGAAATAAATACAAAGAGCTCTGCATGGAACCGTTTATATTTTTACAAGTCTGGATCAGCAAAGTCAGTGATGCGTAACAGAGCTCAATTTAAAATGCAGCAATAAAGACATCAACAAGGCAAAGAGGAGGGTCAGATTTTTTGGAATCTCGCTAATTTGTACTTCTTTTTTTTTTTTTTTTGATCGTTTGATCTGCAGAAACAGTGCATGAAAAAGAAAGGGCATTTTGAGGTAACACTATGACCTGTCAGGCTGTCAAAATTTCCATTCCTCACATTGTTAATTATTCATAATGGATGTGCTTTTTATTTAATTAAAAAACCGACTCCAAACAATATTTAGCATAATGCATGGGGAGAAAAAAAAGTTTTTTGCCTCCCTTCTGTGCTGTCAGGGGCAATGACTGGTTTATTCCTAAACAATAATTTGTTGTTGCCTTGGGTTTGCCGCTGTCCATGGTGCTGATCCTTATCCGACTTAGACTTGATGAAAAGTGAAAAGTTGCCAAACCTTTATTTTTATTCATTTAGCACATTGTTTCGTGCCAACCACATAATAATTTAGTCATATTTGGAGAGCATCAGTGATTCCATCTTTTATTGTTCCCATTCAGTGACTATTTTTTATCTGTTTCTGTCCTACTAGGAGTCACAAGGGAATATTGTTTTCCTAAAAAGGCTTTTAAATGTGTAAATGCTATAGGTTGTGTAGTGTAGTCTTTGAACTGTCTTTATTTTGAAGCCCAGAGGAAAAGTTCTTTATTTTTGATGTACTAATAATGTACCCTAAATAAACATGTTCCTGTAGAGATTCTGGCTTTCTGCTAAGCTTTGGACGACTGATGATAGTACCGGGAATTGACAGTTAATTCTACCTTTCTATCGAGCAGGATGATTGAAATGTCTGTGGGAAAACATAGTGCCTGCAGCATCAAGATCGACAAAAATAAAGTGTGTTGACTTTGAACCTATTTTGTATTCTTTACCATAAACCCCATTCTCTGATTTATTCTGCTCATTATACAAGAATTAAGTGTCTCTCCAGTGGCATAACGGTTAGCACGGTGGCCACAGACCTCCAGGGCTTAGGGTTCAATTATCACCTTGCATTTGTGTGTGTGGAGTTTGTATATCCTCCCCATGCTAAGTGGGTTTTCTCCAGGTGTTCCGGTTTCTTCTCACAGTCCATAGACATGGAACTTAAGCTAATTGCCTGTAGAATGTGAGTGGGTTTATGCATGTGTGCCCTGTGATGGATTGGCACACTGTCCAGAGTGTACACTGCCTAGGGACAGGCTCCCTCAAAACCCCACAATGTACAGGATAAGTTGTATAGAGGATGGGTCAGAGCGAAGGAGTAAAGGGGATCTATTATGCACCTTTAAATTCACCTTTTTGTCCTTTTTAGAGATTAAGACATCTGTTTATGCGGGTGGAAACAAAGATATGGCAAAGAAATCGCATTCCCTGCTCTTGTACTTTACCTACTTGTACTGCCCTGGGCTTAAACAAGCCAATTAAATTTTCCACCAAATAAGACCTTATAAGAGAAACCCTCCGCTGACTAGTTGGTCAGCTCCACGGTTGTCTGGTGGGGTGTGGCTCAGCAGTAATTAATTTACCGTGAAACTGCATGTTTGGAAAAGGAGTTAAACAAAGAGAGTTTGAGGTATAATATATGAGGGGTATGTCCAAAGGTGGGCAAAGTACACAAATACTGTACTTAAGTAAAACTAGAGTTTCCCTCCATCTATCTGTCAAACTGTAGTCCTACTAGAGACAGTGGAGGCCAGTGGAGACCATTCTATTTATTCCTATTTTGTACCCCCGTGGTAGAACCTCCGGTCAACATTGACACACATATTTTCACTTAAACTAATCTGCATGTCTATGGACTTTGGGAGGAAACCAGGAGAACCCAGAGGAAACCCACCAAACAAGAACATAGCAAACTCTATGCACACAGACCTGAAACCCAGGACCTAGGGGTGGGTGCAAGGTGACAGAACTAATCATTAAGCCACCATGCCGCCAGAGATACCCTAGGGCAAATATTACTTAAGTAAAAGTATTCCAAGTTCTCCATTTACTTGTGTGCAGACATACAGACGTACAGCAAATTTTACTTACAGTGCCATAAAAAAATTATTTGCCTGTTTCTGATTTATTTATTTTTTATATTTGTCACACTAAAATGATTCAGATCATCAAACAAATTTGAATTTTACAGAAAGATAACCCGATATGTAATTTTTAAATAATGATTTCATTTATTAAAGGGAAAAAGCTGTTCAAACCTACCTGGCCCTAAGGGATAAGGCGAATACCTTTTCATGGCACTATAATTAATAAAAGTACAGGCCTTGTACTCACAGTTTTTTATAGCAAAAAATGTCTCTTTCTCTCTCTCGCTGCTTCCCAATTCCAAACGTGCTGTTTTTGTTGCTGTTCGCAACCAGTTCAGCCTCTGATTTCAAACACCTGTTATGTTATTAGGCATGTCTCGAAGGAAAGGCAAGTCATGCAGTTATGCATAATAGTCAGCAGGTGGTGAAATTCCTGCTTCAAATTCTATGCTTAGGTAGCGCAATGCCATTCAGGAATGTATTTAAGTAAAAGTACAAATATTTTCTGTAAAAGAAAAAAGGAAGGAAATCCATCCGCTATGCTTACAACTTTATAACTGTCTTTTTTTAAAATAATTTTATGCATATAACATATGCATAACATTCATATGTCCTCTTCTATGTCATGCAAAATGACCTTTGTCCTTGTGGGAGATTTTTTTTTTCCCCTCATCAATCTGTTCACTTGCCAGTTCTTACCCATAAGCTATTTCTTATATGACAGCTACCAAATGGGAAGGAAGAAGGTTAACTGAGCCAACTGCTGCTCCTGCTGCTTAACCCACGAGGAAAAGTTCTATCTGCCCTCTTCCACATACATGAATCCATAAATTGAATAAATTGTAAATTGAATGACATTGCTCACGCCTGGTTTAAGACAACGATAATTCATTAGTATGGTGTAGGGCCTCCTTTTGCGGCCAATACGGCATCAGTTCGTCTAGGGAATGACAGATACAACTCCTGCACAGCGACCAGATGGATTTTGAGCCGTTCTTCTTGCAGAATAGTGTCCAGGTCACTACGTGATGCTGGTGGAGGAAAACGTTTCCTGACTCTCTCCTCCAAAACACCCAAAAGTGGCTCAATAATATTTAGATCTGTTGACTGTGCAGGCCATGGGAGATGTTCAACTTCACTTTCATGTTCATCAAACCACTCTGTCACCAGTCTTAGAGTGTGTATTGGTGCATTATCATCCTGATACACGGCACCGCCTTCAGGAAACAATGTTTGAACCACTGGGTGCACATGCTCCTCCAGAATGGTTCGGTAGTCCTTGGCAGTGACGCGCCCATCCGGCACAATTATTGGGCCTAGGAAACGCCATGATATTGCAGCCCAAAGCATCACTGATCCAACCCCATGCTTCACTCTGAGCATGCAACAGTGGTATGCTTCTTTGGGGCTTCTCCACACCGTAACTCTCCCAGATGTGGGAAAGACAATGAAGGTAAACGCATAGGAGAACAATACATGTTTCACATTGTCCACAGCCTAAGATTTTTGCTGCTGGCACTATTGAAACCGATGTTTGGCGCTGGCACGAGTGACCAAAGGTTTGGCTGTAGCAGCCCGGCCGTGTACATTTACCCTGTGGAGTGAAAACAGGAGAGGTGTAGGTCCTTGGTGGAGAGTTTTGATGATAACAGGAGAGTTGAGGTGCACATTTAATTCTGCAGGGAGTTGAGCAGCTGTGGTTTCATGTTTTTTTTAATACAATCCGGCTTAGCACCCGGACATCCCTTTCAGACAGCTTCCATTTGCGTCCACGGTTACTCCTGTTGGATGTGGTTCGTCCTTCTTGGTGGTATGCTGACATTACCCTGGATACCCTGGTGGCTCTTGATACATCACATCAGACTTGCTGTCTTGGTCACCTATCCGCCAGCAAGACGCGCACCAACAATTTGTCCTCTTTTGAACTCTGATATGTCACCCATAATTTGTGTGCATTGCAATATTTTAAGCAAAACTGTGCTATTACTCTGATAAATAAACCTTCACACTCTGTTCTTAATGGTGAAATGGGCAATCAATGAAGATTGGCCACCAGACTGGTCAAATTTAGCAATGAAATCTCCAACACTAAATTGGCCATGGTTTCAGTTTCAGAATGGTAAGAGGATCATGAAAACCATAGGCACATCTATGGCTGGTAGGACCATAGGTGGATGAAAGGCCAGCCCATGAATTCCAATCCCACAGAAAAGCTAATGCAGCACAAATAGCTCAAAAGAAATTATTTTTGCCTCTGATAGAAAGCTATCAGAACACTCAGTGCATCACATCTTGCTGTGTATGGGGCTTAGCAGGCAAAGAGATTAAGGTTGTTGATTTGCCTCCAAAATCCCTAGATCTCAATCCAAACATGTCTGATCCATGGAGGTCCCTTGTTGCAACTTACAGCATTAAAGTATCTGCTGCTAATGTCCTGGTGCCCGACACCACGGCTCACAACCCTTGTTGGGTCCATGCCTGAAATGGTCAGAGATGTTTTGGTGGCAAAAGGGGGCCTTAAACCAGGGTGGTCTTAATGTTAATGGGTTTAGTGTTATGGCTGATCAGCGTATACAGGCTGATAGATATTCATGATTGACTAGCAAAGCGAGGGCGTGCTGCTCTCACCCAGACAGCATGAAAATTCACTGCTTAATGAGACGAGTCCCCGGGTTATATCCCTACCAATACTGTTTTCTTTCATTTGGTGATGTTACTTGACTAATTTAAAAATAATAAAAAAAAATTTGTTGCAGTGATTTCTTGATCTCTTCCTCTTTCTCAGCACCCAGACCCCGAATTAGAATTAAATATCTAAAGTGTAATTTAGGACCTGTAATTTTGGTCACTGAAGCTGTAAACTTGTCAAGATTAATTGTGAGCAAACTCTGCCTCTGCTGAGTTTGCTCATATGTACTTCTTTGCTGAATGGCTGATGAAACAGCAAGTAAAAGCCGCTGCTTCCACGCTTCGACATGGATTCAATCCAAATTGTTTAAAGGGCAAACCGTCTGAGAATAAACCTGAATGCGAACAATTCCGCTTTTGGTGTTACTTTTTTATTATTCATGCTATTGATATACGCTGTTAGTGCACCATAGGAACTGCAATTCAATATAGAATAAATAGGACTACGATAGCGCATTCAAACACAGACGCAATTTGGACAAGTCTGGCCATACTAGTGTATGTATGTCCTAGTGCTCCTTAACCTCAAGTGATATATACAGGATGTTTGATGACACTATATGATATTAACATTTGCAACATTTGCATTCCAGATGTGATTTACAGTTAAGGAGGTTAAAGGTCTTGCTTAAGGGCTAAAGCAACAGTCTGGTGGTGCCAAAATTTAAACTCATAACCTTTTAATCAGTGGATTAAAGCTTTAAACACTCAGCCACTGCAATTATTGACCTCCTGCTGATTACACCTTTTGATATGTGGATTAAAAATCAGGAGATAATCTGAAAGCATGGGTGAACCATGTGGAAAGTAATATACTTATTATTATTATTATTACTATTATTATTATTATTATTATTATTATTATTATTATTGTATTGTTATTTTATTTACTTTATCAGCCAAGTACCGTCACTTATGTTCCCACTGGAAACACCAACATTGATGTAGTGTACCTTTATAAATGATTAAAGATAGATCATTGGTTTCTGGTACAGTAAATGGATTTTTTGGTAAATTTAAGAGTAGTCTGAAAAAAAAAGCTGATTCCAGTGGAATTGGTATATTTGCAGTTATACAACTATTCTGTATATTGCTACTTGCTGGAAAGTTTTGTCACTTTCAGACATGTATGCTGTCTGGACAAAAAAATAATTGGATTTAAATAAGTAAACACAAGATTGGATATCCAAGATCCAAGATTGGATAATTACTGCATTGTTATGATTCAGTGGCAAACATTTCTATAACCCAAATTGAAGCAGTGAAAGGCTTCTCATGTCTTAAACAATCACGTCAGAAGACGTATCCCATGGTTGTGGAAAAGATGCTACTGCGTTTCAGAAGGGTCTAATTATTGGCCTTCGATAGACAAAGAAAACAACTAAGGAGATTCCTGAAATGACTGGAATTGGGGTAAAAACTGTCCAATAAATATTTATATTATTATAAATAATAAATAATAAAACTATTCGTAGAAAGAAATGTGGTCAGACTTAAACATTGGATGAAGTACTGCAGGATCAACAGTAGAAATCACAGCTATGTTTATGTCAGAGCATTTCCATGTGCACAATGTAATGAGAACTCACAGGATTGGGACTAAACAGCTGTTTGGCCAGAAGAACACCACTTGTAAGTAAAACTAATTTGTGATCATGCCCACATGTAGCCGGATATTTTTAAAAACCGAGATCTTTCTACTTTGTTAAAAAAAAAAAAAATCTGTACACAAGACCTACGTTTTAAAAATGTCTTTGTCCACATGAAATCGCCCTGTTAAATCTGGAAGCCTAGACAAAACATCTTTACTGGTTCCGCCGTGTAGAAGTCCGACCGTCTCTCGTCCAAAACCTCCGTCACTGCCTGCGGGGTCGGTGTCTTCGGAGTTCTGTACGTGGATGCATTGAGCTTCGTCGTACATTCAGGTACCTCTGTTTGTTATGTGTATAATATGTGAGTAACTGCACGTGTACAGTATGTACACGCACGTACCAAAGTCCAGGAAACAACGTTAACACAGTCACTACAGTAATTTACTGTCCACCATTGAACAACATATTCTCATACACAACGTTGCGTTTGCATGTGGATGAAAGGCTGTTTTTTTTTTTTTAATACCCAGCTACATGTGGACATGGCCTGAAAAAAAGGAGCAGGAGCCTGCTAGGAGCAGTGGAAAAAGTTCATGTGGAGTTCAGACTGAGAGGAGTTCAGGAGTTCAGACTGACCCTATTCCAGAGTAATGGTCAAATCAGGGTAAGAAGGGAAGCTCTCTATAAGTCTCTGGAGGTAGTGTGATCTGGAGTTGCTTTAGTTAGTCAGGTCTAGGCTCAGCATCATTATGAGGCAATAAAATGAAGTCAACTTTGGATGGAATTGAAGCATGTTGTGATGCTTCAAAAGGTTGCTGGAACAACGCCATGGTGAATATGGGCCATAAAAGCTATTTTACATTTGGTTTTGTCCAAAATGTTTTATTTTACATGGAAATGTAACAACACAAGCACTGGACGTACTATACTTATGTATTTCTGATATACTACATCGGATTGAAAATGCAGTTTCAATAAAGAATGACAAGCTAATTCAGCACATACGTTAGAAGATACAGTATATTCAGCATTATTCAGTCTTTTTATTTCCATCTGGAAAATGTGTAAATCTTCTACAGTACATGCTCCAGTTAGCACCTTCACGTCGTCTTATTATACAATACGTTGCTTTAAGTGATTTTAATTCTCTGCCATACCACATTCACTGGAAGTTAATTAGAATGAGAATGAAAAAAAAAAAAAGAACAGTCATGTCAGACAAGAACTTACTGTAACTCAAAAATGACTTTTCATATCATGCACCACAGTGTGTTTGTCCTTACACTTCAGCTTTTAATAGAATTTGCTGCCTAATGTTCTTGTAAATGTTTAATGCCCATACATTTATGCTTACTGGGTGAAAACCATAAACCCTGCTTCCAAACATGTAAGAGGGACTGTATATGTTTTTTGTCACTAGTAATAGCAAGCCCAGGTTTAATCCATTGGTTAGAAAATTGGCTCGCAGTCGAGAAACTTCCGCAACTTCCTCTCCCATGCCTTGTATGGCAGTGCCGGCGTTCACATGCTGGGCTGGTACACGGATGAATGGAGGGAGATGAATAGGTCAAACGCTCTGTATTTCTCCGCTTCATCGGTCCCGAGTTATCACTCAAGGAAAGATTTGCCTTACTCGCTCTCTCCTGCTTTATACCTGCTCGGCCTGGGTGAGTGTTTAATGGTGCCCGAGATAAACCGAGTGGGAGGAGGTTGGTGTGTGTGTATGCATGTACCACTGCAGCTGTGTTAAATAGATAACAAGATGCTGACTTGGGTAGACATACTACATCTGAAACAGAGAGAGAGAACAGTTGAAAAGAAAGGGCAGATGAAGGAGGGGTAAAGACCAAGGAGGCAGTCAGCAGGGAGGGGAAAGTACCCACCAAATTATGATGAGCCTTTATTTTCCTTCCTATTATTTCTGGCCACTGTGAGGGGGCTGCGCATTGTTCAAGGACTCGGCATGACTTCCAAGCTCTGTGTGTGTGGTTTGGATCAGACCAGGTGGTTTACCTGACACCTGTTCCATAATGTCTAATTTGGCTCCATTGAATTGTAGTTTCACTCAGAAAAGCTTATCATCACGATTATAAAGACTTTGTTTCACTTTTGTGTGCTGCTTCATCCAGTGAGGTTTGCAGGTTTTGCCTTAGCATATGTATTCATGTGTCCTTGTGCCCTCAGGACCACTCTTTCACAATTGGAGTTATGGACTACGCCTGCGTCATGAGGGAATGTAAAAAAATCCATAGGTTCACATTTAGTACATTCACAGTACTTGTCCGGTGGGCACTATGCATGATGGGTACATTGCTTCATGCGCGTCCTTTCTTACCCTGGAATAGGAAACTCATCAGAGCACATGACCTTTTTCCATTGTTCTTCACACTCTCTAGCAAAACTGAAGTCTTTTTCTGGTTAGTCTCACTGACAAGTTGTTTAGTCCCAGTCCAGAGTGTGTGTGGTTCGATTCCCGTCTGCATGGAGTTTGCATTGGTGGGTTCCCTCCGGTTTCCTCCCACAGTCCAAAGACATGTAGGTTAGGTTAATTGGCGTTTCCAAATTGGCCGTAGTGTGTGAATAAGTGTGTGAGTGTGTGTATGTGTGTGCCCTGTGATGGATTGGCACCCTGTAACGCATTACAAAGTGATTACTTTTTATATTTAACGAGTAATCTAGCATCATTTAAGTACTCAGTTATTTAGTTATATTTTCAAAAATGTAATCCGTTATTCAGACAATTTATGTGATCCGTGAGCCAAACAGCTGTCATTCCGTTAGTGTGTGTGTGTGTATGTGTGTGTGTGTGTGTGTGTGTGTGTGTGTGTGTGTGTGAAAGTCGTCCTACAAGCCCCGCCCAACTCTGTTATTCCTGCTATTATACCCCTATCTCACGTATGCGGTTTGTCTATGCGAGGACTGACGGGCGGAAAGATGGAAACGTAATCACAGCGCGGAAACTGGCGGTGAATCGTACGGCCACCATGCAAAACAATGATAGGTGAAATAAGGGTATAAGTTAACAGATTATGGGCCAAACTTCGCTGAGTGATGGTAGAATAATTATAAAGGTCTTGACTAAAACAACATGCATGAGGAAGCACAAAGGAGTTTTCAATTTTCTGCAGTGGAAAAGTACTCTAACTAGTTACTTTTATCAGAAAGTAACACTGTAATGTAACTGATTACTTTTTAATGACACTAATTTTATAATGTAATTAGTCACTTTAAAAAGTAACATCCTCCAACACTGCTGTTGACAGAGATTGCTTTGTTGGCTAAAAATAAAAATAAAACTAAGTACCTTTGGTTTCCACAGCTAGTTCTGATTTGCCATAGCTGTCCTTACATCCATAACCGCCTACAGTGTGCTTCTTCATAATTGTACTGATGCAACCAGTGATGTGCTCCAGGTGTCATATTTTTGATGTATAATTGATACATACCTCACAATTGATTTCATTAACCTAGATTTTCGCACTGTACATCTGATATAATCTCCACCGCCTTGCATCACTCCAGAGCTCTTCATTTCAAACTTTCGAACAGTGCTTGAAGATTCAGTCCAGGGATTCCTGGGCTGAAGTACATTATTTAGAAAGCATACCCTTCATGTTTGTTTCATTACAAAACTTCACAGCACATCTGGTTGAGACTAGAGGTGTGTCTCAGGGCTGGGATATTGTAAGACGGGTCTCATGTGTGGGGATTTACTTTATACAGATCTAAGTAAGCTGTCAGATTTGATAAGTTAGAAAGGAAGAGCACAGTTATTAACAATCATTCATCCTTAACCCGCAAATGCCTGCTCAGGTTTGCACAAGTGCACATACATAAACAACTAATTCGGTTACGCTATGGACAAATACAGTAAGCAAATAATGATGTTTAAAATATCAATGTTATCATATGAATGCAGACAAAAATAATAACTGTGATAAAAAGATTGAACATGCGAGCATGTCTAGTTAATCAAAGCTGGAGTGATGAAGCTGGAGTGAGGTTGAAGAACTGTCTCACACGCCATTTTTACCATATTCTCTGTCTTTTCCAGTTTTTCTAAGGTAGCATTTATTTGTTTAAAGGTGTATTTTTAGGCCGCACCTATGTTCATGCAAATACAGACATAGATAACTGTAGCACTAGGATTCAAATGGTGTTGCTTTAAACTCCATGCAGCATGTATGTCTGTGTGCATATCCTCAGGCCTCATTGAGTGATTAAGACCTTTATTGATGTGTATGTGGTGTGTGTGTGTGTGTGTGTGTGTGTGTGTGTGTGTGTGTGTGTGTGTGTGTGCGTGTGTGCGTGCATGTATGTGTTTATCCCGAAAATCCTAATTGCCTGCTGGCATTAAGCAGCGTTTCGGATCAGACGTGCTGATGGGAGGTACGTTGGAGTAAGAACAGTGGGGTGCAGCATGTGGCCACTGCTGCAGGGGGGCTCGGAGGAAACCAACACTGTGAATCTGTGTGTGTATATGTGTGTGTGTGTGTGTGTGTGTGTGCCTTCTCTTGATGCAAAGCCTAGCTGCTGTTCTACTCAGAAATCAAATGTTCTCTCTCTTTTTTTTTTACTTTTTATTTATTTCCTCAATGTGACAGAAGCTTTCAGACATACTTACTGAAAAGTCACCATTTATTAAAAGTGTTACTAGGATACACTAAGACATGTTACGTTTTCCCCTCTACTGGTGTGCTAAAGAGCTGCGACTGATCAATATTAGGGCTGCATGATTCGCGATTGAGATTCAAACTGCGATGTGTAACTATTAAATGTACCATTTAGTATTTTTTTTATCTAGGTTAACAGGAAATAATGGCAAAAAAACCTTTGAAAAACTACACAAATGTATGATTATGCATCCATCCATCCATCATCCATCTAGGAACCTCTGTAGTCCAACTAGGAACATTTTGTACAACCGTGGTAGGACCTCCAGTCATTCACACGCTCCAGTCAGTCAACGACCCAGTCATTCACACTACATTCACTCACTATGGACAATCTGGAAAGCCCAGTTAGCCTAATACGCATGTCTGTGGACTGTGGAAGGAAACATACTGTAGGTCCAGCATAGGGTGAACATGCAAACCTCATGCTCACCCAACCCGATGCCTAGAAGTGCAAGGCGATGACAATGCTAACCATTAAGCCGATGTGCCACCTACAGTATGCGTATATTGCATGTACACACACACAATATATACATCAAAATATTAGATAATTATACTAATCCATATCGCGAGCACAATTCTTATGTGATATAGTGTGCAGAACTACATGAATTGAAGCACTGTGATGGTTATGCTAGAGGCTAAGTCACTTCTATACTGGTATGTGGTAGAACGAATGTCAGTTACCTACTGTAGCAAATCATACACAGTTTTTAAACATTTCAAGTACAGCGTCAAAAACAGTATTTGGGTCCTACATTCCTTCTTGGTAGTCAAATTACCAGGAAGTGCTTCTAATCAGTTTCTAAACAAGTTCGAGAAATTAAGCAAGGAATAAATAAATAAATAAATAAATAAAACTGTTCAGAAAAATGATCTGCAACAAAGCAGCATGATTCCGCTCGAAAGTGAAGTTGAGTAAAGATGCTGTTACCAAAACTGGGATTGGATTATTTTGGGGTCTTACAAACTCTGCTCATAACCCACAGAGCTTATGAAGTTTTATACACTTACTGTATGTGGCCACATACACCGAAATGTTGAAGGCTGTAGTCTAATTGGCTGTCCAGTTTATTTTTATTTATTTATTTTTAAATGGTAAACATCTTTTGCTTATGCTTTTAAAAGAAATGGAAAAAAAGGTCATCAGTTGCATCAGTTTTCTCTTTTTTTAGTACTGTATATACGATTTTTTTCATACCGGGGTCTGCAATGTCATGTAAAGGTAGGCAGAGCCTCATTTAGTGATGAAACTGAATGTCCATGCTCATACTACAGCTCCTTGGTGTTTAGTTACATTTATTTATGCAAAATTCTGCAAAGCGAGTTAAACAGCCAGTTTCACACCAGTGCTTGCCTCAGTGGTTTTTCTAAGGTGACTAAGGCTCTAGATTGTTGGTTTGGGGATCTGAGGATTCAGGTTCGAGCCACACTGTTGGTGGGTTGTCACACCCTATACTATCCAGTAGTGCTGTGCCGGTCACAAGCCCGGACAAAAATTGGAGGGTTTAAATTAGTTGTGAGTGTATGTTGGTGTTCAAAAGAATCAGTTTAATTAACATCATAAGAATGTGAGTCAAAAAATAAACCGCGCTTAATTTGAGTGTACAGTGATTTGTTTTCTGTGGTGTACCTGGTGCTGATAATTCTCAGAGACGAGACATGGATGCATCACTCCGAGCCTGAGAATAAACAGAACGAAAGCATCCTCAATCTCTGACCGGGTTGAATGGAAACGTTCCTGTTCATTCCCATGATGAAGAAGTGAAGACAGCGGTGCATTCATGACTCGCAACTCCGCCTAAAACATTTTTCATGAGGGAATACGAAAGCTTGTTGACAGATGGACAAAGTGTATTAAGAAACAAGGAGACAATGATGATGTTTTTGTCTTTTGTAAAGGCTAGTTCAAATCAATTCAACAGCCGGAGTGTTGGTAATTCTTGTAACAATAATGTGGATTGTGGCAATATTCTTTGGATATCTGATTCCAGAATAAGACAACAGCAAAATGTTTGTTTTTTACTACTACTGCTATCATTATTACAATAGAATTTTAAGAAGTACAGTATAATGCCACATTTCTTTTTAATCAATAATGCATTTTATTATCACATAATCATACTCTTCTTAAAAATGTCACTTGTAAATTTCTATATGAAAACACCATATCTAGTCAATTACTATAGATTTTTTGGAATTAAATTAAATCAATCAATCAGGAAACGTAAAACAGCTTTTTCTTTGTCTGCTTAATAAATGTCACCTCACCTGTGAAGAGCGCGTTGCCATAGAAATGTATTAGAGTGCGTGCATTAATATAACAAAAATAATCATTGCCCTCTAAACAATTATCTCACTTTAACTACATAGTACATATTGTAACTATACATATCCCTATTCTTGGCAACATTGTCAAGCTATGCAAAATTCAATACTAACAGCCTCAGCACTGTGCAGCGATGATAACTGGCATGCTGTTGAGAATGACATGCTAAACTGCACAACTCAATTCCTAACACTTCAAGAGAAACGGCACATCCAAAATACAACCTTACCCCACACCAACGCAGATCTCTCTCTCTCTCTCTCTCTTTTTCTTTCCTTCTTTCTATCCAAAGCCTTGGACTTCAAACACCTCTAAAATTGCCCCATGGAGCAGATGATTGTGCATGCACTGAGCTAGGATAGAGGTTCGCTTCAAAATACATTCATCACCATCTTCAAAACGCTTGTGATTGAAGTTCCCAGGTCGGGGAATTAAAAGGCAAGAGTGGAAGCGTACTGTATGTGCATGACAGTAATAAAAAAAAATATTGAAGTCATGTGTAACTGAATAATTATAGCCATATGGACACTAATGCTAACTATTGTAATGAATGCCGTTCCTTTAAAAGCAATTCGGTTTTGCTATAATTGCAGGCATTTTTGGGTGAGCAAAAGTATTAAGGCAGACAGTTTCAAAGGAAATAAAGTGACTATCTCTTCGTATTTGGTGGCGTACTCCTCTAAAGCCAGCGGCGGCTTACTGACATTACCAAACTGTTGCAACCATCTTTGTGCATTTCCAGGCATTTTTATTGGGAGGCAGGGGGTGGCTGTCTCATCAGTCTCCTCTTCAAGAGATTAAACGCTGCTCGGTTGGGTTATGGTCTGCTGATTGACTTGGCCAGTCTAAAACCTTTCACTTTTCCTCCCCGATGAAGTCCTTTGTTGTGTTGCCGGTGTGCTTTAGGTCATTGTCTTGCCGCAAGATGAAAATCCTATCCGCCTTAGATTGGGTGCGTTTGTCTGTCAATTGAAAGAGTGTTTCTATAGACTTTGGAATTAATACTGCTCTCACGATCAGGCAGAAGTCCACACCATGCTTTCAGAAGAAGGTCTGGCTCATTTCTGCATTCCTTTGAAAATTCCAATCTGGCTCGCTGAATCGTAATGCTGATGAGTGGTTTGTGTGCTGCAGTATGATCTCTGTATTTATGCTCTAGGAGTCTTCAAATGGTCAATTATGATACTTTCACCCCTGCGCTGTGGAGGTTGTTTTAACTGGTTTCACACTAGGCATGATTGAGATGATTCATATATTCACTCTCTCACTCACTCTCTCACTCACTCATTGTCTATACCTATATCCTATGTACAGGGTCGTGGAAGGCCTGGAGGCAATTCCAGGAGACTTAGGGCACGAGGCGAGGTACATCCTGGACAGGGTGCCAATCCATCACAGGTGTTTAAACACTGTTGCAATATAATTTTAGTAATCCCCTCTGGCAGATTTCACAGCTTACAAAAGGTTTTTCTAGCCAGCTTCTATTCTTTTGTCTTTTTAAAAAAAAATTTTTTTTATCAATTTCCACTCCACTGTCCCTTAGAGAGCGTTTCTAATTCTTATATATTCTTGGGTCATCTTGCACACAGAGCATATTTAAGATCTATGAACAGATGTTCAAGTGCTGTTTAATTTGGTCAATACGAGGGTGGACTCTCGGGGACAAATATCCGGCAGTCTCGAACACATTCGTACCATTAAACGAGCCATAGTTCAACTTAATGAAAAGGGTAAAGCATGAACAGAGTCATGACCTGGTCAGCCTTTGTGCCATTTGAAAACCTGTTAAGAACAATACTCTCATTTTATGCCTAGGCAAGCTGTTGCTCTTGAAGCCACTACATCAAAGTCGAAAACGTATTAATCATTTATAAATCACCAAACCTTACTTGATTAAAAATGTAACAATTTGTGGTGCTTGCATTTTATCATGAAAGTTGGGCTGTGTCATTAACTTCTGTGTAGATGCTCATAATAAATCCAACCCTATGCTCAAGTTGTTTCTCATCACTTGCTGCTTTTTTATTTTTCAAAAATACCTGGAGCTGGAAATCATAGCTAGACTGTCAGTTCGATTCGATTCGATTTGATTCCAAAACATTACGTGTTTTGATAAAATTTCATGTAGTAGTGTTTATGTTTATTTATTGTTTTTCAGATATGTATTTTTATATACGAGTGTGTATATTTGTGTGTGTGTGTGTGTGTGTGTGTGAGTCGAGGTGGTGTGGCTTAGGCAACTCGGTGCAGACACCCCCTGCTCATGACTCTCACAAGCACAGAAGATATATCCAGCATAAATGTCAAAGCCAACAGGACTCCTGTTGTTCTTTCAGTTCTATCATACAAAGTGTAGATGCTAGATAATTGGTTCTTGAATTGTTTAAAAGCGCCGGCTTTCACCTTGTGGGATTTTAAATTTCTTATTTGTATTTCAGAAACTCAGTGCATGTTATCGGTTTTTCCAATGTGTCCAAAAGTCTTCAGTGTGAGCCCACTCTGCAAACCCCATTAAAGTGTTGCAGTGAATTCAGTAAATTCGAGGGGGTGATTTATTTTTGATCAACATGATTTTTACAGAGTAGTAGAGTTTATCGAGACCTTCGACATGCCGCGTCTCATTTTCAATTGGACCAAAAATGAGCAAGCTAGGAGTCAAGGGAGCAAAGTGGTTCGGCAAGGGTACAGAACGGAGCCTCATAACTCCAAAACTGTGTGTTCTGAGCTAAGGTTGAGGTTTCACTGCACTCGGGAGACCCAGTCGAACGTTTTGACATACGTTTTGTAGACCATATGCAAAATTCAGTGCCATAGGGGCAAATAGTGTCGAATTGAAATAACTGAAACTTTTTGGGGAAATCTTCTGTCAGGCTGCTTAGAAAAGTAATAGCACATCATTCCCTGAGGTCACCCAACTAATAAAACCATCTAATAAACATCGAAATGTTGTGTCATGTTTCGTATAACCGACGTTTCGTATAACCGACGTGTAGTGGTTAGCACTGTCGCTTTGCATCTCTAGGGTCTGGGTTTGATTCCCGGCCAGGTTTGCTTCTCATCTCCGTGTCCATGTTCTCCTCGTGCTTGGTGGGTTTCCTCCTACAGGCAGAGTAGACTAACTGGCGTTCCCAAATTGTCTGTAGTGGATGTGTGTGTGTCCTGAGATGGATTGGCACACTGTCCAGTCCAAGGTCTCCTGGGATAGACTCTAGGCCGCCTCACGACCCTGAACACAGGGTAAAGCGGGATAGAGGATGAGAGACAAGATGTCTCTTACAAAGCGTTCAAAATTTTTTTATTTCTATAAATCATCGGCTCCACACTCCCGTCCAGTAGGTAGTGGTATTGCACCAACCACCTTAAAGCTATGTTATTACAAAATACGAGTATTTGCAGAAGTAGGAATCATTTTGTATATATATATATATATTTTTTTTTTTTTTTTTTTTTTTTTAAATATATATATTTGTTAAACTTAGAGCAATTAACTTTTGTACATAAATTTCACCTTAATGATGTCAAAAGTTACTTGATTGGACCAACAAAAGATTGAAGGAACCACACATCTCTGTTGTAACTTCCATTTATTCCATGAATACAAAGTCTGTTAATCTGCCTTTGTCCTATTTAGATCTCGTCATGCATACAAAAGGAGTTCTGTTAACTTTAGGTGAGATGTCTATCATGTTTATGCTGCAGTGTAGATTAACGCAGCATCACTCTCCTGTAACATCTAAAAACCTACAGTCCCTGCAGGTCCTTACTGTTATTTTATAAATATGGTTGTATCATCTCTCGACTCTCACAGCGGCGAACTGGAAGTGCGATAGCATGTTATAATATTCCTCTACACTAAAAGCATCATTAGATTCTCAGATCATCAGATGCTCGGTCAGCTGTTCAGTGGAGCTTGTTTTTGTTAAGTGTTAGCACAAGGTTTGAAGAGTGAGAGAACGTATTAGTCTAAGTTTCGATCGTTTTCCCTAATGACACATTCTTGACCTGCTTAACGAATCTTAATGAGTCAATCAAGGCCTAACAAGTTAATTAAATTCCTAGCTGTATTCTGAGATTTAAAAAAAAAAAGAAAAGAAAAGAAAAGAAAAGAAATGGAAGAAAGAACGTTTGCAGCAGAGACTGTGTTTACTCATTTTACCTTAAGATGATATATTGTGTCATTTGGCCACAGCTGGCTACATTTATTTTTGCATATTTTGTATACGACTGGTTATGAGCATTTGTAACAACTTTTAATAGTATTTGTGAAGTGACACTGGAGATTTATGCGAGCAGATCTTTCCATAAAAGAGAACAAAGGCTTTGATTATTTTTCCTTTTTTTTTTTTTACTACCATTAGACTGCAGATTTCTCACTGCAGAGATTCTCTCAGGATCAGTAACACATCGCTTTAGAGAAGATATGGCTTATTTGGAATACTACCTCAGCCATCTGAGAGACAGAGAACAGAGTGTCAGGAGGGCGTCTGATCCATCTCGGCCGACTGTTCTGAAAGCAGGAGGTTATATTGGGTACAGAACAAAGCATTTCGGTGTGAAGCAGACGAGCCGTTCGAGACGGTGTTAGACGTTGATTTGTCTCGGATGGTGGTGGGGGAAATGCTTTCAACAAAAGGCTGAATCGTAGCAATCAAAAGCTCGGAGACTACACTATATAGACATCCTGATTTAAATGAAAAACACTGCGGTTAAAATCAGAATGACTAAAAATAGTAGGCATTATACGAGCTTCTTATGTGAAGTAGTGACGTACTGTAGATATACCGTCGTGTAATAAATGCAAAATAATCAACCAATTGTGTTTAAGAACATAAAAGTCCTTAAAATGTAAGTTATAAGGAGTTATAATGTTTAAGGAGCTCTCTCGCGCTTCCTAAGTTAATAAAATTGTATTGGAATGAAGGCGGCATGGTGGTGTAGTGGTTAGCACCACGACTCGTCCTTTGTAAAGTTTGCATGTTCCCCCTGTGTTTGGTGGGTTTCCTCTCGGTACTCTGGTTTCCTTGCATACTTCAAAGCCATGTAAACTAAGCTAAGTGTGAGTGAGTGTGTGGTTGTGTACACTGGGATGGATTGGCAGCCCATCCAGGATGTACCCCATCTACATCTACATCTAGGCATTTGGCAGACGCCCTTATCCAGAGCAACTTACATTTTTATCTCATTATACATCTGAGCAGTTGGGGTTAAGGGCCTTGCTCAAGGGCCCAACAGGGACAACTTGGCAGTAGTGGGACTTGAACCTGGGACCTTCCGAACCGTAGTCCAATGCCTTAACCACTGAGCTACCCCTGACCCAGCTACATCTAGTGCCCAAAGTTCCCTGGGATAGGCTCGAAGCGATATAAAGAATGTGTGAGTGTGACTGAATGAGTATTGGTGTGATAGTTTCTATTGAGGAGCATCAAAATCCATGCTCTGATGTGACCAGGATCATTTATATACGCTTGCCCAAAAGGTGGATATGTCCTAATCCCTGTTTGTACAGATGGGATCCTTATAAGAGTTACCCAAAGTCTAATCCATGGGGCCAAATGCAGCCTGCAGGCATACAGTATTTACCTGGTCCACAGCTTTTCCCATAGGATGTACGGTATGTTAGGCAGCAAAACCTTACCACAGTGTGGTGTGTGTATTTTCTTTTAACTACCTCCATCGTTGTCCTCTAAAAGAAAAAAAGAAAAAAATGTGAACTGTGATTCTTTTCTTTTAGAGGACAATGATAGGGGTAGTTGAAAGAAAATACACAAACCACAATTTGTTAAGTCGTTTGGCTGAATTTTCATATGAAGAATAAACAATTTATCAGTAATATTGACTGTGATTCAACAGACGTGGATAGCAGAATACTGTTTGAAAACAGATGGCGAAGATACTAAAGCAGCTGCGAGATGTCCTGCAGTGGCTCCCGACCCTGGTCCTGGAGGACCCCCTGCTCTGTCATGCAGATTTTAGTTTTTTTTGTTTGTTTGTTTTTTCCCCCGATCCATCACACCCACTTTAATTAAGCTGATTTAATTAGTTCATTAGTTAAATCATGATTGCCAGGAAAAGGATAAACACTAAAATGTGCATAGCAGGGGGTCCTCCAGGACCTGAGGTGGGAACCATTGCTGTACAAAACATTTTATTTTTATCATTATTATTTTATATTTAGTTATTATTATTATTATTATTATTATTTTATCAGCGCAAGGGGCGGAGCTAGCCAGCAAGAGCTAATTAATGACAGCATTAAAGGTGAAAAAAGTCTTTTATTGTTCAATTTTAAAAAATAACCTGGAGGACAACATGATTAAAAGATGATTAAAGGATAACTGTTAATGCATGACCTCAGGATGATTATAAAAAATGAATGAGAAAACCCATTTGGAAAACTCACTTCGCCGGTACGCACTGCTTGTTTTAATGAGCCTACTTTCAGGAAGTCGATGCATGGGCAGCAATCAGTGGTGTAGTGGTGGTGGTAGGAGGTGCTCGGGTGTGCAAGCTAAAAAATGTATTCAATTATGGCTCGAACGAAACGTTGACGTAACCCACGTCACGTCACGTACGTGAATACTTCATCTGCGATTATGGCAGCTTAGGAGGGAAATGAGATGTTGCCCCAGAAAGCCTGAACCCAAACATCAGAAGGGTCCTAATTCTTTAAACAGAGTGCTCTGTGTGCGTTGTAAAACTGCACACCTGCTGCATCTCAAAAGAAACCACGAGCCTCTCGAAAGAAAATAACCCAGTGCTTTTCCAACCTCAAAAGCGACGAGAAAGCAGCATAAGTGCCTCAAACAATGAGATATGTCAGGTTGGTACTGTGTCAGTGCTTGCGAGTAGTTGTTGCATTCATATCTGTTGTGTTTCAGACAAGAACTCAATAGAAGCCTCCTCCGAGCAGTTACTAATGGATAGCATGGAACTGTAATGCTGCTTTAGAGTGCATTTGCAATATATAAGCCGTTTGTTTATGATGAGACTAAAACTTCTTTGTGGTCTGATTTTTTTACAAAAACCATAAATAGGACATCATGTACTGATACGTTTCAGTCTTTAAGGTGTGTGTGGAGTTGTTGTACAGACTCAAGATATACTTTGTGATGAAACATACTGTACAACACAAAGCGAGACAAATGGCCTGCTTAGGTGTGTACAAGGGGTGTTCAAGGCAAACCGGGACTTGTGATTGACATTTAGAGAAGACTCTAAGCACAGTACAGTGAAGAGACTCTTAGCCGCAGGGAAAACATTTGAATGTTGCAAACATTTTAAACAAGTCTGTTAATCCATGAATGATGGATTAGGCCTAGGCGGCACAGAGGCCATGAACATTCAGTGAGTGGAATGTCTGGTTCTTGCAGAAGAGACTCATGTGTCAGTGGGAACTGTACACAGAATCATTGACGAATACAGGAACTCGACTGGGAGTTATTGCCAAAACCTGACCTCGCTGAAAGCCATTGCCGAATGTTTGGTCCATTAAAAGAGTTCCTGGAAAGCTTATACCTGGAGTTACAGAAACCTTTTTCTACCTTGATGGTATCCAGGCAGTAATGAAATGCTGAGATGAGTGCATTAGTGTAGGAGGGAATTATATGGAGAAATAAAGGGAGTTTAACTGTGTTCTGTTATTCTGCACATTCAAAACTTAAAATAATAATTCAAAGAAACACTTCAAATAATAATAACAGATTTCTCTATATATTCATTTCAAAAGCTACCCAGTTGCTCTAAACATATCTCTCTGGTTTATCATATTCATGTTCCCCCCCCCTGTCTAAAGAAAGGTCACATATCTTGTAATGTTCACGTTGCCATTTTGAAGGCGGAAATTATAGCATGCTGCGCCAAACACTTCACAGGATACCAAGGAGATGCAAGAAAACTGATAAAATGCCTCACGGTGCACCATGAATACAGGTAAATGTTGATAAAAGGCATCCAAAGGGGAGAGGAAAAGGCATCGCGATGATTTTCGTCAAAGCCAGAGGAACACCAATTTCTCCACACACATACTGAACACATGTGCTGTTCCCCTTACTTCAGACTTTTTAAAAGCACTGGCTCTAATATTAGAAGCTGCACCAAGCTTTCCTTTTGTTTAATGTCAGCGAGTTTAGGTTATGATAAATGTGCCTCAATTAAGCTTTGCGTTGTAGACTATAATGTGTCATTTTTTTTTTTTTTTTTTTTACGCAGACGTTGATTTAACATTCATTCAATAAATCTAGCACGTTGTCTGGAGAGGAAAAAGGACAGCGAAGATAAATGAACAGGGAGATTGCGGGTCATGCGCGCCGTATCTGATACAGCGCCCCTGATTATTATTGCACTTGCAGCTTCGCTTTGCGTCGTATTCATCAAAAAGGCCCAGCAGGCGGTTGTGTTTGATTGGGTTATTTTCCGCTGACTAATGTCCATTACTCTTCATGACTGGAATTTGCTTTGTTGCATTTGTTTCAGTAAACATCCTTTGGCCATTTTCCCAGCATTATTTGAAGACGAGCTTTGTGCTCTTCTTTGGCAAACGACCTGGGAGATCCTGAGTAAAGAAGCTTCCAAATAAAGCAAAAGAGAGAAAGGAGAAAAGATTTCCCAGGATCGGGTGTTCATGCAGCCAAAGAGCACTGAGATAATTTGCCGGCGACTGATAAAGGCCAGAATAGATGAGTGGTCAGCATCTACGTAAAAAAAAAAAAAAAAAAGGGAAAAAAAATCCTCATTAATGTTTCTGAGCGCGCAGCAGAACGGGTCACCTTCAGGGCAAATTGCTTTCTCTAAGCATTTGATTAGAGCCTGACTCTGTCCGAAGCCATTTCGGATTCTGTGACGCTCCCAGAGATATACACGGAGACATCTGATACACAGCGTCTCTGATCAATACCGCTACAAATGAATTCACTGATTTTCCATTTTTATTCATTTTTTTCTCCAGCTGCTTAAATGTTTAAACTAGTTTTAACGAGGTTGTTTGGGTAAAAAAAAAAAAAAAAAAATGAAGAAGGAACATTTTTAAAACACTTTAAAAATAGCACTCTGATAAGAGCTCACTGTGAAAAAAAAAAAATCAAAATAAAGATGCAAATCTCAATTAAGGGTGTGATAATGAGTGTTTCATGTACTTTACTGCAATGTATGATCATTATCTATTTCTCCAGTGTGTGTGTGTGTGTGTGTAATAAAGCTCATGACAAAGTCTGATTTGCAAAGAAAGCCAAATAAAGAGCTTTAAAAAAGGACAACATTGGGCTTAATTTATCAAACTGGATATGATTTCATTTATTCATACATTATTCACAGGAGCAATTACACAAGGAAATTGTATTTCTGAAAAAATGGATGTCTTCCATGGTTTGCTTCCATTATCTTCGGGCGGGGATTTTCCCCAGATTTTCCCCCTTATTTAGTAGTCGTATCCGAATCCCACCCGTCACTAGGGGTGCCGCATATTAAGGCTACTACTCAGTCTGGGAGGGCCAAACACTATCACATGTTACATCTCAGAGACGCCCATGATTAGCTGAGGAGTCGTGTCTAATGTGAGAACGCCAAGTACTTCCCATCGCACCCCGCTGAGAGAGCTCGGCCAATCAGCTCTCTCTAAGTCCCCGGCTGCGAGAAGCTATACCATCACCTTGGAATCGGCCACACGATCTCCGGATGATAAGGCGAGCACTTTACTACTGCTCCACTCGAGGACCCCGATATGCTTTCGGTTTATTTAAATGTCCTTTCATCCGCCCCGAGTGGCACCGCAGAAGCAAGCTCTCCACTATCATCCGGAGATTGCCAGTTCATATCCATATCAAGTTCTTATCCTATAGGACTAAAGTCCCTGTAGTCTCCCCCAGCTGAGGGGAGGGGGGGGGAGATTTAGAGGGATTGGTCGAGCAGATTGGCCGAGCTGTCTCTCGGGGGTCATTGTAGCACTCTCACTTCAATCACATTAGCCGATCATGGGCATCTTTGACTTCATGCAAGTCGAAGGAGCAGATAGCATTGTTCTCCCCGCTCCCTACAGTTAGAAAAGATGTGGTTGGCTAGCATTACATGTCTTGTATGGAACATGTGATAGCCTTCGATTACCCTGGTCAGTGGTTATAGACTCGATGGGAGAGTGCCCTTGGAATGGTTGAGAATGATGACTAAATTAGAGGGCAAAAAAATTTCAAAACTATATTATATACTCAAAATTAACTGGCTGTTTTATTCCAAATGCGTCAACGAACTAAATGGAAATTTTGTGAAATGGTCAAAATTCAAGACAAAAACGAGAAAATCTTCAATTAGGACAAAACTAATTGCATCTTGTAGCAGCAGGACGAATAAGCGCAAGTCTATGGTAGCTGGAGTTCTTCAGTTGGGCTTCAATACAGTTTCATCCTCATTCTAACTTTGCCTTTTATGGAGTCACTAAATGCAAATCAGCTACTAAGCATAAAACGGACACGAATTTGGCAACTTTTGTAAATCTGGACTACACTTTTATTTCAGTTTAGCCATGGAAATACACTATTTAATTTTTTTCTCAATACACAGTAGAATGATTATATTTTTCCATCTCCATATAAAATGTACATACAGTATAAAAAATTGAGAAACTCAAAGGGGATTAAATATGCAAAAAAATTTGTTTGTCTGTTTTAGAAGAGCAACTGGATCCCCAATGTTTGGGAAAGATTTCCTCACTAATGTGACCTCGTATAAGAAGAGACCTTCCACTGGCTTGGTGTGTATCTCCATCTACTGTAGCTTTGCTATACTGGTGGAATATTTTCATCATGCAACACTTTCAGTAAACCCCTCAACAGCCTCATATACAATTTAAAACCGACGTGTTCTGCTAGACAGAAACCAATGACACCCTTTTATCCCTAGAAATATATTCAGCTAATTCCATTGTGACCAGTAGACTGTGACGCATGACGAAGTTCATTTATATGAACGGGGCTACTGGCAGAATGTTTTCAGTCGGCGACGGCCTGTGGATTTCCACCAGGCTAGAAGCCTTCAGGCGTCATTGACGGTATAATGGTTAAACAATTCAGTATGATGGTGTTTGGCGACTGGAAGTCGAAGATTGTTGAAAAAATAGATAAATAAATGAGTAACAAATAGTTTATATGTTAATAACTAAACCATTCATAGTGTTGTTTGCTATTAAAAATGTAAAAATTGTAAATATACCCTACATTTCTTTTTAATATGATACATATTAAAAACTTAACATTGGACAGTTATTGAAGCATGGCATTTTCATCCAGTTATAGTTTTAATTTCAGCATTCAGTGCAGATGCTTAATGGATGGCTTTTTATTTTCGAAAAAAAAAAAGAAAAAAAAAGAGCAATTTATGATGTGCAGTATCCCTGTGGAAAATAAGTCTGATTTATGCAGACATTACCTCCCATTCAGGAGTAAAAGCAGGAGGTGAAAAAAAGGCCATAATGAAACCGAGGCGTTCCGAGGGTGTACAAGGAAACAGCTTGTGAGTTTTATGAGAAGATACGGTGATGTTCGGGAACCGTGACTGTTACTGCTGGTTTATGCAAGCATACACACGTACATGCTTACACACACTTTTTTGCATGTCGCTACTGTATAATAAAGAACTTAGGTCTTTGTATAGTTTATAGGTTTGGTGTATGATTATCACTGAGCGTTTTGTGAATATTGAGGCACACACACACACCAGTGGTGTTAGTGGATGAAATGTGACCAGTCTATTCAATGACAAGCACAGGATCGGTTAATTATCAACAAATAGAATCACAACTACAATGTTTCCAGAAAGAAAAGAAATTGAAGTCGTACAGAGAACTTTTACATGAACAGAACAGTTTTATTAAGAAGATATACAGTAAGCTTAATTAAATCCATCAAAACAAAACACATGCATTTAAACATGCAATTGTCACAACTCAGTTGATCCCCTCCACGGCTTTCATCTATGGAGGATTAAAAGAGGAGGGACTGTATACTACATTTCCTGAAACTGCAGCGGGGTTAGCTACTGTTGTCTGAGTCAGGTCACAGTTAACCAAAACCACTGGCATCAGTGAATGCCATCTTATTTGCCCGTAGTCAACAAGACGAATATCAGATGTTAGTGATATACGCTCGATAAATCGGTGCATCACTAATGTTTGAACTGCTGACCAATCAGCCAATCAAGTTAGAGCAATATGTATAGTACAGTATAAGGCCTGATGTATAACATCTTGCAATAACAAAACAAGGTTTGAAGAGTTATGTCGTCCGGTCACCATGGCTGGAAAGATTCCCTGTAACCTTTCTGTCACCCAATCCGACTGCTTGTTCTTTCCTCTACACCTCTCTCAACAAGAACCTGTTTGTGGACTTTTCGACTTTTCTCTTTTATTGTTGTTGTTGTTTTGCCCCATTCTGTGTAGACTCCAGAATTGTGTGGGAAACTCCTAGGAGATCAGCAGCTTCTGGACTATACAGTATCAAGCAGCACATCTGGCACCACCAACCATATTCCTTACTCATTCTGAGCTTTGATTTAAACATATGATCTCTTGACCTGCATCTGCATGATTTTATGCATGCTTTATTCACTTTTGCATTTATGGCAATTTGCAGACACCCTTATCCAAACTGACTTACAAAGTTCTGATAAATATGTGCTAATGATTCATGGAATAAGAATCCCATCTGTCTAAATACGGTTCGACTTGATTTTTTTTTTTTTACCCCCGATTTTCTCCCTAATTTAGTCGTGTCCAATTCCTCCCCGTCACTAGGGAGCTCCCACATTAAGGCTACTACTACCAATCAGCCGGGAGGCCCGAAGACTATCATGTGTTTTCTCCGAACTGCTCGCTCGCGCACCGTTGGGAGCGTCGTAACACACTCGGACAGCACTATCCGCTCCATCCGCTGTAGAGCCGTGATTAATGTGGGAGCACTATGTACCTCTCATCCCTCCCCTCTGAGAGAGCTCGGCCAATCAGCTCTCTCTAGACCTCCGGCTGTGAGAGGTTACAGCATCACCCGGGATTTGAACCGGCGATCTCCGGATGATAGGGCGAGCGCTTTAACCACTGCGCCACTCAGAGGCCTTAATTAACCTTTTCATTAAATTATCTTATTATTATCTTTATTATAACAGTAAAGTTTTTATATATTTTTTTTCTTTTCCCACAATATTCAATTGTTTCTGTCACAGCTTATGTACTCTTTGCATTTATTTGTTGTTTACAGAATTGACAAAAATCTCATTAAAAAGACAGAATGACCTTCATGAAAATTTTATAGGCTGTAAATGAAGGCAGACAATTAGTTTGTTGTGTTTTTTTACGTCCCCGAGCAGGCAAACAATTGGCTTGAGAATATCTTTATATGGAAAATTATTGGGGATAAAAAGTTTCTTTATAAACTATAAATGTGAAGTCTGGATGAATGGTACTATAACAGCCCGATGATAAATTAAATGCACATTCTAAATATGAAAAAAATATATTCACACTTTCTAAGAATTGATTCAATCACCTATAGTGCTGTCCATAGTCTCATTCAGTACACTCAGGTCAACAGCTGAGTTCAGTTTATAGTCACATCACATTGCTGAGACTAGACCTGACTACCGTAACTGAAGCAACCCCAGATCATAACACTACCTCAAGAGGCTTGTACAGTGGCCACTATGCCTGATGGCTACATCACTTCATGTGTTTCCCTCCTTACCCTGACGCATCCATCACTTTGGAATAGGGTCAATCTGGACTCATCAGACTACATGACTTTTAACCATTGCTCCAAAGGCCAATCGTTATTCGCCCTACCAAATTGAATCCTTTTCTCTGATTAGTCTCATTAACAAGTGGTTTTCCTAAGGCCACGCAGATGTTTTTTTTTTTTTTTTTTTTGTGCATGTAGAAATGCTCTTACTTTCGCTATTAAACATATTTCATTGATTACATTTTTTACCATGCACCTTCATCAAGTGTTTAAGTGATCTCCAATCACTATTTCTTGACCAGCTTGAAGGTTCAGCACTATCCTTCCTGGGTTTGATAATGTGTTGAAGGGTTCTTAACCCAGTTATAGTAAGTTTAAATCTCCTTAGTTGTTTTTGTTGCTTAATTCAGCCTAATCATTTTACACTTCTGCAATTATGACTTTTTTATTTTTCCAGTATTCTCTATATGCACACAAATCATAAATTGCCATCACATTATTTTTGCATTAACATTGAAAATGACTCATATAACAGTCATACATAGAGCTAAACAGTAAAACAAGTTGTTCAAATGTTCATGTGTGACAATCTTGGGATGTAAACTTTTATTAACAGTTAACCTTCTTTTTGGTACAGTAGTTCGTATATAATATCTAGACCTCAAGATTTCATCATATAAAAGCCGAAAAAAGAAACATTTCCCTTATGCCAGGCTTTCAATCTCGCTATTGTTTCTCAGGTCCTGTGAAAAATCACAAAGAAGAGTGGAAGAATCGCGCGCTCGTCGTCACCTAATATATTCAAATAAAAGCGTTTCCATGAGGTGATTTACAGTCTATTGCTCCCCACTCCAGTTCATCATCGGATATTGTGGGCACTGAATGAAACTATTCACAAAGTGGAAATTGCACTCGTGTAAGATCTTTCTTTCTTTGCGCTATGAGCGCCGGTCCTTCCACGCTGCTGTTTTTGATCATATCACAAGCATGCGAAGACCTTAATATTTCCATGGCGTAAAACAAATGCAGTCGTTTTAGAAAGTGTGCACGTTCTTTAAAATGTGATTACATTTTGTTGCAATACGGTGTAATGTGTTCTGCTTTCGCAAGAAACAGCACAGTGATGTACAAATATAGCAGTAAAAGTGTTGGCACATTTTGGAAAGACGGTGACGTGGTTATACAAAAAAAGCTGTGTATAGCTTCAGTCTTGCAATGGAATTAGAATGGAAATCTAGTTCATAATTAATCAATCGAAGTATTTATTTTCAGTGATTTGTGCTTCATTGGCTTTTCTCATGGATCAGACTGGACGGGCTGGTCTTTGTTTCCCGCAGATCAGGGGTGCCTATGATCCTGTCACCAGTTTACTGGTATATAATTCATAATCAATGGTTGTGTGTAAACGTCATATGGTGTTAGCGGTATGGCCGATGGATGGACATCCAGATGTGCAAAGTGGGACGAGCGCACCGCTCCACAGACACCGTCTATGGAAACTCAGCAACACTGTTCACTCCGAGTGAAGCCGTCGTCAGGGCGGGACTCAGAATGACACAGTAAAAGCATGTTGTCCAATAAGTGTTAATCTTTCATCTTGTTAGGATAGTGAGTGCATGAACACCTAACAGACACTAATTGGTGCTTACGCTTCACTTACTCTGTATTAGCTTTGTGTCAGGGTTGCAAAGGAGATTTTCCGAAGGGCTGCTCTGATCCCCGAGTTTACTGAACGAACCACGCAGGAGGATATTTGATCGCACGATTCGCTAAAATGCAGAATTCCGCCGAGACTGATAAATAATACGGACGCTTCTGTAAACAGGAGCTACACGTTAATGAGATTTTAGCGGAAGCTACAGTATGCAGGCTTCTTATATAAATCACCTTCATCTATTTACATTCTCACTAATGCATTACAACTACATTATTTTGCGCCTCACTGCGTTGCTTCCATGTTTTTATATATATATATATATATATATATATATATATATATATATATGGTTTCATAGAGCGCAGCAGAGTTTTGTCAGCGTTATGTTGTGTAAAATTATACTTACGTAACATTCAGACTCTTCATAACAGATTGTTTACCTGAATAGCACAGAAGGCAGTTCACTTTTTAATGCTTGCCTCGAGAATTGTAACCGAAAAGAAATATGACATTAATATTTATATAGCATGTGCATGCCTCTCAAGGAGCCACGAAAACCACAAGTCTCTCAGAATCACTCCTGCTTACACAACCTAAGGCCTAATTTCATATGATAAAAAGAAAAAACAATTATCCTAAACCACATAACATGAGAACTGTGACAGAATTGGCCATTTATGATTTAATTTTAATTTCAATTATGATCATATTTCAATTTTTCGATAAATGCTTAATAACAGCTTGTCCTCTGCAACTAAAAGAGTGTTTTACGCAGGAACATTTGTATATATTTGTGTCTTATTACTGTACATAGGGTTATTACTGGATGTCTGATTTTTCTTCTTTTTTTTTTTTCCCCCCTTATATAAAAGTGTATGTGTGTATGTGTGTGTGTTGAGCGTACAACTTCTAGCCAGACGCATTGTTCCGAGTCTTCATTGTCCAGGCAAAGCTGTCACTGCCTTGCCTTATTGACTCCCATGTGTGTTTCTGTAATGTGACCTTTTCACACTCGCACGCAGGGTCTCAGCCTGCCTCAAACGTACACGCTAACAAATATGACGGAGCGTGCGCTGCTCAGAGTGAAGAGCTACTGCCCTTTTACGAGAGACAGGCTTAATAGTTAGCAGCATTTACTTGCGGATGCGCTGTAAAAACCTGCTGGTAGACTGTAAAAGACGGGCATGTTTTAAATTGGGCGAGGGATTTTTGTACGCCTTCATCATTCACATTGTTAATTGATGTAAATAGTTTGATCAAATTTCCATTACAGCATCAAATAACTCAAGTTTAACAAGATATTAAATGGGCCAGTGGTGCTACATAATTTAGGTATAGCTTTTCCTTTACTCTTGCTCTGCTATCGATTCTTCATTATGGTCAGTAATTGGCAGGATGCCCCCTCCATGCTGACCAGTGAGCAGCAAGGGAGTGATCAAAAGCTGTTTCAGTAACGGCCCCGGTGTTTAACAAGGCCTCTGCTGAGCAACACAGTGTGTGTATTGCAGTAAATTTGAAGTGTCCCACTTACAACCCTGCTTGAGGAATACAATGGAAGTAGACGTGGGTCACATGGTGGACTTTTTCACCAGTCTTCTGCTAAATTTTTTTTTTTAAATCAATCCTTAAAAACACTAAAAGTTTCATATCTCCTGAAAAATGAATGCAGTAAATTTACATCAATCATTTTAATCACTCACATACAGTACAGTGCTTTGTCAGAGGAAGTCCTTCAGCGTCACTTATTAACGGCCTTAATTACCCCTTAAGACTTGAGATGTTTGTAATAAATGGCAAAATAATATAGATTTAAATATACGACACTAGTTCTCCGAGGACGTGCTTGAGCAGTAGGATGAGTGTAGGATGTATAAGCGTCTATCAATGTAAGCCGTAAATAACATTATAGAACAAATAGGATCAAGGTTACAGCAAGAACAATGCAAAGGTTGGATATTTAAAGGGCATCTATTATGCAAAATTCACTTTTTCAACTTCAACAAGCATCTCTGTGTTGTGTATACACACATAAAAAAATATCTCATTATTTTAAACGAATGTGCTGAAACAGATCAGCACACAGTGCATTTTTGGAGACCTCTAAGACTTATTGTGTTAATTTGACAAAAAGGTAAAAGGTCTAATATAATAACTTTTCAGCTTAAAAATTAAAAGAAAATGAAAGAAAGGGGGGAAAAAAGAAAAGAAATAACAAAACCTTTCCTAAATTTTAATCCACGTACAGTATATCTACTTACTGTATGAGTTTGGTACACAATAGGGACGGGAATCATCAGGGAATACCTGATACATTCATATCACGATACCTTGGTGCTGACTTGGATTGTATTACGATTTTGTGAGTGTCTCGATATTATAAAAATCTAATATGATATGATTTTTTTTTCCAGATTTTATTACAATTCTAAATAGATTGCTCCTAGCACACAGAATGCTCTCTTGTGAATAGTTTAGAGCGCACCACCTGCGTGATTTTAGAGGAACAGTTACATTTTGTCACCTCAAATGGAAACATCTATAAATTAAAAATGCATGAAAAAAAATCTGTTTTGAAGTGTGACGCTACATGACTTGCCACCCAAACGAATCACAATGCATTACTGGATACATTGTTCTCTAGTAAATCTCTAGTAAATAGAAAATTCCTTCCCTCAAAAAAGTTTTTGTAACATCACTTTTTCCCTGTACAGCATTATAAAAATGTGGCACGCTCAGTGGGCAGGCGACACATGTCTCCCTTGGAACACTCATTCTTTGTTTTGACGTTAATAAGACAAAAACCCGTGTCTTGTCACATTAGGATGAATCCAGAACGGGCAAAGTTTGCTGTCCTGAGGACTTTTAAAATGAGAAAACTTGCTAACTATAACATAGTCAAGGTTACACAAACACATCCTTGCTGAAAATCTTACCAGACCAACAATGATTTGTTTTGCATGCATAGTACAGTAGCACGTTTTTAGCCTATTAGAATCAACACAACCTGGTTTACAAAGCTACTAAAATAGACTTCGCTTTTTAACAGAAGGCAAAGATGCCTATTCTCGCATTATTCATGTATGTTTTCGCAGATGGTGGCAACAGATACTCCTCTGCCAAAGCGCAATCCAAATTGCTCATACTGTCCCCTTAATCTCCAGTCGTAAACGACTTCAGTGCAGTTCACTCGACTTCTAGTGCTATCCATTTAGCTGGAGACGAAGTAGGCATTAGTCTATAAATGAATGGGACATATTTGTCAAGAGACTTTAGAGCCTGTCTCATGGAAACCCGGATGCTTTTGATGGAAGGAACTGGCAGACATTAAGCCTGCTGAGTGATGACTCAGAGATAAAAGAGTGACAAGTGAGCAGAAGATCTTTACCCAGAGGGATTTCCTCAACAACCATGATAGTCTTAGGAGTGATCTTTGAATTTCGGTAGAAGATAGCAAGAAGATGCTCCTCACTGTCTGACTCCCTCTCTCGCTATCTCTCTCAATATTGTAACGTCCACGCCATCTCTTTCTCTTTCCGCTGGTCCTACAGTAGCATATTTCCTCTTTTCAACTCATTTTGTTTTGTTTTTCTTCCTCCCCCCCTTGCATGCACCCCAGGTCACGGCCCTTGACACAGTTAAACTCTCAATGGTAGACTAAAGGGTTCTTGGCATTACACCGACCCTCTTCTCACTCAGCTGGGTCTCAATCAGAGGTTGCTTCTGAAATGGGCCAGCATTAATTAGCACTGCAGTGCCACTCCAAATCCCAACGCCAAATCTGCGGTCTGATATGGAGCACGAGGGATCACGATTCTCAGCCTGGCTCAGAACCCTAGCGGTTTAGTTCTCATCCTCATGACTATTTTCCTTCATTTATCTTGTGTGGACACACTCCGCTGCCTCCTACGTCTCTTGGCTGATTTGGCTCGACACTACCGTAAGATGCGATAGGGCCAGATGGTGCAGCTGCAGGAGCCTTCAGCTCCTGGATGGCATCCACAAACAGGTGAGGAAACATGGAGAACTAGCAAAGGAAATCTGGAGGGACTTGGAGTGCCAGGACAAACTCAGAATTAGTAGTGCTTGTAGATGTAAAGACAAGTAAAAAGAAACAAAACACAACTTGAATGGCATCAATATTTATAGTCATTAAAGTGTACAACTAAAAGTGCAATTTATAGTTTATATAATAAAAAAATAAATGTTTGTCTATTTTTGCCCAGAATGCTGATGACCTGCTGGTTATGGCACCAGTGGGATATCACATATCTACACTACTTCCATGTTGGATTTCTCATTAATGTCACTCCAACTGAGTAAGGAACCTCTTGTTCCTTTTTTATGAGCTAAAAATGATCACTGTAAAAAAAAATAATAATAATCGCCGTTAGCACTTCTATTTGAAAGAGAACTTTTCTCCAAATAAATTTCATTGTCACTTCAGCACCAACCAACATAACAGCGCCAAAAGTCAATAACATAAGCATAGTTTTTTAGGGTGGGGCTTTCTTTTAACAAGGTTGCGCTTCCATTATATTGCATTTACTCATGCTGTCCTAAAAGTCTTCCAAAAACTATTGCAGTTGTCACAAGCTTTTCTAGCACTGTGTAGCATGATGGATGAAGCTCAATAGACTCTTTCGCACTTTTTTTTTTTACTGAGAAGTCACCATGACTGTGAATGCGGTAGGTGTTGACTGCCCACGTCCACTTCAATACGCCCACATGGCACCTTGGCGCTGCTACTTGAAAATTGAAGGGGTAATATTAGACCTTCTGGCTGTTGCTTCAAATGTCTAGAAATGTGTTTTGCAGAGGGAAAATGCACTTTTTCACTCCAATACTACCTAACTGGGTCTGTTTTGTGACTGCTTCCATTTGTACTTGGAAAAGATGACCATTCGTCAAAAAAGGCTCTTATATATAGCACCTCACATAAGTTTTTGCTCCCTACAACAATTTTGGTAATAGCTACTGTAATTTGCCACATCACAGCTGCAGGTGCCTGTATCCGGTATTGTGCTTGGAATATTATTTGTGTGTGCTTCAAGAGCAGTGAAAGGTTCAAAGAGTAAACTGCTACGGTATCTACTCTACAGTCAAAATGTCATTTCACCATGCTGTACTTCCAAAGAGCCAGACTTTCTTGTATTTTTATTATTCTTTTAATGTATTCTTGAGGAATAGGTCTCCAGGCTTCCTGAGGGACTGTTTTGGCCCCTCAAAGTTTTAGTTCAGTCGCTGTACCTGATCAGTTTCAGAGATTTTTTTTGTTTTGTTTGTCAGGCCATACAGTGACCTATGAATAATTCAAGCATAAAAAGCATCTAACTTAAGGCATGAACTAGTAAGAAGCTGGTTTAGATGATGACGTATGATCAGGCCGCTGATTCGTATATTAATGATGCAGATTGCTGAGTGGATGGAACAGATGAGAGGGGAAAAGAAGTTGCTGAAGAGGTTTGTATGCAGGTATGTATATACTGTACAGTATGTAGGACGTTGCAGCCTGTCACAGTAATGTTCCCATTTTACTGTATCACTACACCGGCTTCAACACCTATTTTGGATTAAATTTATATCATTTCGCATTTTAGGACATCAAATGTTGCTATTCCTCCCTAATCCTACAGGTGGCATGCTCAAAACTGTTCACACATTGGCAGGAAGCCCAGCATCCTGTGTGGTACAGTGGGAGTGAGTTATTTTCAGAATTGTAACAAAATCAAAATGAAAAATTTATATTCACTTGGATATTTATAAAATCATAATGCTAACAGAATCACAATACACACTGAATCAGCACCTAGGTGTCGTGATAGTACCATATCAGCTGGTCTCTGGTGATTCCCATCACTATGATGATCATGTCAACTGTATAAAAGTCTTGGATGGATGTATCTTTCAATGGCTATGTATAGAATGCAATCCTTTCATGTATGTCCCTATGTTTCTCTTATTTCACTCTTACTGTGTATATACACTATAAAATTAGCTATTTTTCGATGCAAAGCGACATTTAGAGCTTATATAACTGAATAACCTGATGCTCTGATATAAAACTTATTAAGATGAATAACCTTATATACATTTTAAGGAATTGATTTGGAGCATTCCAGTCAAACGTAAGTTAATAGATTTGACTCATGCAGCCTATGCAAATTGCTGTTGTCCAGCACTCGTATAAATCTAAAGATGTCTTATATCACAGATTGAGCTATAAAGCCAGGATATACTGTATGCGCTAATTGCTTCACTTGAACCATGCAACGGGTTTTGAACATAAAAATCCAGATCAATTATGATAAATTGCATTTCTGCTCCAAATAATAAGAAAATGCGCTCAAGCACACAGTTCCACTCTTAAATGCACAGGTGCTGTCTGCATGCCTGAATAAGTATAGATAATAAAACTGTAAATAGTAATGAATCTCACATTTGTTTAGGTTTTTCACTGCCGCGCTTATTACGAAGCTTAGCTTTAATAAAGCCATGCAGAATACAAGTCGTACAGTAAATGGCTTGGTTTGGAGAAAACTACTAAAATAGATATGTTTAAATATGAACTTGCTCTTTGACTCAGTGTATTCTGGTAAACTCAGTGTCGTCTGAGTGCAGCAGCTGATTAGTGTATATAAAGGACAGGATACAATGCATGCGTTGTCTCAGCTTTATGGGCTACTATTAAAAGGTCTTTTAGAGGTCCTTGTGCAAACATAGCTCATCTCAATTAGTAACGCAGCATCACACACAATTAATCTTTGCTCTGTCCAGGACAAGTTGATGTATGTGTACAGATTAATATATTTCATAATTCACTTTGACAAACTGATTCATTCTGTTCTCAAGTGATCACTAAATGATATGCTGAGTGCAGGACATTCTCGCATCCCGGAATATCAGATGGCGATCCTGGGGAAACTCGGGATAAAATGTAAGACGCCGTGATAAGCAGAACTCTGGAAATCTGGCAGTTGCAACATACTGGACACTATTTTATTGGCATATTTGATTTGAAGTCAGTAAAGAGGTTTAAAGGGCTGCAATGTCTCAAAGATGGACAGAGAGACCGAAGCCGAAGACAAATCAAATAGAACGGAAAGCTTAGACTGATTAGACTGGGATATCATTAGTTAGACACCAGTTTAGACAGTTGTCAGTTAAACAGTATTCGCTGTGCAAAAAGGCAGTCTAGGTGAGTGGGTTGGGGTTATTAACTTTATCCAAGATGGTTTCTTTACTTATAGGCTTCGGGAGCTTTACTGACTGGCGGGAACATGTGAATATATTGGGGTTCAGGTAAAATTACAAGCTTGAGACTGATACAATTGCCAGATCAAATTACTTTCACAGTTATACAGTATATGGATGGCCTCTTTTACTTTCTTTTGCATCATATCGCCTATTGTTCAAATGCACATACTGTAGACCATAAAGCCTCATTTTGACAAATTTGCACTTTTACATTGTGAAACCTTTTTATAACCTTTATATTTAATATAATTTTTTTTATAACCGGTATATTTAAACCTTTAAATATACAGTACACACCTTCTAATATAATGTTTTTGTTTATCGATTTATTTTCTATAGTCTAGAACAAGATTTTAAGTAATAAGTAATTAAGTAAAATTTAAAAAGTCAGTTGTTATTTTAAGACACAAAAGTCAACTGTTCTGGAATAGTTCTTGCAAGAACAGTATTGTCAAGTGCATTTGTAAAACCCATCAAGCACCGTGATGAAACGCCCCTCATGAAGACCAGCCCAGGAAAGCAAGAGCAAAACCTACCTCTGCTGAGGAGAAGTTCATTTAAAATTACCAGACTCAAAAAGCACCAATCGTTATGAAGGCTTTACACCTGGAGGCCTGAGTGGGACTTGAACTCCAGGTACTGCATGAAAGCACCCCATGCTTACTTTTGGACCACTAGGCAACATGTTGTTGATGTTATTAAATGCGCATACATAACAACAAGTCCCACAAAAAAAAAAAAAAATTGCGGACAGCAGCAATTTACTGAAATATTAAATTGGAAAGCAGCCAAAAGGGTATAAAAACACTTATGATATCTGTCCTGCAGTCTGGATGCTGTGCAAACCCTATATTACAGTACAGCAATTTGGGAGCTTGGATGCACCTCAAGTTGCACCACTGTGTACGGGTCGTTCATTCAACTTTATCACAACCTCATTTTATCAAAGTCATTCTAACTTTCAAAAACAGTGAACATCATCTTAACATCATTGCAAATACAGGTAGTCCCCAACTTACAAACATTCGAGTTATGAATTTCCGTAGATACAATCAATTGGACTACGGTTCTACGTATGGTTCAACCACGAAAGTAGTTCACGTGTATTATACAAAAAATAGACATAGCAGTGCACCAGATACCTATATTTACAATTACATACACAATTTTCAGTCTGTACGTGAATGTATAAAATGTCCAAAGTCTGGTATATTGTATGTTTGTGCATGTGAAATGAGTCGGTCTCACCGGTTTCAGTGAATCAGTCCGGAAGCACAATTATAGACAATGGCTGTCCTGTAAAGCTGTCCTGATGTGAACAATTCAAATTTCACTGTTCACAGTCCAATACAGTGGAAAACAGCCTAAACGTATGAAAAAACAGAGACAAAATGGCAGCCGAAATTACCCGTGTGATAAAAAGGCACAGAGACAATGTTTCACTGTGAGATTCATTTCCTTAGGCACGATTACGAGTGTTTTGGCAACATGATTACAGTGTGGGGAATGGGGACAGATTAACTCAAGTGGATTGGTATGCTTTATATTGTATATTCGTGTCAAGGGCGTATAAATCTCACTTTGTCGGACTTAAGAACAAATCGGACTTACTGTATGAACGTGCTCCCAGAATGTTAAAAATATAATGTAGGGCTTCCGAGTGGCGCAGTGGTAAAGTGCTCGTTCTATCATCTGAAGATTTCGATTCCCGGGTGATGCATTTGTAACCCCTCGCAGCCGGAGGTCTAGGAAGAGCTGATTGGCCGAGCTCTCTCAGAAGGAAAGGATGAGAGGTACTTAGTGCTCCCATGTTAATCATAGCTCTACAGCCAAACAGGGTTGGGAGGAGAGGATAGCGCTCTCCTCTGAGTGTGTTACGCCGCCCCCAACAGCGTAAAATATATAAAATAGTTTAACAGACAGGACATTTGATCACATCATACTTACTTTGAAGAATGTTTCTGTTAAAATTGCAACATTATCCCGATAAAGATTTTTGTCTAATCTCACACAGACAACGTATTATCTCTCGGTCTGGTATGGGAATTTAAACTAAATATTACAGCGATCAAATTACTGTATGCGGTGTGACAGGTAATAATCTTAAAAGACTATAATCACACTGTTGAAAAAAATGTTTTATACACTGGAATCAAAATGCCACAAATTAATGAAAACATGCACAGACACTTGCCTGGGAGTCAAAGTGGAAAATTGGTTGGAATTACAATTTCAGGCCTTAATTTAATATCATTTTATCAGTGGCAGGTAGACCTATTTTTATGATTTAATGGAATTGACCAGAATGTTACGAATGGATTAATATGCATTTGCTAATTCGGCTTGTTATAATATATACAGGTATACATGGCTTTGGTTGACTAAATTGTTCAAAAATGAAGTCAATTCTTTTTTTAAAACATAGATTTTTTTTATCGTTTTGCATTTTGCTAACTAGTAATTTTAACAGTCAATAAAACCTGCATCTTATTGACTAGGAAGGATATCACAGTAAGCTGGTCCTTACTTAAGGAAGCTGATTTATTTTCAGATTTTTTTCATAGAGTAATAGCTGGAAGCAAATAATTGCAGAACCCCAAAGTACACACCATTTTATTTTTCACATCAGGGCAGAATGCACCACTGCTGAATCCCAGCCCACTCCGATTTCCACTAATCAAATGAGCAGTTCATAGCTTGTGGTAAAACAACGGGCTCACCACCAACCTGTGGTTTTCCCAAGCATCTAATATCCATTGAACTTCACGTTTAACACAGATGAATTACTACACGAGTGAGAACATAATTATCCAATACATATATAATCAAATTCACAGTATTCTAATAAACAACAGAGCATTAACTCTCTTTACTGCCCCATCAAGCTGATGATCTGCATGAGTGCTTAGCACTAAGAGTGTTTTATCGCCTCATTGTCTTATGGTAATATTATCTGTGTTTTCCTTCTAGTTGCATGGAAGTGACATCATGGAGATGATTTTATCTACAGAATACAACCTTCCATATAAAACAGGTTGTTTTCAAGCCAGCAGTATATGTGTTATTATGTAGCTTTGTCTTCAGAAGGGTGTTTCTTCAACTCATTTATATCTTACTGCCACCATTTCTCTCCAGTGACCCCACAGAGCTGGGAGGACAAAGGCTAACACAGTTCTTCCAAGACATATGAAACCAGCTGCTTCATATTTTCTAAATGCCACTCTTATGCACAATCACGGGGCAGCTGTATGTACTTTCTTCCTTCCAACAGGAAACGTCCTAAGCAATTTCTCCAAAGGTATATTGCAAATCCTCTTCGTTATTCGTAATTTTATTTTCAGAATTCACTTGAATGTTACATAGAATACGCATGGGATTTTAGGATTAGTCGACACTTTTTAATCTCCTCATTTTAAGCTCTTGAGACTCGAATGCTCTAGGACATGAAATGTTCATTGTCTATATATCCTTGCATGATCCTCAAATGAGGACTGTTGGGTATAATTATTTTTGCCACATTCCTTCCTGTTTCAAGACATTAAATAAACTCAGATATATCTGGTGTTACAGTTTTTATCTCGAATGCTTACAGGCATCGGTCAATGCTGTAGCCGCTTTTTCCAGAACTCAACATTACCAATCTTGGCCAAACAGTTAATCTCACATATAACACTCACCCAGACCACCTAAACACTTCCTACATGTCCCAAAATGTCCATAACAATGGCAACGGTTCTCACTCAGAAAGCATGTGATGTCATTCATAAGAAACTTACCTAAAAATGTTAACGTTACATAAGTGAGCATTACATAAGTTATGACCTTTCATCTTCAAATTTTATCACAGGATAATACTGTTTCACGTGATTGTCTATAAAGGAGTATATGTAAGAATAAGAAATGCAGCAATTTGCTTCATTAATCTTACTTTATTTCAATTTCAGGGTTCTAGTCCAAGATAAAATCTTGTGGCCAAAATGAACTAGACATCACCATTAGGATTAACCTTGTGTCTTCTCTACACATCACCATTAACATTAACCTTATGTCTTCTCTAGAGATACATCTGAGAAAGTATCTTCTGGAAGATCTAATCCAACCAACCTTAGCGGTCCTTTGGATACTAGACATCCATGCAGAGAAAAACTCCTCTTACGGGTATTAGTATAGGGAAGGTATTCAGTAGTACTGACATCCTGGGATGTGCACCAAACCAGCATTACCACATTATCCCAAACAACATACAGTAGGTAGAGGAGTATCTTGCCCGTTGCCTCTTTCTCCTCCTCCAGGACGAGCCTATTATGCATGTCATCCAGAAAATCAACGAGCCTCTTTGTATTGTAGGGCGCAACGAGTTGTTTATGAGAAAACAAACTATCAATGAGCAGTGCTGCGCATTTTCTGATGTTGGACTCCCTCTGGCCTGGGACATCTCAAGATGTTTTCTGTCCAATCTTTTTTTTTCCCCCTGCGGCAGTTTGCCTGGCCTCCATCTCTATTACTATGCACTTTTACAGTACTTTACATTATGCATAGCTGTGTATGTACCCTGTTCGGTTAGTGAACAGCTCAATCTTACCTGGACATACAGTACCAATATCACAGTTTGTTCCCCCTTTTCTCTTAAATTTTACAGTGTGCAACCGATTGTTTATTACTCTTTTTCACCTAGATTCTGGCACTATTCATTGTGATGAGTGTATTCACATTCTCAAAAGTGGTATCGTCTGCATTACTCTGTCCCGAATTGCTGAAAAGTGGAGTAGAATGCAGCCTTTGGATCCTCCTGTACAACACTAAGTAATCAACATATGCCAAAATATGAGTCCGTGTAAAGATACTGTGTTGAACGTGTGGTGTTGTGTACTGCGTTGGCAGAAAATTTTTGATCAAAACTTTTGATGCAAACATTAAACCAGAATCTTGCAGTGAGTGACTAAGATCTACAACCTTATAAATAATCATGGCATTCAGCACTGCACTTGGTTTTCTCTATATGTTCTTCTTTCCCTACCAACCTGTCTCATACATATGTGTCCAGGGAAAAACATTTTGAAACAATACGCTTTTACTCAGTCAATAACCAAAAATGGCAAAAATGGTTATTACAGAGATGCACAAAATTTATAAGCATTCTGTTTTGAACAGCGTGTATGCATTTGAAATACTGTATGTAGTGTTTTTTTCAGGTAGTGGAGCATGAATGTACGGTGGCCGTGAAGTGCAAAACAACTTAACAAAACCGAAAGCAAAATAACAAATTCAAAGCCAAATTAACAAATCCGAAAACTAAATATATAGTCCAGTGATAAATATGCGGAGATCTTGCTGCAGTGATCAGAGATCGAGTGCAGGTCAGGCTGAACATTGTGTTAAAACCGTATCCTATTGTCATGTAGTCATTGTTGTTCCTACATCAATTCATTAAATTAATTATGATTTTCAAACTACCTATGTTGTGCAAAGTTCAGGGACTCAGGATTAACATCACTTCAGTGTTCTCAATTTGGTGGGGAAATTTATTTATTTATAATAAAGGAACTGTAAGTATTCTCCATTGGTTTTGGTAACCAATAACCTGCTCGTGGACACTCAAGACTCAAACATGAAACCATATGAATGATACATTATACATAGTTGATAGGATGACACCTTTAATAGCTATACTGCCAGTTGTAAATATCAAATTAATCACTGCAAATGTAATCTTTTTTTTTTTTATTCGGATGAGTGGAGAAGAACAGACCAAGACAAAACGTGGAATTTTGCTAATCATATTTTCTCTATTCAGTCACCAGGCTTTTTAGAAACTACTTACGATTCTGTAGCAAATACTTTCTCGCGACTTAGTGGTGAGCCTCATCTCCTGTAAATTAGGGGAAAAAAGCAAGGAGCAAATTTGGATGCAAATCTATTTCTGTAGATTAGAGATGTGCCGCTTGTTATTACACGACAGTAAATTGGCGCAGTGGCAACAATTGGCTGTCCCTGTTCTAATCACGCGTTGTGCACTTGCTTCATTATTGGTGCAATTTTCATAATGAGCACTTTTCCAGCCGCTTACTGACCGCCAGATAAAAGCAACTTTTTCCATCTTTGCACTCTTCTTTGCTACCGCTTTTTATCATCTCCTCATTAAAAAAAAAAAGACGAACCCAGTGGAGCAATAAAACAGACTCTCCCGGCGCTCAGTGTTAATGATGATAACGAAACATCCCAGACTGGTGTTATTTTTTATTCATTGCCTATATTTAGTGGTTTCTCTGACATGGTGCTATAGAAAGTCTCCAAACAGTTTGGATCTGAGCAGAAACAGCTGGAGGTGGCGGAAGGTTCGTGCTCTGTAATTACCTTTTAGAGCGGGGTGACAATCGATGGTGAAGTCATAGAGCAGAGGCCGAGCTGGAGCACCCTTAACCTTTAGCCTGAGCATTGACTGGTTGCCAAGCTTCAACCTGAGAACGATGGAATTTTTTTTTTCTTTCCTTTGAAGCTTTCAGGCCAGGAGAAAGAAGAATGACCTTTGAGCTATACAAACGCTTATTAGTGAGAGCATGCCAGTCTCGTTGGGATTGATTACCAAATCGAGTAGTTTTGAATCTTAAATACACACAGTGTTTCCCCAGCAATCACATGATCCCGGGAAACAGTTACACCAGATAACTGATTTAATTGGTTCTAATAATGTAATAATGTGCAGACCTTGCAAATAAGTTAACCTTAACCTTTTCCTCAATTCGAGCTACAGTAGCTCTTCTATTGCATCGGACAACCCGGGCCAGCCTTCACTACCCATGTGCATCAGTGAGCCTTGGCCACCCGTGACGCATAGCCAAATGGGCATGCATAAGGATTTGCGGGACATCCATGAGGATTTGAGGGACAAGGTCCAAATTATGCCTAGAAGACTGGGAGGACTGGCTTCTTGGTAACATAAAAGCTGCTCTTTTTTTCCAGCAAGAAGGAGAGAGGGAGTCAGATAAAATACATATACATACGCTGTCTTTTAATCTAGAAGTTAATTAAGTTCAGAAATCCTGATTGGAGAAACTGACACAGCAGAAATACTGTAACCAGACATAGCCAGTGCTCCAGAGCTGCTTGTTGCTAAACAGCCCTATGCCTCTTGTATACAGAATGTCTTCGCTATTTAGTAGGTGCAGTTTGATTTCTGTATCCCTAAGAGCTTTGCCCGATGTATTAATTGTACTGTAATACAGGGTTCACACAATGTCCAAATCCTCTACCTGTATGTTGGTACAGGAAGTAATACTGCACCTGTAGCACCATGTGAGCAGTAATGTGCGAGTTTTAATCTGCTAAGTGGGTAAAAAACATCAAGAACACGTCTTTTACTAGATTTGCTCTGTCAGATCACGTAAAGCTCGTAGAGAACTACTTAAAGTGCATTTACACTTATAGACTTGAGTGGCTACCGAGTCTATTCTGTGCAGTGACCTTTATTATCTACTATATATATTTAAAAACGGAATTTCTGTTATACTTTTTACTTTTACTCTACTACACCCTACAGCAAATACCTCTACCTTCTACTTCACTGCATTTCTGCATGGCATTGCATCGGATAAGCAGACTGGTGTGTGGTGTAGTGCATCACCTTGCACCTCCAGGGTCCGGGTTTGATTTTCTGGCCAGGTTCGATTCCCGTCTCTGTGTGCATGGAGTTTGCACGTTCTTCTTGTGCTTGGTGGGTTTCCTTCAGTTTCCTCCCACAGTCCAAAGACATGCAGATTTGGCTAATTGGTGTTTCCAAATAGCTTGTAATGTGTGAATCCGGGCGTATGTGTGTGCCCTTCGATGAATTGGCACCCTGTCCAGTGTGTTCCCCGACTCGTGCTCTAAGTCTCCTGGGATAGGTTCCAGGACCCCCGTGACCCTGTATGCAGGATAAAGCGGTTTAGACGATGAGTGAGTGAGAGAATGAGTGCAATATCGCCACCTGCTGATGATCACATAATTGAGAGATTAGAATTGAGAGATACTGTTAAGGAAATGCTTCACAATTTGAATGTATACCTATATATTTCATCTTATCTTCAAATTTCCTTAAGCATTTACTTAACAGTCTCTCTCTCTTTCTCTCAATTCTGGTAAGATGAGTACTTTCATACTTTTACTCACATAGAATTGTATATAGAGGATGTCTGTTTTTACTTAAGTATTACTTTACAAAAGATTTGTCTACTTTTATTGAAGTTACGGACTTGTAGTTTACTTTGCCCATCTTTGGTCAGGTGTAAAGCGATTATTGTGTCTTTGTGTTCTTTGTTCTTGTGCTTCAGGATTTGCTGCTGTGTTCATCAAGTTGCTGCCATGTTTATGGATTTTCTGATACTGATGGGTTCTTGTTTCGGAGCTAATATTTCCAAATTAGCTATCATGTTAAAAAATTTGTTGGTGTGGTTCTGATTTTACTGTCATGTGGTATATTTTTGGTGTGATGTGGCTCTTAACCCTTAAGGACCAAGACCCATTTCTCCTTTTAAGGGACATGATGCGGGGGATATAATACAAACCAAATAGACACCATGGAACACATTTTTTATATTTGAACAATTTTAGGGTTAAAGGCCCCATGTGACATCACAGTCACAGTGCTATTTTCTTCTTCATACGTTTTTTGTAATTTTTTTAAGAAATGTAGTCATAAAATATGAGATGTTATTAAATCATTAGTTCCGTTAAATTGGATAAAACCTACTTTCAGCAAGAAAAGAACAAGCTTTTTAGAATGACCTAGGTCTAACAGCTGTTACCTGCGCTACCCCGACACGCCACCATATTGGAAATGATGTCATGGGTATACGAAGTCATAGATACTGTAGTCACATTAAAGTCCCAGGATGTTCATTAGATGTCACTTAGGGACTTTGTGAGTTAAAGTCAAGGATAAACTCAAAAGAAGTGACTTTCCAGAACTTTTAAAGGGTTTTTATAACACCCGTGACGTGGGTTCTCGTGGGCTACTTCTTGTTTTTCGGTTTGGCTGTTGTGTTTCTGAATTTGGCACTTTGCACCCAAATGCTAGCATGTTTCACGTTTTATTTTCTAATTTGTTCTGGTTCCAAAGTAAGTTCCTGTATTTACCAAATTGTTTCCAATTTAGACGTTCATGTTTAAGAATTTGCTGGCATTATTGTATGGAATAAAATCACTCTCAAAAATAATCGTGTGTAAAAAAAAAAAAAAAAAAAGATTTGTGTGTAATTCTGTGTTTTGTCTGAGTTGGATTCCAAAATCTACGGCCACGACAGCTCACAGATACGATATTGTGTGTGTTTGTTACAGTAAAAATGGACGAATCGCGAAATTATGTTAATCCGCTGTCAAAAATACGTCATCATGGCCACATGCACAGGCGTTACTATCCGGAGGAAGAGGAATCGATTCGGCGCATGCGCCCCGCCCACCGTTTTACACTCCTAAAATCTTACCTGCTGTATATGTAGTGAAAAATCTCTGTAATTTTACGTCTCTTAAACATGTACAAATCTGTGAAAAAAAAAAAAAAAAAACTTACCTGAGACGACGAGAGAGCGCTCTTCTGCTAAACTACCATTTTGACGCCGGTGGTTTTAAACAGTGGGCAGGGCGTCTGCGCCGAATCGACTCCTCCCGGATAGTAATGCCCGGATTCGCGCACCCAAATTTGCGGTTCGCTCTTGAAGTTGATATCCTTGATATTTTAAAAAATGTTGTCATGGCTACAAATTACTGTAGATGTCATGTTTAAGAAATTGCTGTTGTGTTTCCAAAGTGGCTGTCATGTTTTTTTTTGGCTTCATTGTGGTGTTTCTGAAATTGCTGTCATGTTCTCAGATTTGTTGGTATGTTTCAGGTTTGTTAGACTTTATCTATCTATCTCAAATGCCAGTCAAAAGTTTGGACACCCCTTCTAATTCCAGGTCTTTCCCGAATTTGCAAGCATTCAAAATATGCAGTAATATCCTTTGAACAGTATGTCAGCTAATTATTCACTGTAAAGCCTTCATAACGGATCTAATCCGAGGTGCTGGTGATTCCTGAGGCTGGTACCTCTAATGAACTGGTTTTGCCTTCCTGGGATGGTCTTCTTCATGAGAGCCAGTTTCATCATGGGGTTTGACGGGGTTTGCAAATATGCACTTGACAATACAAGAAGTACTCCAGAACAGCTGTCCCTGGTGTCTTAAAATAACAACCGACTCTTGGTGTTGTTGTTACATAATTACTTCTTATGGCATTACATTACATTACAAATCAAAAGGCAAAATCTCTGAAGACATGTTGTCGGGGCGAGTGAACCTGTGGGCGTGTACATCACCCGAGCTCTGTGATCCTCCCTTCTATCGAATCTAATCGAACCAGGTACGAGTAGAATCCATCAACACCAGCTCCATTCCCCTGTGCCCTCGAGTCAGCATCCTGCAGAACCCATAAATACATGGACCCAGACACACACACACACACACACACACACGCACACGCACAAAATGGCAAACCCAATTATGTTGGCTTGGTACTTTAATGCTGCATTTTCCATTTTCTCCTCTCTTCTTCTCCACCTCCGGGCGTCTTTTGTGGTGTTTTTCGTTCGTCCCCTCCGTTATTTATGACTTTGAAAAGCGCCCCGAGCCACGTTTCTCCCCGCATCGTCCTCGTGCGTTAGGAAAAGTCAGTTGCTTTTTAATGAGCTCCGTCTGCTGGACTCCCATCCCAAGGCTGCACAGTGATAACCTGATGGCATTTGTCTCTTTGTCTCTCTCTTTCTCTTCCCCTATCAATCGTTGTCTCTCTCTTTTGAAATCTTGATATTTTGGGGGTTTTTTTATTTAAATTTTTTTTTTTGCTCCATTTTCTTTCTCACTTACTCCCCCTGTCATGATCTCATCCTCTTCCTCGGCCCTTTCCATTTCATCATCTCTCTTTCAGTCTCAGTGCTTCTCTCTCTGGCCTTCCATCTCATCTCTTACTCTCGCTTTTCTTCCCTGCTGTCTCACGCCATTTCTCTCTTGCTGACTTTATCTTCTTCGTCCTTTACTCAGTCTTTTGTATGCGCCTTCTCTTCATCTTCTCTCAACTCTTTTTCTGTCTTTTCCGAGTATATTACTTCCAGTTTCTTTGTCACTCGCCCTTTGTCTCCATTCTGATCGCTTTACCTCTATTTCTCTCTTTCAGTTTTTTTCCCCTTCCTCCTGTTACCTTCATTTTCTCCTTTTTAGTCTCTGTCTCTATTTTTGTCTCCCTCTTCATCTTCCTCGCCCACTCTTCATTCTGTGTTCTCTCACCCTTTCTCACTTTGTCACTATTTGGATCTGGGAATAGTTTTTTTTTAACCACCTTTTCTTTTTTCTTTTCTCTTTTTTCCCCTTTCTGTTCTCAGTTTATATTGTATATACAGTATTGACCTCTTTCATTCCTCTTTATCTTTCTGTCTCATACTCTCTTCTCTCCATTTTGCTCTGCTTCACACTTTCATTTTATTTGATTCTTTTTCTCACTCCCCCTCTCTTTTCTTTATCTGTTTATAACTCACATTACATTTCTGTCTCATCTTTTACGATTTTCTTTCTCTCTCAGTTTTGGTCATGCTTTTTTTCTCTCCCTTCTTTCTTCCCTTTCTTGGTCTTTCTCTTTCTTCTCCCTCTTCAATATATCTCTCTTCCTTTCTCCACTTTATTACTCTCTTAGAACTTTGTCACTCTGTCTTTGTCTCCATTTTTATTGTGCTGTTTTTTTTTTGTTTCCCCCTGCTCACTCACTTTGTCTCTATTTGGCTTTCTCTTTCTCCCACACCTTTTGTCTTTACTCTGTCTTTCCCATCTTATTTTATCTCTCACACTTTTTCTCTTCCTTTTTGAAAATTTACTCACTTTTTTTCTCACCTTCATTCACTTTCCTTTCATTTCTTACTTTTGTTCAATGTGTTTCATTCTACTCTCTTATTTTTTATTTTATTTATTTTTTATGTCTCCCTTTCACAAACTTTCTCTTGAAATTTCTCTTCTGATTTTTCTGATTGCCCTATCTCTCATTCGTTCTATTTCATTGTCTCTAGTCTAGTCTCTCTCTCTCTCCATGTCTTACACCCTGTCTGCTTTGTCTGTAACTCTTTTAGCCTAATCTCAATTTCCCCGTTGCGTTCCCATTCCCTTCTTCATGCACCTCCCTTTTAGTTTCTGTATGCTCATTTGTCTGCTTCTGTCTCTCGTTCTCACTCCCTGTGTTTCTCCATGCTTTTCTCTCACCCTCCCTTTGTCATAAAAGAGGCAGAGAACATGTGCAATAGTCATGGATAAAGATTGGAAAAACCAAGCTGATGAAATTATGTTTTATTTTTTCCCTACAGCATGTTCTCTATGCGTTTTCTTGGACAATGGCAAAGCCCTGGACATCATAGCAATCAAAATTGTCCCTTTGTGTGTTTCAATCCATTTTGATTGACTTCCATAGACTCCAATCTAGCGAACATGTGTGAATTCACAGAAATAAGTTTGAATTTGTCTTTACAGCATACGTGAGCGCTGTACAAAAGCCGCTCAGGTTCCAAAATGGGATAAAAGCAGTGTTCCTTTATCCCTGCTTTTAAAGTTCCTTTAGTGCCATCATTTAAATCCTAATTTTAGATAGCGCTAATGAAATTAAGAAGTGGTTCTTGAAGCCTTTGTGCGTGCCCTGGGTTCTGACAGGGTCGTTAGATTGAAACATGAAGAGTCCGCTCGAGTTTTAATGTTCAAGTCAACTCGGCTGGTTTAACAGCTGATAAACGCGGAGACGTTTTCTAAGAAATCTAGAAATATCTGCACCGTGACTGGAATCGGACGGTTTTCAGCTTAATTGTCCATGACTGGTGATCAGCTGATCAGCTTTGGAGATAACTGTTTCTGTTCCGATTCTGTATGCACGTGTTCCTGAGTGGTGCAAAAAGAAACCTGTTCGCTCCATCACTCAGAAATTGTGAGTTTGAATCCATTTGTAGTCATGTGTAGCACGACACTCTCACATCAGTTGTAGCAACACCATGTCCTGGGTTTGAGTCCCGCATGGAGTTTGCATGTTCTCCCCACACTTAGTGGGTGTCCCCTGGTTTCCTTCTGCGGTCCATGCAGATTAGGGTAATTGGCATTTCCACGTCGCCCGTAATGTGTGCGAAATCTTCAATTCTAAAATATGAGGCCCATGTGAAAGCGCTGAAACATGCAGCTCCATAAAAGGTGAGGGAGTGACGCTCGGTGTCAAAATAAGAGTCGTATGTGTGAAGCATGATACTCGGCGCTCGTAAACTAATACTTGCTCGGTTTCCGAATAAAAAATTATTAAAAATCTTTGCTCGGTTTGCCGAACACTTGTAAACCATGTTACTCGCAATCCGAGGTTCCACTGTATTACATCCTGTCTGGAATACGGCTGCATCGGTTACCAGGTTAGGTGGTTTTATGAATTGAAAAAAAAACAATCAAGGTCTCAGAGAGAGAGAGAGAGAGAGGGAACGAGAGAGAGAGAGAGAGAGAGTTCACTGGAATCATGACACAGAATACAGATTTAGTAGAATTTTAGTGGAACATGTGTCCACTGTACTGTAGTACCAAGAATTAATGCAGGAACAATTTTAAGACACTTGGCACAATGGCTTTGGGGTTTGCATTTTCCCCTTCGGGACTGGGGTTTCAAATCGCACCTCCGCTCTGTATGTGTCTGTGTAGAGTTTGCATTTTCTCCTTGTGCCTGGTGAGTTTCCCACAGGTTCTCTGTATTCCTCATGCTGTGTGGGCTGATTTCCATTTCCAAAGTGTTTGTGATTGGGTGTGTGGGCTTGCGCCCGTCGATAGGTTGGCACCCCATCCAAGGTGCACCCTTACTTTGTCTCCAAGTCCCCTGGGATACGCTTCTACAATCCTATAAAGGATTTGCACTCTGGCCAAATTGAAGACACGTCTTATACAGTCTGTGCAGAAATTAATTTTATTCCATATTACCTGAACTCAATCTATCAGATACCTCATGCCCTGAACTGCTGGCGAAGGAAGTACTTAACATCTCTCTAATATGTCCATTTACTGTAGGCATTGTTAATTTTGCTCTCAGGTACACACTCATACCCGCACACACACATTTTCCCATTCTCTTAGCCTCCTGAGACCTGTCCCATTTCTGTGGACGCCATGAGGGAATGCAGCCTACCCCAGGAATCCACATCAAACCAAGCTCAGAGTGCACTTCTCATAGAGTCACCATAAACAGTGATTACATCTGAGTACGGAAAAGCAAGAGGGACTAAAATGATGGGAAAGTTCCTGATTGAAAGGCGTCCATCTGCCAGATACAACAAAAAAAGAAACAAAAAAACACTTCTGGAGGTGCATTCGTTCAGCCTCATCATTGTTCAGTGATTAGCTTTTAGGAAACATAACATTTCCGCATGGTTGCCTTTGCAAATGAATGCCGAAGCAGTGCTCACAAAATACATTACAACAGCCTGTGACAGATAATGAATTCCTATTCCTCTGTATAGAGCAACAAACAGATATGTCGGTGTTGTTGGGGACTAGGTCTTAAGCTACTTTCACACTCCACATCATAGCGATTCGAACGCTCCACCAGTCTGTGACATCATGAGGCTTTTACGGAGGATCATACTTTATTCCATTTGGTTTGCTTCCCAGTTTGACCCACAAAGTAACAGAAACTCCGAAAGCTTTTAAAGAAAGTCATAATTGTAGAGCTGGAACGTGGCATTTCATGAGATCCGTCAACAGAATTTCATAATTTGAAAAACTAATAGCAAAGACGCTTCCACGTATTTTAAGTGCAGATGAAATGGTCCGAGAGCCGATATTTGATGCTGTATGTTGATGAACTTTCTTTTCAAGCAAGGCTTTATTGATGCCAAAACCACCCAATAGCATTCATGATATGGCACATTAAATCTGAACACCCTCAAGAGTGCATTAGCAAACCCGTTCAATAAGAGGCCACAGGATGAGCTAGAACTTTCCAGACAGGATAAGCAAACCCGTGGGTTCAGATGGCACAGCAGGGGCTTTGTGAAGTGAAAAATATATACATCTTCAGAACTCTTTACAATCTCTTAAAATAATCCTGTACACTATATGGTCAAAAGTGGAAACCTGTCCATCACACCCACATGTCACGCTTCACCAAACTGAAGAACATAATTGCGGTGAATGAGGTCTACTGTACTTTCTCACTGGAAACACATTCTCTATCGCCCCCTTGAGTTTGGAGCATTCTGTCTACTGCAATATTTCAAGTTCAGGAATATACGGAAAGAGTTGTAGACCATCACTATTTATGTTCATTTGCGTTTTGGCAAACCACAAAAACAAGACCAAATGCAAAAATAAAGAAATTTGGAGGCAGAACATAAAGAAAAAGCACAATGGTAAAGCATTGAGAAAGAAGGAGGAGGTAGCTAGTGTTAGCAGAGTTGGAGGTAGCAGAGATGAAGATGTTGAGATTCTCTTTGGGAGGGCCAAGGGTGGATAGCATCAAAAATGAGTTCATCAGCGGGACAACCCATGTTAGATGTTTTGGGGATAAAGTCAGAGAGGCCGGATTGAGGTAGTTTGGTCATGTTCAGAGGAGAGATGGTGAATATATTGGTAGAAGGATGCTGAGGTTGGAACTGCCAGGCAGGAGGTCTAGAGGAAGACCAAAGAGGAAATTTATGGATGCAGTGAGAGAGGACACGAAGTTAGTTGGGGTGAGAGAAGAGGATGCTCAGATGGAGGCAGATGATTTGCTGTGGCGACCCCTGAAAGGGAACAGTCAAAAGACAAAGAAGAAAAAGAACAAAGAAGGGGCTTAAATGTACAGATTGGTCATAAGCCACAAAGTAACAGAAACTCCAAAAGCTTTTAAAGAAAGTCATAATTGTAGAGCTGGAACGTGGCATTTCATGAGATCCATCAGCAATCAACAGATCTTTTGAGCAAGGCTTTATTGATGCCCAAACTAGCCAATAGCATTCATGATATGGCACATTAAAGTTAAACACCCTCAAGAGGGCATTAGCAAACCTGTTCAATAAGAGACCACAAGATGAGCTAGAACTTTCCAGACAGGATAAGCAAACCTGGATGGGGTTCTGATGGCTTTGCTGGGGCTTTGTTAGGTAGCTAATCTGTATATTGTGGAAAAACAATATACATCTTTACAACTCTTTTAAAATAATCCTATACACTAGGTATGTGGTGAAGAGTGGAAACCTGTTCACCAAAGTGTTACTACAGTACAAACTCTGAATATTTTACCTCAGGTCTTTACTCTTACTCAAGTGCAGAATTTGTGTACTTTATTCACCACCAAGTCAGGTAGGAAAACTCTGAGTGAGCAAAGCAATTTAGGTTAAGGGCAGAGGTGAGCATTTGACAGTGACATGAGACAGCGGCGATGAAGAAAAGACAGGAGGCAGAGTTGGAGGTAGTAGAGCTGAAGATATTGAGGTTCTCTTTGGGAGGTCCAAGGGTGGATAGCATCAAGAATGAGTCCTTCAGCGGGACAACCCATGTTAGATGTTTTGGAGATAAAGTCAGAGAGCCGGATTGAGGTGGTTTGGACATGTTCAGAGGAGAGATGGTGAATATATATATATATATATCGGTAGAAGGATGCTGATCTTGGATCTGCCAGACAGGAGGTCTAGAGGAAGACCAAAGAGGAACAAAGAACTACAAGGGCTTAAATGTACAGATTGGTCATAAGAAGAACTGAAAACCGCTGAAAGTAATCATGACGAAGACAAGACAGTAGGCAGATATCCATAGAAGCAAGCCATCTAACCCCGTCAGCCTATTAACACACACTTTATTTCTCTCCCTGTCTTTCTCGCACACACATACTGTGTATCCATGTGTATTTCGACATCTCTCTCGATCTCTCTTGCTTTTAGTTCTGCCCATATGATACTATCAGTCTCCAGCTTTTGCTACCAAGGGCATTTACTGGAGCAGCTTCAGCTTTCTATACAAATATGAAATCCCCTTAAAAAAAAAAAAAAAAAACATGGCAGTGAGAAATGCCTCTCTGTCTTTATTTCTATCTCTATCTTACTCCCTGCTTTTCTCTCTTCCTTTTCTTGCTTACAAACTTGCAGGAGTGCCTTAGCACTTTGCCAAAAGACAACTTAGTTTGAGCTCTACAGAGACATCTGCCTGTTATTTAATTGGTCTCAATACACCATCCATGTGGCACTCAGGTCTTAATGCTGGCACTGACGCTGATCGCCCCAGTCTTTGTAATCCCACGCCAAGCTTTCTTCTTCTTAGTCTTCTTCTTCTTTCTCCTCTAGTCTGATTATCAATGGTAAAATGCAACCACCTTCTCGTAATGCTCTTTCACGGTTCTTAGCAACGCAGGAATTTGAATTTTTCAACAATTAAACTGGGCTTTAGTCACCCCCCGAGGCAACTGTCGTCAAATACAAATCAAGATTTTAACTTTCTCCGGTTAACGGTGCACATTTCCACAAAGTCAGCTTAGAGTTTCCTGTTCCGAGTAATGTCACATATACTGTATACTGAAGACAAAATGCACACTTCTGCCTTTCAATCAGAGAATATCCCATGCACATTCATTATTCATGCTTCACATTTAATGCTCGCGAGCCAGAGGGCAACACACAGTGAGGTGTTAATGAAATTGAGCGCATTGCACGCTAAGTTAAATGGATCCCAAGGGAACCCTGACACTTTCTACTGATGATTGTGATCAACACATAACTGTTACCAAACAGAACAATCCACAGAATAGAGCTGTTCAGAGAAGGATGTTTGGATTTTTTTTTTTTCTTTATGTACGGTTCTCAAGTTTGTAGACTAATGTTTGTGATCATGCTGCTATTTTCTCGGTCTCTTTTGTAGATGCACTTCCCTTAGTTGCTTTCTTCCTTAATCTTTTATTGTGTTCCCTTTTTATTATTTCGCTAACATCTCTTTGTCCCTTGCTAACACTTTGCTACACGATGCTAGCAACAGAATTTACAATTTACAGTCTTCAAAAAGTTCCTAAAGGAGGCACTGAACCGTTAAAGGGTTCTGATGAACTGAAACTGAAGACTGAAGTTGTCAGTTTCTGCAGTCAGGAAACCCTTTAAATGCAAACTAAGTTCCATGGATCTTCACAAATGATTGAAATACAATATGCATACTTTAATTGTTGGCTATTATTTGAGCCATAGTATTTTAATGTCAGAATTTTTCATCGTCCAAGACATTATATAAAATTTGATTTGAATGAATAATGGACCCTACCTGACCAGTGACCCAAGCTCATAAGTACATAGTGTGAGGAAATATTGCTCTTGTAGCAGTTTTTCAGGTAGAAATCTTTTTTCTTTTTTCTTTTAAACATTAGAGTGATCAGTAGGGACTGGTCAGACTTGTTTGACCTGACAATAAGTCAACAGTAATTTGATTAAGTACTCTTAAATCAGTGATGAGCAGCCAAGTCAACATTAACAATTATGGTACAGTCAAATCCATGGACATTTTGGAGGTTTCCCCCCATTTTAACATTAGATTAGAACATTGTTTACATCTTTTTTATGCAGTTTGCCGACTGGCTGATGGACACGTCAATAATTAATTGAATACAGTGTGTGCAGAAAGTGCTTCTATAATTATGTACAATCATAGCTTACCCATTTGTTGTGACATAGATAGGATGGATAGGATCAGGATCCATCACAACCCTGACCAGGATAAAGCATGTACTCAAAATGACTGAATGAATGAATTAGCCAGATCTGTCAGTTAGATAATCCGATGCACTCTTACAGTACGTACCTGTGGATGTTATCAAGCTCAGTAAACAAGGTTGTGATATAAGCTACAGTACTGCATGCTTATGAAGGTTAGGAAAGTTAACCCAAGAAGAGCCTCTAGCATCAACACGGATGCTGTAACTTGTTGCTTGTGGCATATCATGAATTTTCAGACACACTCTGGCATGAAACATCGGCGTTCTGGTAAAATTTGAATTCAGATTAAAAATTTGTCACGTACACAATCATACGCAGTTCTGATATGCAGTGAAATGCTTAAATGACTGAGTCCTGAAAGAAAGATAGAATAGAAGACAAAATTTGTAATAAAATATTTTTCAAAATGACAAAAGTTACAAAATATAATATCATTAAAACAGAAATATATATAAATTCACCGGATTTACCAAATGTGCAAAATGTAATTGTAAACTGTGAGGTATAAAAATGTATCACATTGTCATACCCACACATCATATTCTTACCCTTCTATATTTTTATATCTTACATTTTGACCCTGATGTGTAAGCGTGATGGCTACCATTGCATAACATTATTATTTTTCTTTTTTTTTTTTTTTCACATGTGCTTTGTCTTAACCAATGAACCTTTCTGGTAAGCTCTCAGGGAGGGAAACACTGTATTATTTTCCTCTCAATAAGCCTGTTAGTAGGCTTTTAAAACATATAGTCTGTAAATTCTTTCTAACATATCTGTACTCATTTACATTTGGCTGTACATATCTACTGTATGTATGCATATGTGTCTGTGCATTTCTGATTTTCTAATGTGTGACAGCTGTAGGGTTGTTGTCCCAAGGCCGGGAACACCTGTGAGGCGAATAGAGATGTATAGGGGCAGGTGTAATAACACTGACTTAGCTAATGAGACAATTTAGCCACAGGGGCCTTTCTATTATACACAACATCTGTGAGAGACACACACACACACACACACACGCACACAAACAAGCATACATCCATATGCACATTCACACACCGGTGCAATGTAATCAGTGAGGCATTTTGCTTGCTGAGGTAAAATTAAAGAGCCTTCCATCAGTCAAACCACTCATGTCCCAAGTGAGCCTGTTCCCCTAAGATAGATAGATAGAGAGGGAGAGAGGGGGAAAATAATGGAGAGAGAGAGACTGAAAGTGAAAATATGATTGAAAAATGTAGCTTCGCAAAATTGACTTCGAGCTGGGTGTTGAATTTAAGACGGATGGAGAAGCTAAATGCTCTTCCTTAAGTTGCTTGAGTGCAACTGCTTATTTTCCTGTGCCCAGTATTTTAGACATACTGTATCTCTCAGCCAGGATAATAATCTGGAGCGTCACTCAAGTGGAGTGGCATTAGTATTGATGACAAGTATGACTGATGGAGCTGTTCTGCCATCATGTAAATAGATATTCTTCACTTAATGTGTTATTTTAAGCATGCACTACAGTATATTGACCAGAGGGCCAAGGTAGCTGTGTATCATCACTGCGTAAGACTTTTAACTGACTAAATAAAATTTCTTGTGAATGAAGACGTCAAACTGATTGACAGACCAAGTACTGTAAGGTGATGAGACCGGTGAAGATGTTTTATACGAATATCCGTGAATCCCTTTAAAATCGACGGGTAACTTGTCGCCAACTTGCAGAAGAGAGGCATGTGTCTGTGGGGACTGTACACGCGACGATTCACCAACACCATATGGACATGACGGGAACTCAGCTAGGAGTGATTTTCACATCCACGTACAGTCCTGACCTTGCTCCAAGCCATTTCCACATGTTTGGTCCATTCAAGGAGCAAACAGCCCTGGTTCCTAAGAAACTCTCAAATAGCCTATTTACATTTACAATATGAATTAACAAAGAAAAAAATAATTCAGTAAAATTTAAAATAAATAAATAGATCTGATATCAGTAACTGCGCTCCATCTCACACCCCTCCATTGATTATTTTGATACAACAGCATGCCTTGAAGTGTTTTATCCTTTACTTGTCGCGTCAGGGCTTTAACAGGTTGCAGAGAGTGATCCGATGACATCATCATCAGATACCAGTTGATAGTCAGAGCCGGAAAATTAAAAATGGAAGGGGAAAAAATGGATTATAACGTTCATAGTTTCAAGGGATTAGAGTTTTAAGAGACTACAAAGACAGCTACCAAGACAGTTTCATAATAACAAGTAAACATGCTTCAAATTATCCACGCAGGCATCAAATTGCTGATTGAAATTTGCCTTATAAATAAATGAGTCGTGCCTGTAAAAAATTTTTTGTCATTAGCTACATCTACACGTTAGTCATGGGGGAGTAATAATTGTGTAAGATGAACGCTAACCGAACGTCAGTGCCGTTCATTCTAAATTGACGTGTATTTTGCATCGTTTCTCGTTAATGTTGTTAGGAACGAGCTCTTTAGGTGTCAGTTATTAAAGTGACTCTGGTCTCTCTCTCCCTCTCTCTCTCTCAGAGCCAAACCCATTAGCAGCTGGCACATCACTGTAGCCCAGCTTAACACAATTGCAATTAGACTGAGATGAATGGGCTTTTAGATTGATTGTCAAAATATCCTGTAATCTTCCTGTTTGAGTGCCATTCTTCATCGGAATGGGACCTTTGATAAATCAATCAGCTCCAGAACCATTAGCCAGACGATGAGATGAGAAGCGGTCACCTCGAAGTTTGAGAACATGACTAGTCTGGCCCCTTTGCCATGACCCTTACCAGGACGACTTTGCAGTTCTTCGTGGATTGTCATAGAAATGCCTTTTAATGAGTGTCTCAGTCTGAGGCTGCGGAAGGTTAATGTATGCTGCACTGGTGCAGGACGGATGACTCCTTTAATAATAGATGCTAATTTCTCAGTCCTGCTTCCATCAGTCGCGTGCATCCAAACATCAGCTTTGCTGTTAGACTCTTTCATCTGTACTTTTCTCCTCTCAGGCTCTGCAGTTGTTTTCCTTGACTTCGGCAACAGCCCTGGGTGATTTATATGTTTATGGCCATTACTGACGTTGAGTAATCCATTTCAGGCTTTTCTTTTCTTTTTTCTTTCTTTCTTTCTTTCGTTCTTTTTTTTTCCACCACTCTTGGCAGCACCATGTAGTTTCTCTGAGGAATATCAATTACCCTGTTCCTTTTTTCATCACATCTTCCCACATGGCCATGGAGGGCCAGCTGAGAATGATGGTGCGCTGTGACATTGAAAAATTCCTGCTTTGTGTTTTATCTTTATACACTTATAATCACGTACAGTATGAGATAAAGAATGTTTCAGAGGTTACCTATATAGACGTACGGATTAAACGTGCACTGATATACTGTGCACCTGTAACATGCAGAAGTTAGGATATATGCGCAAAAACGTCTTTAATAAAGAACTGTCCAGAACTGTCAAGGTCAAAATGTAGGGAAGGTTCAAAAGTACGGTCAATACGGCAAACATGTCGAAAGTATAATCCAATCTGTAAATCAACAAACACAGCAAGTGCACAATGAAGCAATCAGGAAGAATCATGGCTTGAGATTTTACTGTACATGTAAACCTGGAAAGACTTTGCACTGAGCTAATACACATGAGCTGCTTAAATAGTCCAAACTCAGGACTAATGGCGTATGAAAAGAGCTCGGTGAAGACTAAGAAATGCCATATTCTCAGGTCAAGTATAAGTATTTTTTTTTTTTTTAGTATTTTTCGATATCTTGAACTGACAGCATGAGGGCAGCTGACCTACAGTAAGATGCTGAGCAGTGTCAATGAGCTCCGTCATTAAAAATAGGCTTGAGATACAGTGAATTGAGCCTTGACTTTTGCACAAGATGTAGACTGTGGTAAAAGGAAGCATGCTTGACTCACAGAACTGAGATGGTCTCATGTGCAACAGACTTTTTGCTACTTTTTTAGTGACCACAGAACTATCAAGTTTTATTAAATGTATGTTAATAGCAAGGCTTATAATCTTCTTTGCACTTCATTCATTGTCAAGCCTTTGTATACATTCAGATTAATATAAATTTATTTCTTGGACCAAAATGTAATAAAATAATTTCCTTTAAAATACAAATTCTTTAAAAAAAAACATACATTCAACCAAGTACCCTCATGCAAGATCTAACATCTTTTATTGTCCTGCAAAACCATAGAACTCCGACTTTTCCATCAAAGCAAACATTCATTCTCACTCACTCATCATCCCACGAGGTGGGGTACACTCTGGATGGGGTGCCAATCCATCACAGGACACACACATACACACACTCACACTACAGGCAATTTGGGGACGCCAATTAATCTAATCGGCATGTATTTGGACTGTGGGAGGAAACCGGAGTACCCGGAGGAAACCCACCAAGCACAGGGAGAACATGCAAACTCCATGCACACAGACCCCGAGGTAGGAATCGAACCCCAATCCTTGAGGTGCAAGGAGACAGTACTAACCATTAAGCCACCGTGGAGCCCAATGTAAAACATTCTTTTTAGAAACCACGCACCATTTCATTTTCTCCATACTAAACACCCTTTAGCGTCTTACACAGCAAACTTCCTTTAATTTTTTAATTTTCTTCATATGCAATTCCTTTATCATCTGTCATGGCGTCCACCCTTAAATGTCCTACAAACACCCATTAAGTTTCTTCAAACCAAGTTCCCGTTCACTTCCGCTACACCAAACGCCCATTACCTTGCTCCATACCAAATTCCACAGCCTCCAAAACAAACACCCTCAAACTACTAAACATCTTTTAATAGTTTTGAAATCAAGCACCTTTGTATTTTCTTTTAAAACATATACCCTTAAACTCAATAGCCTTTAACTTCCTCCAAATTAAACACGCCTTAAAGCTCAGCAATCAAAACACCTTTAACCTCAAATTCGCAAATTCAATACTTCAAAACCTTGTATTGACCGGCCACCACTGTTCAAAATGTCCTCCAAGCCCTTCATCCAAAACCAAACATCTTTTAACTTTCTTCCAAGCTAGATACAGTGGCACCTCTGTTTACCAATGTAAGTAAGACCAAAAAAATCCACCTAAAATTTGTCTCTTTTCACAAACTCCTCTTTGGAACATGATCCAGAAACCGCCATTCCAAGCCGCCGGTATCAGTTGACACAAAGGCACGAGTGCATCGCCCAGCAACACTTTTGCTCAGTCTGCGGTTGTAGATCGTGCATATGTTTATTTGTTCAAGCCTCTGCCAAGAAGTATCATCCGGACACAACTGTGGCGAACAGAGTGCTACACCTTATGAATTATAACGGTGCCTTTTTTATGCAGTTGTGCATTACAGAAAAAAAAATCTGTCTGGATAGATTTTTACTGATAAACGGTGGCCATGTACTGTACGAACCAGAGGCCAAGAAAGAAAAAAGAGAGGTAACCACCGAACGAGAATTACCCAGTGTTATTATGGAAGAGGGCAATCTCCATCCAAACACCAACCTCCTCCCTACCCATCTTCCTCTTCTCCATTCCTTCACGCCAGCAGTTTCCCTAAGAAAGGTTGTGTGAACAGTACATGTAAAAATAAAGTGTGTGCTCTTTCCTGTATTGTTTATATTAATATTTAATCCTGGATTCTTTTGTATATTTAAGGCTTTTTCATACTTACTTTTATATTTTGTGATATGAACAAAAATCAAAAGTTCAATATAGTCTATAGTGATGGGGAATGGATTCATTTTATTTACATGTCTTTCTATGGGAAAAATTTATCAATCAAATCAGTTCACGAACAGAATTGAGAAAAAATCCACAGTACCACTAAACGTCCCCCAAACCAAATGTCTTTCAACTTCTTGCACAACAAACCCCTTTAACCTCCTCCAAGCCTTTTAACCTTTTAACTTCCCCCATACCAAACAGCTTGAAACCTTCTCCAAACCTAATACCATGTAATTTCATTCATATAAAATACCTTTTAATATCATATTTACTAAGCAATTCAAAAATCCTTTGAAATATAACATTCTCTAAAAATCATATTGATTACCTCCTCCAAACGAAACACACCAAACACCTCTTACCTTCCCCCATACCCATTAACTTTCTCCCTTTAGATTCCTCTATACTGTACCAAACACTGTTAAACTCCCTCCAACCCAAAAGAAATGTAACTTTTTTAAATTGAGTTTTTTATTTTTTATTTTTCATCCATACAGTACTAAACACCTTTAATTTCCTCCAAACCAAACGCAGCTCAACATGTGCCAAGACCAATTCATTTTTACATTTCTTCCCAAGCAAAATGTTTTTGACTTCCACACACCCAAGTAATATTTAACCTCCTATGAATCCAGATGTTTATCATTTTATCCAAATCTCATTTATTTCCTCCACTGAAACCTCATTTAACTTTTCTTCAAACCAGACACCCTTTTTCCCCACGGCCAGAATATTATTATTACTATTACTAGATGTGCTTTTGCAACTTTGCTTGCGTGGAATTTAATTGCACACTCATACAGTAAGTGTGTATTAAAAATGTACAGCGGCATCTGTTAAATTTTGAAATGAAAAATTAAATTAAAATTTGTACGTGTTACCGTGAAGTATGTGGAATGAAGGTGTGAGATTGCGTTTATTACGTAGATTTCAATTGAACACATTTGCTCAATTGCTCATAAGTATGTATTACAAATACACAGCACTATCTGTTGAATTTTGAGATGAACAAATGATTTTTTTCAAGGGAGATTTTTTTCATGATGTAAGGGCGTTTTCCATTAAAATTTCAAATTAGCACATTATAGACGACCTTGGGTGACCAAAACGGCGCCTACATAATTCAAATGCATTATTATTATTATAATTATTATTATTATCTTCTTTTCCTGTGGGTCGATTATGATGAAACAAAGCCTATATATTATTAAGCCTCGCCAAGTACACCTGTGAAAACACCATTATAATCTGTTTAGCAGTTTTTATGTACGTGATGCGTGTACATCGTCTTATATTCCCCCATATAATTTTTTCACAAATATCTTTAACGTATAGAGATGCCAACTTTGAAGTATTATTATATGTATTGGTTATTATTTTTTTTTTTTTTTTAACTCTTACGTTTACATTAGAGAAACATTCAACCAGTTCCTTAACATCCCCAATCCAAACGCAATTTTACGTCCTTTTATGCAAACATACATTAAGTGTCTTCACACCAAATATTATTTAAATAAACACTGACTTCATCCAGCGTCTAAATCAAACTTCTTTCAAATTTCCCTAAATCAAATGTTCTTAAATCTTTTCCAAAACCAAGACAGCTTCTCTTTCAGAGACCCCCGCAGTGGTGCCCATCAGTAATGTTAATTCGTTTCAGCTTCCTCGCGCTCCTTTAATGCCAGATTAGCTTCCGCTGGGTGACGAGAGAGTGGCAGAAGGAGGTTAAGAGTACATCATCAATATTCATTTGGATGCTGTTCAGATGTAATCTTCAGGGAGACTCTAGGCTTCCTCTGCCTTCTGTCTAGCAGTTGACTCATGTCTGGAAAAAAAATTTATATATTTTTAAATACATATTGCTGATTTATCTCATCTCTCATCACACTCCTTTTGGTTATATTTTTTTGTGTCAGGTAGGCAATCAGTCAATTTCCATGTAAGTTGTTTTGGTATGTATCATATTTTTTTGTGCATTAAGCCAAAGAGAGTGAAAGACAATACTTAATCCCCTTGTATACCGTGTAACGAGTCTCTTTGCTCATCATGGAAGAAATGTTATACAGTAAATTTTTCATGAAGGTCATGTTTGCTCTGGGAATCATGACTCATTCTTGTCAGTAACAGTAACTTTTATTACGCAGAACAATGAATGGTGACGTGCACTGACTGTAACGGTAGTATTTGGTGGACTAATTGGTTAATAGTAAGCATAATTATCAGTCTTATTTCTAAAACGCTACATGAAAACGGAGAGAGGGAGAGGACACAGAGTATGGTATTGATCATGGAAAGTAGTCTGTGCTATTTGTTGCTGTCAAAACACCATCACGTACAAAGACATCCCACAGACTGTAATTGGTGCTAATGGACCCAACAACTGGAGAATACTTGTTTATGCAGCCAAACATTTCAGACCTCATCCTATTATTCTGTCCTCATGAGCTTTTATTTTAATCAACATGCCAAAAAGCCAAAACCATCTCTGGATGCAGGCAACTCTCCAATGTGGCGCTCCATTACAGCTGATGCACTACACGTGTACCGCCTGAACTCCTCTAATGACCACATTTACACTGATCACTGCTGAAAACATATTAAGTTCACTCAGAGTTTGCCAAGGTGTAAATTAATGCTCTAAGAGGACTTTATGATGAAAATTGATCTGCTAGCTTGTGGGGGGATCATCAAGTATTTTTGATTATTTGCTGTAGAAATTGTGTGCGCTAAGTAATTTCTTATGATGTCTTGCTTCAGGAATAGTGAGAATTAGGAGCAAGGCAAGAGATTAGATGGGTTTGATCATAAAGGAAAAAATACGAAAGTCATGACATCACCACAAAATGACTGTAATTGGAGATTAAAAAAAAAAATCAATATAAGTAGAAGGTTATGGAGATGATTATGTTCAAGATGCATTGTGATGAAGGGCAAGGCGTACCAAAGATACAATTATATTAACATGAAATGTTTAGGTACTGTATAATGTAGTGTGGTGTAGCAGAAGTAACTAAGATGTGTCACTTATTTCATTGCAATTGATAGGCTTGTACGCCAAACCACCTTTAGTGTGACTGATAGGCTTTAAGGCCACATTTCCTTTATTGTGACTGATAGGCATGACGTCCAGATCACATTTGCTCTGACTGACAGACATTAAGGTCACACCAACATTACCTCGACTGACAGGCATAAAGGACATGTCTCCTTCACAGGGACTGACAGGCATAGAGGCCACTCTTAATTTGCTTTGAATGACAGACATAAGGGCAACATCTCTTTTACTGTGATTGACAGGCTGGAAGGCAAGACCATGTTTAATGGGGATTATAGGTATAGAAGCCATGCCTACTGTACTGTACGTTACAGCAACTGACAGGAATAAAGACCAGACCTATGCTTAACTCCAATTAACAGGTTAGGTTATGAAGTCTAGATATGAAGCATAGAGACCACGCCTCCTATACTGTGCTATCAGCCATAGAGACCACACCTCCGTTACTCCTATTACACCTGCACACACCTGCTTTACTACAGGTATCCAGCGTAGAGAAACACCTCCCTTTACCATTACTGTCAGGCGTAGAGACCACACCCCCTTTACTGTGTTATTAGGTGTAAAGGTTACACCTCTTTTATGGAACTGACAGCCGTAAAGGTAACACCTCCTTTTTTGCCAATGTCAAGCATAGAGGCCACACCTTCTTTATGGACACTGACAGGCATAGAAAACACAATTCCTTTACTGTAACTAATAGCCATGAATGCAATACTTTCTTTTCTAGCCTATGTGAAGGCTGGAGGCCACACCTCTTTTATGGAAACTGACAGTCATAGAAGCCACACCTCACTTACTGTGACTGAAAACAATAGGGGCAACCCCTCTGTTATAAGGACAGACAAACAGTGAGGCCATACCATAACAGGGCTTTGTTTTAGCTAGCTGCTGTTATCCAGCTGTCTTGCTACCACTGTGAGTGCTGGATACTGATCTTGCAGATCAGAGGCATGTCCCAAACCACACATTAACATATTAAAGCCTGTTTATTGCTCACAGGATGGGTATTACTTGCTTCTCACAGAAGGCAGATCAATCTGCTCAGCACAAAAGCACCACAATCCAGGATAGAAGACATTCTTCCACAAGTTGCTTGGAGAAGCATTTTTTTACCAGAGATGATGTAATTTAGGGGTATTTTTTGTCAGTTGCTTTGTAAAGCCTGTTCTTTGATGCAGATGGCATGCACACAAAAACATCCTACACATTTGCTTATGCGTGAATCATTGCTACACTTCAGTATTTACAAATTATTCCGTCTTGTGTGGGAAATGCAAAGTGTGTGGATTAGAAGAGCTTTTGCACTCAGACTAATTCCTCCCTCGTCACAACACAGAGACTTTAGTAAATAAACCCAAATTAATTTGCTTCATGAGAAGCCACGTGCGAATCGTCTTCCCCCTGCCTGCCTGCCTGCCTGCCTGCCTTCCTGAGAAACTCCACATCCTTACCAACAGGCTGGTTATTGGCTGTCCCCTGGAGCGCCGCTCAGCTTCATGTGACATGACAAATAGATGGACACTCACACTTCCTCTGAGCCTGTGGAGCAGGATTGGACCGCTGCATTTGGAAGTAGAAGAGCAGGTGCTTCGCTTCACCTTCTGCCTCTCGGATTGAACGAGACATGCAGGGAGAGTTTAGCAGCCATCTGTGGCTCTGCTGACAAACTAGCTTGACCGTATATATATATATATATATATATATATATATATATATATATTAGGTGGGCCATTTATATGTATACACCTTAATTAAATGGGAATGGTTGGTGATATTAACGTCCTGTTTGTGGCACATTAGTATATGTGGGGCAAACTTTTCAAGATGGATGGTGACCATGGTGGCCATCTTGGATCCAACTTTTGTTTTTTCAATAGGAAGAGGGTCATGTGACACATCAAACTTATTGGGGATTTCACAAGAAAAACAATGGTGTGCTTGGTTTTAACATAACTTTATTCTTCCATGAGTTATTTACAAGTTTCTCTTTGTTCACAGCCATTGACATGTCGAAGAGGTTAACACGTGATGAGCGGATCAAAATTGTGTTGATATCTGGTGAACGCAGTAACCGGGTCATTGCAGCAGATTACAATGCAAGACACCCTACGAGACCACCCATCTCCCATGCTACAGTTAGCAAACTGCTTGCTAAGTTTCGTGAAACTGGTTCAGTGTTGGATTTGCCAAAATGTGGATGCATGAAAACTGTCACTAATGAACAAATATCAGTGGCTGCCCTAGCTTCATTCAGCAAGAGCCCACAGCGTAGCACTCGCCGCATGTCACTGGAGAGTGGCATTAGTCGAACATCCCTTCGGCGGATATTAGCTACTCAAAAATGGCACCCTTACAAACTCCAGCTACTGCAGCATCTCAACGAGGATGACCCAGATCGGCGCACACAATTTGCAGAATGGGCAATACAAAAATTGGAACAGGACCTTCAGTTCACGCAGAAGATTTTGTTCAGTGATGAGGCAAACTTTATGTGAATGGTGAAGTTAACAAACAAAACCACCGCTATTGGTCTGACACTAACCCACATTGGATAGATCCCTCCAGTGATGGTACGGTGTGGTATATGGGGTACAAAGATGGTGGGGCCATTCTTCATCAATGGAAACCTCAAGGCCACTGGATATTTGAAATTGCTACATGATGATGTGTTTCCCTCTTTATGCACTGAAGCTGGCACGTTCCCTGAGTTTTTCCAGCAAGATGGTGCACCACCACATTATGGGTGTCAGGTCCAAGCATTCCTAGATGAACAGTTTCCTGAAAAGTGGATTGGTCGTCGTGGGCCAGTTGAATGGCCCCCAAGATCTCCTGATCTGACCCCTTAGACTTTTATCTTTTGGGGTCATCTGAAGGCAATTGTCTATAGTGTGAAGATACGAGATGTGCAGCACCTGAAACTACGGATACTGGAAGATATATATATATATATATATATATATATATATATATATATATATATATCACCATATGTATAAAGTATATGTTACCTCCTCCTCAGCTTTAGGGCAGTGTAAGTGCCTGGAGCATTATGATGTAGATAGATGGTTTTGTTTGGTGTGTCTGTCTGTGAGTGAGTGTGTGTTAACCTTCTCTTACTGTCATAACTCCCCAGAAGCATGGCAGTGAATGGCACCTACTTAAATCCCACTGAGTATTTTATAAAATATTTAAAACGCTTGTCTGAAACAAAAAAAAAATGTTACATAGTGAATCATGGTGAAAAATGCATGACAAATGCCATGGCTTATATTCATAAATAAATAGTGAGACCAAGTTATGTTTTTTAGGTTTTAAGGCTCTTTTTTAAAAAAAATCATCTTAAGAAACATATAAAAAGCTTAATTATTAAGAAAAGTCGCTATTGACAGGTTGTGGTCAATAGCAAGAAAAAATGTAGACTTACATAATGTAACAAATACATACAGTACTGTATATTATAATGGGATAGGGTTGATCAGGACTCATGACTCCATTGCTCCGAAGTCCATTTTTCATGCTTCCTTCCCAAGTACCATCGCAAATTACAGAAGTCATTTTCTTATGGCCACACAGCTGCTTAATCCCAATCCTTTGAATTCTCATCACATTGTGCATTTTGAAATGCTCTTACTTTCACTATTAAACAAAACTCGCCACTATCCGTTCAGGTTTGAATAACGTGTTTTTTTCTTTGCTTGATGCGGGCCAATAATGGGACCCTTTTGAACCAGCAATGCAACCTCTTATATATCCATCCATCCATCTAGGAACCTATGTAGTCCAACTAGGGACTGTGGAAGCCAGTGGTAATTACCATTGTATTTAATCACCTTTTACTACCTGGTGGGATCTCAACACTTATTCACACACTATGGGCAGTTTGGGGATGTCAGTTAGACTGATCTGTGGAAGGAAACCGGATTTCCCTTAGGAAATCCTGACAAGCATGGGGAGAACATGCAAAGCCCATGCACACAAACCCCAAGGTGGGAATCGAAACCGGACCCTGGTGGTGCGAGGCCATCGTGCTAACCACTAAGCCACCGTGCTGCCAATGTAGAATTTACTGTAGCTGGTATAAACCCTGGTAGTGCCTTAGTCTTTACTTTATACGAACCCACAATTTCATTTGTGAATAAAACACTGACACCGCTTTGCTTTTAAAACATGTTTGGTGTAACGCATGGAAAGACATCTCATCCAGCAGAGTTAAACACCCTGACTGACAGCCATGACGCGAATTCACTGAGAGCCGATCATATTTCTGGCTGCTCTCACCGTGTCCGGCCCCACAAACAATGGGGATAGAGCTAAAAAAGCATAGCACGGTGGCGCCGTATTCATGAGCATCTGTGCACCGCTTATTCTCTACACACTGCGCAAACTGTCCTGATGATTGCTTAGTGACGAGGTCACGTTCAGCCGAGAGTAATCTACAGCTAATAAACGCTTAACAGACAAGATTTGTGTCATGTCACTCAACAAGCAAGTTGAAATGCCACTGATGCCACAGTCATTCACGGCCAAGAGTTGAATAGAGCATAATTGGCGCTGTATTCTAGGTGGAAAGGTCAGCTTTCCTCTCTCGGCTCCCGAGAATCTCAATGCCAGCACTAAGCAGATGTATTAGGCGTATAGAAGCATTTCGTTTTAAGTGTGTTTAGCTGAGCTATGGCATTGCTTGGGCAGCTGTTTAAATAGATGTAGTGGCTTTGTGTGCTGTGCCGAGCACGTGTTCTCCTTCCCCCTTATAGCTGTCATGCTATGGTGGAGGATTTGCTAGCAGCGCAGAGTTGGTAATGATTAAATTAAATACTTCAACGGAGTGGAAAATATGTCCAATAAAATAAGAAATTAGAGAAATCTCAGCATTTTAGGGAAACATTGATCTGTACATACTCTGTATCTCTCATGCATGCCTAATAATAATAATAATAATAATAATAATAATAGTTGTGGGGTCAGAGCCTCTCTAGAATTCCTTGTAGCTGTAGTAGAACGGATAGCACCTTAATGGTGAATGATTATGGCGGTATAAACTGGTGAATCTAACCTGTCACAGTTTCTAAAATACATAAATGATCCATTTTGCAGTGACAAACTTCATAGTTCTTCATTCAGTTGTTTGATGCGAACATCGACCAAAGTTCTCAAACTCTATTGGCATGATTTTATGCATTGTACCACATCCACATGATGATGAAGGTTTATCAGTTAACTGTATGAACAAGTAAGTGCACGAGTGTTTCTAATTTGTTTCCATTATGTACTTCACTGCCTGCTAATTGCAAGTTTTAAAAGTAAGCCTAAGCTGCTTATTTTTGACAATGTGACCTCCAATAATCACTAGTCTATTAAACTGGACTTTTTTGACGGATGCCTATTGTAATTGTCTCTCCAAATTACTCAACAACAACAACAACAAAGTTATTGGAGAGTGCAATTTATTTTCCTCTCATTCTCCTCTCATACAATGATTGGATTCCATTCATTACCATGATCAGGTGAACATCACATTGGAAAGGATGTTCTGCTTCAGCCAGGTCATCATCTTTACCGTCTGTCTACCAGTCTTGTGCAACACAGGATGTCAATCTTATTATCGTTTCTTCTGGAGATCAGTCTTTAATAGGCTTTCTCCTCGGCTCTCCAGCCCATCATTGGTATGGCTTTTAGTGCTTTCAAGAGCTGACCAGTCGCGCTCGTTGAGCCGAGCCCTCAAATTGCGCAGCTCTTTGTCTGAGCTCCCTTTTGTGCGCTTCTCGGCTTGCCCTTTTAGGCTGCCCTATCGGAAATCATTGGGCATTATTTTAAGTTCATGATTCTTTATTTATGTGCATGTGGCATGTTTATGATTGTGTGTGTGGATGAGAGAGAGAGAGAAAGAGAGGGAGAGAGCACTGCCTGACATCGGTCACATCCCAGCAGGGTTTGGTAAGCTCGCTCTGCACTTAGGATGAAGCCAAGAGCCCATTGTAATCGGAGATTGGCGCACCTGCTGCAGTTTTGTCCTTCCATGACTTTTATCACATGCCAAAATGTGCCACGCAGTGGATCGGCTTCCATACGATCACCAGTGTCTTATTATCAGTCTTAGTCACATCCTAAATCTATGAGCGCACACAGTTCTTCAGGAGGACTAACCCCAAGTGTACATTTGATTAGCCAAGTTTTCTTCTTTTTTAGTTTTACACTAAAGTTACTTGAAGGTCTGTCTGACCCCAGTCACATAGTTCACTGTGTTTAAAGAAAAAACGAGAGAGTGAGAGAGAGAGAAACACACAATTTAAATTAGTTTTGTCTGGATTTTCTCTTAAAAAAAAAAAAATTGCTCTTCAGTTATGCCTTTTAATCATGACCTTCACGATGTTCCTGTGAAAAAAGAAAAAAAAAAGTAGTAAGACCATATCACAGTTCTGTCCATTTTTGAATAAGGAGTGAATAAGCAGCAATGTTGTTTATTTAAGGTGCAAATGTTCTGAGAGCCCAAAACTCGTGGTAGGTGTGGATCCTAAAGCTGTAAGTGTTGTCTGTTTAGATATTGTGAGGGTAATATTGGTCCATTTTCAAATGGAAGCTGCTGCTCTGGTCCCAGTGTTTCTTAAGAGCTTGTACTGATCATTAGAAATGTCGGTTAGAAAACCAGCCTGTTGCACTGCTGGGGTGTTATTGAAGACCAGGTCACTTTAAGATGCTTCTGATGTTGAAAACATTTGTGCGTGGTAGCTCTCGCTGCACTGACTCCAGGCACTCCACTCCACTCCTTTTGAATTTCTCCCAAGTTCTAGTCAACTTTTCATGAATATGCTTCAATACAGCATCTTCTGTGGCTTGACCTCATTGTGCAGAGTGTCCATGATGGCCTTCTTGACAACTCTTAAGTCAGCAGTCTTGTCCAATGTGTGTACAAACAATGATAAAATATGTGCTATTTGTATTACAGTGGTGTGAAAAAGTGTTTGCCCCCTTACTGATTTCTTTTTTTTTTTTTTTTTGCCTGTTTGTCACACTTTAATGTTCCAGATCATCAAACAATTTAAAATATTAGCCAAGGATAGCACAAGTAAACACATTATGCAGTTTTTAAACAAAGGTTTTTATTATTAGGGGAAAACAAAATCCAAAACTACCTGCCAGAAAAAGTGTCGTTGTCGTCCCCCTATTAAAACAACTCTGGTTTATCACACCTGAGTTCAGTTTCTCTAGCCACACCCAGGCCTGATTACTGCCACACCTGTTCGCAATCAAGAAATCACTTAAATAGGACCTGTCTGACAAAGTGAAGTAGGCCAAAAGATCCTCAAAAACTAGACATCATGCCGAGATCCAAAGAAATTCAAAAACAAATGAGAAACAAAATATAAAACAAAAGCAAACAAACAAAAAATAATAATAAGACAAAAACAAAAAAAATAAGAAATCAGTAAGGGGGCAAACACTTTTTCACACCACTGTATATGAATAGTAATGTACTCAAACTCAAAATGAAATATTCTAATAATTTAAGAAACTGGATTTTTGATTTCTTAACCTGTAAGCCGTAATCATCTAAATGAGAACAATAAAGGCTTCAGAGGTTTAACTTCAAATGTAATGCACCCAGATTATATGACGGGTTAATTTTTGTAATTAAATTATGAAAGAAAAATGACTTTTTAATGGCACTTTCATTTTAACATCAGACAACAAACGTTTTATCCGCTACAAGAATAAAACTGATTAAATCAGATTTTTCACCAAACTCTTTCTTTGAATAGCAAGCAATCCATTTGGCCTTATCAACATTCTAAGCATGATGGGTTTCTGTTCCAGCATGTGCTATCTCTTTATGTGCCCCTTCTGTATTTTCACATTAGATTTAATTTAAATCCCCTCAATGAACTACATGAGAAAAATGATCCAGATAGTTTGTTCAATGGGCCGGTGTCTCCTCATGTTGCATAATAATGCACGAACGGATCAACAGAGCTTGATCCTGCGTTCCCGCTAGTCACTAATGCTAGCCATTTTTCTCTTGTTGACATGTACGCTTTTTGAACTTCTGATAAGAAATCTAAATTGCCACATTATTTAGTAAAATGATATTCTTTTTCATTTTTGTTGCTTTAAATTAAATTCCATATAGTTGCCATTAGGTTGCCACGTAATCCAATTAGAACACAATACTGAAACAACCTTTTATTTTCTGGAAAGAGTTATATGTGAAAGATTGCCAAATTAGGCTTGCACCAATTTATGGACAATGAAAAATGTTAGCTTTTTTTTTATTAATTTTTTTTAGAAATAAACACTGATTATAAAATAAGGCAGACAAGTCAGAATTCTGGTCGACCCAGATAAACAGATTTCGTCAGATAAACAGGCATTTTTAACAATTCTTAAAAACAAAAAATGAAAGCAAAAACATGATTTTAACATGATTTTACAACTGTCGCACACATTTCTGAATTCCAGACTTTTGCCAAAGCATGATCAGGCATCAGAGATTTTAGTGAATTTGTAAGGAGGGCTGACAAATGCTTTTTCAAATTAGGAACACGCAGGTATGTGAAACAACTTGTGAACCAATCCAAATGAAGTTTGATGCAAGGATGGTCATGTACTGTATACAATATAATCTCTGAGAGAAAATAAAGTTAAATGCTAGTCATGTTATCAAGTGAGGAGAGAACCCCACAGTACCTAACCTGAAATACCCGGCAATGTCAGGAAGGGTTTTTGTCACGGTCGTAAACGTCCTGTTCTACATCAAACACCTCAGGGGAAATCAGATAAGGACCATGAATACACAATCATCATCACATCATAATTTTATAAAACTGTTCATTCCCTCTAGTTTTTGGATTATTTAGCTAACCAGCTTATTGAACACTATCAAATTACATTATCTACCACTTATTAGGGTAGCCAGATTCTAGCCAGCCAAAACATGGCGCTGGTGGTTATACTGGAGCTTTCAATCCCAAAGAAACTTACATACAATAATATACTGTTCTGTTCCATAATGTTTCCTTGGCGCTTCAGACATTACTATCCTAGACACAATGGCATTCATTGGGCACTATGGTAGTACTATGCTATACAGTATGTCTTGCTAAATACCATGGTGGAAAATGTTGCACTTCAGTGGGTACCATGGTAATACTAGCCTTGGGTGGCTACCAACGTTTGACAGGTATCTAGTATGGTATGTTTGTACACACAATACCATTTTAGATATGCTACCACATACAGTGCTACTGGTTCTATATAGTACAGGTAGTACCATATTAGATACCTGCTGAGCTTTGGTAGCCACTGTGGTACCCAATATGTAAAGTGGTATTCATCAAATTATTGTGTATTAACTTTTGGAGCATACCATAACAAATAAAATACCACTGCAGGGGGTTCTATGTAAATATTACTAGAAAAGTAATACTTTTATATACCATAATATATAAAAGTATTTTATATATTATGATCCTACTGTGGTACAGTAGGATCATGTACTGTACTATAGAAATGTATGGTTGTACCTGAATTATGTACCACAGTGTGTTTGGTATGTATTATATCAGCAAATAGATCATAGTAATGTGATTTACATACATGAAATCTGTAGTGAACTAACTAACTGGTGATTTTTTTTTATTTGTTCACATCAACAATAGAGTTTGGTACTGTAAATGTCATAGGAGCCAAATACAAACAGGAATCTCCATAGAAAATAAAAAGGTAAAGCAGTAAAATATGATGAACATCAGACATTCTAATTCGTCAAAGAGATTTATTGAAGTTATTTGCATTTGTCCTTTTACTGCATTAAAACTCTACTGCTTAAAATTTGGGACAATCGAATTTGATCATTACTCTACTCCAGCCTCCATGACTTGTCTCTTCCAAGGTTCCTTCTTGTTTACCGTGGCCTTCACGTGAGCTCTAAAGCTCCGTCTTTGTGATTCAGTGCTTTATAAAAATACTCGACCAAAATTGACCTAGCAGTGTGCAATTTATTGACACAAGAGACCCAAGATTTATGGATCCCACATGCCGTTATAAAGCCAAAGACTCCGTGGTCAACAGCCCTGCTCTAGTAATCATGCCTGCTTCCACTACACGTTAAAGCATTCCGTCTGAAATGGTGGCCTACTGCTTCGTCACATTTAGCAGCGTTTGTAAGTTTCTCCGTGGAGGAACCTGCCATTAATTCAGACAGGAAATCTAATGAAGGATTGTGCAGATGGAGCAGATTTTTCCTTAAAAGCCGCCACACGCTGTCACGGCTGACTGCTTAAACTGCTCCCAGACTGTTCGCATTCATACAGTAATGTGTTTGTGTGTGTTCCGAGATCTCGGTGACACTAAATGTTGGTGTGCAGTGGAAAAGGCTGAACCCCTTGTTGGGTATATCAATAAATGTTCGCTCTTTTGTGTTGCAGCTGGCAAGTGTAAAATGCTATGATTAGTCCTGCTGATTTGCGCGGTCTACATTCTTCTTAAATTTTCTCGTCAGAGTTGTTACATGCACATTTTCGCTCTTCTAAATCACAGCAGAGATTAAGACTATCTCCACGGTATATGCGCTTGGACGTGTGGCGGAAATCAACTTCATTTTAAATATGGTGTATTTCATGTAATATTTATTAAAATTCATCTTAAATTCAGCTGAACCAATCAAATTCTACACAATTAGTAGATGTACTAATTGTATTCGCTAAAGTGTGTCAGACTTATATCTTTTGAAATGCACTTGTATCCCTTTGCGTTACTATGCTTTAATAAATATTTAGATAATATTTAGCACGGGGAGAACATACAACCTCCATGCACACAGACTCGATGTGGGAATCAAACCTGGGACCAGGCGGTGCAAGGTGAATTGTGCAAAATAGAGGGAAATCCTTTTTCTCAGCACGACCTATGCAATATGATGAAATACATTTTATTTCATTTTAACCAACTATACAAAACAAGGCTGAGCAACAACAAAAAATTTTTTTTTTTAATGGATCACATTGGCAAAGACATAACACAGAAGCATATGCACACATTTCTTTCTTGTTGTTTTTGATTGATTCTATAACCAATAATAATAATAATAATAATAATGTATGTGCTTCTGACAATATTTTTACGATGTCAATCTTGTATTCTGGTAGTGGTAAATTGTACATGTAATGATAACTTTGGTTATTGTTAAAGTTATATCAATGCACTGATTCTTGTGTATTATTGTTTCTATGGCAAAAGCTCATTCGCTCAAATCTAAAACTAATTAAAGTCAGATATTGTGACTCTATTCGTGTTTGCAATATTGTGGAATGCCTGACAAGCTAAGTGTAGAAGTGCACAGAGATAAATGTGAAGACTTTATATATAGCAAACCTATAGTTAGTGATTTTTTTTTCACAGTCTCAGCATCTCCTCCTACAGAGCTTCTGATTCCTTGTGTAAATTTACCTGGCCAGAATCCTGAACATTGTCGTTTAAGCAATTATCTAATCTAGTAGGGATGCAATGTTGCACTGCTTTTCCTGGGCTTCTTCTGTAACCATGGGTGGTTTGTTCCTTAATGCGATCGGGTAATGCACATCCAGAGGGCTAAAGCGAGATTTTTCTTTTTTTTTTTTTTTTAGATAATATTTGCTGTCATTGTTCAAGTTACTCCTGCCTCTCTGAATATGGTCCAATCAGTACCAAGGCTCGTGGACTACTTCACCCGTCCTTTCAGGGTGATTTCAATCTGACATATGAAGTTTTCTTTTTTTTCCCAAACTTTAGGCACTGTATTTCTGCATGGGCCCTGCAAGGGCTTGCACTAAAGTGCTTCCATCAGTTAGGATTCATGATCATTACCTCATCTCAGAGCAACTCGATCATGTCTTCAAGAGAAAGAACGAGCATGGACAGTTACGGGAGTGAGGAGTGGGAAGCACCTGTCAGAAAAAATACGGAAACATGAGCACACCAGGACAAATAATGAAAACTCTGTCAAGTTACAGTAGCAGATTGAGGATTGAACGTCGCTACACAGCTGGATGATGGTGACAGGATTGCGGTAAGGAAGCACAAGGAGGAGGCTGATAAATATAGGCATATTTTATTCAAAATAATTGATTGTGTTAAGGTTTGTTTTTTATTAGGTTTAGGTTTTCACTGCGCCAATGAAGAATTATGAGTCGAATGTACTAGCTAGTATTGAGTATTTCAGGTTGTCCCCTACTTACGACCTAGAGTTCAAGTCCCGGGTGATGCTGTAACCTCTTGCAGCCGGATGTCTGGAGAGAGCTGATTGGCCGTGCTCTCTCAGAGGGGAGGTACTTAGTGCTCCCACATTAATCAGGGCTCTACAGCCAATCAGGGGCGTCTGTGTGCTCACACAAGCGGAATGAGCGGATAGCGCTGTCCTCCAAGTGTTGGTGCGTGAGCGAGCAGTTCGAAAAAAGATGCGGTCGGCTGGCATCACGTGGTTCGGAGGAAACATGTGAAAGTCTTCGGCTTTCCCCACTGAGTGATAGTAGTAATAGCCTTACTATAAAGTGGGACCTGCCTAGTGACAAGGAGGAATTGGACTCGGCTAAATTGGGGAGAAAATCAGGTAAAAACCCCAGTCCCCCCCCCAAAAAAATTATTAGGAGTGAGGTAGGAGCTCAGATTCGAAGGGGTTCATTATTATTGAGACGTTTTTTCCAATATAGTACAGATTTTCAAGGTCTTTTACTGAGCAGACCCAAAACAATAAATGCACGGACCCAAAACAAAAATAACTTTCCGGTATGATCCGTATTTTTGTCTAAAGTTTTGCTCTAATAGGGCCAATAAGGCCAACAATTTTTGTGTGTGTGTGTGTGTGTGTGTGTGTGTGTGGGTGGGTGGGTGTGTGTTTTAATCCTGTGAAAGTAGGCCTTTTTAGAACAAGATGAAAGATTCAGAGTCAGTAGATGAAAAACAATGGTTAAAAGAAAAAATCACATTTTATAAATTATTAAACCTTTTTTTTCAAGAGTTAGACTTTTTCTTTTTCTTTCTCTGTGTAACTCCTCTTTCCTTTCTCTCTTTCCTTTTTCTCCATCTCTACCTCTTGTTTTTTCTTGTCTAACTCATAAACATCTCCTATCCATCTCTACCTCTCTCTCCCTCTTTTAGAATTGCATTCTAGATTCTAAAGATTAATTAACATGGCGAATATGAACATTTGTATAGGCAAAGCTATGAACAGAACAGAATAAAGAGAAAAAAATAGATACAAATATACTTCAAATCCAATCTATAATCAAATACATGGAACACTAGAGAATAACCTTTTGATTTGGAAATATTGGGCCTCATTTATCAAGCTGGATGCAAGCAGATTTCTTTGTAAATAGTTTGCTGGAGCATTTACATAAGCAATATTCATTAAAATCCTAATAGTTAGTGAGCACTCTACAGTATATTATATATGAGCTCCTGGGTTTATGTAGTTTTACAGTATTGTGAGTGTTGGTCAACTGGTCTCAATTTTATAATTGGTAGCTTTACACATTTTTACACATTTTCTCTTCACTCTAAGTTTGAATTAAATTTGTCATTCATTTTAATTCATTTAATTCATTTTAATAGCATGACAGAAATCAAATCCATAAATTAAGATAAATATGATTAACCACTGATGTAGGACAATAGAAATGGCACTCTATCACAGGAGGATGATTCAATGTGTATATTGCTAATGCTTCACTGCATCACTTGGAAGACCGAGTGTACGCGCTGTGTAATCAGTCTAGACACAATTATGTCATTTGAACCTCCGTATGCTTTCCATTTTATGGAGTGTTTTGTTGTGGAACAGCCAGGACCACAAGTATTTGAACAAATTTGTAATTTTCATATGTTTGTATTTCATCCTCTATATGCCACCACAATCGATTTTGAAACGAAACAGTCGAGATGTGACTAAAATCACATGTGGTTTTACAAAAATATTGCAATAACTGTTCAGGAACATCCGCTTGTTTTTACACAGTCCCTCTATTTTGGGCAGTTTGATGGCAAGTTCCTTAGTTATTTCAGGACAAATTAAGCATGCGGTCCATAGAGGTACTGATGCAAGTGAAAGAGGCGATCATTAGGCTGACAAAAAAAAACAGTCCTATTAGAGAAAGAGCAGAAACGTTAGGGTGGTCAAATCAACTATTTGTCCCATTCTTAAAAACAAAGAATGCGCTATCGAGCTTAGCATCATCAAAAGACCTCAAATTCTAAAGTGGACTAAAACCTAAAGTGGACAATCACAAAAGTATTTCCTTGCCAAAGAAAACTACTTTAGAATCTCTACCCAAGTAAATAAAACTTCCTCTTGAGGAGCTAAACCTGTCATTGTCAAAGTCTACAGTCAAGACATGCCTTCATGACTGTAAATGCAGCAGGTTTAACTCAAGATGCAAACCACCAAGTAACACTCAAGTATAGTCTAGACTATAATTAAAACTTGAAAAAGCCTGACCAGTTAAACTAAGATTAAATTGTACCAGAATGACTGGAAGAGAGAAGGAACCGAAAGGCTCATGATCCAACACATACAGTATATCAAACATGGTGGAGGCAGTGTTATGGCATGGGTGTGTATGGCTGCCAATGGAACTGGGTCAGTGGTGTTTATTAATGATGCAACTGCTGATAAAAAGTAGCAGGTTGAATTCTGAAGCATACTGTCTGCTCAGATTCAGTCCAATAATTCAAAACTGTAAATGATGCTCTTCACAGTACAGATCAATAATCATTCAAAATGTGTAGCAACAGCAACCAAAGAGCTTTGTTAGGCAAAAAATGGCATTTTTGGAGCTAGTCACCAGACCTTAACCCAGCTGAGCATGATGGGCATGTACGGTAAGTCCCCAACTTAAGAACATTCGAGTTACGAATTTCCGCTCATACGAACAGCCTGCAGATCTACAAACATTCGTAGATGCAAACAAACAGAAGTAGCTCATGTGTATTGTACAAAAAGATAGACACTGTGGTGCACCAGACACCAATAATTACAATTATATGCAATATTATTAGTGTATAAGTGAATGTATAAAATGTCGAAATCACCCGGTAGTGCAAGTACTGTATAATGCAGAACCAAAACACCAAACCTGTGTGGGTATTTATTTATATGCTTTACATTGTATGTTTGTGTCGAAGGTGTATAAGACTCACTTTGTCAGGCTTACGAACGAATCCAACTTACGAACTATTTATAATATTGCTTCCGCATATTATAAATGATCCTTATATTTATGGTTGTTAGTTTGTTCAAGTACTTTTGAGCCTTTGAACATGTAGGGACTAGGTAAAAAAAATTAAGGTAATGCCATATGTTTGTTTTAATATGTTACACTATTGAATTAAATCAATAACTTTTTTTTATCCTTTATGGCAGAGGCAAAAATGCCAAAAATTGTGTCCTAGTTTAAATATTTATGGACATGGCTGTATATCAGCTATGCACAGCGTGTGCCCAGTAATTTACAAGTGGTTCACATTTCAGAATTAATGAATCAGAAATCAGAATTAAAGAATCATATGAAGCTGGTGAGAACTGTTTGTTCAGTAGATACTACTTTATGGGCAGATTTCTTGGCTCGAATTTTGAGCTTGTTGGACACAATTCTCCATGTACAGTATCATTACTCTGCCATCCTTTGGGAAAACAGCTCTCTGTTGAATCTTTCAGTTTCTGCATGATAGGAAGAGACATCCAGTCATGTTGCTCCACCTGCAGTTTGACTTCTTTTAGCTATTTTTGTTGGTGCATGTGTTTGATCTGCCTCATTGCCTGTAATTGTTCACATAGTTCACACTGTGGGTTTGTTTAAATGTGTGTGGGAAGGAGGTTGTGCATGTTTGGAATATGATCTTTGTATAGGAATACCTGACAATTGACCTTGCCCCCTGAGGTTAAAGTTAGGGTGCGATTTAGCATACCATTTATTATCCATTACCAGTGATGTTGGTGGAAATCCTCATAAGTATAGTCTGTTTGTGTTGAAGTAGATGTTGTTGGACATGTACATTTGTAATAATAGGCCATTGTGCATCCTTCTCTCAGCTGTCACGTCTCCATGGTAACAAGGGGTCCAGCATGGTTATCAAGGCTGAACCAGAGAGAGGGACATAAGGGAAAACAGCAGAAATTCTCATCGCTGTCAACACATCACACTTCAGTGGAAACACGGTCCTGCTCTTTCAGTGGCCTTGCACTTCTCATTCGCGTCATGCTTTCGACCCCCTAATGTACTTAAGTTAACATTTTAAACGTGCAAAACAGGTATTAGAGCAGCAGACATATGCAGAGTAAGTAAAAAAAAAAAACTTCAATTTAGTCTTGGATTATGTTCCATTATCGTTTAAAGGGAACTCACACACTGCCCCCTAGTGGAAATAATAATAATAATAATAATAATAATAAAGATATAAAAGTGGTTTAGATAAAATATGACACAGCAAACAATACGTTTAAGGAAACAAAGAATCAGAGTGAAGAAAAATGTCAGAACAACAATTAAATATTTTAAACAATTTTTAACAAATGTTAAAAATAATGTTATATTCTAATTGTGATTGATGCAGATTAGTCTAATTAGCTTTCCCAAACTGCCCGTACTGTGTGAATGAGTGTGTGTGTGAGTGAGTGTGCCGTGCGACTGATTGGCACCCTGTCCAGGGTGTACCCCGTCCCTTGTGCCCGAAGCCTCCCTAGATAGGCTACTGGCCCCCCCGTGACTGAATACAGGACAAAGCAGTATAGAAGATGAGTAAGTGAGTGAATAATCATTACATACTAATTATGAAATCCATAATAAATGTCCACTTAATTAAGAACACCTTACACACACTTCTGGATTTAGAACCTGACTTTTTCTCTCAGAACAGCCTCAGTTCATCATGACATGGATTTTACATTACATGGTGTTAGAAACAGCCCTTCTAGGTTCTGGTCCATGTCGACATGATTGCATCAGATCGTTGTTCCAGATTTGTCAGCTACATGTTCATGTTGTTCATCTCCTTTTCTGCCAGATCACAAAGGTGCTCTAGGACAGGACACTGAACTCGTTGTCATGTTGACGGAAGCAGTTTGTGACACGGTGTAGGAAGGAGCATAATAAGATGAGTAAATTGCAGGTATACATGTGGTCAGAGGTAGCACAGTGGCAAAGTGGTTAGCTCGCACCTCCATGGTCAAGAGTTTGTTTCCTGCCTCGGAACTGTGTACGTAGTTTGCATGTTCTCCCTGTAATTGGTGGGTTTCCTCCTACCACTATATGCAAAGATATGGGTTCATTGCCATTCCCAAGTTGTTCATACATGAATGTACAGTATGATTGTATGGCTTTCCCAGGGTGTACCGAAATCTCCTGGTATAGGCTCCATGCTTTCCCCGACCCTGTACAGGATAAGTGGTATTGAGGATAAATGAATGAACATGTAGCAAGACAAAAGGTACAATGGGATTAAAACATGGATCAACCACAAACCTCCCGTTCTTCTATTACCGTAATGGAAGTCGATGTAGACTTCTGCTATTACAGGTCATTTGTCTCAAGATCCAACGTGTGGTGTGATCTGATATGCTTTTCTCCTCAACATGGTTGTTAAAAAAAAGAAGAAAAGGTTATTTGGGTTATATTAGCAACTCAATTAGGATATTCTCCTTTACAAGGGGAGTATGCAAAAAAACTATAAGTTTGTGTACAAACAAAAAGTGTGAGGAAGAACACTGTACTTTATGTTTTTTATTGGCTTTTGGTTATGCAAACCAATCAAAGTTTCCTTCTAAAAGATGCTTTGACTCCCAAGCTACTCTCAATTCTGGCTCAGAATTTAAATAGACACTACGTAAAAGCATATTCACTCTGTCACAGCAGATTCAAAGGATGAGTGAAATTAAGGACATTCTGGGACTGTAAAGGTCCCATATTTGAATATCCGTTAACATACAATCAGGTCAACACATTTTGAAACCAAGATAAAGTTTACCATTTGCACACCACCACACTGAATTGAATGAAACACTCAAGAAGTCAAAACATTCAGCTTTAATTTAAGTGGTTTGACAAAAGTGTGGCATTAACCATTCAGCCGTTTTCATACACAGCCATATATATATTGGGACGTTGGGTGTTCATAAATAATGCAATAAACAAAATATAACAATAATACAATAATAACAAAATCATTGCCATAAGGATTGGCTTTAATATGAGGAAAATTCCTTGCTTGACTGAAGTCTGGAAATCATGGACTTGTGAAATTGATGAAATTCAAATTTTATTGAGAAATAAAGAAATAAGAAAGAAATTATTGAATAGAATAAGAATACATACAGAAAAACTTAGCTGCAGAAAAAAATAGAAGAACAAAATATAAAATGTAAAAAAAAAAATATATATATATATATATATATATATATATATATATATATATATATATATATATATATAAAACTTAGCTGTACAAAATATAAACAATATGGCTATACAAATATGGGAAATGTGGAAACATGTATGGAAATAGATATAGAATTTAAATAGAAATGTCCGTGGAGTGTGCAAATATGTGAGATGTAATGACCATACATGTGCAATGTGCAAAAGTGTGCAAAATGAAATGAAATAGAAATGTCCAGGGTGAGTGCAAATGTGCATGAATGTTCAACAAATGGCCAATTTTCCTTGCTTGAGACACTTGGCCAGGCATTTAGTGCAACCGCCTTTAGCTGATGTTTGTTTGCAGCTCTTTCTGCTTTCAGTCGTGCCTTCAGTAAGTAAAAAGCATGCTCTGTTGGGTTGAGAGGAGGAGACTGGCTTTTCTAATGAAGAACATGCCATTTCTTTGCCTTGGGTAGCTTTCCCTGTATGTTTTAAGTCATTATCAATCTGCAACTATGTAATTCATCATACTACTTTTAATCAGCTGCCACGTCATCAATAAACACCATTGACCCGGTTTCATTTAGAGCTGTACACAAAACATTGCATCTACTATGTTTAAAAGATGATGTGGTATGCTTTGGATAATGAGCTGTTCCTTTCTTTCTCCATGCTTTTCTGTTCCTATCCAGTTCATTCAGACAAATGACCTACAGTATAATAGCAGAAGCCCAGATCGAGCCCCATTCTTGTCAGAGAAGTCCAGGACTCTGTAACTACAGTGGGCAGAGCCACACAGAAACCGAGCAGCTAAACTGAAGCTGTAGCATATTTGTGCGTGTGTGTATTGAATAAACGATAGCAGGATTGTACGTTACATAGCTGAAAATGAGCACAATCTCAACCGAGACCGGACTCAAAACACTTGTGTAAACTACAGGACAAAATGACAGCGCAAGGAAATGGTCCGCATAAACAGTCTGTGGTTTGCTAGTTAACCTGATTTCTCTAGATTTACAGGAATCAAAAGGCTTCTCATGCAACGAATTGAAACCCAGTGATGCTCTACGGTATGACGAGTGAAAGTGCGGAGATTGAATAAAAAGTTAACAGCTTGTGCAGAGTGAAAAATGAAAAACGAGATCAGTGAACCTCAAATTCTTTGCTCTGAGCTATTAGGATTGTGGCTGTACCCGACAGATCCTTTGCTCAATCGGGCTTTAGTAAATGTCGTAACCTACAACATGCATCCCGACTTTTGTTCTCTAACCCTGACTATACACTGCAAAAACATGTGACCGCTGCTTCCATAGTCCAAGCTTTCGGAATGATGGCATTTGCTTTGACTTATTGGACAAGAACAGTTCCATAGTTTGACTTGTGGTAAATGTGGTGTGTTGACATATTTGTAAGGACCATATGGACTTTGTGCTTGGTTTACATTAAGGCTTCATTAACAAAATTACAATGAAACCATAGTGCTCAGATTAATATAATAATGCAGCTCAATTGACGTATATATTTAACTTTTTTAAAATAAAAGCTCTATGTACAAGGGATGCCCACGATCTCATAGCTCTACAGTGTTGAAGACAGAGTATGTCTGGGGGCAAGACTAGACCAAAACTAACTCCACACGTCTAGACTGAGAGCAGACACCTGAAGGACCTTAGTATCTTAACCCGTCTACTTCGGATTGCATTAGGACGTTACAAAGTGTGTATCTTCTATAGTAATTGATGGTATGGTCACAGAGGGTGTTAGAGAAAAATCCGATGGGTTTTAGATTTAATTACGCAGAACTCTGATGCCATCTGGTGGCACAAACTGGTGACTGTTTTCTCCATAGAAGCAGCTTTGATGTCTTTATGAGCGGTGTTTTAGTTCAAGCACAAGTAAGACAAGGACATTACAAACCTATCCTGTGCATTTATAAAGTTTGCATTGTGTTGAATAAAGAAGTTCGAGCAACGAATATGAATCTTTGCTACAAGGAATCTGTAGCTCTCGCAGTACATACAGTACAGAGCATTGCTTCTTGCTAATGTCCTTGATCAAACAGGATTGAAAAGCAGACGTTTCATTTCACAGTTTCCACATCGCTTAATACGAAAAAGAAAAAATACTTATCCTGAAATACAATTAGGCATTTATTTTTAAGTAGAAAGTAGAAATGTTTCAGAATGGGATGCAGTCCACCTTGAAATACAGTCCACTCAGTTATACAATACAGTGCTTTCTTGAAAACTAAATGTCAAGTAACTCACATCACATTTCTCCCACAATTATTATGGTCTTATAATCACAATCCCCTATTGATTTGGGGACACAGTTTGAGGTCACACAGTTTCACAGAAGGATGGCTCAGCTCTACTGAGACGACTCCTTTCATTATTCAGCTGGTTCTTCATGACAGACCGAAGTACCCAAGTACTCCTCTCAGCTCCGTACAGGACTGTTATCTGAAGGTCATTTTCTTATATTCTACCATGACGCCTGCAATGTTGAGGGAAAATCAAAAGAAAAGAAAGAAAGCAAAGTAAGGCACCATGTGGCGATGTGGTGTGAGCTGTTTAACATTTAGTTGAATCACTGGTCTCACTAACTATAACAAAGAAGAACAGAAAATCTTCCCCCCCCCCCCCTTTTTTGTAGCTGCGTTTCATTTTTTACACGATTTATTTAAGTATGCTGAACTACATTACATTGTATCAGTTTTCACCTTGTGTATTATTTTGTAATTAATAATTATTATTATAATAATAAACCTAGGTCCCTGGAGAAATTGTGAAGTAGCTGTTCATATTCATAAATTGTTCATATTTGTATTTTTCAGTTTTACACATATGAAACTTGCCAGCCCATAATTAGAAAGCCTGCTCTCTCGAACAATCCAACTCTCTAGCATGAGTCCTGTCAAATTTAAAGTATATGCTGGTGAAATTCTTTGAGCTTCTGAGATTCATGTGCAGGGAGGAGGGGCGACTGCAGCATGGCACAAGCCATGCCCTCTCGACTCACACACACCGGCGGTATATCTTTATCAGAGACTCACACCTATTTCCGCATTTTTCCCAGGAAAAGTGACATGCCATTGTGCCCCTACTTCATAATTTCTCCAGGAATTGTATATAGTTATAATTACAATTTCCATTTCATGCCATGCAACAGCAAATCTTAAAAAGTGCTTCAACATTCCTTTCATAACTTTGCTGTATAAAAACATATTTATGGTTTTATACAGCAAAGTTTATACAACAAATAGAAATCATAAAATCTATTTTTTTATTGCATTGCATTTATTTTATTTATTTTTTTTATTGCAAAGAGGTATTTAAAGGTAATCAAATATACTCCTTTATAAACAAGTTCATCTTAGAGTTAAAGGTCCCCACAGTAGGTCTGTTAATTTTCTAGCTGAACTAAGCAGTAAATCCTGCACTCTGATCCTGCACTCTGCCTGCTTGATCCTTCTGTCACTCATTTTTCAAACACACAAATGAACTGCCCTTGAATGCCCTGTTGAGGAAGTGCAAGTATTGAGGAAGAAACATTTTTCAGTAACATCCTCAATATTAAGTGTTATAAAAGTTCAAACACAACTAAGGGCTGAAGCAGGCTAGGTTAGCTGTTAGTGTAATGTTTAACTTCTAAGCAACAGAGGGAACAGCGATGTAGCTCCTATTTCGAATGTTATATTGCGAAAATTGAGGGGAAATTGAGAATACCAACACAGAATAACACACTTGTATCCCCACACAGTGGATCTATTACTGATATGCACTAAAACAAGTAAAGATTAGCAACATTAGCAGCTCGAGGTGTGTCTAAATTAAACAAAACTTGCTTAACAAACAATAAATTTAAAATAGGAACACATACAGCTTCAGGATCCACACTTTCGCTAGACTAGCGCATTGACTAGCGCTTTCACTAGACTAGCACATTGACCCTCATTGAGAAAGCAGTCTAATGTGAAATGGAGCATGTGAATATCACAAATAAAAGTCAAATTTGACAGGAAATGTTGGAATATATATAGTTAATAGTAAAAGATTAGTTTTTATGACACATTTTATGACATAGGAAATGTTGGAATATATATATACATACAGTATATATTCCAACATTTCCTGTCAGATTTGACTTTTATTTGTGATATTCATATGCTCCATTTCACATTAGGCTGCTTTCTCAATGAGGGTCAATATATATATATATTATATACACACACACACATATATATATATATGCCATGGTGGCACGGCAGAATAGTGGTTAGCAATGTTACCTTGCACCTCCAGGGTCTAGGTTTGATGTTCTCCATGTGTTTGGTGGGATTTCCCTCCGGGATTCTTTGAATTTTGTAATCCAAAGACATCCAGATTAAGCTAACTGGCGTACCCGTATTGCCCATAGTGTGTGAGTGTATGTACATTTGTGTGCCCTGCGATAGATTGACCCACTGTCCAGAGTGTACCCTGCCTCGTGCCCTAAGTCCCGCCGTAACCCTGTATACAGGAAAAAAAAAACTATACTATATTCAATTATTAATAGAAAATGGGGTACTGGGGTACTGCTCAATAAATCAAACTTTGCTCATCTTTGCATGTAGTGAGTCATACCGTCACGCATTTGTCAGTGAACCATTAATAAATGGTGATAAAAACAGTAGCTGTGCTTATTAGCTCTCTTTCATAGCCTGACAGTAGAGTTGGCAGTATACTGTTCCTTCGAAAAATAACCCTCTGGATATTTGCTTCAGCCAAAGTCAACAGCACTGAGGGCTGGAAACCTTCACGCTCTGACCGGTAATGTGGCCAAGTAAATATTAATTCAACAAATGTATGAAAAAGTGAATAATAAATGTTTCCAGACTGAATTTGCTTCCAAATCATGTCATAGGGTGTAGGGCATTTTATTTCCTCTCAACTTTTATGTTGCAGATAAAAGCGTTTGCCAAATTAATTAATGTAAATGTATATGATATTACAGTAAGTAAACTGTGCATTAAATAAATGGAAATTAATTAAAGAGATGAGATGCTGGCATATTTAGGCAAAATGTATAAACGAACCTGTATTTCATCCCGAGAGCATCAAGTTTCCACAGACTGTATAATAAAGATCACTCAGGTTACTTTGGCATTACTTAAACAAAACAAAAATTACTTCGACTTGCTGCCAAAAAGGTGATGCATGGATGATCTAAATAGATCGGACTTAGCAATTACAATCTGTTGACACATTAAAAAAAAAAAACAGTCATTTATATCCCCTGGTGGTAAAGCAAGTAAGATGATCAGGTTCTGACATCATGCTCAGAGTGCAGAAGTGGCAGGGCCTGATGGGAGTATAATGTATCAGTGTGGGTGTGGAGGGGCAAGAGGTACTCATCCCAACCTTGCAGATCTTCCTCAGAAGGGCATACTTTGGACTTGTAACTCTTTACGCTTATCCACTTTTAGTCGGAACGTTTTTGCCTCAAGATTCGGGTCTTTTAACGCATTGGTAGCATGATCTCAGTTTTGAGTCATTCAATAAGCAAGATTGATCAGGTAAAATTTTTAAAGACATTTTACTCCCAAAGGATGATGTCCTAAGTGTCCTATATGAACTTTTTTGCTTATTCGCCTCCTGCTCTGCAGTTCATTTTAGGCTTCTCTTGGTGTCATTGACTTTTGAAAAGGAAGTCATAAACCATCCCGCTCTGGATTCTGGTTTCTTTCCAAAGGCTTGTCCAAGGATACTTATCCGTGCACTTTGCTTTATAAATCTGGTGAAGCAGTCCCTACTGCAAGCAAGCATTCTTTAGATCTGGAGAGTTATCTTTGAAGTTTGACAATTTCATCATGGTGCGAATTACATGCACGATCTCCATTACAACAGGAGATGAGCCCGCTGGAGGGTCTTATGCGGGCAGCTTTGATGATCACTACAAACGCGTAGTGCAGAGTGCCGACAGCGAGTCAGTGCATTACAAGGAAGAATCTGATGAGCTAGATGGCTACGAAGAGCAGGAAGCAGAAGAGCCTCCTAACATTGACTTGGCAGCCTTTTTCGGCGGTTGTTCTCTTCATGGTGCCAACCACATCTTTGTGGAAAATAAGAAGAAGTTCGGAGTGAAGCAAGGTCTCTGGGCAGTGTCCTTTCTGGCGGCCCTCTCTATATTCTTGGTCCAGGTAGGTGACCGAGTTGTCTATTACATGCAGTATGACTACATCACCTTGCTGGACGAGCGCAGTGCGCCCAACATGACCTTCCCAGCCATCACGATCTGCAACTACAACACCTTCCGTCGATCCCAGTTGAGCTACAGTGACCTGCTCTTTATGGGACCACTCCTAGGGTATGAAGACAATATGGCACCTGGGTTCCAGCTTGCCCCTGAGCCCGATCGCCAAGGTGCCCGGTTCAGTTTGGCCGAGTTCTTCAACCGCACACGACATCGTATGGATGACATGCTTCTGGAGTGCAATTTTGCTGGAAAGGAGTGTGGTCCTGAGCACTGGAAAGAGGTAGGACAATAAATGAGGATGTAAACCTAAAGCCATGGCTAATAGAAGCTCTTGTCCATTTTTTTTTTTTTTTTTTGCAGACTTTGAGATTGAATTTGACGAATAGTGCCAGAGAAAATGAATATGGAATTTCAGAGTAACTAATGGGAACCAAATAGTCATTAATTCTGTGTGCAATGTTTGTCTTGGACCGAAGTCAGGTCCCTATAATTAGAAGAGGGTGTCTTGTGACTGATAATCATATGGTGCAGCACTTTGCTCATGGTAATTGGTCTCTTTATTGCTTCTCTGAGTGCTCTTAATTGCAAAGTAACTTCTAAAAGTCCTATAAATGACTAACCCCCTGCAACAATCAATGGCGTTTAGTCAAGGGCCATATTAACAGTTCTCTATCACAAGCTGTGGTAGGTTAATAATCTGTAGACCTTAAACGTGAAATAATTGCTTTATATAATATAAAACGTGCCATTTACTAACACGTCATGTAGCTTTTTTATTTGTAGGAAGAATTCTGAAATTTTTGCATCCCAAAAAAGGAGAAAGTCATTTTCCTATTTATGCATTATCAGCTCTGCAGAAGTTCACAGAAAGCTTTCAGTTTTATCAGTTGAAGCCAGAGGTTTGCATACAAAAGGGTTCACAGGGAGCTCAAAATGAAGACCTGAAAAAGTTTCCACTTTGTGCTTATGAAACGTCAGACTCCCTTTTGAAAAAAAACAAACAAAAAAACTGAAACGTCTCGCTTGGCACTGCGGCTATGGAAAAGGCACTGAGATTATGGTGCACTTCATGTGTTTGTTCCTCTCTGCTAAACACCTATTGAGTTTTAAATTATTAAACGGTTTGCAGTGTGGTAAAGGGCGCACTAGCATTCACATTTAAAGAATTGGCTTACACTCTAATGTTTCTATAAAGCATCTCTTGGGTAACTATTTGGAGTGGTTTAAACACAATCAGTTGTGTGCCTTTAATGGCTTTACATCCTCTGAGATCTATAATTCATTTGCAATCTTGAAATCTTATTTAGATGATCTATAAACACACACTCGCATACACAAACCTCCGCAAGCACATCGTCTCGATAACGTCCTGGCTTTTAGTGTAGCGTCTTGTCCGAAAGCATTATGATGCATCACCTTGCACATTTATCCACTTACTTAGTGCATTAATGCAGTGTGTTTATCTCCATGCTAATCACGTTATCAGCATCAGCAGAGCACTACAATGATGCAATGATGAGTGGTTGGCTACAAAGTGTGTTCGCTAATTATAGAATTATAGAATGCTCAGAGCTTTTTGAGTTTCGCTGGTGGTCGGGGAGGGATCGATCGCCCGGGAGGATATTTAACAGATCTCTAGATCAGATCGATAGAGGGCTAGACTGTGCCAAGGAGAAGGGCAGCTCAGATTGCCATCCGGGGGCAGAATTCGAGATGCTTCAGGCAGCGTCGACATCCGCACCCTCCATTAGAAAAGTCTCTGTTTTCACTGTCCGTAGATGGGGTCATGTTTCCTTTTCTGAGTGCGCCATAAGTGCAAAGACTCAATAGCTAAATGAAAAGGCAACTACTGTGGGGTCAGACATTGGAAGACTGGCCTGATTGAAATCGCGCTTGTGGCAGGGATTTCATGTTTTTGCATCACATAATTGCAGATTTGTCAGCTGTGCATTTGTGCTATGACTACCCTGATGCACCACATCCCAACGGTGCTTCGTTGGATTCTGATCTGGTGACTAGTCAGGGCAGCAAATTACACAGAACTCAATGCTATTTAAATAGAAGCAGTTTGTGACCTTGTACTTTATCCTGCTGGAGGTAGCCATTATAAAGTGGATAGATTGTGGCCGACAACAAGCCCCACACTGCTACACCACCACGTTGACCTGTATGGATTCATTACTGTTGATGGCAAAATCTGACCTTACGTGCATGTTGAGGCAGAAATCTGGAATCAATCGTGCAGACTTGGTGAGTCTTGGCACAGTATAGTCAGATTCCTTTTACATTTTGAGATGCCTTTCCACTCACCATGGTTGTAAAGAGTGGTCATTCGTCCCCTGGACCCCTGGGCAATTTAGGAACGCCAATTAGCCTAATTTGCAAGTCTTTGGGAGGAAACCCACGAGAAGAACATGCAAAGAATCGATCCTGGCCAAGAATCAAACCCAGACCCTGGCGGTGCAAGGCGACAGTGCTAACCACTACACCACCGTGCTTCCCCAAGTGATTCACTGATTAGATAACCCATGAATGGGCAAGTGTACAACTGTAGCGGCGATTGTACCCATTATATATTCTATAAAATTCTATTAACCTAGAAAGTCACATGGCTACTACTGTACATACATAGTCATACAAAGCATCTTCTCTTTAACATGTTCTGTATATCTATTTATTTATTTATTTATTTAGTTTTGCACTACATGGGGCCAACAACTTTTAAAATGTCATACTTTTTTTTAAGTAGTTTTACCTGCAATTAATCTTTTATCCCCCACCCTTGCAGGATCTCATGATTGTATTGCACGCATGCTCTCTACCACTCTGCATACTTATTACTGAGTGTTTTGTTTCTTCTTGTTTTTCTAAATTATTCCCTACATCACCAGAGTCATGCTTTCATGTTTTATTGCATAATATTCTGCACACTTGGAGCAATCAGCTTTATCTCTGCTGTCTAATTGGAATTTTTCGAGCAGACGGGTTCTCAAGAGAGCTGACAACAGCAAGCCATCAAATATTAACGAAGCCGCAACTCAGATATCCTTCTTAAAGGTTTCGCCCCAGATTTCTCTGCAGAGGTCATTTTAATTAACTCCTCTTCTTATGTTAACAGTGGTAGAAGTATGGAGTCATTACTTAAAGAGTTAACGTGACGGGACTCCTTATAGTCTATTCGGCAAAGTTTTGCTAATCTAAAGAGTTTCTCAAAACTGCCAGAATGATTCTGAGGCAGACATTTTCACAATGCTTTATTGTTAAGGTTCCCATCCCTTTACTTAACTTACAACATTATGTTAATGTTAATAAATCACCAAAAAATTTAAATTGAATTGACTGGCAAAAGGTCTCCTTTGATCTTTAAGTCTGCTGTTTATGATACAAGTAACTTTCATTGTGAATAAATAAAATCCAAAGCATTTTAGGTGTCGTGTTATATTAAAAATAAATAAAAGAAATTAACATTTACAGTAACAGTGAAGCTATGAATTTATTATTTCCCTGATGTAAATATGCTTTTACCTGCTGCAAATCTTTAGAATTAAATTAATTTACCCAACAGACCCTAATTAATTAATTAAGCACCAATGATACTAGTGGTGGCTAAAATAGTTAAGGCTGTGGATTACTTGGTTACTGATCGGAAGGTTGGGGGTTCAAGCCCCAGCACTGTCAGGATTCCACTGTTGAGCCCTTTTACAAGGCTCTTAACCCAATCTGCTCCAGGGGTACTGTATCCTGACTGACCCTGTGCTCTGAACCATGCACTCTGTGCAGAAAAAAAATCATTTCATTTAAAAGTAATAAGTGACAATTAATTGAATAATAGTAATTATTCATATAATATAATAATATAATAATAATAATAATAATAATTATTATTATTATTATTGTTGTTGTTGTTGTTGTTGTTGTTGTTATTTAATGCATATTAAATGAAACACAAATAAAAACAACCAACAAGTAGTAGTTGCTTTTGGACCATGAAATCTTGTAAAATCTGTAAAATACTGTAAAAAAATGTTTTGGTTGAAGAGTCATTTAGAGTTAAAGTAAATGTGTTGCTCACATCAAGTACGCCTATTCTCTAACACAATGTAATTCTCTAACAATTACATTAAAACCTACCGTAGTATCACATAGCACCAAGAATGAGTCCATCAGAGGGACAACCCATGTTAAATGTTTTGGGGATAAAGTCAGAGAGGCCAGATAGAGGTGGTTTGGACTTGTTCAGAGGAGAGATGGTGAGCATATTGGCAGAAGGATGCTGAGGTTGGAACAGCCAGGCAGGAGGTCTAGAGGAAGACCAAAGAGGAAATTTATAGATGCAGTGAGAGAGGACACGAAGTTAGTTGGGGTGAGAGAAGAGGATGCAGCGGATCAGGTTAGATGGAGGCAGATGATTTGCTGTGGCAAGCCCTCAAAGGGAACAGCTTTCAGGACAAAAAAAAAGACAAATAGCAATATCATCTGTGTATTTATTTGTGCTTACATAAAATTATAATAAAAAAAATATATTTAAAAAAAACACAGTTAATAGGTTACACACTTTACAAAGCTACTGCTGGAGCAGATAGAGATGTTTCATGGACACTAGATGGTGCCATATCAAAGGTTACTGTTGCAATAGACAAACCCTGGAGGCCAGCTTCTAAACCCACACACAGAGACGCTCACGTAACTTCTACAGCAGATTTTTTTTTAAAGGCTTTGGACATTTTACACCTACAGTAAAATGTAATATCAAAGACATAGCAGTCAAACACAAACAAGAAAAAACACAATAGGGAACGTTTTACCCGTGTTGCTTTACTACATTTGTGTGAACTGATAACATTTAGGTTATCTTGTATGTATATATGTATGTATATGTATACATACAAGATAACCTAAATATAATATATATATATAAAAGAAAGGTTTTGGTCTTGTTCTTTCGATGATATCCTTACGTTTTATACATTGGAGGACCTAAAACCAGTCTCAGAAATATCGGCAGACATGTACGTGGGCTTCAAAATAAAAAAAAATTAAATAATAATATTACTGATTACATAGATCAGCTTAATCCTGTATTCAGAGTCGTATCCTGTATTACAGCCTGTCCCAGGAAACTTAGGGCACAAGGCGGGGTACACCCTGGACAGGGTGCCAATCCTTCTCAGTACACAGTAGTAGAAGACTAATATTTGAAAAATTAAGGCCGTGCTCACTGCAGTTTTATCTATTTTTAAAAAAAAAAAAAAAAACAGATGTCTAGCATTAGCATTACACGTATAGATATCCGATATCTATGTACTGTAGTCTCCTGTTTAAAGCTACATATTCATGTCTCTTAATGCTTGTGAGCGCATTTGAGTAACTGCTATGACACACTGCAAAGTGACAGAGGTTGAGGTGGGTTTTTTTTTTTGTAAATACTAATTGTGAACTATTATCTGTAAGACGGTCAACAATTAAACATGACATAATCTGTTAAACATGATCATTGAATGATTAAACGTGACACCGTGCCTTGTGGGAATGATGGAGATCCAGTACATCTAATGTCCAGTATGAAAATAAAAACATGTTGATTTTTTCCATTAGTTATCAATTCACAACTCTGAACGTTTGTCTATTAAATAGTTAAACATCTTCATGACAGCAGGTTTAAAAGAAATCTACTTCAAATGCTTGAGCTAGCTTCGACACCGTAAGTATACAGCCACAGTAGTTAATTGACTGGGTAATTAATGGCTAATGGCTTCTCAGGGCTGTAAAGTTAAGCATAGGCCTCTGTGTTTGGCACGGAGCCGGTGAGCAATCTTTGTACTTTTCAAAACCAATTTTCAAGTGAGTGATCTTTACCGTTCCAGTGGTTGCACTCGGACCAGGGGAACTGTGTACACACATTGCAAACTAAAAGACAACAGCACCTCATCTTGTGCTTCATGCATGGATTCTTTTCTCACATCAGCAAGTCAGTGAGTTTTAGAAGAAGATTAGAAAAACAGAAGAAGAAGTAAAAAAAGGAGTTCGAGTGCAGCAGTCGTAAAAGCTGTACCAAGATTATTCAAAATCATTTGAAGATCACAGCGGTGCCTTGGTCCTGGAACTTGTGGTGAGTGTACAGTAAATGTCACAGATTTGTATCTTATCTTCAAAACAGAGTGTACACAAAACTGAATGTATTCAGTTTGTTCAGACACAGTTTGCAAAATAAATAAATAAATAAAAAATGACACGTGGCTTAGATTCTGACCGTGAAATTAAGCCCAGGCACTGTCTAATAGTTTAATGTGACCACAATGTAAAATACTCTGTCTTGAGCCACTCTCATTTCTTCATAATATATTAAATTAAATGATTCATTAATAGATTATTTACAGAAATGGGAACAAATGTTCTACTTTGACAAGTAGTGCCTAAAAGTTAAATTATTATTATTATTATTTTTTTTTTTAAGTAACAACCTCAGCAGCAACCTCATTTCCCCTCTTATCTGTTCCAACCACTCAGCATTTATCATCACCGGTATACTAATCATCGACCTGAACATCTGTCATCTGCACCTGTTTCTCACTGGTTCATACCTTAAGTTAGATGGATTTTTTTAATGCCTGAATGATCTGAATGAATAATAGGTCACTGTTCTTAACATTCCTCTAAAACTGACCAGGTACATAGACCAGACTGGCAATGAGATCCAAAAACATGCCAGAAATGTTTTTGTAATCCTGGAGAACTGTACCTCAAGACTAGATTTTTTTTTTTTTAATGTAAGAAATCCTGTCTCTTTGAGGGCAAAATATAAAGAAACAAGTGGTTGCTCACTTTGACGTTTGTACAGCAGGACATTTTTATCCTGAGCTATAATTGACTTCTTTTTTTTCCCCACTTATTTTCTCCCTAATTTAGTCGTGTCCAATTCCTCCCCGTCACTAGGGGGCTCCCACATTAAGGCTACTACTACCACTCAGCCGGGAGGGCCGAAGACTATCACGTGTTTCCTCCGAACCACGTGACGCCAGCCGACCGCATCTTTTCAAACTGCTCGCTCGCGCACCGTTGGGGGCGGCGTAACACACTCAGAGGACAGCGCTATCCGCCCTTTCCGTTGCGTGAGTTCACAGACGCCCCTGATTGGCTGTAGAGCCGTGATTAATGTGGGAGCACTAAGTACCTCTCATTCCTCCTCTCTGGGAGAGCTCGGCCAATCAGCTCTAGACTTCCAGCTCCGAGAGGTTACAGCATCACCCGGGAATCAAATTCGCGATCTCCGGATGATAGGGCGAGCACTTTACCACTGCGCCACTGTCCACATTTTCTCTGCCTGAGTTTTTCAAGTTTACAGGAAAGTGCTTTTGTTCTACAGGTAGTGCCAATTGAAAAGCCTATCTAACCCTGTCTGTGCATTTATGTAAAATAATCTGAATTGACTGCTCAGAAAATCAACTTAAATGCCAGTGTAAACCAAGGAAGTACAAGCAAATTCCCTCATGTCCAATGGGCTGGTTTGAATATTTCAGAAACGTCCGATCTTCTAAGCTTTTTCACACAAAACCGGTTTCTAGGGTTTACACACAATGGCATTACAGCATTGCCTTATTGAGAGAGATTAGAGGAGAATGGCGGGCTGGTCGGAGCTGACATGCAAGCTAAAGTAGCTCACATGTCCACTTTTTACAACCATGGTGAACAAAAAAGAACCTCATGACATAACACGTTGAAGCTTGGGCACATGGGCTACAACAGAAAGCCACACCAGGTACTACTGTACTTCTGTCAACCAAGAAAAGGAATCTGAGGTCACAGACGGCACAGTCACCCAAACTACTGAGGTGAAGATTGGAGAGAGACCAAAACGTCTGAGAATATGAAATAATCCTTTAAATCTTATAAAAACAAATTCAGTACTGTGCAAAAGTCTTGCACATGTAAAACAAAACAAAAAAAAAGCTGTAAAGATATCTGAAAAAATAAGTTTTTAAAGAGCCAGTAAACAGCAGTAAACTAAAAAAGATCAATGTTCAGCATGATAAACCATATGAACCATAGAAGACTACACTTGTTTGTTTTTTTCCCCTCAAATAAGCCGATTTGGATTTTTAATTATTCATATCCTGGAGATAAACATGGCGGGGGGAAAAAAACGTCCCTGTCTTGAGGAATAACTCTCTAAGCTTCCTAAAGGACTTTTTTGGCTCTCATTTTTGGCAAGGTTTTGTCTCTCTCTCTCTCTTTTTTTTTTTGTCCAGTCCCTGTACCTACCAGTTTCAGATAAATCGTCTTTTGTTAAGCCACACATTGATCTATGAATCATTCATACATTAAAAAAAAAAAAAAAGTAATTTAAGGCATGAACCAGTGAGAAACAGGTGCAGATGCTGACAGATGATCAGGCCAGTGATTAGTATACTGGTGATGCTGGATAGTTAGAACGTGTGAGAGGGGAAAGGAGGTTGCTGCTAAGGTTGTTACATAAAGATTTTTTTTAGACACTTTGCAGCCTGTTGTAGTAAAAATTGTTTCCCATTTCTTTAATTAACTTACTTTAAATTCATTCCATTTCATTTAATGTGTAGAAATGGTGGTGGCTCAAGACATTTGCACAGTACTGTACTGTAGTTTATATGAAAATCCCAACTATTAATAGTTTAGATTCAAATTTAAATTTCTAATCAGGCCATGATTTTAATGTTTGTGCTAAATTCAAGCTTGATCAGTTCACAAAATAACCAGTAAACCAATTAGTGTTCTTTCATGGATGTTGGCAATGACAGCAGTTAATGCCTATAGCATTGAACAAACATGATTAAAACGTGCAGTAGAAGGTTGCAGCACACCAGTGACCTTGCTTTGGTCTTCAGCTCATGTGAGAGCATGAAATTTGATTTCATTCAGGGCTTTGAAAACATTGGGTATATAACAAATTGTTTTAATGTACCTCAGTTCAGTCACACGGAACATTTGAATTAAGTAAATGTAATGAGCATTTGTGTGTGTGTGTGTGTGTGTGTGTGTGTGTGTGTGTGTGTGTGTGTGCAATGTGTATACTGCATCCTCAGAACAAACTACTTCACTTGCGGTTCCAGCTCATCCACATGAGTGGATTTTAAGAGCTGGTAGATACTGTAGTGTAATATCATACAGTTTCGACACATTTGCACATATTGCGCTCATTAACAATGTAGCTGTTAGATGACTCGTCGTTGTTTTGTTCTAAAGTAAGTTTTGCTTTGGGAATTATGGGAAAGACAACTAGTTAACCAAATGCAAGTACTTATTTAACCTATACGTATTTAGAAATGCACAGCATATGCACTAATTTACCACTTTATTATTATAAGGAACACTGATGCAGTTATGGAATCATACAGTCATGTAACATCAGCACAATTATGTTTACATCAGCATCAGAATGGGGAAAGACATCTCATCTCAATGAGTTTGTCTGCCAGATGTGCTGGTTTGAGTATTACTGCTGATCCCATGAGATTTTGTTTGGAAATATTGCTGAAATGAAAGCTGCAGTCACTCTATGAATCACGCTTTGCAACCGTGGTGAGCAGAAAAAGCATCTCAGAATGGGCAACACATTGATCCCTAAGGCAGATGTGATGATGCAGCAAAAGCCCATATTGCAATCCATTCCTGTCCCCTAGGATTCAGGAATCGGAGGCTACGCTCTTTAGAATAGACAGTTTCATCCCAACTAGAAAGTTGAATATTTAGAAAAAGAAGCGTTTATGTATGTTTCTGTGATGTGTGTGTGTGTGTGTGGCTCATTCTGGATGAACCTATGGGTCATTTCATTATTCTGCACTACTCACCCATCTCTGTCTTTCTTTCTATTTTCTCCATCCGTCAGGAGCAAAATGACTACTATTTCAATGACCCGTATTATGCATCGAGAATGTCTGGCTGAATGTGCTTATTGGGCAACGCGCGTGAATAATATCAGCACTCTTTTAATCTCCCATCATTAAAGTGAAGCCAGGCATGCTTATCCACCTACATACTGTACACACATGTATCCACCTTTACTCTTTTTATTCACTGGGAGTTTCAAAAAGCAAAGTGTAAAGTTCTGAGCTCGCACTATGTACCCCGTACTTTCACTCAGACTCACACACACGTCTCCCCCAGACCTCACACAGACATGTCTTGCCTCATTGTCTCATTAACCCTGTCTGGCAGACAGCTTCCTGACACGAGCATCCTGTTTTCTGAGCTCTGCCTTCCCCCACTCTCGTCTTTTATCAAGTGTTAAGGAAAAAGCGAGTAAGTAAAGGTAAAAACGGTCAACTAAATGAGAAGTACAGTGTTATTAAAATCTGTCAGGGAAGGTTTTCAGTCATCCAGATCAGCCTCGTTTTACAATCTAGAACGTCTTCTATAATATGGCTGCCCAGATATAAGGATGGTTGTTCCACTCACATTTACGAAAATTCGTAGATCCAAACTAATTATATATAGTATCATAACCTCATTACCAGGTATTATATTAGGTGTGCCTCAAGCTTGCTCTTATAAAAGTAAATTTCAAGCTAATAACTGTAAGCCATTAACATTCATGCCAAGCAACAGTAGGTACACATACTGTATAAACGTCTATAAAACCTCTCATTTTCTTCTGACTACCTTCTTTTATTGCTATCATGCTGAGCAGATGAGAAATAATAATCTCCCCCCTGTAATAAGATATCAAGACGGAAATTAAGAGCTGCGAAACCTGTTGGAACGGGCTGTAGCAACAAAGACGGGAACATGATGTCCTGCAAGTGTAACATGCATGCTTTTAAATCTCCTGGCCGAAGGGTTGCGCATATAAATTCTAACAATTTCCATGCTCAAGGTACAATAAGTCAGAAATGATTGCTTTACCTTTTGAATAAAGGACAATACTACAAAGAAGGAAAAGAAGAAAGTGAACTTCTTTTTTTTTTGCTGTATAGATATATAGTGCAAAAAAAAAAAGAAAAGTCACACGCTTGTTCGAACACCTTTAGCTTTGAGGCCAATTCTCAATGTCTGAGAATGTCATGCTACCAGAATTCTTCTTTTACAAGTTGAGTCCTAGAACGTTCGTGTTCCATCAGGGGAGAAAGAAAAAGCTATAGATCGGGTCATTCAGTACATTCAGGTCATCAGTTAGAAGCAACCCCAGATCGTAACATTGCCTTCAGTCGCTTGTACAGTGGGTACTATGCATGATAGTTGCATCACTTCACGCGTTTCCCTTCTTTCCATGACTTACCCATCACTCTGCGCTAGGACATATCAGACAGCACAAACGTTTTCCATTGCTCCAAAATCCAGTCTCTTCTAATATGCCCTGTAGCAAACCTGATCATCTGCCCTTTTTACCGGATTAGTCTCACTCTCAAGTGGTTTCCTTTTGGCCACACAATTGTTTAGTCCCAATCCTGTGAGTTCACATTCCTCATCACATTTTGTTTAAGGAAATGCTCTTACAGTTCGTTCACTCTTAAACATACTGTAAGAGTGATCTCCATTCATGACTTCTTTTCCAGCCACAACCTTTCCATATAGTTACAGTTCAGCACTATCGTCTTGGACAGTTCTTAGCCCAATTTTAATCATTTCAGCAGTCGGTTAGTTGGTTTCTTTGCTTGTTGCAGGCCAATAATTTGACCGTTCTGATTTGGATTTGTTGTTGGACAGTGCAGGTCTATTGTATTGTAGGATAAATAAATGAGTAAATTAGTTGCAGATTAACTGCGTTTGAGAAACGGTTTGCAGAAGTGACTCGACGCTAAAATCACTGTAGATTATCAGCCATATTCCAAACCATTCACCAGCCATAACTCTTAATGCAAGAATGTTTAATTCCATTGACTTTTCAAAAGAAAGAAAGTTCATAAAGGATCAAGCTCAAAGAAGCATATTGATACGAGACAATTCAAACACAATCATGGGTCAAGAAAAGCTTTTTAATCAGCTTTCGAAATGCTTAAACCAAGCTTAATTAACAAAATCAGTCTGCCAAAACCTGCTTTTATTGTGTTAATCCAACCCTTCCTTATTCCAACAGTTAAATACTAATCAATGATAATTACATGAATACATGCTAATGTCTTTGCAAATTTGTGAGCGATTGTTGCTTTCAGTTGTGTTATTTCAAGGGGAACTTGAATATACTGGATGCACTGTCCTCCTCACGTCAAATGCCTGCTATTCCCTAGACCATATGCTGCGCAGATTATATAGGTTAAGATAATCAATCTTTTGTCAGATTGATCCTGCCAGCATCAGTTACACAACGCAATAGCATGTGGTCCAGTATTAGCAGAAACAAACCGCATGAACACATGCTGTACTTCAGTAGCGGATCTTCTATTGTGGATTATCTCCTCACATGCATTTATGAAAATTATTTAGCTGAATGTTGAACATTGCTCGTCTGAGCTGAGTCTAGCTGCAGGGCTTGAGATATTAGCTCAGAAAAAAAAAAGTACCATGTTGTTTTTGTTTTGTTTTTTTACTCCTTTAGTGACGTGATGGCAAGCTTAAAAGAGCATGTTTAAAGACAGATGGAGTGTGAAGTATGCATTTATTTTCCTGACCTGTGTCTCTTCTATTTACAGTATTTCCTGTTAATTAAAAGCTTGAATGTGAAGCACCGAAACAATTCATCAGAATTTTAAATTGTATGAAACCCCTAAAGCCTCAAAAGGTCTGATTTCTTTCTTTTTCTTTTTTTTTTTACTGGGCGCAAGTTATTTATTTATCTGCAGAAATATAAATGTATGCTAGGAAACCCACAGGATTGGGTAGATTGCATTTAGACATAAAGACCTTTATAGCTTTGTGTGAATGGTTGTTTAGCTTTGTGGTTAGATGCTGAGCTGTGTGTGCACAAGATAACTTATTGTCTTATTTTGTTAAATATCTCTGACATGCCGTTACAGTAATGCAACCTTTTGACGCTACTAAGATTTACAATTTAAGGTCATCAAAATTTCTGAAAAACAAAATAAAAAACAAAACATAAGGGGCGTTCAAGTCAAACCGGGACTTGTTGGCATTTACAGAATACTTCAAGCACAGCATAGTGATGAGACTCCTCACTGCAGTAAAATATTTGAATGGTGTAAATAAGGTCATATTTCCATGAATGACAATCCCAGAAAGGTGGCTCGATGCTAACGGCAATTCGTTCTCGTGAACATTCATCTTACTCCTTTAAAAATCAACAGATAACATGTTGCCAACTTGCGGAAAATCTGACCTGCATCTTTTTGTTTGTTTGTTTTAATGCAGCCATATTGAATAGATTTCCCCAGCATTGGTATAGGAGTCAAAGGAACTGGAGTGTACAATATAACGGAATAGTGTAGCGCTATTGCCAAGGTGCGATCTCGATGCGGTAGTGTTCAATTACAAGGCTTGTTAATAATTCGATGCAGCTGAATACTATACGGTATATATTTCAAGTTTATTTCTGTTTGGAAAGGAATTTGACAGCCCACACACACTTCCACACTTGTATCCTGAAGAAATAGTGTGTAGACTTTCGGAAAGTTTGAAAAAGCAAAGAAGCGAAGCAGAAAGTGGATGTTCTTGTGTGCAGTCTGTCATAAGCAGACGGGGACTGTTCCTGATCAGTCCTTCTGAGACATTTATGTACCTGAACTGTCTACTCAAACCCAAATGTTCAGTGACCCGAGCTGTCTAAACATCTAACGCGCTGGTAAATTGGCTCGGCTAACTTCAGTGATCTGAGACATTTACCTGAACTGTCTACTCGTATCCGGATACGCTCATCTCTTTTTCTGAGTAACACTTCTTCTCCCACACACTGCTAGGCTCTCATTCTGTTTTCTCCTTTGCACCTTTTTTTCCCCCAGTTGGCTCGATCTGTCCACACTCCCTTGTCATTAGTGTGAGCTCGAACTCCTTCCATAGCCTCACTTTCTTTCCAGCATCAGCCCTTCTTCTTTCTGCGCTTCTGTCTATCAAACCCACCACAATCACCTCCACTCCTCCCCACACACACACACACACATACACACACAGGGCTCATTTCGCTCGTTGTGTCCATCCTGCCTATACACCCTTCCTTTCTCCGCAGTCTCCCATGAAACACCCATCTGCTTCTTTTCTTTCTGCAAAGCTCATCAAAGCGTGTGTGGCGCAGTCGAATGGCCTTGGATCCTGCAGAGAGAGAGAAACACCTTGTGCTTAAACAGCAGATCATATCTACGATTATTCTCCAGACTGGCACAGTAAATCGCCACCTGTTCCATCTTCATGCTGACAAGTTGTTGGCACACCATGTTCCGCCCCAGCGGTTTGGACGGAAAAGGAGTCCCAATGCACCAGTGGCCAGAAGTATGTGGACACCAGAACAGAACTTGTTCATACTGTATGTCTGGGACTCTCTGTATCCACATTCTAGAATTGATTTCAATTAACTATTAGAAAAGACTATCATTTTTGACATAATCGCCTTGGTTTTCAATACACTTTGCCGATCTGTCAACATGCCACGAATGCATCGCTGTTTTCACCTCTTCATTACCTGCGAATCTTCGTCCTCGTGTAGCTGCTTTAAGGGAAACAAACAACAAACGTCTGATGTAGGGAGGTCAGGATTATAAGGAGGATGCTTTAACACTTTTACTGTACTGTAACACCACTAGAGTGTCGACAGCATGGGTCAAGCAAGATCACAATACCTTTGCATATCAGTTCTGGGTTTTGTCCAGTAAAACTAAGCAGCTGATTTCATTATAAAAGGTTGTACTTGAGACAGCCTCCATTCTTCTAAGAAATACTGTATATTGGAATGGGGCGTTCTTGAAGTCAGTTACTGATGTCAGTCAAGGAGGACTGGTACGCAGCTGCTGGAGGTCAAGTTCAGAGTTGTGATTCGGATGGAGGTCAGGGCTCTGTGGAGGCCGCGTGCGTTCTTTTACACCGCCCCATGGCAGCCCATGTCATTACTCACTATGTTGACGGGGACAGTGACATGCTGGAGCGCGGCTAGGCCCCTTGGTTCCAGAGGGGGTAGGGGGAAGTGTAACGCTAAAATACAATAAATTGTGAAAGAAAGCACTGCAACATAATACCTAAAAGTAAAACATGTCAGCGCTATCTGTACAGTTCTTTAATCCGTGTGTACGGCATTTGCATGTTCTCCCTGTGCCTAGTGGGTTTCCTTCAGGTACTCCAGGTTCTTCTTCCAACAATCCAAAAAACTGCAGATTAGGATAATCGATGTTTCCCGTCTTGTGCTTGCGTGCCCCGTGATGGATTCCAGGGTCCTTGACTCTAATCTCAGCAATCTTACTATATTATGAAAGAACGTTCTTGACGCTTCCTAAAAGTTTCTTTTTTCTTTTGAGTATGTAGACCATGAAAGGTTATTTTCCACAGCAGAATCAATAAACTTTGCTTCTCACTGACTTTACTATCGGCTGTATAAATAAAGGGAAATTAAACTCCCTCTATGGTTTGTGCGCTGTGCTCCGAATCAATGATGAACGCTTTTCTCTTTGACTTACCCACAAACTGTAAATGCTGTTATTTCCACCGTTATCAGACTCACTGAAAGGAGTTTGGTTTTCTCTAGCGCGCGTTTTCCTTCCCGAGATGAAACAAGATGCCGATCATTGCTTAGCAATAGCCATTAAACGTTTATTATCCGGAAGGTTTTTTTTTTTTTTTTTTTTCACGTAAACATATATTTAACTTGAGACCCTGTAATACAATCCTTATCCATGAAGACTGATGGCAAGTTTTTAGTTCTCACCAGATGTATTACTGCAGGCATTATCAACCGAATTCTCTTTATTAACTACACACTATGGCTTGTTATTATTTATTGCCCATTTGCTAACAGCGAAACTGTTTGTGACATGGCCTGCAAACGCAGAATTGTTGAGCTTTGAGCTGTTGTTGTTTTTGTTTTTTCCCCCTGTGCCATTTGAACTTTGACCTCTACAGGTTCAAACACAATTTTCTTGCTCTGTTGTAAGATTCAGGTATTTCTCCCCTTTGGTGTTCCTAATTCCTTGGCAACTAATATCTAGTCTCCTGTTTTCCTGGTCTGTTCCTATCTCCACTCATATCCTGTCCCTGGTTTGTTACCCGGCTGTGTGCACCTGTTCTATGTGGCCTACAACTAATATACTATATTTTCATACCTTCACCACCAAGTGGTGTTTTGGGGTTGTTCGTGCATTTGTCCCTCTAATTGAAAATAATTTTTCAATAATTCTCACCTAAAGCATGTACCCAGGCTGCACTGTGGCTTAGTGGTTAGCACTGTTCGATTCCCGCCTCTGTGTGCATGGAGTTTGCATGTTCTCCCTGTGCTTGGTGGGTTTCATCTAGGTACTCTGGTTACCTCCCACAGTCCAAAGACATGCAGATTAGGCTAATTGGTGTGTGTGTGTGTGTGTGTGTGTGTGTGTGTGTGTACAGTATGTGTGTGTTCTGTGGTGTATTGGCGCCCTGTCCTTGTGCCCCAAATATGCGACCTGTATACAGGATTAAGCGGTATATATATATATATATATATATATATATATATATATATATATATTGGGTACATGAGTGAGCATGTACCCAAATTTAAGGACTTATTATTTAGAGGAAATGTTTAATATTTCCATTTGATAGATACGTATTACAATCTATGAATGTGTTTTCATTAAGTTTAACCATTGGTGGAAGAAAAATAGCTCAACTAAAGAAAGAAGACTTTCAAAGCTTTAATAGGACAAAGCACCACTAGTGTTCCTTTACTTATCCAACAGTCCCAAAATCCTCGCCAAACAGGTGTAAAACATTTGTTTGTTTTTTGACTTTTGAAACTAACAACAATAAAATAAAAAATAATAATTTAAAAAGCACATTAATAATGTGAAAAAAAGGTAAATCAACAAAACCTGTAAACCCCTGCCACATCCAAAAATTAGAGTGTAAATAATAATGAAAACTATATAATATCGTGGTATAAATACAATTTTAATATTTCAACACTGTGCAAAATGTAAATCTTAAAACAAATAAAGCCGTATTGAGTAATGCAACAATGCTGCAGCACCCCCTTGTGCATAATGTGGCGCACACAGGTTTTCTCCAAAATACACGATCAGCATGTCAGTGGAAGGATTGACACGTTAACTAGCCAGTGGTAAAAAGGTTCAGTCTTTCTTTAAGCACATCTGCTGGTTTTCTTTCAAGATTTTAGAAAGACAAAATGCACTGTATCTGGTTTATGCACAGATTTTGTCCCATCAAACAAGCAGGAAGCAATTTACAAAGGGGTGGCTCTGCATTACAAAATGTCATGAACGTTACACTCTAAATTCATTCCTGGACTTTAGTAGGTATGTAAATACAACATTTTACAACAAAAATGCATGTCACTTCTTTCAGTGCTCCTTAAGGGGTTAAAGCACAGTTTCAGAGAAGGACAAGAAGGACTAGTCTTGTTGGCGGCACAGGAAACCCTGTCGATGTCGAGTCTCTGATTTCGACCTGTTTGATGCTGCCTGTCGGATTTTGATTTGCATTTATTGATGCATAAAGTGAATGTATGCACTTGTTCTCGATTTAATATTTTATTACCTACCTGTAGCAACATTACACCAGAAAAACAATCCAGACTATCTCATGCATATTCTGAGACATTTGAAATGGAAAAAAATCTGTCAGTTGAATGAGAGGGAGATTTTGTTTTCCGTTCCTCCCATGTATTCGCATTGTTATCAATGGAAACCCGTCCCTGGCCTGATGAGTGCAGAGTGAATTTGCCAGAATACATTTTTATCTTTTGGCTGAGCGTAGCGTTTGCATTTCACGTAAATAACAACTGCCCACACAGTTCAATTTCAAGTGAGCAATATAATGTCACACAGTGAGTCAACATGTTTGTACTTTAATTTTTATATCATTCCACCTAGACCTACCCGTATTGTGGAATTGCTATTGATTAAGCCAAGGGTGAGGAGTGGCTTACCGTCTATAACTTCTTAAAATTCATATCACGTCCTAGCGCAAGTAAAATTTGATTTTTAACAGCTAATGCTGATTTAAAACAGTGTATCTGGCTAATGTTGAAAGGTGATGGTGGCTCTAAAAAGGACTGGCAGCAAAATCCTTTCCTTCATTTCTTTCTCGGTTTCAGTGTTTCCTTTGTTCATGCTTCTAGGTGACAGTCTAACCCACGGAGAGGTGAAAGGCATTTGTTTCTCAGTTCCAGTGAAGGGACACAGTCTTTATGTCTGTCGGTTCCATTGGAAAGAGGTGTGGCCTTTGTGCCTTAATCCCAAAACGTATGCGTGGCCTGGACCATCCTATTCCTATCAGTCATCCTTTTAGATGCTTCTACAACTTGACCGGAATCCTCCTGTGCCTAATGGAATTCACTGGACATAAAGAAAGGCACACACCTATCTATAGAAGGTGTCACTGTAAATGATGTATGTCAAAGCAAAAAGAAAAAAGAAAAAAAAAAGCCATGAAGTCAAGAGAATTATCTGTAGACCCGCAAGACAGCATTGATTGATACAAGAAGATTTCTGCAGCATTGACAGTGCCCAAGAGCGCAGGAGCCTCCATCATTCTCAAATGGAAGAGATTTAGAACAACCAAGATCTGGGGATGTCATCTGGGATGAAGGGTCTTGGTCAGAGAGGTACAGTAACCAAAAACCAAACAAGCATCACTGTAAATGAGATCCTGAGATCCCTTGTGGAGAATACAGAAGGACAACCTTTATGGTACAGGGCCAGGCAGAAGCCATTCCTCACTAAACATCACATGACATCCTGCAAGAAGTTGGCAAAAAGTAATACCTTTGAAGGATTGAGAAACAAAATCTTCTGGTTTGATGATACAACGATTGAACTAATTGGAAGCAGGAAGTTGCAGTGGTGGAATCATCATACCGTGGAGATGTTTTTCTGAGACCGGAACAGGGAGACTAGACAGCATAGAGGGAAAATTAGAAGCAGAAGAATAAAGAGCTATCCTAAGCGAGAACCTTCGTCAGAGTGCTCCTCAGGATCTCAGGCTGAGGCAATGGTTTATATTTCAACAAGACAAGCGTAACGCCAAGAAAACGCACGAGTGGCTTCAGAACAACTCCGTGAAAGTCTGGCCCAGTCAGACCCCAAATCCAGACCAAATTCCCATGGAGCATCGCTAGAGAGACCTGAATATGGCTGACTGCTGATGCTGCCCATCCAACCAGGCTTCAACGATTCCGCCAGGAAAAATGGAAGAACCTTCTAAAAGAAAGAAGCACCATTCACAAGCAGACTTGATGCTGCCAGAGGTGCATTAAACCAAAGGCCGAACTATTATGTCAAAATTGTTTCGTTTGATCAATCAGCCTTGGCCTAGTAAAGGTATAATATCTTTTCCAGCATCTGCATTATTGAGGATCTCAATAATACTCATAAGGCCTTGATAGAAAACATGACATAGCAACGTAATCAAACTTTGCTGACACAAAAAACAGGTCTCTTGTATGCATATTCATGAGTGTTGCAACGTTATTTGCTCTTTGCTTACATATCTGTCAAAAATATGACTAAAATAAAATGCATTATAACCTCAACCTGAACACAGCCAGACAGTTCTAGTCATAGTTCAAAGCTGCTTTTAACCACTTTATGTGTCTGGGGAAAATGATTTTCCAGCATGAGTGAAAGCTCAAAAAGGGTGTTTATTGTGTAGATGTTCAATATTATCAGTTGGTATAATATCATTTCAAAACATTGTATTATCCTTAATGTTTGGAGGCTGTAAAAAGGAAAATCGGTACAAATCTTTAGCTGGGAATGAAAACCCAGACACCGATATTAGACAGAACCAAATGAAGCCTGGTTTTTGCTATTACCTTGCCGTTATGGGTGATGCTATCTGCTATTATGTGCCGAGGGAGAGTTACTGATCCCTGTTTCGAATCTGATTTTAACTCTGCGAAAAGATCAGCGCGCACAGTGTCATTGTAATGGATGCATTTTTCTCTTTCAGCCATCTACAATAAATCTTCGAAATCTTGATCAGCAACAGCCTTAATATAAAGAAAAACAAGTTGTTTGCAACAGTCATGTCAGTTGTATTCCATGCGTGAATCGCTGAGTGGAAGTGGTTAATGCACTTAAATTAACAGTGAGCTTCAAACGCAATCAGTGCAAGTGGAGGAGTCTCGCTTTTAATTGAGTTGTTGCCTACGTTGGTGATGTTTTTTTTTGTTTTTTTTAGGTCAACGGAAAGGACAGCGTTGCGATAACTGCAGATGAATTTAAGCATTGTTGAACTATTTCAACTGAAAATGGCTGACCTTCAGCTGATCAATGCTGCAGGGCTTGTAAACTCTTGCGAACAGTGTATGGGCGCATAAAGCAATATTTGTTTCAAAGGCTGAAAAAAGAAAAAAAACAGGGAATGACACTCTCTGCGATAAATGAAAGCGTGGGCGTGGGTGACGGTGCCAAAACTTCTTTCTTATGTAAAGAATATAAATGGATACAGACAACCGAAAAGCATATTTCTTTCTATAGAAATTCGTTATCATTCCAGCGTCAGGATGCGAGCCTCAAGGTTTCTCTTTTGTGTTATCTTCACAAGATTTTCCTTACCACCACTGGCTGGGTCATTAGGGATCTAAACCTACAGCTGGATTCCAGTCAAGTGTCTATTGTATAAGGATTATACGTATCTTTATCACACAGGTCATGCTCATTCATTTAGCATCATGTCACTCAGTCACTCAGATGTAACCACCAAGGATACGACTTTTCCTTTTACACCCCATGCACATTACCCTCCAGTGACATGAAGTTTATTACCCTTATTTCATATAGTGTATGAATTGCTGATTAGCTGAGAAGAAAAAGTATAGTAGCTAGGTACAACCAAAATGGTCGGTTAATAGAAATAATGTATTGTGAGGTCGACTTACTGTAAGCAGCAACATAGAAGCATAGAGTTTAAACTTTATATATATATATATATAATTCCAATATACTGTAAATGTCACCCAATTGAGGAATTCGCAAATGTGGCATGAAGGTAAATTCGGGGTGTGATTGAATGTGACTACGTTGCATTACATCTGCACAGTGTGCATGCCACATCACTGACTATCTGACTATGCTACAGTATATTTAACTAATATGTGTACTCAGCCATGCTTAAAGGGCTTATCACATAATGTACCTGTGGAGTGCAGCAGCCTGAGGCCATATTAACATTCCAAAATCTGTTCATTTGCTATACCGTATGCCTGCGGCTCATTCTGTTTGACTGGCACACTGCACAGATGCAATGTAATTACATACAGTAATGCACATGTCTCATACAATCATAACTCCTAATTTACGTTCATGTGAATGGCTGAAATTATAGAAGACATCTAATAGGTTTCACGGAACGGCCCTTTTGAAAATTTGTGAAATTAACCATGAATCCACACACTAATGCAGGGCTGCCCATGAACATTGAATCGGTTTGTAAATGCAGATTCATTAGTCTTAAACTAAACGTAATAACAAAATACATTTGTGAATTCGGATGACTAAATACATTTGTAAATCATTGCCCCAAAGTTTGAAGCACACAATTATATAAAATGTCGGCTCAAGCATGTGTACAAAGTGAGGTTCAGGAAAACATGATTTACTAAGGTTAATGAGTGTCCTGCACCGACCCCTGACTTCAACCCCATTTTAGACCTTTGGGATGAACTACTGCACCCTAGACCTCCTCACCACCCACTTAATCTCATTGGCTGAATAGGCACAAATCCTTAGAGCCAACCCTCCAAAATATACTGGAAAGCCTTACCCGAAGAGTGGAGGCTGTTAGAAGAGCAAAAAAGCATTACATCTGGAATGGAATGTTTAAAAAGCACATATGCGTGTAATTAGTCAGGCCATATAATGCATCTCCTGAGTGAAATAATACGTCACGACAGCAACACTACAGTACAATTAACTAATAGTCGTCTGTCTTCATGTACTGTCATACTGTACAGATTTGTTCAAATGAATTCTCCCTATGAAAACACTCCACCACTATTGTTTCCTTGTCTAGGTAGCTATGCCTAACCTTCGAACAGAAGGAAGAACTAACCTACTTGTGCAAGGAGCAGGGGCACGGTGCCCGTTACAGACTGCTACAACTGGTTAATCCACCAAGACTTGTTTAGAGGCTCCCTCTTTGAAGCAGCTCCGACTCAGCCACGTCTTGGGAATAAGAGTGAATCTTAATGATTCAGAAAACAGGTGCGAATAGCAATGGGATGTGACCTGAGGGCACAAAGCCAATTCCTTCCTACAGCCACACATCCCAGGCTTCAGATCAGAGCCATACAATGGAGTCAACTGACCATGAAAGAGACAGATGAGGCAGTGAGATGGAAAGAGGTGTGACTATCTTAAAGGCGTGCAATGAATTATAAGCACTGTAAAAGTCTGGGTTTTTTTTTTTTAACTTATGATTCTGTCGTCAGTATTTTGTGTGATTTATAATCGGCCTGAGCAATGAGTGATTACCATCCAAAGGCTGTTAGGTGGGAAAAAAGGATGACGGACTAAGCGGTCCAGCTCGTTCTTACTTATTATACCTGTGACTATGCCGTCAAAGACATGTTACATATTTTATATATATCTGTATATAAAAATCTGTATATAAAAAATCTGTATATAAAATACTTGTAAAAAAACCTTGTCTTTTTTCAAGTATTTTATATACAAACTTATTGGAAAGAGTATTACCCCAACTTGGAGAGGAACCATTTGTGATAATGTTACTGACCATGACGTGCAACCAAAAATGGCAGCAATGAAAAAGTATTGAATCATAAAAATTCGAATTTCTAAATATTTCATTGAGTACCCTTTAAGTGGTTAATATTCTCACTATAAAAAAGGAACATATATAATCTCCTTGGGACATAAATAACAACAACAATGCTTATTTATGTATTTATCATTTATCTGTTTTTTGTTTGTTTGTTGTTTTTAGTTATTTAAAACATAAACATAGTATATTCCTCATCCAAATGGTTGAGAAGTCGTTTCATGATAAAAGTAACAATATATTTATAAACAACAAATCAGAAAAAAAAGGTCACTTTATGTGTTTTTTTTTTTTTTCCATTATATCTACTTTATGTCTTGTGGTATGCTATGGAGAGGCTAAAAATTTATAATTTAAAGATGCAGCTATACAGTATTTATATAGTGGATTTTTTTAGGATAGCATACCTCAGCCAAGTGGTATAGATGGCCCATTCACCATATATACTCTATAGTGCTTTACAATGTGCTCTACCAAAATGTTGAGCAGAATTTTAAAGGGTTAGTTTTTTTCAAGTCTGTCTTAAATTAAAAAAAAATCCAAACTATCCTTGTAAAGGATTAAGATATTTGTTACGGTAACTGCATATAATCTATTGTGGATACCAAAAATGAAACTTAAACAGGCTTATACAGTAGGCGCATATATGCATCACAGTTCATACTCTTTCCCTTGGCAACCAGTGAATTGGCGTTATTCCAGCCAAAATTCATTCATGTGTTGTACGAGCACTGCTTAGTTCAGCTGAGCGAGCAGAAAAGTTTTCAGGTATCTATGTATTATTTGACGTATTGCTGCGGCAAGGAGTCAAAAATCATAAATGCTACTGCTACCCTGTAGATCTCTGCTTGTATATCTGATTTATATCCAGACATATGACTTTGTATATGTTCTGTAGCTATTTATTAAGTATATGCAGCCATATTTCTCAAGCCTCAAGGGAAACCATGGCAACGGACAGTAATTCAGAATAACAGTGTAGAAATCTGAATTTATATCAGATTTTTCCTTTAAAACCATTGGTACTTTTCTAGTCTGTATTATGATTTTGAGAAGACGATACATTCTTATATATGGATTTACTGGCAATTCAGAGTGATCCTCAGCCTATGTTAGAAGCATTTCTATAAGTGTTCACAGAACAATTCACTAACAGTTCGCGCACTAAAGGGAGATTACTTGCGCAGCCTGAGTGCACTGTGTGCCAGTGATTGAAGGGTGTGTGAGTGCACTCGAAGTTAAAAAACAGCCCAAAGACAAACTGAGACCAACTCATTTATGTGGTAAATGCCATGCTATATAACACTGAAGTCTGCAACAGCCATTAAACCCTTGTCAGAGTCATGGCACATCAGAATTGATTGTGTTTGTACTCTGATTGCTTCCAGCGTCTATGGGAATTCTATAGCTTAAACAGATATAGAAGAATATGAATCAGGAAGCGCATATAACAGTCATATCTTAAGAAATAATTGTACCTTGAACATTATACAACAGTTAGTTCTGACCATAGGATTAGAGGCATTACACAAGTGCTGATATAAAGCATAACAGCACTGCGACAATTAGCTATATGTATCACTCCACATCACAGGTCTTCTGACAATTGTTAACTGTCGGGTGCTAGCGTGGGTGACATTAGGTTGGTACGGGCCTTAGTGCTGGAAAAAGGGGAGATCAGCTGCCTGCCAAATCACCATATCAGATGCAATAAAACAAGCAAGAAAAACATATCTGATAATGGCTTCCAAGTTGTTCCAAAACATCTCTGAATCATCCTTGTTTTGTTCACCCCTAACACACAAAGCTAACATGTTTCTCAGGACTGTTCAAGACCTCTATGGTTTATTCTCCTCACCTCAACAGGTTACATCAACATAAAAAACTTAATCTGATGATAACAAATGGCATTTGTAGAACTGTTGTACAAAAGCAATGTCACATGAGAGGGAATGCTGTTGTACTAAATATCAGCACGGCTGTGATATCTTTGGTGCACAGGTTGCACCCTCGTGCCTACAGCCACATCATGGCGTTGTCGATATTCAGCATAACAGCACTCCATCTGATTTGATATTGCTTAATCATGCTATCCTTGTATAGGTAGTTGTACAACAGTCCTTTAATTCGTGGGGGTCCAGCCCTGGTCCTCAAGAGCTGCAGCCCTGTATGTATGTAAGTAGTGCTGGCAGGTGTGCTCAGGTATTGGCAGGTGTGCTCAGCCAATCAGAAACTGGAAGATACCATCTTAGAGGGGTGGAGTGAGGGAAGACAAAGTAAATTTTTATCTTCCAGCTTCTGATTGACTGAACACACCAGATCCAGGTAATCAGCAGCGAGTAGTGCAGGGATAATTGGAAAGTTAGTGGATTTCTGTCTCGGAAGAATCAAGGGTTTAAACTAATATAACCATGATTTTCTTACTGGATTTTTCTCAGGTCGTCAGCGTATCTACTGCCAAGCATTCAAGCAAAGTGAACTTCACTATCTGACATTACCAATTTTTCACTGAGCCCCTGAGTGCCTATATTAAAAAGTATTTACTTTACTTTGGAATAAACATTATAAATAATTATGATGTAATAATAAAGACTTTAAGTGGAATATCAGATATAACACCAACTAAAATATCATACTTTAAAAAGCAAGAAACTAAGAATGAGGAAAACTGTTATTACAAGTAATCAAATGAACGCTGGACTACTTGCACACCCCGTATGAATTGTGGAGTAACACACTCGTGGATAAGACTTGCCATCTAATTTAGCTTCTAATTGAGAAGTCTGTCATCAGACAAGTGTGGCATGTTTTCCAGTCAGGGACACAGCAGAGAAATCCTCCCCTCTCGCCCGCTCAACACGCGGGACAGGACTCCACTAAACGGGATGGATATGCTCATCTGCATTCATCCACTGGCTGAAAGCCAAATGGCTTCCCACACGTTATAAGTGCACCACATCTAAAATGAAGAAACGGCTCCTATACACTCTACAGTGGGTTTTATATTCAAGCCAGTTGGGAATTATGCATTCTGATTTTCATGTCTGATTTCACATTCTACAGCCGCATATCGAAGTTAGCACTTTGTACTCTAGCTCCACAATAGGAAACTGACATACCAAAGGAACTTGCGCACAAATTGGAATGAAGGCCAGAATAAATATAAACGCCCTGTTAAACAGTTTGGCTGAAATACCAACAACAGTGAGAAATAAGCTCAATCTCCGTCAAGGTCATGATGGATCCGGATGCTTTCCCAGGACTCCAAGCTGAAATAATGATGCACCCACAATTGCCTATTCAGACCAAGGGTTAACCACCTATCAGCGTGTTTTTTTGGGGGCAGAGGAGGGAGGAAAAAAACATGGAAAAACATGTACAAAGAATTTAACTACAGATGGCACCACTAACTAAAATCTACAGTATGTAATGTTACAGTACATGCAAATGTTATTGCATCATAGCTTAGAAGGGCCAGTCATGTTCCAGAATAGAAATCAAGACTAGGCAACAATGGATTATACTAAGGAGTTAGGTGTGGAAGTTGTTTTCTAATGTATAGAGCTGAGTGATATTAAGGGGATAGATATAGACCTGAAAGATCTAAGCGTGTGTATACAACTAGGTTGAAAACGAGTCCGACCTGGCAAACTGGTGTCATCTCCATGCATACTTTGTGGTTTACAAAATTTAACGTCTGTTCAGCTGGAGACCCGCAGTCGACCTCGCGCTCACTTATCTTCGCTCCAGTGAACACAGCGTTCTAGTGAAATTTCTTTCAGCTTGCACATATTGTTTTATTGTCTTCACAAAACATGAAATATAACCACAGTGAACGGGGATTCGAGCCAAATGAATCACAGCTGCTTGAGGATGGAAACCTGGCACCAGAAAACATGTCCTTCATTCTTATGAATTGACAGAGCAGGTCATATGCAAGACTCTTTTCAAAAATTAAAAATAACTTTCAGGTTATAAGTATGCATGGAGATGACACCAGTTTGCCAGGTTGGACTCGTTTCAACCTAGTTGCATTGCTCTTGATGGATTGATACTGGGAAGGTTTATGTCATGCTGGTCTTATTAAAATAATACAAATTTAATATAACAATAAAAAAAATCCACCGTTTACTCCAGATCCTAAAATTGAAAAACTACACAGTGAAACATTTTGAAGCTAATCTGTAGACAGCAGATGCACACTGGCACATTTCATCTGTCTTTAGGAACCTGGTGAGGCCAAACATACTATATGAAGATGAAAACAGAAAACAAAACATGTAACAACAACAGAAAAAAGTTAATACTAAGCTTTGGATAATTTGTTTCATTTTTTGGACAATGTTATGCCTTACAGTTGGTGTTATTTTTCTTAATTTGATTATTATTATTAGTAGTAGTAATTAATAATAGTAGTAGCAGTAATATTAAAGCAGAGGCATAAGCTGTAACCTACAGTACTTATAGCAACGTTGTGACCTACAGTATCTAGGAAACCTCTACATCAGAGATGTGAAGACTCCAGGCTACAGCCAGCCGCAGTTTCAAAAAAGGGTTAGCCTCAAATACAAGAAAGTCAGCACTTTTTGAAAATAAAGTTACGCCTACAGAAACAGAAAGTAAGTTAGAACTGATGAGTAGTATGAATATTTGATATTATCCAATTTTAAGCAAGAGCTACATTCAGAAAGGAACATTAGCTGAGAAAGGGTACATGTACATGAGCACCAAAAGGCAACATCTGAATGTACTTTTACATCAGACATTATTATTATTATTACTATTGTTGTTATTATTATTATTATTATTATTATTATTATTATACCTTGTATCAAACACAATGAAATGTGAAAAGAATCACCTTATGAGTAATGGTCTGGTGACAGTTTTGAGTAATACGGCTACTAATTATGTGTGCATAATTTGAAACACCATCTCTGTAGATGCAAGTGTACTAACTCTGTTATTGTTCAGCGGCTACATCAGCATATGAAAAGGTACACAGTGGTGCTGTGATAGTTTAACACAAAGGCAGACACAAAACTAAAACATGTGCAGGCTACATTCGTTTCGCACATAATCTTTTTTCAGCAGATGTTAGAACGGCTCTCTCCTGGACTTGATACGGCTCTCCACTCTTATCACAACTGATGGTTCTAAGAGTTTAGAGAGCAGGTTTAGTCACCACTGTGTAAAGCGTGAATTTCTTTGTGCATCGTCTATGAGCTTCTCTTAAAATGAGCTTCCCAATGACCACTCAGTTGTTGTTGTTGTTGGACATTCAGCTACTGCCTTCTTGGGGTCACCACAGCGGACCATCCAATCTGCACACAACTTTGGCACAGTTTTTGGTCGAATGCCTTTTTGACATAACCTTTCCACTTTATCCGGGCTTGGGACCGGCACTGCATCCAATGGCTGGGGTTTGGGTCAAAGGGAGGGGAATTGAGTGGGAATGAGCCACCAATGCCCCTCCCTTTGACCCAATCAGTGATATCCACTATTCCCAATAACCAGTCACTGATCAGCATCGTCATAACCACCCTCACTCATTATTCATATTACTATTATTATTCATAATAACCAATCACTGATCACCATTATTTCAAAAGAATAATCTCTAACCATTATTCCCTATGACCAACCAAGATTACCATTGTTTCTCTACAACCATTCACCTTTCTAGATAGGAAACTCAGGTGCAACATTCACAGTGCTTAGTAACGTTTCCCAGCAGTTTTCAGAAAGAAGAGTTTTCCGAGTTTTTACTTTTCAGCTAACTTCACATTTTCTTGGTAAAATGACATGGTGTGTTGAGAGAGAGAGAGAGAGAGAGAGAGAGAGAGAGAGAGAGAGAGTGAAGGGGGGCTGGTGAGGTTGTTTATAACAGGAGTTAACTTGACTTAGACGTTTCACAATCGTAAATCTGGTAATAAATCAATAAAATGAGTGGCATGTTGTTCATGAATAAATTAAACACTGTACTTTTTAATCAAATCTCTCTGATGTAAGATGAGTAACACATTCCAGCCTGTACTGTGGATTATCTGCATGGGTCTGTGTGCATGGAGTTTGCATGTTCTCCCCGTGCTTAGTTGGTATTCTCTGGGTACTCCGGTTTCCTCCCACAATCCAAAAACATGCAGATTAGGCTAACTGGCCTTCCCAACTTGCCTGTATTGTGTGAATGTGCTCGTGAACATTGACCAGAGGTCCTACCACAGTCGTGATAATAGGAATGGTCACTATTGACCTTCACGGCTGACAGTTCCTATGTGTGCATCCTGTTTTACTGTTCTTTATTCTTCCTGTAATACGTTTCGGTAGACTTGCATAGCTTGCATATGATTTAATAAATCTGTTAATTAGTCTATGGCGTCATCTGGTGACTTTGTAAACACACTCGTGGTACTTTTACTCCCTGAAAAGAGATCGCAAGTCTGTTTATTTCCGTCATCACATTCTAATAATCCTGTAAAGTATGTCTAATGCCAAACTGAAATGAAGCATATATACTGAGGCAGAGTGTTGTGTGACTGACGCGTTAACGCGCTCGGACACTCCCCTGAACGAGCGGCGCGCTGACGGTGAGGTGGAGCACAGAAGCGACCCTTCTTTATGCCGCGTGCAGAGTGCAAAAGGAACGGAGCAACAGGGCGCGCGCGCTGCAACGGCCACCGCGCGGCCATGCGCTCTCGCCGCGCTCCACTACACTGACTCAGACTCGGAGTGGGTTTTTTTTTCCCCTCCCCGCCACGCGGGCACCGGAGCCGCGCGCTCACTGTGCGTCTTTGCTGTGCAAAAATGTGCCTGAGCGAATCCGCGCCGAGGGAAAAGCGCGAGCGCAGCTCTGTGCGCGAGGCCAGCGAGCTCTTCCTGAAGCACACGAGCTTTCACGGACTCAGGCACGTCTTCCTCGGAGGCTCGTATCCGCGGCGCGCGGCGTGGCTCATCGCGTTCCTCGCCTCGCTCGCGCTCCTGGTCGCGTGGTCCTCGAACCGCGTGCGCTATTTGCTCTCGTCGCCCGTGCACACCAAGGCGCACGTGGTGTACGCCACGCGCCTCGTCTTCCCCGCGGTGACCATCTGCAACCGGAACCTGCTGCTGCCTCGGCGCATGAGCAAACCGGATATCTTCAGCGCGGGACGCTGGCTCGGGTTACTCGGGAAAAACCGGCAAGTCTCCGCGGGCGCGGTGGAGGCTCTGGGCGCGCGAGGGGATTCATCCACGCCGTTCCGCGCGCTGGATTTCAGTCGGTTTCTGCCGCCGCCGCGCGAGGCGCAACCGTCCATGCGACAGCTGCTGGACCGGCTCGGGCATCAGCTGGAGGAGATGCTGCTGTACTGCCGCTTCCAAGGCGAGCGCTGCGGCCCGCGCAACTTCAGCACTGTAAGTGCGCGCGCGCGCCCGTGTGTGTGTGTGTGTGTGCAGGTGTGTTCGGATTTACCGTTCATATACCGTGTCTGTTTTACGCGCAAAATTCTCAGTAGGTTACTTGGTTTATGTTTCTTGCCAGATGAACAACAAAACATGTCATTTTAAATTCTAGACCTGCAGTCGGGGAAAAAAGTGGAATCTGGGTCATTAACATTTTAATGAAATGTATTTCTTCTTTCACACATGGAACGTCTTTAACTTAGCATTAACTTACAGTACTTTGAAATTTCATGAATACACAAAGTAGAGCTTAATGCATTATATAATTAGCATTTTATAATCAGCATTAGAAACATTATAATCTCTACTTAGATATAGACTTAGCTCATATACACACACACACAGATTTAATAACTGGTGTGGTAGCTCAGTGGTAGGTTTCTCACCAGGCAGAAGGCCCAGGTTCGATTCTTAGTCATGTAGTCTGAAAAGACACGACGGCTGACCTAAGACCTGTCTAACCTATCTGTTTTTTAGATGTTTGTGTTAACCAACACCCCCCCCCACACACACACACACACTCACACAGACACCCATAAACACACACAAATTTTTTTTTTTTAAACTTCTAACTTTTCAAAAAGGTTTGACTGATGGCACTTATAGTTAGTAACCTATTAACCCAGTACTGTATAACAATCTATCCAATGAAAGCACTTTTGTAAGTTGATCTGGATAAGAGCGTCTGCCAAATGCCCAATTGTAAATGATTCCCATCCAATGGCCAAACCCCAGCCACTGGATATAAGGCTGGTGCCAAGCCTGGATAAAATAGGAGGATGGCGTCAGGAAGGGCACCCGGCGTAAAATCTGTGCCAAGTTGTTTGTGCAGATCAGATGGTCCACTGTGGCGACCCTTCGATGAGAGCAGCCGAAAACACCAACCACAACAACTGGTGTTACTTCTCTTCCCGGTAACACCTATGACAATTTAGAGAAAAACAGTTGTAAACATTTACTAAATAGCCACCATATGTAAGACCACATGGTTTTCAATTATGTCAAAATCAAAAAATTATTAGATGTGGTCTTTTTCTTTGTCCAATTTTATAATATTTTATATAATTTTATAGCTATAAAATAAGTAACACTAATGACAGACTTAAGCTTTGCAGAATAATTGCAAAATAAATTATGACATTTTTAAACAAATGAAGAAATCTGACGTACCTAAACATCTATGCATCTACCTTTTTCATTCTCATTTTTCCAGCGCTCTTCATATATCGACTTCTGATGTCGGAACAATTTCAAATTGTTAAATGTACTTCAAAATAAAACTCTTTTTGTGTAACAGCAATGACATAGTTTGGGGGGATATTTATTTCATATTATCAATTATAACCAAACAGGAAACATTTTCATGATTTTAGTGTTTCATTTATTTATAACATATTGATATTATTGTGATTTAGATTTATTTTATGAAAAAATTTCTTTAGATAAAAGTATATGGTCTTACTTCCATGTATGATCAAGGTAACAATACGTTTCCTTGAACTTGCCACTTTTTGTCATGCTACAATTAAATACTGAACAAGAAAGTAAAAAAATTAGCTTCTTGATTAAAATAACATACTATATTTTCCGAACATATATAAGTATTGTGTCTGTTATGTTAAGTTAAATGATTTTGGCATCAGCAAAACTAAGTGACAGAATTTTCCACATTTTCCACAATTTTCCATTTTTGTAGAATGATCAGTATGCGGTAATGCAGTGTAAACAAGTACTAGTTTAAGAAATTAGTTTCCAAAAAAAAAAAATTGCCTAATTGTAAAGTGTATAAAAGTTAATTTTATACTATATTCATGCAGCACTTTTTGGCCTAGTCCACACATACTCCGAATGTTTTAAAACCAGGGCTTTCCCTTTTCTCGCTCATTCTGTAAAAACAGTGTCTACAAAAAATCCACACAAAAAAAAGATGAAAACCAAACAGCAGTGATGTAACCATAACAGTAAAGCCATGTCAGCCAATCAGAAGCCTGGAAAAAGTTTTTCCTGTTTTCATTCCAACAATATGTGATCTTCTTGACAATGGAAGAAGTTTTCCTAAACATCCATTTTCAGTTGTACATTTTTTAAAAATATACATGTGTACACCAGGAATTATTGGTTAAGTAGTCTGTCACCTAAGATTGTTTCCACAAATGCATTTTTAGTTCTTCGTAAATGTGTTTACCTGTTAACTGACACAAAATCCAAAAAGGACAGACATGCACACTTACACTGAACATGAACTTTGTTTAGAATCCACATGAGTAAAGTCAATTTTTCTGTCTTTAGACATTTTAGGCTTGAATGAGAGGGTAGAATTATATAGCCCTGAGCCCAGTAATGTAATTTGTCCTGTGTAAATGACGATAAACTGTGCTGCAAAATGATTTAATGTACAGTTAAACCTTGGATTGTGAGCATAATTTGTTCTGGAATCATGCATGTATATTAAAGCACTCGTATATCAAAGTGATTTTCTCCATAAGAAATAAAAACTCTAATGATTTGAATAAAATATTCATATATTTGGAGGAGGAAGGGGGCTACTGTTGATGGCTTTCAAACACACACACACACACACACACACACACCGCTTTTTACTGACAGAGACTCTCACTCATACAAATACACACACACAAACACACACACATACATGCTGTACAAAGACAGTACCAAACAGTATATGTGCGCACGGATGTTGACTATACGTGTGACGCACACACTCTGAGACCGAGCATGGGAGACTACTACACTATACTCACACAAAGGGAAAAAGTGATCCCAAATGTCCAAGATGGCCACTTTCCAAACTTTACAGGGTTCAGGTACTTTGTGAAGATTGTGCATTTCAGGAATAAAACACAACCGCACTTTCGGGGTGGTTTATGCTCTTATACCTCAGCACATTGCTAAGAGTTATGACTACAATAATACATTATACTTTTATACATACACTTAATGTTGTGGAATCTCCATGAGACAATTAATTTCTGGTTAGCACTTACATCTATTCCTCACTAGCGTCTCTTTTCTCTGTATTGGTTTTAAGACAAATCATAGCAGTTACAAAAAACCTCTTTGTGTTTCTCAGTTCTGAAGCCTTTCCCAAAAAAATAAAGTACTAACACTGCAGACTCCTTCCATAAATGTTTAATAAACATCTTCTTAAAGAAATTTGGAGACCTTTAAATTACAGTAATGCAGCATCGGTCATCTGGCTCATATGTAATTTTATTAATTACATTACTCACATTGTTTCCCTTTTTTTGTCAGAACTGCTACTAAAATACAACAGTGAAGTGTTCATTCAGCTCTGGAAGAGTTTATTCAGCATTTGCTTTGTTCAACTGGCCAGCAAGGTTGGAAGATTTTCAAGCTCATCCGTCTGTGCTGTATAGAATGCCAGACCACAAATTAAGTGGTTATAGTAACAAATGCAAAATTGCGTTTTACCTCATTATAGTAGTGCTCTACAGCAGGAGTGCTTTGCTTGAATTTGCTCTTGGGAACTCAGCATCCAAGAGCAGATGCTGACCTGTGCAGCCTGCCCATAAGAAATTTATTGCACCATGGTATAGGTTACCAAGGTAGTCTAACAGCATCTACAACACGGTATATAGTCTTTTTGACAATAACATGGTACTGTGGAACACATACCAGGATATACAACAGTAACAGGAAAACAGCACCTTCACCACAGACATAAAACAATAAGATTCTCACAAAATTTGCATTATTCTAAAGCGTAAGGTGATCATGTCTCTTCCTTTATGTAATCATGCTAGTCTTGTTCAAAGAAATCAAGCATTTTTTTTCTACTACTAATATAAGGTTGTAAATATGTTGCTTTAAATATTTACAATAAGGCTCTACAATATCCTTTTGTGTGGCCTGTCCTCGAAGCATAGGCGACACTTGGGACTCACTATCACTACCCTTCGTCTTACATCAACATCACGTTTTTCTTCTATCTGCAACTCCTCTAAAACAATTTAGGGGAATGGAACTTTCACAGAATCTTTATTAGGAAGAAGATAAACGTGCACTATGTATTTAATTAAATGTAAAAAAAAAAAAAAGTAAGAGTCAAACCTTCCGTCCCCAATGTCTCCCAAACCATTCAAGGGAATCTGCACCAAACTTGCACAGTAGCTTTTGCAGAAACCATAGATGAGCATTATTCTGTTCAAGAGGCGAGAATGCACTCCAGGTTAAAATATAGACATTTTTGAGCCAGGTAGAATTATATCAAAATAAACATCTTGACAAGTATGCAACATCTCAATACCAGGATCACAATTTCAGACATAATATTTCAGTCTACAGTTGAGACTTGTGTGTTCCTTTTTTTTTTATTATTATAAAATGATTTGTAACATTTTTTTCCCAGTTCAACATCATAATGTATCAGTTGTCCAGTGGGCAGGTGACACATGTTTTTCTTGAAATATTTATTTGATCTATTTAATATCTAATTTCTAATAATAAACAAACAAAATTTTTTTATTAAAATCTTAGCTAAAGTCTGCCACATACCCCGATTGTAGTGCTGTAGTGGTGTAAATACTCGACCCATGCTCATAAAACTGTATATAATATCTTATTACAGCTAATACTGAACAGCTAATGTTTAAGCATAAATCATGTCACTAAATAATGCTAACCAGTAATATGCTGATATAAAAAGTTTGTTTGTCAGCCTAAAAACACTGAAAACACAAAACAAATTCTTTGCAGATTGTAAATTTTTACCCTCATCGGGTGGGATTTTAATGCTTCAGTACCATTTTCATTACATTTCCATTAACAGAAATATTCTGGAGCTGGAGCATGAATCATAGTTCTAAATTTTGTCCCACCTCAGACCTCTCTCTCTTTTTCTCCTGCACTCACCCACACACATGCACACGCATCCCAAAACTCATTTTTCATACTACGTAATTCAATTATGGGATAATTCAAAAGTGCAGAGCCTTTGCATAGTTGAAACGAGATCAACTCTCTTGTGGATCGCTGGAGTCTCCGAGGGGCCGTTGCGTAGACTGTCTCATTTAAATCGCCTCTACCTCGCACTATCAGCGCAGAGACTGTGGCTCAGTTGAGCTTGAAGGAAACATCATAATTACTGTGCAGGAATGCACGTGCCATCTTTGATTCATTTTTACTTTCATCATGTTTCCTACTACCTTTAGCAGCATTTCCCTTGATGATGATAAAAAAAAAATGTCTGCACAAATTAATTAGTGCTACACTCGACAAAGTACAAAAACAACTGTGGCAACAATTATAGCTTTGTTCTTTAGAGACCTTTTTGTTGTTTTGCTCAAGTGTGTGGCCAAGTTTCTGGTCATTAATCCAAAATATGAATATGACTGAATATGCGATAGTTTTATAGTCAGGTTGGTTATAATATACATCAACAGAATGTATAAATGTATAAATTTCCCCCATCAAAATTTCCCTATTTTCATCACAGTTGTCATGGCGATAGACACCATAGCTGCATTCTGATAGTCTAGACATTCCCTGCGAAGTGGACTGCATAGGGTGTTCAGCCATGGTATGCAAGATTCCAAACTACAGGAAGCAAAACTGCTTATCAACAGTGTAGGGAACAAGTGAACGATGGATCGTGACTTCACCAGAAGTTGACAAGAAAAATTACCCATGAGTCATTCACATCTCAGAAAATAAGTTCATGCCTGACCTTAATTTTGTGCACCATTCATTATTATCAAGTATTACAGTATATAAAATAATATGACCTAATAATAATTAGTAAATAATATATATATAGAGGGGCCCAAAAAAAAATAGACACAATGTTATTCAACTGGCAGCGGTGTTAATGTTGCGGTCAATTGATTAGATTAGATTTGAGATTCGAACCATACATACAGTACATGAAGCAACAAAATACAGTAATATAAAGGTGTATGTGTTAAACATGAATCTATATTAGTCTATATTAAACATGAAACTATATACTGTGTATACTGTAGTACAGTTAATTTTGAAATGTATAATCTAATATAATTAGCTGGATACACTACGCCAGATACACACAGCATTCATAATTCTGGTCACGTGCCTCTAAGATTAGAACATTTGATTCAATTAATGGTTTCTTAATCGTTTTAACGTGGACTTGTCATGCCCTGATGTGAAGCTTCTTTTCTGTCACTGGGTTGTGATTCATTGAATGCAATGAGTCACTAAGACACAATGACTGTTCCCATCTCAGGAACAAGTAATACAGCCTGGTGTGAAAGTTGCCTCTTAAGAAGTACTAAGACATTGAGTCCACAGGGACCAATTTATCCTCCGATATGTCTCTATTTCCTTATTTTCGAAAGCACCAGTTTCCTGCAGACAGCGATTGCAATGAACTAACATATAAAGCAGTAGCATAACTGGCAGTGTAAATTTTGTATAGATTTTAAATGATTAAAAGTGCAATCGTAAGCATTTCTGTCATCGTGACTATGAGTACTAATTGGCTTTATTACCCCTGGCAGGAAGAGGACATAAACTTATTGTTATTATTCATATAACTGTATTTATCATGTCTAAATTTTTTTTTTATACCTTTAGGCATGCAAGATGCATCTTCTATTCTGGCACCCTGTCCATGTGTTTAATACCCGTCTTGCAGTTTAGTGCTCATTAATTACTATCACATACTGCCCTTGAGACTGCAGTGAATACACAGAGCGGAAGTTAAAGGAGGACAAACAGCATTCAAATGCTCGTTTTCTTTTGCAATTTAAGTTAATCACTCTCATGTATTCTACATTCATCACGTGTAAAATGAAATATTTCAAGACTTTTTGTTTTAATTTTGACGGTTTCGTCTTACAGCTAATGAAACTCCAGGAATCTCAAAGTACTATCAGAATATTTCCTAAGATCAATCAAAAAAGGATTCGCAATACACAAATCCAGAAAAAAATATGTTTATTTTCTGCATGTAATACTTGGTCGAGGCTCATTTTGCATAAATTACTGCATCACTGCGTCAGGCAATGATGGAGGCAATCAGCCTGTGGCACTACTGCATTCAGCTTGTCTGTATTGTTGGATCTGGAATTTTTCATTTTCGAACAGTAATATCATAAACAGCAAACTTGTTAGTAGTAGTTTTGGCACTGTGGGCAGGTGCCAAGTCCTGCTAGAAAAGGAAATCTGCATTGCCACGAAGCTTGACGGAAGACAAAAGCAAATCTCCTGGTAGATGGCTATGTTGACTTTGGACTTAATAAAACACAGTGGACAAACACCATCAAATGTCATGGAACTCTAAATCATCACCAACTGTGAAAACTTGAGGGACGGTCCAGTTGTTTTCCTTCTTAGCCCAGGTAAGATGCTTCTCATGCCATCACTGGTTCAGGAGTTGCTTGATACTAGGAATCCCATTTCCTAAAGTTGTCTGTGTATGGTGGCTCTTGATGCACTGACTCTAGCCTCACTCCACTCCTTATGAAGCTTGCCCACATTCTTGAATTGGCTTTGCTTGACAATTCTTAATTCTTGCTTGTGCACCATATTATACCACATTTTCATCTTCCATAAGTAAAGTTTTCATGAGATACACCAGCTTCTGTGGATTATCCTGTATATACACCTCATTTTAAGAATCTTATATAAGGGCTCCTTGTAATTTGCCTAATGAACTGCAGGTCACGTAACCATAAGGTATATACTGTTTAGGGGTCCCGAGAATTAATAGTATAGCTAATCAAAAGTCTTAGCAAATCTGCGGTTTATACTTCAGTTTGTTTTTTATGGAGTTAGGAGAAAAATGACTGACTATGCCAACAAAAAAAAACACCAACACAAAAGCTCGTTTTCTACAGCATATGAATAATAGAACAATATTTCCCTTAAATTGTTACATTGATAGCACTTTCATGAGACAAAAAAGATAGAAATGTATTTTAATTAGTACTTAGAGGTCTGATCATACACTGTGACTAACAGTGAGAACACGACACAGGTATAACCCTACTATCATCAAAGCTCAAAAAAGGCAATATTATTATTCTGTTCAGCAGGTAAGAGTATCATGGAAGTCTTTTGAAGAACAGTATTGCAACATCAAAAGCTACGATGAAACATAAGGCAGGATTTCTGACGATAAAATATATTGGAACATCAGTCAACCTTGGTAATTTTATTGCAGTCAGTATGATTAGTCAGCAGTCATTGTGGCTGAGAGCCAGTACAGTAAATTAAGAAAGAGAAAGCGTATGAGGCTAAGGAATAGTAGCGGCACAAATGTGGGAGCAGGCTCTGTCCCACCATCATGACTTTTGAATGATCAGTGCACCTTTCGCCTTGTGAGACTATTCACCAAATTGCTCACCGTTACATCATTGACTTCTCTATCAGAAATATCTGTGACTCCCAGCGCTCTGCCTGTCAATAGTATCATCAGTATCGATTTCTCTGTGACTAAACCATCACTGAGCACAAAAGGGACCGTGCAGCCATCTTTGTTCCAGTATCGATCACCTCTGAGCTGTCTCGTGCCTCTCCAAGCTGAAAGAAAAGAAAAAACATTGTGTTTTTCAGACCAAAGAAGAAACACCACAGGCAACTTTGAAAGGAAGGCGAAAGACATGAAGACAAATTCAAAAAAGAGAGAGAGATAAAGTTGTGTCAAGGCTGAACTGCACATTGTTAAAACTCGGCGAAACCTAATCGGTGAAAGTAAAAATGTTATGGCTCCATAAAGCTGTAGATTTTAAATCAGTCTTGGGATCATGTACAAAAGAAAAGAAAATTATTAAAGGATAAGCAAGAATAAGAAGACATCTGAGAACAGAATCTTTTTATTGTTTCCAAAAAACATAGGAGCTCAGACCTGTCCTGTCAGTGATGTGAGAGCCACAACAAAAAGTCTCAGTTATCATTATTATGCTGCCCCTGCATGGCTGGACTGTATTTTTTTCTTTTTTCTTTGTACGGCCAGTCTCGACAATTTTGCTGTTATACGTGCATTAATTTGACTCTTCAATTCCAAACCAGTTTAGAAAGCAGACTCAAATCTCTTTGCATTAATGCATAAATATGATGAGAATACAAAGTAATAACAGGACAAGGACAGGACTTAAACACTACAACAACAAACAAAAGAAAAACTCCCTAGTGGCATAATAGAAACACTTTCACCTTATCATCCGGACATGGCAAGTTTGATTCCCATGTCCATAGTCAGGAGTCTAGAGAACAGATTAGCCGTGCTCTCTTGGGGAAGAGTGAGAATATACATGTGCCTGCACTCTCACATCAATCATAGAGCAGAAGAGGTGGATAGCACTTTCCGTTAAATATCGTCTGGCATTCGCAATGTTGCATAAGCAGCTGTTTAAAAAGATGCAGTCAGCTGGCGTTATGTTTCTTGGAGGAAGCATGTGATAGTCTTCGCCCTGATGGGAAAGTGCTATGACAGATATAAAGGTGGGAATAGGTTACGACTAACGATACCAAAAAGAAATTTCAAAAGAAAGAAAACTCAAGACAGAGGATACATTCTTTCTTCCACTAAGAAGTGTATTTTGGCGTCTGAACTCAAAACCTTTCAGTAGAGATATGTTTGGTGAGCCGCTATTGCATTTTGTCTTTTAAGTGGTGGTGTAACACTCATGCAGGAAAGTGCTATCCACACTCTTTTATTGTCTTGTCTCACTGTGATTGACACAGGAGAGCAAGTCACCGCTCCCCTCTAAAAGCATTGGATGGTTTGGCATCGCTGCAGCATCAACGATATTCAACCTCACTTTTCTATTGCGCCACTCTGGAGTCTAGTGCTACAAAGCCTATAGCAGACAGGTCTGTCTTACTTATATATATTTTTTTTTCCACAGAGTTTGTCTAGTTGTTCAGTATCATAAATTTAATTCATAGAGTCATAAATCTAAAAATTTTAATTTAAGTTAAATCTCAGTTCAGCCATGCCATTTTTATAATTAGTATTTATTATATGCCCTCATGTTCTTGTGGTAAAAATTTAATTTTTGCCCATTCTTGTTGGCAGGGTCGGCACATGTGATAAAATTATTCATTTTGGACATTTAAAAAATAAATAATTTGCCAATCTCTGAAACCATTTACCTCCAGACCGTTACACAGGAGCTGCAAAACTCCTGGGATAAAGTCCTTGAAAAACTTGTTTCCACTGTGCTTTTTCTTTTTTTTTTTTTCAAACCAGCAAGCCTCAAGCACACAGAACCATGTCTTTTGACTATAGACCATTATTCTTTTGGAAAGGAATAGCTGTCAGTTGACGAGGTAGAATAAGTACAGCCGGCTGTATCAATCTGTGCTCACTGCTTGAGATCCACAAAGTCCTCAGTCTGCAATATTGTCATTTCTTTCCCTCTTGATCCTAGATGAAATGTGCATTAATTGTGACGTTCGGTGTGTCTGATAGTGCAGTGTTGAGAGGTTGCCTTTCTGTTATGTATTTTTAATGTTTTTTTACAGGTGGGAACCATTTCATTGACAGCTTGCTGTAAAATAGATTAAGCAAACTTTCCCCCCAAATGTAGGTTTATATTCTTTCCTTTTCCATACTGATTATGCTGTGTGGGCCTGGTGCTTGTCTCACCCATCAACCTATAAGGCATGCTGTGGGAGGAAAGCGGGCTACCTGGAGGAAACCCACAAAGCATTGGGAGAACAAACGGCTTCCTTCCCCCCCATGCCCACAAATATACAGATATGTACTAACATTCTTATACGCCACCAGTCGAAAGTTAGTACACACCTTGTAAATCCATGGTCTTTAATGATTTTTCTTTCTTTCTACATTGTAAAACCATGCTGAGGGCGTTCAAAGTCTGCAATAATCCCCTTTGAACAGTTGATATAGAGATGTGTCTGCTACTTATGTTCTTCATAACAATTCTAATCGGAGGCGCTCTTCACTTTAGAGGTACAGTAAGTTTTGGTCCCGCTTTCCTGGAATGGTCTTCATGAGAGACGTTTTCATCATGTTGCTTGATGGGTTTTGCAAATGCATTTGACAGTACACATTGAGTGGTCTTTCAAAAACTATTCCAGAACATCTGACTTTTGTGTCTTAAAATAATATGTTAAAATGTTATTTGTATTTTTGTTACTTTATTACTGGATGCCATATACTATGTTGTTTCATAGTTCTAAAGAAAAAAAATCCAGTATTGTAATAATACTATAATAAGCCCTGGGGCCATTTTAAGAAGCAATGGACATTTATCTTATTTAAAGTTCCTAGGCAGCTTTAAAGTAACATCGTTACAATTTAGTGTCCAGTTTTCTCCATGTTTATATATTAAATCTATAATAAATCATCCTCTTGCTAAACCGTGGCAGTAAGTCTGTGTGATATTGCTGTAACCGCTGACTTGTTGTTGGCTGTACACATTCTCTTCAGACACTTTACAAGGTAATTTGAGCGTTGAAGGACCGATGGTAGGCTGGAAGATTCATCAATACTGTAGCTTTTATTTCCATTTGGTATAACTACACTTTTTAGCAATATTTTTTATTACTAAAACACAAAGAAAAACACTCTGAACAAAAACAGTTGTGTTCTTCCCTCTCCCTTGTGCCTTCTCTGATTACCAGCTCTCCTAAAAGCATAGAGACACACATAAATATCTGGTGTCTGGTGGTACCACACCACAGGTGAAAGTAATAACCTGTCACCAGTGATTCTACGTGCTCATCTCCGTCTACTCTCGATACAACACCTTTGTGTACTATCAACTTTGCCATTTACTGTCCTGAAACACAGCAATAAAGCACATCTCTCTTTATTACATGAAGCTATTTTGTAATTTGGTTTAATGTCTCGTCTGGAAAAGCAACAGTAGAAAACGAAATGCTAAATTGTGATGTAAAACTAAGAATTCCAAGACTCTTGTTTTTTTGAGGGTAAAAAACAGAATTAAATACCAGAGCTGATAACTGGATTGAGATTCTGAACATAAGGGCACGGCAGGAGCGGCGTAGTACAGTGGGCTGTGGGTTCTTTACATAACGCTCTTATTGGGCCCCTTCATTTCTTGATCCAAATCTCTTACATATAGTTCCTGAATTACAAGCCCCTCCCATCAATTGTAGGATAGAAAAGTCCACCAAAGTGGATTCGCCACTGGTCCCGAGAGAGAGAATCAGACATTCAAAGATTTAAAGGGTGCTTTATTGGGTACTGGCATGACAAACATGGACATTTGTAGTGCCAAAGTTCAGAACCAAGTAACAAAACAGGAAACATATATAAAATAAAGTGATAAAGTACTAAAAAAAAGAAAGCTATAGGTAATTATAATTATAGTGATGAATAAAGAAAGTATAGTCAAAGAAGAATCGTTTTTGAAGAAGGAAAGAAAATGAAAAAAGATACAGAAAATAAACTACATTTATGCTGCATGGATCCCTTTCTCACGATTTTCTCTTAATCAAGTTTCTTAGCCTTTGAGTGTCTCATGAATATAAAAAGTGCTACATGATTAAACTCTGTAAATATTCACATGTATTTCAATCTTTGGATAATACTATGTCTCTGCCCTCACTCACTCTTTTAATGCTCCAACTGGTGCGTAACGCTGCTGCAGTCTGTAATTGTATTTGATTTTTTTCGTTGTTGATCGGTTCAGCACTGTTATGACTGTTCCAATTTTTATCCCTTCGTTTGCATTCGATTGATGCCTTGACGCAGCTGAAAATGTGTGTTAATTTCAACCAGATTACGCGAATATTATTTCTATACACTCGAAGAGAAAAAAAGTGGCGGATCATCGTTCGGGTGCGCTCTGGCCACAATACACCTGTGTATGGGAGGGAACAATGTAACGAGTTCAAAATATACACCGTTTATAGCTGACTCGACAGAAAGAGGCTAGAGCTCAGTGATTTTATTCAGAGTGAGAGCGTGTGAAGATGACTGATTGCATGAGTCTAACGCTTAATGCTTAAGAGTTGACAGCTTTGTAAAAGCTCTATAAAGTGCCCTATGAATGAAGCGCTAGTGCTAACTCAAGTGTTTAGACCGTTTATGAGAAGATAGTCTTAATAACCCATAGTTCATATTGAGTGAAGTGCATTATGGACGAGCAGGCGATGAGAAGTGTGATCTGTCTCATGTAGAAACTTATCTAATGTGTCTAATGAATATAAAGTTGATGTTCCCAATAATTTGGTCTCAATTCCACAGTCACGAAGATATAAGTGCTAAACTATTAGCTTAAATCACATGCCAGGCTACACTGAGCATCCATATTTTCCAGTTGCTAAGCAGCAGGGTTCTCATGACTAATTGTTTGTTTGCCTTTCACCATCGCAAGCATGACATTTATAGTTCAATTACAGTAATCTAGAACGTATAAGGTCTGTCCTTTGTAGATTCCCACAACACAAGTCCACTGTGTTTACATTATGTATGCACCGTTGAGAAATGGCAGTTATCACCACAGTTAGTTTTCAAATGAAGCATGCAAAAATTTCTGCGAGAATAAACTTCGTTATAAACTTATATTAAATTATATACAGTATACAAGGTGCATCCCGAACCACATTCTACCCTACTACACAATTACTGCTAGTTCTGCAATAGATTATTATTACCAGAGATGGCATCTTTCAAATCGTACATTGTGCAGCTTTAAGGAAATAACATTTAACTAAGTATCATTACATTTATCCTTGTTTGTTTTGTTTTGCACTTTTATTGGGAGAATATTCAAATTTGAATCATATAAAGAGAGCGCGTCTGTCTGTCTCCCCCAGTTTTTCACAGACACAACTGTTGCTTCATGTTTTTTTAGTTTTTTTTTTTTTTTTTTTTAAACAAGAAAAAAGAATCATCACCTAAATGGGTTTCGCTATATGGATAAATCTTTTCCATCACAAGGTCATCATCCCCCCGTTTTCGAAATGAACATGTTACCACAGCAACTCAACCCAATCATGTTTGCCCTTGTCTGTTCATTGTATCTCCGAGACGAGTGTAGCTCTTCAAGGCTGGTTGAAGCACTCGTAAACTAAACCACTTAGATGTTCAAGTCATTAAGGGATTAGATTCACGTTTATAGTCTACTCTTTTTTCCCCCCAAAACAGTGGGAATGACACACACTGGCGTCTTATCTCATAGAGAAATGTATTCTATAACCTTGTTTGAATGTCATTTGGACCAAAGGTTTCATTTTATTACAAGAATAATAAACGCACTTTACTAATGGAAACTTCATGCCCATTCAGTATAGCCAATTCAATAATTTTGAGTAAAGTGCTGTATTATACTGTCCAAAAAAATCAAAGGGTTTGTACAATTAGATAGTTCAGGAGGAATTGTACGGTTTGTAGTCCCTTCAAAAAGGTATTAGAATGGCAGGGCTAGGGTTTTTACACTGGAGACATTTGGGTTTGAGATGAAAAGATTAATAGGAAACGACTTATCAGAATTAGAATTGAACCCAGATGTTTCTTGTGTGCCCTGTTAGATTGATTGTTTAAAAAATTATTAGCTCTGAATGTCTACTCTTAATTTGACCCCTAATAGGTACAACCAAAAACCACAAGAGCTACGATGTCTGCTCCTGGTTATAAGCCCTGAGTTTCACCTGTGATGACTACAATTACAGTTAAAAAGGGTAAGCCAATATGAAGACCAGGGAGCTGTCTATTTGGGGAAAAGCAAGCCATTTCAAGGCGAAAAAAGAGCACAAGCATTGGACATGGCCAGTACAACTGGTTGAAATGCCCTGAAAAAAAGACAACAACATAATATAATGTACTGTATGTTCAAACTTATCGACAACTTCCACAGGGTAGGGTTGAAGGTATTACAAAAACACTTTTGAAGAAGACTTAGATAGTGAAATACAGTGGTGGAGAAATAAAAACATCAGCTGAAATTCAGATTTATCTTCTCTTGTTCATCTTTGGAACACCAAATATATTTAGTGTATAGCAAAACCAAAATAATCGGCCTTGTCATTCCAATACCTTTGGATGGGACTGCATGTATTTTTTTTTTCAGTTCACATTACAGCACTTGTTTCATTGCTTAAGATGTGCCTGTCAGTCCCAGTAACAGTGGTGTGGCTACTGAGTATGTTAGCGCCAGTAAAAGAGGCAACAACACTTTTCCTGTCATTTCCCATAAAAGATATATGACTGCTTTGGTGGTTGTTTGTCCCAGTAAAGGAGGCATAGCAGCAGTGACTGTCAATGTTAAATTGAATTATTTACTGTTTCTCTACATTACAGTGTTGTTTGACATGTTGGGAGGAGCATCAATATGCACACCCCTATTTTCAACGTTTATGGTCAGGCTTTTATTCCAGTGAGTCCATTAAGTTAATGCATTTTAGGGAAAATAGGAGTGTGTGGCCTGCAGTGTCTTTTGAAAATGCTAAACATCCATTAGTTTTGTGGTTGTCTTCATACGTGAGGTCAGACTCATGGCGGAAATTTAAAACACAGACTTTCCTCCCAACACAAACATTCCAGTTGTTTCTTGGTTTCATTGGCATAAAGTTAGTCATGTGACTCAGAAGCATAACTATTATGACTTACTTTTTCAGTGATGCTTTTTTCTTTTTGAATGTATTTTGTGTTTTGGCCAGATTCTTATCCTCATCCCATTTAATGTAATTTAAGGGAACTGAAAGAAAGTAGAAAAGAAAATTAGCATATTATTACACACAGCGGGATATGTTGCTGTGCATCGGCCTTGTAGTTTTTTTTCCCCTCCAAGTTCATTTTTATTTAATTCCTGCCTACTTAAGCCTACTATTTAACTGTAATACGATATAATAATGAATTTACAAAATCAGTTTGGATATTTTCTAAAAGGCAATAAAAACAAAAATCTGCAATTTGTAAATTCTCTCAAGCCTTTATTTACCTAGAAAAAAATGACCAAGAATTTAATTTTAAGGTTTTGGCTGACCAAACAAAATTGGAATTTGATACTTGTATCAGGCAAAAAAAAAAAAAATTTAATATGGGGAAGAGTAAAACTTCTATGCAGAAACCAAGCCATTTTGTTTGTTGTCATGTTGTGAGTTCATATTGGATGACTATGCGCTGTGGTCACATTTCAGCTTGATTTTTAGGATAAATAAAACGATATTGACTGGCTGAAGTGGGCCATCCAGACTGTTCTCAGTGAAAGGTGCAAAAGCCAGCATCTGTCATGGTAAGGCTGTGCATCAGTGCCTGCAGTATGTATGGGTGACTTGCATATGTGTACTTTTGATGTGCTTGACTGGCCTGATTTGTCTGTCCAAAGCTTTCTTTTTACTGCTGAGGAGCTGAATTCTTGTATCAAGCTAACATGGGCACTTTCAAATATGCAATAATTAGTAGAGAAAGGGGGGGGGGGGGATTTAGTTATGAATCTCGATTTTGTTGTGTAGCGATTTATGTATCGTCAGACTGACTCGTTTGTATCTGAGGCACCAATCAGTATCAGATATAAATGATTCTGTACCAAGTGTAGAAGCTTCTGATTGGCGCAACACAACTGTGTTTTCATGGCGTTCCATTGTAAAAAGGTCTCGGATCTGCCTTTTCATCCAAACTCTGTGAGAAAATTTATCTCATATACACTCATTACATACTCTTACACCAGCCGAAAAACACTGAGTGCCAGTTAGTCGAAAAATGTGTGCGGTAGAAGGCAGGTATGGCTACGTACTCACTGACAAGTTTGAGTTTTGAGACTAGGAATCCTACAGGTGGTGGATGAAAGAGATATGTGCTGCTAAGTAAAACATTTTCCTTTTTTGTTTAATTTAATTTGAAAGTCCTTATTCTCTTTCTGTCCATTATTTATAGCCACTTAATTTGATGCACATAAAGGGGATTTTATGGGTTAAATAGAAAACTTGCGTAACTATGAGAAAAAAGATGAGTTAGCGTCTTACTAAACTCCCAAAACAACATTAACTTTTCATTTGTTGCATACATTCCTGTTGGCATGATTGCATTCTCCTATTCCGCCGCATCCCAAAACCGCTCTATTGGGGTCATATGGGGCAACTACAATACTACAGAGAGGCCAGCTGAAGTGCACTAAACTCATTGCCATGTTCATGGAATGGTTTGAAACCTTTTTTTGCTTTGAGACAGAGTGTATTATCATGCTGAAAGTAGCCATTGTAAGAGGGTAAACTGTGGCTATAAAGGATGCACATGGTCAGCAAGAATATTCAGACAGTTTAACAGGATGTTTCAGCAGAATGACAGATTCATCAGATCGGGTCAGTTTTGGCAAGTATGCTTTGTGCCAAATGTAGCACCGGATGGGAAGACTGGGATGGAATTTCTACTGTCATATAGCTCTTCTGCTTCGGTCCTCTCTCATTACCAAGCTGTTTCCACTATTTCACTTTTTGTTATTTTTCATACCATTCTGTAAAAACGTGTTAGATGTGGAAAAACCAAGGAGCTCAGCAGTTTCTGAAATATTCAACCCAGCCCATGTGATACTGTACCAACACCCGTAATCACGCATGATCAAAGTCACAAAGATCGATTTTTTTCTCTATTTTGTCAAGCTCTTGACTCGCATTTACATGATTTTATTCATTGCACTGCTGCCACATAGCTGATGGGGTAATCTTCTTTGTCATTTAGACCAACTATGATGTATGAGACATGACACATCCTTGCAAGCCCTAAAGCCTCAGTTCATGTGAATGTGTCATGTGAATGTGGGGGAACAGAGCAAGCACAGAAACCACTTTTTAAAATCAGCAAATGATCATTTACATAATTTGATTTGAAGATCATAATTTGCTTTATTACCGAGGTGAAACTGAGCTTTCCGCAGAAAAGTTAGTCAGTGAATTTAGCTTCACCTAGGCTCTTTCAGAATTGTCAAGAAACCATTATGATTAATGGATCCATGGAGCTTGAATGAGCATGAGCATAACCAAAAAGTAATTGCATAAAAATGTGTTTTAGCAAAAAAAAAAAAAAAAAAAGGATTAAAAGAATTAAAGACATTTGAGTTTCAATAGTCAAAAGGAGAATATTAATCATTCTTTGCTGGTATTAATTATAAATATATAATTAATTATATAATTCTCTTCTTTTCTTTCTTTCTTGTTCAGGCTTAGACTTGTCCACACCTCTTCATCAGTATTTATAGCTGTTGCTCATGATTAGCCTTGTTACGACTCACTCGTCTCTGTATCTATCCTTTGGGAAGTCTTCCATGTTTTAATTCACTTCTGTACTTCTTAATTACCTTATTTCCATAGATTCCCAATTCCCAAGTCTTGCTAGAACAATTCCTGGTAGTGATGTGAACTTTAACTCATTTGGAAAGTAAGAGCAATTAAAAAAAAACTAACCCAACTTACTTTTAGAATTTGAAACTTTATACAGTACACTGTGTCCTGTTGTGTAGTCGTATCAGGAAGAGTCAGATACACTCTGCAGTCTGAGCACTCGAAGCAATACACGTCATCTTCAGACAATAAAGTATCCCTTGCATGTTTGTGGTCACAGTGTACGAGTCAAATTTTGGATGTATTCCTGCTTCACAACCAGTGTTCCTGGCTTATGAATAGAAGGTGCACTAAAATCATTGTTTTGTTTTGTTTTTTTACATTCCATAATGCATCCTTGGTATTGTGCCAGAGGTTTTTACTTTCACATGGAAGCATGCTCAGAACATGAGACGTGTTGCATTTATAGGATTTTTATTAAATGTGTGGTTAAGAATGTGATGGTTTTAATTAGTCTTTTTTGTTTATTATATTTTGGTGAAATAGAACCAACTACATTTAATAGAAAATAATAATAATAAAAACAAATAATAATGACTATATGAACAGTTTAAAAAATAACAAAAAGCTGAAACAGAATGTTTAAGGAACTGTCACAGCCATCATTCACGGAGACCATGCTGACATTCGTTCAACACCTCATTGTTTTTTAAAGTGATTCTGTAGGCAAAGTGGTAGGATTCATATATAATTAAAATAAAAACAATACAAAATTAATAACCCCCTTTTAACCTCACCTTGCATTTAAATCCAGATATAGATGCAAATATGGATATTTGGAGCATAAGCACCTGTACATACCGATAAAAGCTGATGTGCCTGGGTGCGGAGGAAGGCTCAGGAGGGAGGCTAGAGAGGTATGCGGAATTTCAGCAGTGCTCCAGAGTCACTTTTATTTCTCAACAGCTTTTCAGCATAGTTTCAAAAAGCCAGCACAAAAGAAACAAAAGAAAACCAACAGAAATCCAAACCAAAAGAGGCCATCAGTAACTCTCAGCTTTCACTTTGTTCTAGGTTAAGATCACATGCCATGAGTGTGTGCTTATATTTTGCAAAGATCCATCGGTTCTGTATGTCTGTCAGGCTCTCTCTCTCTCTCTCTCTCTCTCTCTGTCATTATTGTATTCAAAAGCAGCAGAAAAGCACACCATAGTGCAACAGCTGAAAACTGAATCCAATATTTCATAATTCAGAGAATGACTTGGAATTCTTTCGCAATTCAGGTTTCGTTACAATGGTTCAAACAGAAGTAAAAGGGTCGAGACTATTTCTGCTTAATGAGGTTTCTCACTCATCACTCACTCTATTTATACGGTTCCTTTAGGGTTAAAATTCTTAGTAATCTAATAATAAATCATCTAAATGAATAATAATATAATCTACTTTAGCACTGTTATGTGGATGATTTACACATTTATCTTCCTATTAAGTCAGATACATTTTTTGCAGGGTTTTTTATTTATTTCCATGCTTGGTAGAAATAAAAAGCATGGCTATCTTTGAATTTTCATTGCCTACTCTGCTTTAATTGGCACTAGCAGTACTAATCTTGATAAATCTGGGAAAAACATCTCTAAACCCTTTTTACTTTTTACAATTATATATAAGCTTCTTTTCAACTTAGATTTCTATTCAAATAGAAGCGTTTTTTTTATCTTTACCAGATTTGAAAAGGCTATGCATGTATTCTTTCAAGATTAGACCATTGTAAAGTTTTGTATATCAATATCCGATGACCAGTACACAAAAAAGAGCGCATATCACCCCAATCCTGGCAATGGTTTCCGTGTAATCTTAAAGTTAATTTCAAGGTTCTCATCTTTGTCGATAAGGTTTTACATAATTTGGCTTCCAAATGATCTTGCTGATTTATAGCTGCCTCCTCTTAATCTCACAGGTCGACATAGAAAAATATCTTAGAATAGACTGTGGAATAGTTTACCTTTCAATATAAGATCAGCCTCAAATCTGGATATTTTATTCTTGGCTATTAATCCAAGTGGATGCTGAGAAAAAAAAGTAGTTTTTTGTGTTTGGGTGTGTGTTTTAGATTTAGTATTTGCTGTGAATGTAACTATCTTTGTTTTTTTTTAAAGGTGCTATAATAAATACATTTTGATTTTAATTCGATTATCACGCCTTTCTGACTTTGACCCTGTCTCCAGTCTGTCTGTTTGGCATTTCATTTCTGATTTCCTGTATTCTCTCCGGACCTCAGTGACAGCTCGTGCCTCGACCCAAAGTAAATAGACCATACCATTGTCTCCTCTCACTCCGCTGGCTCTCCTCCATTGTATTACAAATTCTGTTCATGTTTACACCACATGGATTCGGTTTATAAAGTCAATCTTGAGGTGTAATGAAAAGAGGCTTGCGTTTCTTCACGTCACGTCAGACAGAGTTTCCATGAGAAAATCTTTTCAAATGGAGCCGCGCTTCCCATACGATCTGATCTGATTAGCTCCTTATTTCTCCATTCAGCCGCAGTAACTACTCTATGCTGTGTTACTTTAATTCCAGTCATGTGAAACCCAACATGCCTATTACTCCATTATGATCATGCTTTTATTTTTAAACGAAACCATTACAGAGACATTCAGCAACTAATTTCCTGAATGCATTAGGAACACGCACTTTGAGATCCAAGGGAAATGAATAACATTCTACTGGTGTGAACTTGATCTTTATTTCGGAAAGCCTTTTCCAATTATGAGAGACTGCGTTTTTCTTTTGGTTTCCGGTAATCAAAGGCAGTCTCATGGGATGAATGAAAAGGATTTTCATTTAAAGCCCAGCTCTATTGTGGTTTAGCATTTATCTTGAGTAATCTTGTTTTTTTTTTTTTCCAAAGCAACATAATGTGCCATTCTCTCCTGGGACGTTCCTCTTACTTTTTCTTTTTTTATTTCTTTCTGCAATCATTATTTTCGGTTGAAGCTACCATTTCATGTTGCCCGAGGGACAGAAAATGAAGAAGTGCTTGCTGGAGAGTGAAAAAAAGGACACAGAAATGCTTCTGTCTAATTAGAAAACACAAGCTCAAGTGAGAATGGGGTTGTTTTGCCCATTTTGCAATTGAACGTTCAGTATAGTATTCTGTTTGGTATAGTTTAATATAAAAAAAAAATGGGTCAAGCTGAAGCATGACAGTAACTTTTGGGTCCAGTGTGTTGATACAGTAAAAAAGAATTATCATGTCATATTGAGCTCTTATATGTGATATCAGACCAGAAATTCAAACCTGCTATCATGGGGAGAACAGAGTTGCCCATATTTTCTTTGGTTTAATTATTACATTTAAATTATATAATTACCCAGGAAAAAAAGTTATATTTGCCGAATACTATGACTTATTTCGATCAGATGATATTTATTATGCTTTTACTGACTTTTGAACATGACTGTATGCTTGCAGGGGTTAATTCTGCCAGTTCTCTCATTATATCTTTATTAGTATTCGTAAGCTTTCCATGATATTCTGATTTTTTTTTTTTTTTAAATATGTGCAAAACAGCTAAAAAAAAAAAAATGGTGCGAGTGCACGCACAGAGACTTTAGTCACTTGCCAGACAGCAATGAAAGTGGGGGAAAAAAAAATCGGTCATAAACTGATGTGTTTAATCACTGAATGTGAATTGGACATATTCTACTTAAACAATGTTTTGATTAGGAAGAATGATAGTTTAAACATTAAATCCTACCTGATGAGAAAGCTGTGATTATCATCATCTCTTTAAATCTGCAATAAGTAAAAGGTAGAATTTGGAAAGCTGCTTAAAGCCCAACAGTATGTCATCACAGGAATTCTACTGTATATAATCCTGTATGTCTATAAGACTGTTTTTGTCTATAAACGGACTACTGCATCTTTTGTTGCAATAATTAGAGCCTTTGGTTGCGCCAGATGACATTTACTGATGCTTTGTTCTTATTTTGTCTCTTTTCAGATCTTTACTCGGTATGGCAAATGCTACACATTTAACTCTGGCGATGATGGACAGCCACTCCGCATCACCACGAAAGGGGGCATGGGCAACGGCCTGGAACTAATGCTGGACATTCAACAGGACGAGTACCTGCCAGTGTGGGGAGAGACAGGTAAAACACACACATATACACAATTTTACACACTCACTGACTCTTTATAGCTCAATACTGGGCAACAAATGCCACCAGCACACTAATGTGTCGAGTCACCAAAGCTTGAACAGCTAGATGTGAATTGTGTCTAAATAAATAATATCTCAATAAGCAATTAAAGGAGGCAAAAGAAATAAACTATGCTAGGTTTTATACTGTATAAAACCAGATTAAATTAAAATAATGATGTTTTTGTTAGTCATGAAATTTTAATAAAATAATATTTAAAAGTTAAGATTTAAGTCGGATACAATGACTTTAGTTTTTTCCGCCTCTTCTTTTACTTAGATTACTTCTAAACTAATTTGATTGCAAATGCATTAGGCCCAGATCTACTATAAAATTCTGTAAAGATAACAGTTTATCAAGACTTTTTCTGCCAGATATGCATTTCATTCTTCCATCCTTCTCCTGGCTCGGCAACATTAATGAGTACAATATATGAGTACAAGCAGAATTCATAATGCTCCTGTTGATCCCCAGCTCTGTGTCAATGCGGTGAAGACAGTCTGACAGGAAGTTACGTGATGATGTCATGGACTTTTTAAACCCATCTTTGCAATCATTTCTCTATCTCCAGTGGAGAAAACAAGCGCTGCTCACATGTAAAAAGTGGCAGATACACACTTACAGTCGCATACAGACCCACACAGACAGCAAGACAAGTTAATTACACATCAGTTGACATTTGGAAGTGGGGAGTGTTCAAGTCGGTCTTTTGGTTTTCACTCTTAGCTTAGCGTAGCTAAACTTAAGCTTCCATTGTCGTAATTGAAAAGGAAGCAAGCAGACTGACACGGGAGGAACAGAGTGACAGTTTAAATAGACAGCCAGAGAAGTGCCTGTCTGTCTGACCTGCATTTCCAGAATGCTGACGTTGTGTATAGTGCTGTGTGTCTTTGCTTCTGACATAATATGATGTGCAGATAAACATGGTTTGTGGTAGAGTTTATAAAAGATACATTTAAAGCAGTCAATGATTAAAAGCAATGTTATTTATATCGTATTAATGTGACATGTCGAAGAGCATAGACCTTCTTTATTCATTGTGCATCAAAAGTACTTTGGTCTTTTATTCTTACCAAGGCACAGAGGCTGTGCCACCATCACTGGTAATGCCAAAAACAAAGGTTAATACTTCCTCCAATGATACTGACAGTCAGAGGCCACACCCCCATCCCTGAGACTGACCGTCACATAGGCCACACCCCCATCCCTGAGACTGACCGTCACATAGGCCACACCCCCATCCCTGAGACTGACCGTCACATAGGCCACACCCCCATCCCTGAGACTGACCGTCAAATAGGCCACACCCCCATCCCTGAGACTGACAGTCACATAGGCCACACCTCCTTCACTGAGACTGACAGACACAGTGGCCACACCACATTCATTGAAACTGACAAGCACAGAGGAACAGGAAGTCAAACCTTCTTTACTGAGACTAACACTCACATAGGCCACACCTCCTTCACAGAGATTAACAGAAACAATGGCCACATCAACTTCAATGAGACTAACCGTTGCAGAGGCCAGACCTCGTTTACTGAAACTGACGAGCACAGAAGTTCACAGCTCCTTCACTGAGACGTACAAGTATAGAGGTCACATTTCCATAACGTGAACTGACAAGCAAATAGACCACACCTCCATCACTTTGATTAAGGTATAGAAGCTACACCTCTGTTAATGAAATGGGCACAGCCATAGAGGCCTCACTTACTTCAGTGGGAGTGACAAATTTAGAGGATAATTATTTTTTTGCCTGGTATAATATGATTTTATACATCATATTAAATGATACTGTATATAAACTTTATTTTAGACAAAAATAATACAGTGTTGTGTTCAGAGCCTAATCTGGACAGTGCACATTTACATTCTATATCGTTTGAAATCATCACTAATACAAGAGATAAGTCTCCGGCCTGCAAGTGTGTCAGCACATAGTCAAGGCTAGTTCACAGTTGAAGCATTTCTGTGCTGCTCTTGATCTTTTTTTCATACAAACACACAAGCCATGCTCAAACTCAGTAGAAACTTTACTGTATTCTAGTGATCCTGTGGCAAAGATGAATAAAGTGTTTGTTCACTGAACCTTTAGGTCACATTTGTATTCCCATCTCTAATGGTTCATTCAAATGGTTCTGCTTTCCTGAGTTATTTTCCTTAATACAAATGAAGTGCAGCGTCACCGCTCCCGGGATGCCTCCTGAACATTATTTGATGTGAATTTGGGTCAGCAGTAGCTTCCAGCGTTTTTCAGCAATGCCCTGTCCACAGAAACTCTCCAATACAGCGCAGAGTGTTTTTTTTTTTCCCCACCAACTATAGACTGATTAATGCCACATTATTGAAAGAAAAGACAGACATTTAATAAAACCACAGGAATCCAAAGACAACTTCTGCCTGCAATCTTTATACCCAGAGGGGTATAAATACGCAGCATAATGAGGAGTGATGGGAAACAGGTGGAAATAATTAACTACCTTAGCAACAGGGTAATAAGAACAGGAAGCATTGACCATAAAAGGAAAGCATAGGGGATAATGAGACAGATGGTGCATCAAGGGTAAATTAAGAGGATGTACTTGACTGTGATAATGAAAATGTGCTGTTTGTGTTTTTAAAAATCTTTTATAAAAGTTATCCATACCCAAGGCATTTTCTTATGCTTATACAATAAGGACAACACTTGAGTTCTTTCACACCATCCTCAGCATGTCTTTATACTGAAGACTCTGCTTTGTGCAAAGACATGCAGTCATGCTGGAATAGGTTAGATCCAGTGAAGGGAAACTTAAATATCACAGCATACAAAGGCATTCTGTTTCAAACTTGTAAAAAAAAAAAAAAAAAAAGAAATGCCCATCAGTTTAGTTATATAGATCATTATCATGATTTGTATTATTTATCTCTACTCTCTTCATCCAACAGAGCTAGAGGTGAGAAACTTTTCACTCAAATATTTCTAATTTAAAAATAAAAAATTGAAAGTATGGCATATGACTTTAACTAAACTTAGTAAGATATACATACTGTAAATTCTAGGATTGTACATTTCACTCATTGTTCCTAAATGATAGTTGAACAAAAACTTAAAACAGTTTATACAAATGAGATACTAATAATATTAATAGTGTAACAGATCCCCCTCCCCACGGTTAGTCAGGTGTGTGAGCCACGGATTAATGTGAAACAACTTTTCTCATAATCATTATAGTACAAAATGCAGTTTTACTGCCACTGTATTCCATGATATATTTGGGCCTCATTTCTGAGCGAATACTCCTTTTTGCATGAGCACAAATTTTATTTTTGTTCATGCTCGTTTTCATTCTGTGCTCCAGCATTGCCAGATCCAGCTGTAAAAAAGTGCTGAAAAGCATCCCAAGCCAATAAAGAAATAAGAAAATAATGTCAGTACTAGAACTAATACTGAAGCTCAACAATTTATTTGCATCCATTGTTTCACTAAAATACACACAAAATTTATCACCAGACCAAGACACATCTTTCCAGCCAAAGGTGATATAAAAAAAAAAGTCACCCATTTACAGGAAATAAAAAAAACATCTAGTAATTTGGCAACACTGCCTGCTCAACAAGGTGAGCTCTGACTGGCTGCTTCTTTGCCAGGAAGTCAGTATGTTCTTCCTTTTCAACATTAGTCAACGTAATGAAATAGACTTTGAGTTTTGTTCTGTAACCGTCTGTACCCAGCCAATTTCTGACTGGGAATATTACTGCAGTAAAGGGGGAATCATTTCTTGCAATGTTTCAATTGTTTTTTTTAGATAATGTTTACATAAAACAAGACAGTTGCAAAAACACAATGTTTTCACAAACCAGGTTACAGGAAACAAGAATTGAATGTCCAGAAAACGAGTAATGGAAAGAACATGGTAACTCCCCAATTGTAGATCAATCAGTCCAGTCCAATATAGAAGTACGAGAATGAGTAGAATGTCTTACCTGACAATGACTTGATGTCCTTAACGTAGTCTCTTTGAAGTAGTAAACTTGTTTTGCACAAGTTCGAGCAGTTGCAAGGATGCACCACCCAAAATCCAGCAAACATGTAGGCCCTTAGGCCTAAGAAGAGGCCTCACATAAAAATCCTCTAGAAAAGAGAACCATAAATAAAAAAAAGGGAATAACACTTGCTAAACAATAACCAAGATACCACAAAAAAAGAGGAAACATCACTTACAATTGAGCAGCAAACAAAAGTTTCCCAAACCAGGATTGTTTGTAGTAGCCAGAGCCATGTGGACTCGAACTGAATCTCACTCTACTCTTAGTTTTTTTTTTCTTTTCTTTTTTTTTTTAAACATCTAGAGCTACTACTGCCACCTTGTGGTCCGGGAAAAAATGGAACTGTAAAGTTTTGAAAAATAAACCTTATAGCAGGCGGTGACTGTTATAGTTCATTAGCTGAATTGCAAGAGCACCCTCTTGTGGTGTACAAGTAAAAAGATAAATTGAGTCAAGGCGCATTATTGTGCAAAACAAACTTTTTCCTGTTTTTTTCCTTTTTGGCTTTGTTCCTTTTATCCCAGGAGTCGCCACATCAGATCATTTAATCCGTAAGGTGTGCGACAGGTTTTATGCTGCATGCCTTCTTATCGCAATCCTCCCATTTTCTAACCTGGCTTGAGACCAGCACTGTATTCAGCCGCAGGGTTGTATGTGGCGTAGGGTCAAGGGTCTCTCCCCGAGCAACCAACAATGGTGACCCCGGCAGTAGGAGGGCTCAAACCCCTGATCAGGAAACCAGAACCTTAATCGCCTTGAGCCTCCAACCCCATCATGCGAAACAAACATTATCACTCACTCACTCATCATCCATACCGCTTACTTCTGTATTCAGGGTCACAGAGAGCCTGGCGGAGTAAACTGTGGGTGCCAATCCATCGCAGGGCACAAACATTATCAGTTAATACATTTTTAATATTCTAAATTCCTAAGAGAGAGCCTGTAGAATATTTCTCTTTTCTAGCACTTCTTTGATTAAATATACAGTATAAAAGAAACCCATTTACGCAACAAAGCGCAAATAATATTTCTCGAAAACACACCATGTTCTGATAATCCAACAAAAATGGTTTAACTGACCGGTATGTCTCTCTGTAGCTTTAGACGTTTTTCTGAACCCTGCAGTTTCTACTACCACATATGACCTTAACAATCGCTGCTGTGATTTCTTTATCCTGGACTGAATCAGTGAGGAAATGCTAGCTGAACACAACATATATTTCACTGTACGTGTGCTGTATTATCTGAAACAGTCAATTATGTCTGGCTTTGTGTCACCTGTGCCAATCAGAGAGAGCAGAGGACTACCTTGTTAAGACGGTGCCCAGACGTATGCGAGAGAAAGGGTTTGTGTAATGAAAATAGAGTTAAAGCTCATGAAAAGAAAAAAAAAAAACTAAAACTTTTTTCGTTCCACAATGAGTCATGAATATAATGTTATATATTAGCCTGTATGTATTAGCATGTTTGTTATTAACACTAGTATATTGTATACATATTTGGTGAGGAGGATTTAACTTTGCTCTCTAAGCGGCATGGGTGTTTCTGACATGTTTCCTTTTGGAACATTGAAAAAGCCAGACTTCACTGTTCAGTTTTTCAAGGTTGATGATGCCTTATTGTAACCACGGGACTTTTTATTATTATTATTATAAATACCTGGCAAAATGAAAGACAAACCGCTTCATCGATTAATTCGATCCATTATGTTGTGTATGGAGCTCGAGTACCATGCCATCCCACTAGTTAATGTAAAACCCATAAATCAAGACACATCTAAGCCTACACCGACAGTTAATATTGATTTCTCTATAATGCTTAGCATCCGATTATTCACATATTCATTATTGAGGTGGCATTGCATCCACGATTAGAGATCACAGCAAAATAGCATCACAGTTAAGGCTGTATATTTTCAGTACATGCTGTAAGCTGTCTTTCTCAGAGTAAATATACAGCAGGCTATAAGACAAGCTAAGAGCTTGGCAGCCTTTCAGCAAAGCAATTTGATACACATGATTTAATCAAGGACAGTATAGACCTAATGTTCTATAAAGCATTTTATTACCACTTTCCTGATGACCTTTGCCAATAAAGCTAGATTTGTAGAATTTCATCTCATCTTATGATTTTACCAGAAACTAGCATGAACACTGTGGCTTTTTTGTTAATATCTGTAAAATCCTTAATGGCTGTATGATCTCAGGTGTGTGTATATATATATATATATATATATATATATATATATATATATATATATATATATATATATATATATATATAAATAAATAACCTTTAATTTGTACAATTATCTAACCAATATATATTTTTTATTTAGACTATAATTCACTGCCTGGCCTAATAATAATAATACATTGTGGAAGGATGGTTTTAAACCATTATATTATTTTTTATAAATAAAATACTTGAAATAACTGTGATATTTAATGGTGAAATTAAGTACAGAAAGAAAGTTTACACACAGTGTGGCAAAAACTCACTGGATTGGGACTAAACAGCTGTGTGATACGGATAAAACTGTAACAAGACTCAAACTACTGTATATTTACTGTAAATATTCAATAATAGTGCATAAACTGTACAAGAGAATAAGGATAAGGACATGGCGAACATCAGAAGAGGGAACATCAGCAGGAAACAGCAGTACGTGAATGGACTGACATGGCACCCTGGAACAGTTAGAGCAGGAAACAGTTCAGAAAATTAACTGATTAGCAGGCAGATGTAGCAGGGCAGACAGGATAGAGAGAGTAAACTTCACTTCCTAGGTTGTTATTCAAAGGCTCAGACAAACAGGCAGAATCCAAAATCCAAATAACAATTCAAGGTCAGATATCCAGTAAATATGTGTATCTGTATAAACAGGGTTACCAACAAGAGGAAGGCTGAGAACAAGTCCAAACATGCAGAGGTCAGGTTCATAGGCACAAGCAGGAAACAGGAAAAGAGGTAGAAATAGAAAAACATTCGAATAGAAAAATCCAATTATCAGTCCTAGGGTCAGATATCCAGAGAGCATGTATGTGTACTGGGAGCAGGCTGAGAGCAGGTCATAAGCAGGTAGGGTCAGATACACCGTACACAGGAAACAGGAAGATAGGTGGAAAGCTCAAAAATGACGTGAAGGAAAAAAACTGACATATTAACTGAGAACTGAGCCTGGTTTAAATAAAGAAGGAGAGCGTGTTTTCTTTTAGTAATTATACATAGTAGGTAGTAATAATTTTAGTAATTGAACATGACTATGTTGCATTGAGGGCCGTGGGAGCCATCTTCGTAGCTACTGTACGGTCACTAGTAACATATCAAACAAGAGGTTATGTTTACTATTAGAAGCAGAGGTGAGTAGTAACGAGTTACATCGACCACATGACTGTGTTTCACCAATCAGATGTAGCAATAATGACATGACTCCGTTTGACCAATCAGGCGCAATAACAATAACCACATGTAGTCACATGACCACCTACAAACTGCTTAGCAGGAAATAAATCTTCAACCGTGGTAGACAGCGAATGAAAGCATAAAATTAGCAGAGGCACCTGTCTCCAATGCTACAATAGAAGAGGATGAACATCCCTGGCCTCAAAGTATCCAAAGCATGTTTCGCTTACACAAAGTGCAAAGGAGCAGCTTCATAATGCGGTGTCTTCTCTGTCTGCCAAAACAGACAGCCATTTCAGCATGAAAAACTCGACATCTAACCTGAGGAAACATATCGTGGTTCGTTTCGCCGTTTTATTTAATGTTGCGATGTAAACATACAGTATATAATTAGCAAATAAGCTAGAAGCAAAAAATATACATTTCTTACATTTGTTCTGCTGGGCACAGTTCATGGTAACGTGTGATCTCTTGTACACATGTTCTAATGTTATTTTCTATCTGCTGAGCCATTTGCAGGGCAACTGAATATACAGTATATCTTACAATTGAAGGAGTCTACACTGTTCAAACATACATATGTTACCTACTGTGGGTATTTGTGTCAAAAGCTTTATGTTGAGAAAAAAAAGTGAGATTAGGAAATGTATGTTTCTTGTTCCTTAATTTGCTATTCTGTAAAAATATTTATTTTTATTCATTTATTTTAATTTTATTTATTTTATTATTTTTAAATGTCAGAAATTGTACATTATGTTATCATTTTGTTTGGCTGCTTACATAATTTGACATTACAATGAAACAGTTACTCAGTACTTGAGTTGTATTTTCACCGAATACTTTTTTACTCTTACTTGAGTAATATTTTGGATGACTACTTTTTACTTCTACTTAAGTAATATTATTTTGAAGTACAGCTACTCTTACTTGGGTTTAATTTTTGGCTACTCTACCCACCTCTGATTAGGAGCACCATGAATTAAATTTGCTAGTGTGAATAAACATGGAGCACTGGTCTGATGAGTCCCCACATGCACCCATAGTGGCCACTGTACAAGCCTCTGGAGGCATTATTATGATCTGGGGTTGCATCACTTGGTCAGGTCTAGGCTCAGCATGTGGCAATAAAATAAAGTCAGCTGACTACCTAAATCTACTGAATGACCAGGTAATCACATCTATGGAGTTGTTTTTTTCTGATAGAACGGTAATATTCCAGGAATCAAACTGTGTTTCTGTGAGCATGAGAAATCATTTTCACACATGAACTGGGCACCGCATTGTCCACCATAATCAAAGTTACAGGAGGTACAATGAAATAGTAGACTGTGTGACTTTTTTTGGATGGTAGTATGTCATTGTATCTACTGTAAGATCTCTAAATGATCATGCACCAGACAATGGCTTCACTTATTTCGAAGGAAACAGAATTGGATTTTCAGTACACATTGTCTTATAGGTATCAGTGCTTAATGCACTAAAGTTGAATTCTCAATTCTGATTGGTCAGAAGTTCATTAATTTTCTGTAACTGACTGTGACTTTAAATGGTTAAACTAGCATTACTATTTTTCTTTTATTACTATATTAATAAAAATTAATTGATAAATTGCGGTGGTAAAAGCGAAATAAAACAATTGGTACAGGGAAATAATAAATTCCTGGGTGGTAACAGTACCTCAGGCTGTATCATAGCATCCCCATTTTTGATTACTTTCGTATAACAGCCAACATACTCCATCATGTTTTATTCCTTACTTTGCGAGATAGCTGCAGGCAATGTCAAATAAAAAAAGTGTTGAGTGGAAAAGGAAAAAGAAAACTTTGGAAGAACCAAGAGTCAGTAGAGGACCATACTTCGCTTTGTACTTGCTTTAGTAAATAAAAGGTTTTTTGTTTGTTTGTTTGCTTGTTTGTTGGTTGATTTTCTCTTGGATGGATTAAATATTAATGGTTAGTGATATTTATCACTAAAATCTGTTTACTATAGATAAAGGAAGCATATTTTTAGTCACTTATTCATCATAGAACATATTCAGTAAGGGTCTAGTTATGACATTAGGAAATATAAGTTTCAACCTGGGAGTGTATCATTTTAATCTACATGTTTGTTTTAAGTTTATTTTCTCATTATGGTAATGAAGAAAAGGGAGTTTGCATAATAGAGAACTGACACTGAATTACCAAGGCATGCATTAGCGAAAAGACTTATTATGCTGTTTGTCTACTGTGCATCTGCAGCTATCTGATTAGATACAAACTGATTAAAAGTTTTGCAGCGTATACTGTATGCTCGCTGAGTTAGAATGGTCACAACTTTACAGTTTATAGTGATGGCCTGCTGTATGAAATTTGCTCCATGTATGTTGAGTTCTTTTATTTTTTTTATCACAGATCAAATCCGATAAGAAATAAAGCATGATGGGGCATGCTGTTATAAGCAAATAATTTGGTTATAATTAATCATTTCTAATATTAAATTATAACTAATCAAAAGTTGATTATTATGTCTTATATACCATACATTGGAAAGTGTTTTATTGCTCTTATACCATAGCAGTTTTTATTTGTAATTTATTAAAGTGGTGGTTCTCAAACATTTTAAGTCAAGCTCTCTTTTTGCAAATAAAAATAAATCTCAGTCTTCCCCTCTCATACCAACATTAACACCTAAGCCCCTCTACCATTTTTATAATTCCACCTGTCTTTTTCTTTCCCTGCATCTATTAACACTATTAAACATGAAACGTCTTGCATTTTTATTATTCATAATTTATTTGAATGTTGTCGTATATTCAGAAAACATGTTCCTGCTATCCCATCCATGGATTATACCAGCTAAGTGTAAGTTGTTATTGTACGGCCAAATATCTGTAAACACCTGATCAATTTCACCTTCATAGCTTATGAAGAAACATTGTTTTGCTGTTATAATAGCCTCCACTCTGTTCTGAAGGTTTTCCACTAGATAATAGAGTGTGGGAATTTGTGAATTTGTGCTTATCTACCCACTGAGGCATTAGTGAGGTCTGGCAATGAGGGCAGATAAGGGAGGTTTATGGTGCAGTAAAAGGTCTAGTTCATCACAAAGGGTTTCAATGGGGTCGAGGTTAGGGTTCTGTAAAGGTTACTCAAGTTTGCTTCAGTCTTGGTAAACCATGTCTTCATGGACATTACATTGTGCACAGCACAATTCAATTAAAGTAAAAGTTTTATTTAGCATCCTATATGATCATGTGTTTATAATCTTGTGGCAGAAGTTTGAGAATGGTCCACAAATGGATGTGATTGTCCGGTGTCCACATACTGTATGTTTGGCTCTTAAACTGTATTAAACTTGCTGTTTTCAGAATTAAGCATTCAGTAGTCAGGTAAACCTTCAGATAGTCAGGTAAACCTTATCAGACCAGGTCAATTTTAATGCAACCCCTTAAATTATTTAAACAAAAAAAAAAAGTCTGTATCTGTGCTTTCATGTTGTAATAGACTACTGATGTGTAATAGAGCTGATGTGGCTTTTAAGGTATTACATTGCATTATCAGTAGTTCAAAGCTTCTAATGTAAGAGGATGATGATGTGATGCTCACTTTATTGCGTCCATGTACTGTAGTTTATTTTGAAAGGGTTAAGATAAAATAAATATACAAATGACATTTTTTGTGGACCTCATCTAAAATTTTCTGATTTAATCACTTTTGATAGAATGTTTGGGGCATAAAACCAAACCAGTCAATGTAATGTAATCATAAAAACAGTGTACCAATTATGAATAATTCTTAATAAAACAGCCACTTAAATAAAAAAATTAATTTGGGTAACAATTACGTTTAAATTACTTAAGTTATATGTTGTTTTATGCTTGAATGATTAATAGGTCACTGTGTGGCTTAATAAACAAAAAGTCCTCTGAAACTAGTCAGGTACAGGGACTAGACTGAAAAAGCTTGCCAGAAATGACAGCCAGAAAAGTTCTTCAGGAAGCCTTGAGAACTATTCCTCAAGACTACATAAAAAATACAAGAGAGTCTGGCTCTTTGGAGGCAAAATATAAAAAAATGAGGGGTGGCGCAAGACTTTTGCACAGTACTATGTGTCAATCAAGTCAACTTCCTGAATTGTCAGGGTGGTGTAGCAAACATTCAGGAAGCCGTGTTGTTAATAATATATAAGAAGACCATGTGACTACATAACCAGTCCATGCAGTTGTGGTAAAGCAACAACTGCGTGTAAAATATCAGATAATTTGACCTTTCTGGCATGGTCAGGAATACTTAGGTTTACACGTCAAATGGTATGATTTTAGGAAAACAGTTACACATATAAATCGTAATACTTTAGTTGTAAAAATTAGAACATACTGTTGAAGTTACATTTGGAATCTTTACACCGAGGGCAAATACATACAGTACATAAAAGTTTATGATAATGCCTGTTAACCTGATATAATTATAATTATATCGTATAACCAGTTACATCATTTTATTCCCACTGCAGATCTTTCTGCCGTAAGGTACTAGAGAAACCACAGAGAGATAAAAAAAAAGAGTACTTGCTGCTGTTCTTAGGTTAACCATCTACTAACACATCAGCAGATGAGCATTCAGCATGTAGCCAATCTCAAGCTCATCTCAAGTACCCTTGATGATCACAAATATGTCCAGCCAGTTGTAGAGATGGGAGTAAAATACTCGACCTCAAGAGTGAAAGAAAAGACAAGAAGGAGCAAATGTTACAGTTCTGCTTAAATAGAGTGAAAGACTTAGAACTGGGCCTGTATTTGCTAAGCATCTCACAGTAGGAAATTGCTCCTAAAAGTGGCCAAAAATTCTCAGTATGTCACAATTTTGAGTAGGAGTAAGAGCAATTTATCAACATTCTTAAAATAGGAAATCACTCCTATCTCCACAAGGTAGGAGCGCTCTGGAGGTGTCCTAAGTGGTTAGGAGTAGCAAATAAATGGTGTTCAGACAGGGACACGTGTGGAGAGATGTTTTGGTAACATTAAGTGACAGAGCTCATGAAAGACAAAAGTTGTATACGCTATAGATAGCGTGCCGCCTGCAACGAACAGTGTACAAACATTTCATATATCGTCTCCACGGGTGGCTGTTCTTTTAGGGTTTTTTTTTTTTTTTTTGGTAACAGTGAAGATGGAGCTTTGAAACATTGATGATTTGGGGTTGTCACAGCTGACAGTGTCAAAAATAATAAATAAAATTTTGCTTTTACAGCACTGCAGATCATAAACACATTCATACATTTGCCCCTTTCCCAGCTTAACTAAATGAAAAACAAGCTGCATTTATGCACATCACTTGTTTACCTGGAATTGTGAGAATCATCCATGGCACAAACATTAAAATAATTGTCCCAAGGAGGCTCATGTGAACCAAAAACATTATTACAGCAAGAACACTCAAGTAGTTTTAGATGCAAAGTTATCACAGATTCAATATTTACATAAACTATGATCAGCTTTTTAGATTTTTTGCTATAAATAGCACTTCATCAATTCATTAACACGACATACCACTGTATGTGCAGAAAGCTTTCACACAACTGGCACTAATTTCGATTTTCCACAGTTTAAAATTTGTCAAAACTACAACACTCACTATAATGTGAAGCCTACTTTGCAGCTCTCAGTGCCATAAACATTGATGTCACACGGTTTTATAGGAGCAGTTCTACTCCACACTGGAAGTAAGAGTAGGAAACTTTAAAATACGTTTTATGTCTTACTCTGAGGTAGAAATATTTTTAGTCCTAAATTAATTTCGAGCATGACACCTAGGAACTACAGGTGTCCATGCAAAAGACAGAAAGGCAGAAGACAGTGGGACCTCGGTTTGCAAGTAATGCGGTTTGCGAGCATTCCGCATTTTATCTCTCGGCATTGTGGGTAATCATCTCCCCTGCTCGGTCTTTTCTCACTTTTCTTTCACTGATATAATGAACATCCCTGCACGCGTGTGGCGTAAAACATGTTTTATTTTGTGTTTATATGCATCTGTGTACAGCAAACGTGTCCTGTTTATTATAACACACGTTTGTGCGCACGTGTAAAGCAAAAGAAAGTCTCTTTAGAGAGGTTAAAGATCCATTTTCTCTCTGTCTGTATCAGCTTGCAGGTTGGGTGCACACTCGTCATTTGACACTGTGCACTTTCACACACACACACACACACACACACACTCTGCTCTACACAGAAACACTGCTTTGTCGCGATTCCTTTAAAGGTAAAGTGCAGGTTAATTTGTTTTATTTTTATTTTACAGCAGTGGTTCCATTAGTCTGCGCTCATTTGAGTGTCATTAGAGATATTTCTTTTTTGTTCCGTTCAGGAGGAGTTGGGGGGGGGTTACTGTGTAAGACGAGAAGAAGGAAGGGGGAGGGGCTAATTCCACACACACACATTCACAGCGCCTGCGCGCACAAACGGACACGCTTATCTGACGGGATTTATTTAGACTTTTTTTAAAGGTAAAGTGCAGGTTCATTTGTTTTATTTTTACTTCACAGCAGTGATTCCGTTAGTCTGCACTCAGTCGAGTGTCATTAGAGAGATTTCTTTTTTTTCCCGTAAAAACAGTGTTTCCGCTTTGTGTACGTGTCTGTGTGTTGCAAAACTCAAAGGGGGGGGGGACTTTGGGGTGGTGGGGGGTTAAGATGAGAAGAAGGAGCTGGGAGGGGCTAATTAGACACAAACACACACAAACACACAATCACAGCGCCTGCTCGCACATACAGAAACACATCTATCGGGATTTATTTTTACTTTTTTTTTTTTAAAGGTAAAGTGCAGATTAATTTGTTTTATTTCTACTTTATTTTTTTACATTTTTTTTTATGTATTTATTTTTTTGGGCTGTGGAACGAATACTTTGAGTTCCCATTATTCCTTATGGGAAAATACAATTTGAATTGAATTACAATTACAATTTTGAAAAATTGTAACCATATTTTGGAGTGCAATTTTATTAATTTTCACAAAATTTGTACAAACAAACTTAGAAAACAAAGGTACATTTGGCTTAATGTTCTAGTCAATATTTAAAGGAAAACAGTAAAAAAAAAAAGGAAATTCAGATAATGTTGCTACCATTCTTTTTGGAATCGTTATTTTAAAATAGAATATTGAAATACAGTATATGTGTACTTACATGCATGGATAAAATATTTTTTAATTAAACTATTTTTTATGTTTTTCTTTTGCAATACCCCTCACAATTTTCAGGCCCATTCAATGTTTTCTTTTCTTAACCAAAAGTCCAAGTATGATCTCAGATTACATAAAACCAATATACTTTGAAGTTTACATTTCAACCAAAATGTGTTAAAAAACAAACATATTTAACCATTCCTTATTTATCATCCCAGTGACCCAAGAGCTATTATTACAGATTGTCATATCGTTAGAACATTTACTCAGTCATATTGAGCCACCAGTGGTGAGCAAACTGTCAATGATCCAACATGGGAAATCCGACTCAGGTGCTTTTTCTGGCATGTCCGTCAGCAGAAACAGGATCCTAAATCATTACAGCCACCATGAATAGAGTTTCACTCTATATCGTATCTGAATCACTTCTCTTCCCCTCCAGATGAGACATCTTTTGAAGCTGGCATCAAAGTGCAGATCCACACTCAGGATGAACCGCCTTTCATTGATCAGCTGGGATTCGGAGTGGCGCCAGGCTTTCAGACATTTGTGTCCTGCCAGGAGCAGAGGGTAAGTGACTGCTGCTGTCCGATTTCCTGAATTAATCTCTGCAGATATGCTGGTGGCTGGTGGTCGTCATAACACTTTTACACATTCATTGTCCTAGTGTGTTTTAAGCCATCACCCTCAAATGCCTTAGAGAAACTACTACTGAAGTCAGTCAATTAAGGATTTAACCATGGACTTGAAAAGAGATATGGCACACACTTTGATACCAAAACTGATACTGCATGTTTAGTTGAATTTTATTAGCGCTTTTAACAATGAAAATTATCATACAGTAGCCTCACCGAAATGTCCAAATTCTCCGATATAAATACTAAAGTTTTAATTAATTTATTTCTAATGAGCGAGCCAGAGGAGATTACTCAAAGGAAAAATGCCTGAGACAATATGAGGACGAAACGTTGAGAGGACTTAAAAAGGAGTTCTCATTTGGGTGACCATGGATAGTCTATTCATCCATCTATATTTTTATAGCACTGTGTAAGGTCACAGTGACCGTGGAGCCTTCTCCAGCTTCTCCAATTACCAAAAGCTAGCTTATCTAAATTGCTTAATAGCACTTGATTGAACTCCAACATACATGCAGTACACCTCATCCCATGTCAGCGCCTGCATCTCTTGTGGTAAGGTAAATTACAGTGATTAAAGTTAGCTGGTTAGCTACAATGATTCATACAGTTAGACAGCTAGCGGTTTGACACCTGCAACACAGCTGTCACTCAAATCAGTCCCGCCTCTAATAATGAATAATTTTATGACTTGATATAATGTTAACGGATAAAATTTACCCCGTTTTATAAAGTTGGACATTTTAACATGTGGCGAGTGACTCACTTTTGGAGCCAGCATGTTGTGACCATTCAAGGAATTGCCATTTTGGACCTGTGTTTCAGAACTAGGGGTTGCTCCTTGAGCCAGGCATTACACTGTAATTAAACCTAAGTGAACACATAAGAGGGGTGTTGACAACATCCAAATACCACAGTTCACTGGAAAAAAACCTTTCTGCTCATTAAATCTCCATATCTGCTCCTTTATCTAAGAAAATAATTAATATGGATTAAAATAATGATTGACTAAAAATGGTTATGGACTAAAATACCAAAACAACAACATCACTTACTTCATTGTATTTCACACTGGGCATTTTTCTCAATTATATCTTTTGTGGAGCAGCTGCAAGGCAAGTGGATGTAAAAAGCACTTTCGCCTGTCTATCTGGACACAGCAAAGCTGCTAGTGCTGAAAAAAAATTTGAAAAGTGCTGAATGACGTCAAAGGTTTAATTTTTTTTATTGCCAAAGGTCACAAGTTGAGGCAAGCAAGAAAAGCTGTGTGAGTGCTGGTGAAAAAAATGGGCAGTGAGTTAATATGAGGAGACTTCCATGATAAATCTAACATATTCCATTGCTATTATTTCAGTATTGTTGTATAGTTAATCATGAAAACTGCTTTTGGGGCTGGTATGTGATGTAATCCCTCTTTACAGTCAAGTCACACAACTGGCTTCTATTGTCTTGAATAAAATGAATCTACATTTTGTCTCTTTTGCTGATGAATGTGATTTGATAATAAATTTAATGAATGTCGTAAGCTAGATTAGTATGGTTAACCAGTACTAGTTGGGACTTATAAAGAGGGTTGGTTTGTTTTAATGTGCAAATTACGTGAGTCGCATTTTATGAATCTGCCCCTGACGGGTGGAGACGTTACGTTTTCAGGTTGTCTGAATTTGCAAAATGCAATGAAACAGATCACTCTGCATCCAACCTCTGATCAAATTCAGTCCACATCGGTTGTGATGTTCTCCTTGGCCATGCAGAAGAAGGAAAAAAACGCCTGGCATGGCAGATCCATCCCTGGCATTCATCTGTGTGGATGGCATTACAAGCATTCTCCGTGTTCTGGAGTAGTGCCACACACTTGTGGGGTCTGCTTTACACCACCATGCTGAAAATAATACCTTTATTGAATATCAAAATAGGAAATATGATGGAACGTACAGTGCTACAAAATGTGGGTTGTTGGTGAAAAGTGTTGGGTGTAACGAGTTACAAAGTACAAATTCAAAGTACTTGGATTACTTTTTTGATGTAACGAGTAATTTAACGCGTTAGGTCCGCCGTTTAAGTACTCAGTTATTTAGTTATATTTTCAAAAATGCAATCCGTTATTCAGACAATTTAAGTAATCCGTGAGCCAGACAGCATTCATTCCGTTAGTGTGTGTGTGTGTGTGTGTGTGTGTGTGTGTGTGTGTGTGTGTGTGTGTGTGTGTGTGTGTGTGTGTGTCTGTGAGAAAGTTGTCGTCCAAGCCCCCCAATAGCCCACCCCTGTCTGTTATTCCTGCTGTTATACCCCTATCTCACCTATGCGGTTTGACTCTCTGTGAGAAGCGGTGTTAGGCACTGTGAGCTGCCGTGAGTGACCGCCCGACGTTCCATGAAGTTCAGCAAGGTCCGCGAGCTTCGGCCAGGACCGACGTGCGGAAAGATGGAAACGTAATCACAGCGCCAAAACTCATGGTGAATCATGATGAACCGTACTTACGACCACCGCGCGAAACGCGTAGGTGAGATAGGGGTATTAGTAGTTAACAGATTATGGTCCAAACTTCACTGAGTGATGATGATAGAATAATTTTAAAGGTCTTGACTAAAACAACATGCATGAGGAAGCACAAAGGAGTTTTCATTTTCTGCAATGGAAAAGTACTCTAACTAGTTACTTTTATCAGAAAGTAACGCTGTAATGTAACTGATTACTTTTTAATGACACTAATTTTGTAATGTAATTAATTACTTTAAAAAGTAGCGTCCCCCAACACTGTCGGTGAATCAGTTGGTGATCTTAGAGGCCTAGTGGAAACTCACATTATCCCAAATGACAAACCTACAGTACCTGGGCTGCTCTGGTTCTTCTTCCTGTGGGAGGATGAGATATTTTTTAGTTCATCCAGTAATGGTTGCAAACTGGAAGTGTTATAGGGACCAAGTTGTGCATGATGATGCATGACCCCACAATCACCAAAATGTGCAGCACACATGGTGACATTTCTGTCACTCTGCCCAGGGACAGTGACAAAGCCACTGTTGCCAATAATGTTCCTCCCTCGCCACCTGGTCTTCTGCAGGTTGAATACTGCCTCGTCAATCAAGAGATATTCACAGGAAAGAGCTCTTGCAACACATACAAGCACTCTTTGGAAAAAGGGATAATGTCATCAGTCAAAAGGGCTACATACAGGGACACCGAGGTACATAGTGACATGTCTGTGCACTTTTCGTTTGCGAAATGGACATCGTCTTGCAGAACACTGTCTCTGATTTCCCTCCAGGTGATGGCATTGTTTTCAAAAACCTTGTGGATTGTAGGGTTCTCTTACCACAATTTGCTGGCCAGTTTTCTGTGCTATGAAATGAATAGAAACACACCCTTTATAGGATTCACATTTTTACTGCATTACGTAAATGTAAGACAAACATTGCACTATAGGGTACATTTCTGTGAGCACTGTAGATATCCCTAGAAACCATAAAGTTACTGTATGGTATTCTGTAACTACTGTAGGGATTACTATAAAACATCTCAATGTGGTTACTCACCTATTCTCTTCTCTAAAGGCACGGTTAACTTGCCTAACACCTGTGTAAATCACTTGAGGCCTCTTTTATACACTGATACACGATTAAAGCATTCTTCCAGTTAAGTTTGCGCAGGTGCAACTTGAGTGAGACTAATTGGAAAGCAGAATGTTGCATTGTGAAGGCCAAGGTTTCTCAGTGAACACAGTCTGCTACTAAGTGATGCAATTTGTGTTCAGAGATTTGAGCAACTGTAATTTACAGAAATATTTGTGTGAGACCAAATCTAATTGTGCTTTAAAGTATAGCAGGTTTGATTCATGTTGTTGACACATAAGCTTCAAGTTTTCAGAATTTTGTGCATAAATCCCCCTTTTTTTTTTGTAGGGGATGTGTATAAAACGGGGTAAAAATGCTTTCCAGCTTTCCAGTGAAAATTAATACACTTCAAAAGGGCTTGGGAGCTTTTAGTCTTACTGTCTGGAGACAGTAACTAACACTCAGTTTTTTAAGCCTGTGGACAGGAAATGTCAGCCTTAATCTTTTCAAGAGCAGGTGAGAGGTGGCCTGCTACTGATGCATGGTCCGTAAGCTCTCTAGCCCTTGTAATTGGAGGCGAATGAAATCCCGACTTGAAGCGAATCGATTTTTTTTTTTTTTTTTTTTTTGGTAACGTCCAGCTCGCTTAACTTTGCTGTAGCATGCAGATCTCATTACAAATCCTGAGTTTCCTGCCCTCTTTACCGAGTGCATGTGCTGCCCTCGTCTCATTCTTATCGTAAACCACTCTACATGTAAATCAGGCAAACAAAACACACAGAGGATGGACATGCTGCCCGATATGATACAAGCATACATGTTTACCTGCACATTGCCTTTGGAACTTTGCACATTGCTTATTTTTCATACAAATGAGGACTAACCTAAGTGTACAGGCTATCTAACCTCCATAGCCTGTACACTTAGCATCTGATACACTTCTTTTTCCATTCTATCTTAGTACTTGAACATATTGTAAATTTCACAGCTAAAATCTTCTATATTATAATATAGAACTCTCCAGTTCTGTTAGGTTGGATGGTAAATGTTGGTGTGCAGCCATTTTCAGGTCTATCCAGAGATGCTCAATTGGGTTTAAGTCAGGGGTCTGACTGGGCCATTCAAGAACAGTCACTGAGTTGCTGTGAAGCCACTCCTTCGTTATTTTAGCTGTGTGCTTAGGATCATTGTCTTGTTGGAAGGTGAACCTTCGGCCCAGTCTGAGGTCCTGAGCACTCTGGAGAAGTTTTTTGTCCAGGATATCGCTGTACATGGCCGCATTCATCTTTCCCTCGATTGAAACCAGTCGTCCTGTCCCTGCAGCTGAAAAACACCCCCGCAGCATGATGCTGCCACCACCATGCTTCACTGTTGGGACTGTATCGGACAGGTGATGAGCAGTGCCTGGTTTTCTCCACACATACTGCTTAGAATTAAGGCCAAAAAGTTATATCTTGGTCTCATCAGACCAGAGAATCTCATTTCTCACCATCTGGGAGTCCTTTCATGTGTCTTGCATTGAGGAGAGGCTTCCATCGGGCCACTCTGCCATAAAGTGCCGACTGGTAGAGGGCTGCAATGATGGTTGACTTCCGACCGACTGCATTTCTAGATCTTTGGGTTCTTCTTTACCTCTCTCAACATGGCTCTTCCCCCGCGTTAGCTCAGTTTGGCCGGACGGCCAGCTCTAGGAAGCTTTCTGGTCATCCTAAACGCCACTGTGCTCTTTGGAACATTAAGTGCAGAAGAAATCTTTTTGTGACCTTGGCCAGATCTGTGCCTTGTCGCACTGCCAGAGCTCTGAGCTCTTCAGGCAGTTCCTTGACCTCATGATTCTCATTGGCTCTGACATGCACTGTGAGCTGTAAGATCTTATATAGACAGGTGTGTGGCTTTCCTAATCAGGTCCAATCAGTATAATCAAAAATAGCTGGTGTTGAACCATCTCAAGGATGATCAAAAGAAATGGACAGCACCTGAGTTAAATATATGAGTGTCACAGCAAAGGGTCTGAATACTTTTTACTTTACAGTTTTTCTTTTTTATTAAATCTGCAAAAATGTCAACTATTCTGTCAATATGGGGTGCTTTGTGTACATTTATTAATGAACTTAAATGATTTTAGCAAATGGCTGCAATATAGCAAAGAGTGAAAATTTTAACACTCTTAAATTATATATATATATATATATATATATATGTGTGTGTGTGTGTGTGTGTGTGTGTGTGTGTGATTGGGTAATATGTATAATTTTTCTCTCATTCTGTTTCCTTTAGGTACTACAAATTTTCTGTAATGTGTGAATGAGTGTGTGTGTACAGTATGTGTATGTGCCCTGTGATGGATTGGCAGGTGTACCCTGCCTTGTTCCCTAAGTCTCCTGGGATAGGCTCCAGGCCCCCTGCGGCCCTGAATGCAGAATAAAACGGTATAGACGATGAGTGAGTGACTGAGCTAGTGAGTTCATTGGCATACAGTAGGCATTTCGCTGCATATCATACTGTGTATGTTAAAAATAAAATTTGAATTAGAATTTTGGAATTTGAACTTGAATGTGGCTGCTGTTTTTGCTATACTAATATTGTAGCCAGTGATAGTGAATTGGCTACGGGCCCTAGTTTCAGAGGGCAGCGCAAGAGTTAGCAGCTTTGAACAAAAGCAGTTTTCAATGATTTACTGCTCCACCCTCCTCTTCTTTCAATTCCAGATGACTACTTTTAACTGGAGCCATTCATGTTCAGCAATGCTAATAGGCTACATGCTCATTCCCCTCTCTACTCCAGCATGGACTGACGGTGAAAACGATTGCAAACTGAACAGGCTGTTCTCAGTATATTTAATTAACCTGGTCACTCAGGCTGAGTCTCCTATCAATGACAAGCTGTCTCTCCCTTGCGCCGTCTCACAAAGCAATTATAGCTGAACATTTTAAATAGAAACAGTTAATATTTTCTTTTTCTTTTTTTTTCGTCTGCCAACTTCAAGGCTTATTTGCATTTGCATTGTATTCTGCTTCTTTCTTATTATTACTATTTGTATGTGTCCAAGTCAGTCGGAGGGGTTCATTCATTTAAATTATTATAGGATATGAGGACAAAATGAGACCTCATATACAGTATATATGTGTTTTAACTGTAATGAAATGTAATGAAAAAAAATTAGCTTTTCTTTAAGAGTGGTGAACATGTAGCAAAATATTTTTTGGAACCCAGGATTAGATAGTGTAAGTTAAATAAGGAAGATCTGTGTGAAATTCAGAGAAGAGGTGAGTCAGGTACTGGGCAGCAGTGAAGAGATGCAGGACAACTTGTCAGCTACTGCGGAAGTGGTAAAGGAGACAGCTAGGAAAGTATTTGGCATGACATCAAGACAGAGAAAAGAAGATAAGGAAACTTGGTGGTGGAATGAGGAAGTACAGGAAAGCATCAAGCGAAAGAGGCTTGCAAAAAAGAATTTGGATAGTAATAGAGATGAGGAGAGTAGACAGGAGGACAAGGAGATGCGATGCAAAGTGAAGAGGGAAGTGGCGAAGGCTAAGGAACAGGCGCATAATGAGTTGTATATGGAAGGAAGGTGGGAAGTATTTATATCAACTGGCCAGACAAAGAGACCAAGTGGGGAAAGATGTGCTACAGGCTAGGGTGATAAAAGATGCAGATGGATGGAAATGTACTGACATCAGAAGAGAGGGAGAGTTTTGAGAAAGTGGAGGGAGTAGTATGCGATGAGCTGATGAATGATGAAAATAAGAGAGAGAGAGAGAGAGAGAAGGTTGGAAGGTTGATGGATGGTAGTGATTCAGGTAGAACAGGGAATTAGTAAGGTTGAAGTGAGGACAGCTATAAAAAGGATGAAGGCAAAGGAAAAGGCAGTTGGTCCGGATGACATTCCAGCGGAGGAATGAAAGTGTTTTGGAGCGATGACAGTGGCGTGGCTTAGTAGATTTTAAAGATCTTAGAAAATGAGAGGATGCCTGATGAATGGAGAAGAAAGGTAAAGGTGACACTGCACCATGGATGAGCTCTTAGTCCCTTCCTGTTTGTGGTGATGGACAAGTTGACGGTGGAGGTAAGACAAGAGTCCCCCTGGACTATGATGTTTGCGGATGAAATTGTGATCAGCAGTGAGAGTAGGGAGCAGGTTGAGATGAGTCTAGAGAGGTGGAGGGATGCACTGGAGAGAAAAGATGCAGTCCCAAGGAGTAGAGGTAGGGAAGGTAGGGGAAATACAGTGTATTTAAATATTTAGGGTCAGCTGTCCAAAGCAATGGGGAGTATGGTAGAGAAGAGAGTGCAGGCAGGGTGGAATGGGTGGAGAAGTGTACCAGGAGTACTCTGTGACAGAAAGGTATCGGCAAGAATGAAAGAAAACGTTTACAGGACAGTAGTGAGACCAGCAGTGTTGTATGGTTTGGAGACGTCGCCCCTGGCAAAACGATAGGAAGCAGAGCTGGAGGCGGCAGAGCTGAAGATGCTGCAACTTGCTTTGGGAGTGACAAGAATTGACAGAATTAGAAATGAGTATATTAGACGGGGAAAGCGCAGATAAGATGGTTTGGGGAAAAAAGTTAGAGAGGCAAGATTAAGATGGTTTGGACATGAGCAGGGACGACATGCGGGAGGTTGGATTGACATGTGGAAGATCTGGTAGACAGAGTAAGATGGAGACAAATGGTCTGCCGTGGGGACCCCAAAGGGAGCAGCCAAAAGAGTAAATTTATTTATTTATTTATTTATTTATTTAAACTGTTACTTTAACTATTTGTGAAATCAGGGCCCATGTTTACTAAGGGTAGGAAATTGTTTCTAAATGGCCAAAAATTTCAGATTGAAGCAATTTTTATCCTCCTTTAGGAGTAGAGGTACTATAAGAACAATTTATCAACATTCTTAAAATAAGAAATCACTCCTATCTCTACCAAAATGTAGGAGAGCTCAGGAGGTGTCCTAACTGGTTAGGAGTAGCGAGGAAATGGTGTTCAGGCAGAGATGCGCACGGAGGAGAGACGTTTTAGTAACATTGAGTGATACTAAGCTCATAAAACGTACGGTATCTTTTATACGGTGTCCAATAACGAGCTGTCTCCGCACATGACCGCTACATTAAGTTTTTTTTAGTAACAGCAAAGATGCAGCTTTGAAACAGTGATGATTTGGGTGTGGCACAAATAATAAATCAAACTTTGCTCTTACAGCACCACAGATCATGCACAGATTCATACATTTCCTCACCATATGCTCCATGTGATTCAGGGAGGAGTTTTTCTTTCACATGGGACAGCTGTCTGCACATATCTAAAACTGGTCACTGCAAAAACAAGGAATTATCCATGTTCAATAAACAAAATTTGACAACACACTGCTTTATGTTAAAAAAATCCATTTCATCTCACAAAACATGCATGACGCATTTCGGAAAGAAATGACTTTGTGGCTGTTGTCGTGCTATTCCACCCGCTCTGAAATCTTTGGTGATGATCTCCTTTTTGTCTGTCTTGGCAGGGAGATCTGTTATTTTTGTCAGTAACAGACTTAGCATTAGAAGGAAATTGGAGATTTTAAAATAGCTATAATAGCGCTAATGTCCTTATGATGAATGCATTTTATTATAAAAAATATCAATTTTTACAGACAACCTTTAGACACCTTACTCTTTCTCTCCACTGTGCTGTTTACGAAGGACAGCTGCACATTACTGGCTAGAGTCACTATTCATTCAACATAGACTTTCTTTAAACATTTTTCATTAAATTTCGTGCTGTACAAATTTAACTCATTCCATACCTTTGTTAAATTTGTAGTAAATACACCATAGGCTTCAAAGAAACTACTCAGTTCAGCTCAGTGAGACTGCAGAAGCTTTATCTGAGTTTCAGTTGAGCGTTGGTACAGTATGCATTTTTGCATCGAAAAAGGATTGTGGAAGCTGTCATTCCTATGTAATGTTAATGACTTATTACTTAAAATATATATAAATGAATTATTAAGCAATAGTAATATTATATCATCCTTAATAATAATGAATGGTGCATGAAATTAATACCAGGTTTCGCGTGACCTCCATGTGTCTTTTCGCTCCAGCAAGACCCAGTGACTGATTGGTAATTTTGCATGTCCATTTCCGGTGAAGTAATGAACCATTGCAGTCATTTCATTCATAATGAAACAGAGTATAATGAAATTGGAACTATGATGTGATCAGGGAGAGAGAAACGGACACTGTATGCAAGCTGTAAAATATGAACAGTTGTAGTGCAGTGGTACGAGCTGGTTTATGTTATAATTTCCACTAAACAGATAAGTACTGCCACCATGGCTAATTTTGCACTAACCTGTCCCATCATGCACCACAGAACAGAAAGTCTTAAACCAAAATGACTAGGTATTACACAAGCAGAGGGACAGACGTAGCTCTGTGGTTAAGGTGCTCGACTGTTGACCAGAAGGTCCGATCATTAGCCCAAGGCCAAGCACCACAAGGCTGTCATTGTTGGGCATTTAAGCAAGGTCCTTTACCCTCAACTGCTCAGATACAATCTAGTGTCAAGCTGTCAGCCCATCCCTGTAAGAAACAGCCACTGAAACAGCGGATATATCTCCAGGAGTGGGCAGTATTTATTTTCCCCAATGGCAAGTGGATAGACCCTTATCCCCCTATCCTTATTACACGAGGAGAAGTTTTGTCCATGAGGATGCTTCTGTTGTTCCAAAATGCAATTATCATTAATTTATACAAATTTAATAATCTGCTCATTTAGTAGTAAAGTTAAAATATAATATAATATAATATAATATAATATAATATAATATAATATATATAATATAATATAATATAATATAATATAATATAATATACCTTTGAGGATTTACCATGCAGCTTATGTGCTGCATAATGTTGTTTACTGTATTTGAGAGTTTTTTTTTTATTTATTTATTTTTTTGGAAGCCTATCTCCAGGCACAGGGCACACACTTGCTTACACACACACTCATCCTCCATATCCCCTGAAGCAAAGCCTCTTTCAAATCCTGCACTGTCGTAGTTGGCTTTAAAACAAGCTTCCAGTACGCTCCTGGAAACAGGTAAGCGAGGGTGGATTAACGCTATCCGCATTTGATTTCCTCGTTTTGACAGATGCTTTTTACTCACTGAGAATAACAAGTGGGGCAGAATTCAATTCAGGTATTTAGCAGAGTAATTGAGGGTCATCCTCCGGGTAGACAACATTGCCACTAACAGTCCAGGGATTTAAACTTTTTTACTGCTGCCCATTTGCAAGGAGTGAAGTCATTACTGGGCAAAATGGAAGAGCATTGCATCTTCTGACTAGGATTCCCTGCACTGAGCTGTCACTTGTGGGTTGATGTTTTTCCTCATTCCCCCAGCCGAAAAAAGAAAATGATCATGGGGTTTTAGTAATTAGATTGGGATGTTAACAGTCACGATATGAGAATTGATGGATGCGCATGCTGCTGCGTTAGTGCAGATGTTCTTTAGAGGAGTCAGAAACAGAGGACACACAGGTCGAGGATTGTGCATATATCTGTGTTCCGATCATTTGCGCATTGTGCATTAATAATTATGTCACGGGGCAGACTTTGTAACACAAAGTCGTTTCAACAACGTCTTGAATATCATGAATGAATGTGAATGAACTGATTTCTTCTTCTTTCTTTCTTCTTTTTTTCATTATGCTTTCTTTTCATGTACTTGCAGTTGACCTACCTTCCCCCTCCATGGGGCGACTGCAGGTCCGATCCCATTGACTCAGACTTCTTTACCACCTACAGCATCACAGCGTGCCGGATCGACTGTGAGACACGCTACCTGGTAGAGAACTGCAACTGTCGCATGGTGCACATGCCCGGTGAGGACATTACCTTCATTTATCATTACAAACATCATTACTACGACTCAAAATCACAAATGCAAGTAATGTTACCTTTTGAAGCGATACTTGCCTTAACTCAGTTATTTAGCATAACTTGCCTGATCGCATCTGAATGGAATATCTGTCCAGTTGAAGAGTTTTGGTTCTGTGCATTTGCATCAAAGCATTTTCTGTAACAACAGACAAAATGGTCCCATAAGGGGAAAAGGTGGAGGTTAAGAGACCGGATTAAGGATAATGAGTCTTCCATGTACTGCATGGAGTTTGCATGTTCTCCCCAAGTTTCCTTTTGGTACTCAGGTTTCCTCCCACAGTCAAAGGACATGCAAGACATTAGGCTATAGTGTGTGTGTGTGTGTGTGTGTGTGTGTGTGTGTGTGTGTGTTTGTGTATGTGTGTGATTGGCACCCTGTTCAGGGTGTACTCTGCCTAGTGCCCGAGCACCCTGGGATAGGCTTCAGGCTTCCTGTGAGAGAGTGAGATAAATAGACATAATATAAATATATAAAAGCTACAATAGGCCAGAATAATTTTTGAGTAATTGGAATTCTTTTCACTGTCTGTTTACTAAGAGCACATAGAGGATATTTTATTGAGAACGGCTGTACTTTGTACACAAGGCAATTTTTTTAGAGTGTGTATTAGAAGATGTCTTTACTCATCTCTGAACTACAGTACAGCATTTGCACACAAAAAGAATTCCTGCTTGATTAACAATTCACCTCTTCAACAAAATGGAAAGCTTCAACTCAGCGATGGAGCATGAGGGCCTATTTAGTGTCTTTAGCCTTGTCCATTTCTCAGTTGCTATGACTACATCCCAGTGGGGTTTAATTATGAAAGTTGTTTTGAGAATAGGCACCACTTATCGTAGAGGCCTCTGGAGCTGACAACACGACAGAAAGCTTGTTTATGAGACGCATGACCTTGGTGTCTAGGCACTTTATTATTTTGCCTGCAGGTAGACACTAGAAATTCGAAAGGTAGTTTGGACATCTTGAGGGCGATTTGTGGGATGCCAAGAAAGTAGTTCTTTACCTGCTTGCAGCTTAATCCTGGATCAGGACTGTAGAAAATTAAAGAAAAGAAAAAAAGAAAGAAAATCAAATATCCCACAATTTACCGCATATTAATATGGAAATAAAAAGAATTCCTTAAGGAGTTCTAAATTTTTGAAAGCTGATCCTATTTAGAAATGTAAGGAATAAAGAAAATCGCTTTTGGGTTATTTCCTACCCACCAGACAGCTCTCCCATATCAGCAGCTACCGTACCAACCGAGGAAGACAAAAGCTAACATGAAGGCTTTCTCTGAGACATGTGTACCGAGCCAACTGCACAGCATCACAGGACAGTGTATCACACTTATAAGAAAGCTACTACCTGTCCTCTTGTTCATACGCGAGCTCAAAGACAGCCATGATTGGCTAGTGTCACTGGGGTTAAAAGGAGAAAGGGGGTGTGCGACCACTTACAGTACTGTATGATCAAGATTTACCGAAAGATTTTGCGATCTCCATACAATATTTTCCCTTCTTACAGTAATTTAAACTTTTGTGGCTGATATTTTTTCCTGCATAATGTAAAATAGTACCTAATGATAATTTCTCCCTGCCATTAATTGATTTTCAGAAATCTGTCTGTCTGTCCTTTTCTGCAAGATTGTGAAAATTGGTGGACAAACCTGTGGGTCAAGGATCATTAACTGGATTTTAAAAAATAACAAAAAACACACACACACACACACACAATAGTAGAATGACTTAATGTATGAAAGAAACTTCAGAGAGCAGGCTTATTTCCCGTGGGAATGTCAGTATTATGCAAGTTTAACGTCTCAGCCAATAGTCGGAGCTCTGCGATTAGTCAATATCTTACCGGAAATTAAAATTGGTATCAGTTTCCACCCACTCAGTGTGAATTGTCATTTTGGATTTGGCCATGTTCATGTGTCTTGCTTGATGAAAGCAGGTGCATTTAAAGCTGTCACTGTGCTTTGTGAATGATTCAGGGAGTTTGGATGCCACTGAGCTTTTGGCTCTTGGATACACCGTGCTCTGTTTGATAATTTCCGAAGACCTATCTCATTAGTGTGATATGTGAGTGGCAAAACATAATGAGCAATGAGAGCAATAATGTCATATGGTAATCTGCTATATCTTGGATGTACTTGTTATTCTCTCTCTCTCTCTGCCTATCTATCTCTCTCACACACATACATTTGGAGGGAATAAGGTGCAGCATTAATGAAATCAATTAAATGATGAAATCAGATTTTGAAGGAGAAGTCACAGGCAGATAAGGACAGCGTGATTGACAGAGACACGGTTTAATTAAAGGAGCCGACGCCAGATGCTTTACTTGCTACATGTTATCTGCTTTCAGAGCCAGAACATCATGTTCACTTTGTCCTCCTTTCATTTCTGCTTTACATCTCCCTTGTTTCCTACTACTTGATTGTTTGGTTTGCTTGATTTGTGATTCTAATTGGCTCCCATTCCTAGGCCTGGTGTTTTTTTTTTTGTTGTTGTTGTTTTTTTGTTTTTTACTGCCAGTGTGATATGGTATGTCTCACCTGTAATATATTTTCTTTTTTAACCTTCTTATCTTGCTTGTGCCTCCTGTCTTTCTAGGAGATGCTCCGTACTGCACTCCAGAACAGTATAAAGAGTGTGCAGATCCAGCTTTGGGTGAGTAGAAACAGAGATGAGCCATAAGATATTTCTGTGGCCTGGAGTCTAAACTTTTAAGTATTGCGATATAGAAAAATAGTTAAAGTAATATTTCGACAATTTCCATGTTTAATTTGTTACTGTACATTTTTCACATACCTGTGAAAATTTCCTGTGTAATTTACTTCCGTTATTTATATGTATTATATATATTCAGTTATATATGTGTAATTTACTTCAGTTATTATTATTATGATGATGATTATTATTATTAGTGGATTTTTTTTTTTTTTTTGCTTTTACTCCACTACATCCTAAAACAAATATCTGTACTTTCTATTTTACTACATTTGTGCATGGTGCTGCATTAAATAACAACAGTGGTGTGGAGTATTTGAAGTGCCATGTAATTGCATTATCTGCATTTTTGCTTTCCCTCCGTGAAATGCTAGGTTATGTAGCAGGTGTTAGAGGGTCAGAAGTGGGGAGGGTCAGATAGTGATGAAAACAGGAGAGAAAGAGACTCTTACTGTGAATTAAAGGCTACAGTTAGTGCAAGTACATTTGAAGGTCCTTTTACTCAAGTAGAGACTCAAATTTTGTCCTTTTACTCAAGTAGAGACCTAAATGTTTTCCTTTTACTCAAGTAGAGATGTACTGTAAATGGCGGACTTCTACTTTTAGTTAAGTAGAGGCCGCATTTACACCTTTACTTAAGCCAAATAGAAACCTGTCGCAACCAAAATTTATTTTATAATGAAATTTTGTGATTTTTAAAATTATTATTTCATTGACACTTTGGTCAATTTTTACTTTGGTAATAGTTTTCCACACGGCAGCTTATCTATATACTGAAAATGCCAGCAATAGGATTCAGCACTTGCATCATCTCTACGTAAATACAGCGATGCAGCAGCCATTTATTCCTTTAGTCTGTCCAGCTCTCTCATTTTTCTCATACGTACAATCTGCTCAAATATCAGCTTACAAGGCTTCAGTCATCAGGCTAATGTCATCATAATGTCATTGCACTTATTACAGTACAGATTGCTAACTAGCTAGTTGTATTATTGAAACTTTGAGTCCAGTGTTTGTCTAATCCACTCCTATACTGGATTACTTATCAACATGAATATTGCAGAAAATAATGATTGACTGTTGTTCATTATGTTATGTTTAAGATCTCTGAATTCTTTTATCCCTAGTTAAACATGACACTACCAATGTTTCCCTATGATGTCAGGGTGACAAACAAATATAAATCTTCTCTTATAACATACAGCACCAATTGAAAAGAATATGTCCTGTGATCAATAATAATATTACCAATTAATTTCATATGTTTGAGGCTGGATTTCACTGAAATTTTTGTTTAGAGAAAATAGGGTTGAACTAATCAGAGTTTTTTCCTGTTTCTGTTATCAAGGTAGATACAGACACCCGAGCAAATTCATTCATTTCAGGAGCTGAACAGGACTCCTAATGCGTTCGATTAATCATCAGCATAATTAGGAAGTGACTGTGGAATCAGCCGGTAGAGATTTGATTTTCAATCACTGAGGCCATTTCATTTGAAAACAACATCTTGGTTTCAGAAATTCCTGTAAACACAGACAGAAGCCTAACACTTGCCTTTTTTCTGTAATTGTGCATGTTTATATGCAGTCATTTCAGCATGTGCACTAAGTTTGGGAGACGTACAGTATTTTTTACGAAGTAGATCAACAAACCAGGTAACCTCCAAATGTCATCTGTCAGGGTGGTACAACGGTAGTGCTGACTTGCTTGATGATTTCTATGGTAATTAGTAAAAAAAAAATACAATGTTTAGATTTGGTTTCAACTGTGTATTAGTCTGTCCATCAGTCGATATTGTTTATGGTCATGTTGAATTCTCTCTGGTAGATGTTAGCCACAGTTGAAAGCCAATGTCTTTTTGGCTTTTCATATATGATGATTCCAGTGTCTTTTTTTTTTCATCTGAAACCTGCTTCTATTAGTGCAAAGGAATGCACTGAACTGAATATAGAGAATGTTTTGTAAGGGGAAGAATGAGAAAGACAGAAAGTGAAATTAGCCCATTTAGGCTGAGGCAGCCAGTTCTGCCAGGCAACTCACTCTCTCTGAGCACCACCACTCGTTATGGATAGCTGAGCCTGAGGCAGTGATGGGGCTCATTTTATGATTCCTCTTTTCATCCCTTTCCATTGTGCTTCCTCTGTCCACCCCCGTAGCTCTTCTCATTGCCCCCCACTACAACACCCACTTTACTTCTTCACTTTTTCCACACTGTTTGATTTTTTTTTCCTCTTGCCATCAATCTGCTGTGATCACCATCCAGACTAATGGCACCTCTTTTTCTTCCATTCCCCTCTCTGTTGTTGCTAGATTTCCTGGTGGAGAGAGACAATGATTACTGTGTGTGTGAAACACCTTGCAACATGACACGCTACGGCAAAGAGTTGTCTTTCGTCAAGATCCCCAGCAAGGCCTCGGCCAAATACCTGGCCAAGAAGTTCAACAAGACAGAGCAGTACATTGCGTAAGTGTCAGTTACAGAAGCCAGTTACAGTACATTTCCTTTTGTAATTAATTTAGACAGTGAGATGTTTTACAAGTCCATGCACACCATGTCCCTTTACCCAGAACTAATTCTCACAGTGTTGTCTAGATCAGTTTTACAGTAGCTCAGTGGTTATCAAAGTGCAATTACCGAGTCCCAGGGGTTGGTGAAGCATATCTAGGGGGTTGGAAAAAGGGGAAATAAATGAATAACCTTTGAAGAATATACAAAGTAGCTAGGGAAGCACAAAAGCACTGATAAATTGAAAAAACTGTACCTTATTAGACTATTCAGGACACATCATATTTCTGCAGCACTTTTCGAAGTAATGCATTTCAAGTTTTCATCTTTAAAAGCCCAAAACAATTAGTCCCCTTCATGTCACTGCAGTTTGGTTGAATTAGGGTCCAATCACGTTCTCAATCAAACTGTGCTAGAGTTCATTTGGAAGTGGATTGAGACCACTTCACTCACATAATCTCAGATCAGTTGCAATTGCCGTGATTGCTATGCACCTATTCCCCAATGTTGTATTCAAACAGATAAAGGGTGCACAGAGCACTTTTGTAAGATCCAAACAGTCACTATTTTCATTAATATACAATTGGTTACAGAAATACTGGCATTATAAAAAGATTTTAAAATAAGAGAAAAGTTTCCCCCTTCAGCACATACAATAAGCTTTCAGTGGGATATAGTTAGGAACCTGGAGTGTCCATGGAAAAAAGTTTGTTTCTCTGATTAATGAAAGATTTTTATGTGGAGTATTGTCCTTCTGAAATATTCAAGCATTACCCAGTTCTAACATCCTGACAATGGTAGCAAGCTTTTCATTTAATATCTCCTTTGCGTATTTGTTAGTAAAAATGTGTATTTCTATGACTGCTTAACAGTTTCTACATTTCAGCCTTTTTTTTTCTTCCAGCTTTTTGATTCGATTTTTACAAAATTCTGAGATTTTTACAAAATTTCTATATCTGAGTAAGTCAAGTTTACATGTACTGTACTTTTTTAGTACAGTAACCATTTCTGAACAATGAACAACAATGGTTACAGAGGTACCTAAACACCTGAAGTTACTATAATCCAAACAACACTTATAACACATTATAAGCAACAAATACTGCACAGAACATCACACAATAGTCTAAACAATGATTACACAGTAATCAAAAGCACCTGTTACACAGAAGTCTAAACAACAACAAAATTACTTAAAATCTCCTTTATCTTCATGATGCCATGTGTCCTAACATGGATTCAGAAGAAAAGCCATATTTAACAATGGGAATTTGTTTATTTCCTATATAAGTATTTATTTATTTTTCACAACACAGTGGTCTAAACAACATCAATACAGTGGTCTAAACAACAACAGTCGCAATGTGGTTTAAATAACAACAGCCACACAGTGGTTTAAACAATAACAACAGTCGCACATTGGTTTAAACAATAACAACAGTCGCACATTGGTTTAAACAATAACAGCCGCACAGTGGTCTAAACAACAACAGTCGCACAGTGGTCTAAACAACATCAACACAGTGGTCTAAAAAACAACAGCCACACAGGGGTCTAAACAACAACAGCCACAAAGTGGTCTAAACAACAACAGCCGCACAGTGGCAACTGGTGCACAGAAGTCTCCTAAAAACAATGATTACACTGGTTCTCAACTCCGGTCCTGGCGGACCGCCAGTCCTGCATATTTTATTGTTTTTCCCTGCTCACATCTACTTTAATTCAGAAAAGGCTGTTAATTGGCTGATTAGTTAAATCTGGTGTTTTTGTAAATCTGGAAGCTGAGAAAACACTAAAATGTATAAGGCATGTGGTCCTCCAGGACCAGAGTTGAGAACCACTGGCTTACACAATAATAGTCTCACAGTAATCTAAACAACAATACTTACACAAAGGCTTATTGGAAAAAAAATCAGACAGCATTTTGTTTGTCTCTTACGACCAGTCAGGCTTTCTGGTTTACCGGATCAAAAAGCCGTGGCTGCTCATTTATGTCAGCCCTGTGCCTTTGAAAAAAAGAATCTAAATAGTAAAGTAGGATTTATCCAAAGGATTTCAGCTGTCGAAGTAAGAAGAGGTTAAGATTGAAAAGTCTCAGTAGATCTGAATCAGATTAGATTTATTAGATTTAGTTCTGATACTCCCTGTTCCTTGAGCAACATGTCATTTACTGCCTGACACAAAGACCCAACACAATGTGTCATAGACAGAAAGTGTAAAAATGTTTATGTATGTCAGTGTTGTGGGAATTACATAAAGCATTTTCATTTGACAATTTTCATAAATGTCACAAATTTTTTTTTTTTTCAATCTGACTTAATCCATTATACTTTAATTAATCTTTTTTTAATTTTTTCTCTAAAATAAGCATATCCTTGTTATGTGAAATCTTTGGCAGTCTTGTCAAAATGCATTATTTAATTATTTTAAGCTTTATACACATGTGGACAAAATTGTTGGTACCCTTCGGTCAATGAAAGAAAAACTCACAATGGTCACAGAAATAACTTTAATCTGACAAAAGTAATAATAAATAAGAATTCTATGAATGTTAACCAATGAAAGTCAGACATTGCTTTTCAACCATGCTTCAACGTAATTATAAAAAAATAATGAACTCATGGAACAGGCCTGGACAAAAATGATGGTACCCCTAACTTAGTAGTAGTTTGTAACCCCTAATAGTTTGTTGCACAACCTTTTGAGGCAATCACTGCAATCAAACGATCCCTGTAACTGTCAGTGAGACTTCTGCACCTCTCTGCAGGGATTTTGGCCCACTCCTCATGAGCAAGCTGCTCCAGTTGTTTCCGGTTTGAAGGGTGCCTTTTCCAGACAGCATGTTTCAGCTCCTTCCAAAGATGTTCAATAGGATTGAGGTCAGGGCTCATAGAAGGCCACTTTAGAATAGTCCAATGTTTTCCTCTTAGTCATTCTTGGGTGTTTAGTCATTGTCCTGTTGCAAGACCCATGACCTGCGACTGAGACCCAGCTTTCTGACACTGGCCAGCACATTTCTCTCTAGAATCCCTTGATAGTCTTGAGATTTCATTGTACCCTGCACAGATTCAAAACACCCTGTGCCAGATGCAGCAAAGCAGCCCCAGAACATAACAGAGCCTCCTCCATGTTTCACAGTAGGGACAGTGTTCTTTTCTTCATATGCTTCATTTTTCTGTCTGTGAACATAGAGCTGATGTGCCTTGGCAAAAAGTTCCATTTTTGTCTCATCTGTCCATAGGACATTCTCCCAGAAGCTTTGTGGCTTGTCAACATGTAGTTTGGCATATTCCAGTCTGGCTTTTTTATGATTTGTTTTCAACAATGGTGTCCTCCTTGGTCGTCTCCCATGTAGTCCACTTTGGCTCAAACAATGACGGATGGTGCGATCTGACACTGATGTTCCTTGAGCATGAAGTTCACCTTGGATCTCTTTAGAAGTCTTTCTGGGCTCTTTTGTTACCATTCGGATTATCCGTCTCTTTGATTTGTCATCAATTTTCCTCGTGCGGCCACGTCCAGGGAGGTTGGCTATAGTCCCATGGATCTTAAATTTCTGAATAATATGTGCAACTGTAGTCACAGGAACATCTAGCTGCTTGGAAATGGTCTTATAGCCTTTACCTTTAACATGCTTGTCTATAATTTTCTTTCGAATCTCCTGAGACAACTCTTTCCTTCGCTTCCTCTGGTCCATGTTGAGTGTGGTACATACCATGTCACCAAACAACACAGTGACTACCTGGAGCCCTATATATAGGCCCACTGACTGATTACAAGATTGTAGACACCTGTGATGCTAATTAGTGGACACACCTTGAATTAACATGTCCCTTTGGTCACATTATTTTCAGTATTTTCTAGGGGTGCCATCATTTTTGTCCAGGCCTGTTCCATGAGTTCATTTTTTTTAATAATTCTGTTGAAGCATGGTTGAAAGGCAATGTCTGACTTTCATTGGTTAACATTCAGAATTTTTTTAAATGATTACTTTTGTCAGATTAAAGTTATTTATGTGACCATTGTGAGTTTTTCTTTCATTGACCGAAGGGTACCATCAATTTTGGCCACTTGTGTATATGATATTGATTTAACATTTTTTTTATACAAACTGAAATTACTCTTGCAAATAACAAATAAGAATAAAAAGAATAAAAGATGTTGTTCCAGTCTAGGCTGTAAAGAGTGTGATTTATTAAGTCAAGTATAAAGCATGGCGGATAAATAATAAAATGCATTTAGTGCAATTATTTATTTTATTTGAAATTATTGCAATTACACAGTAGTGTGCAATTATTTCAGTTATTTGAAAAAAAAGCAAAAAATTATGTATGTATATATATATTTGTGGCAAGCCTCAGTGCAAGGTAATTATATAAAAATAATTACAATTAATGATAAAATCGAACATAGAAAAGTATGTTAAACATCACAAAATTAACTGATAAGTTACATATAAGGTACATGAATAAATATCTAAAATCAAATCTCCAGTGAAGTTTGTTCTGTTGGTTTAGAAGCACTTTATGTTCCCCAGGTCAGAATAAAACTATGCTCAGAAACACAAATGATTTCATGTTCAACATACAAGTGTTCTATGGAGGCAGATTATTGAGGACATTATTTATTATTGAATAAATAAAAAAAGCACAAATGAAAGTCTCAGACGTCTTACATTGATAAGACTATCCAATTTTTGTATACAAAGTTAAAGGGCAAGTAACGTCTTGAACCTGAGAGGAAACTAAATGATATGACAACAGAAGAATTAAGAAAAGATACCTTTCCTCTGTGACCTTTAGAGCTTAGTAATCAGCTTTGTTTCTGTACCATCAGCCAAGTTTCACCCTTTTTATTCAAAATGTGATTTTAAATTGAACCTATTATTAAGCAAAATGCCACCATATTCATTTAACACTACACTACCCACTGTAATATTGTCCTGCTCCAAAATGCCAAGATATTTATAATACAAAACACAATTATCTACCTGCCATCTAAATAATAAATAGGGATTTTATTGCTTTTTTTTGCATGATTTCTGGCACAGGAAAGCCAAATAAATTTGTTCCATCAGCATTCATGTCCTATTTGAAATTTATTAAAACCTTTTAAACATTATTAATGCAACCTGAAGGCTTTTTGGCAATATGAACCATTTCAGATGTGCAATACAGCATCGTATAGTACCATTAGAATCAAATGCACAGAAATACACTGATCAGGGATATGGATGGGGGAATAGGATCCATCCACCTGCCATCCAGCACATCGGCCGATGGATGCTCCCCTGCCGGGAAATATATTCATCGTTTCTGTAGCATTTAATTTCGGAGTCATGTTGCTACTGTAGCTCGATGCACGATTGTATCTGAGCACTTGGGGTGAAGAGCCTTGCTCAAAGGTCCAACAGTGACATCCCAGCGGTCTCAGGGCCTGAACTGGATACGTCCTGATCAGCAAGACAACAACTTAACCACACAGATCAGCCATAACATTAAGTCCATTAATATTAAAACCACCTAGGCTTTAGGTTTCCCTCATGCTCAGCTCCATGGGACCACTCGGGGAGTCTTGTGATGTCTGGCATTTGAATGTTAGAGACGGATCCTTTGGGTATTGTGGGTTGTGGGGTTGTGGGGTTTCCCATACATGGAAAGTTGTAATGTATTGATTGGGTGGTCTGATAATTTTCAGCTCAGGGCTTAAAGCATTGGTCTACTGATCGGAAGGTCCCAGGTTTAAACCCCAACACCACCAAGTTGCCACTGTTGAGCCCTTAAGCAAGGACCTTAACCCTTAATTGCTAAAATGTATAATCAGATTTTACAAATTGCAAGTCATTCTGGACAAGGGTGTCTGCCAAATGCAAATGTAATTTGTGCTGCATTGGTCCTTTGTGTGGGATTGCTGAGCCACCGGTTTACTGGTAATCAATCATTTTAATAATTAATAATAATTTTTAATTTTAATGTAATATGATGTCTGTTTCTTTAAGCTCACCTAACCATATCAGAGTCAGAAAACAAAACCAGGGCAAAAGAGCCCTGAGAAACAATTGTTTAGTGTTTAATGACTAGCTTAGATCTACAGAGAAAGTGCTTGCAGCTGGATGTTTCACTAGATTTGATTCGTCTGCCTAAGTAAATGTAAATAAAGATTTTCTGGGTCAGTGATTGTTCATAGTCTTAAGGAAGGGTAACAATAAGATTTGACCTTGAGTCAAATTTTTGTAAAGTAAATACTATTTAGATCAGATGCTAAACGACACCAAACACGCTCAAACACAGAAAATTTTGGCCTACAGCTTGCAGAGATCACTGTGGATAAGAACTTAGTTCACTGTTATGTAATTTCCATTTTTGTCCCTCTTGTCTCCTGTTGAAGTTCCATTTATTATTGTGTACACCCGATCTTTGTTTATCCTAACGATGTTTGCTATTTAAGTTTACTGCGTCATTTAATTTACCATGTAGTATCCTCATCAAGCCTGTGTGCTAAAGTAGCTTAGCATTTATCCCATTTTGTACAGTTCCCAGACTAGTCCCTTTATCTGGTTGTTCAAATTGACTTTACAGTGGTTAATAAAGGAAAGCCTATACCTGCATCTTCGACTTTTTCAAAACCAACAGGTTACAAATGCAGCAAAATTGCCCTGTGGTGGACTACTTGGCAGCCTCCACAGACACTGGTTTGAGCCCTGCTCCATCAATCCCTGCCACACCAGGCTTTGTCCCAGCTGTCCCCAGCCAGGCTACAGACCTAAGAAGCAGCCTCTCTGAGAGGAACCCAATGCCTTTTTCAGTCAGGCTCTCACCACAGACCTGCAAGGCCACCTTTACTGTCTTGAGAACTAACCCTGTTCCAGTAAGACTGTCACCAGCTTCCCATAAGGTTACCTCCCCTGTTCTGTGGCCTAACCTTGGGACAGCTGGGCTATTGACAGAGGCCTGTGGAGCAGCCTTACCCGTATTGAGGTCCAAGACCATTTGGTAAAGTTTGAAAATTTGAAAAAACACAAATTTTATTTTTGTTAATATTTTCTGTAAGGTGATGTTTATTTAACATGTATAGAATGAGTCTTCAATCCTGGTCCTGTGTAATCATTAATCAGTATTAAGTCCTCCAGGACAACGCCTTTTGGACTTTGCACTTTACAAGAGAGACAAAAATATACAGGCTAGTGTTATTTGACAAGTGGAACTAACTTTTGGTCATTCCACATCAGTAAATCTATATTTGAACTACGAAACATAACTATAAATATCATGACATATCCTTCTCTATAAATAAAAATAGTAATGTTTAGCTAATTGTTGTGTTATAAGAGTAATTTATGACTTTACAATGCACTCCTACATTAAAATGATCATATTTATGATGGAAACTGCTTCTGCCAGGCTGCATCACACTATCCAATTATGGATGATTTTCATACCACAGTACACTTCATCATATTCGAACGATGATGGATAAAATTAGAGATCAGTAATAATGAAACTTTTAATAATAAAAAAAAAGGAATACACTAAACAGTGTGCTCTACATTTGATATTCATTTCATATTTAATATCTATCATTTGATATTCAGACAGATAAAAATTTAGGAGAAACCCAGAGGTAATTTAGCATACAGAAAACATATCTGTCTTTACATATTTATGAGTAAGATTTAAAAAGTAATTCCAATTAAGACCACTCATAACAAGTACGAGTTTGAAAAGCTTGCCATTGCTAGTGTTTTACAAAAACGTGTACAGACTGAGATGGATCTCATTTAAAACTGAAGTGGCTCTGCTTTAAATTACTGACTCCTCCTCATGCTCCTTACATCATTTGTCATCAATGTTTTTTCAACACTTAGTACAACCACACTTCGCTCAAACATCAAAAATCTACAGCACGGCAGGGGTCGGAACACAAGCAGACCACATCAACCTGGGCTTAGCACTAGTAGTAATACTAGAATGAAAAAAACAGGGGACACCATGAACCAAGGTTAATACAGGGTACTTGCGCAACAGTCCAAAAACACACCAATTACTGCATAGGACCAAAACAAGGCTTGAAAACAGACAGCCCATGGAGTGAATTAAATGAATGCAATACAGCAATGCTTGTCACATTTTAAACAAATGCCATAAGCTGAAAAGGAGGATTTATCACACATGGCTATGAAAGTTATACAACTATATGTAGTCATTCATTTCAGTAGGTCCTGATGGTAAGACAGTAGGAGTACTCATTAAGGATACTTTTTAATGTAACTACTGTATAAAATTTGAGAACATTTTATATTGAGAATTTAACTAGTTTGAGTTCACAATGTTCTAACACACAAATTGTTTTGCTTGACTCACTAAGTTCCTCAACCTTTTGACAGGGATAACATCTTGGTTCTGGATATCTTCTTCGAGGCTTTGAACTATGAAACTATTGAGCAGAAAAAGGCATACGAGCTGCCTGGATTACTGGGTAAGTCATTATTCTTAGTCAAATAAATCCTTTGACATTCAAGTGAAGTATTGAAAAAGGTCTGCTGGTTAATTTGATTCGAAGTAACTGTGTCACATGTTTAGTAGCTAAATCAAACAGCCAATTAAATGCTTACTGTGTACTTAAAATGATTTTACATTGCTAGTAATTTGACATTTGTGTACATTTTAAAGAACTATAGAAATGAGCCCTGTTTAACATCTGGTGTACTCCTACCCCCAGGTGATATTGGTGGTCAGATGGGTCTTTTTATTGGAGCCAGTATTCTGACAATTTTGGAGCTCTTTGACTATCTTTATGAGGTAAGATGTTTCAATGTATATTGGCATTTTAAAGGCATTCTGTAATTTTACAGATGGTACCACTAGTGTATTTGGACCCATAAAATTGGGATGAAAATCTCAAAATGTAATAGAAACTCTAATTCAAATATGATTCATAATGATTTATGCTTTTTGTTTAAATAACATCTAGACATAAAAAATGCAGCGATAAATATCACACAGTGCTGGCATAATATCCAAGTATATAATAGAACACACTGCTGTTGGGATATGTGTAGAACCCAGGATACTAGGGTGCTTTTATTACCCAAAGTTTGGTTCTGTATGTATTTCTTAGGATGTAGGTAATATTTACTATTTTTTATGTGTGTGTGTGTGTGTGTGTGTGTGTGTGTGTGTGTGTGTGTGTGTGTGTGTTTTTTTTAGTTAATTCATAACCTAGATTAACCCTAATTATTCATATCTCACATGGGGGATTTGAATACATTTTAATTTGCAATAACGCCGCCATTAAATAGCATGAATTTCAAACAAAAAACACAGCATTTTATGTACAGTATAAATAGTATATTTCTAATTCTTTAAAATTAGAGATGCATCAATATCAAGTTCAGATTTTTTTTAATAGTCTTCCCTGCCAATTCTGATTTTTTCAGACTCTGATTGAGTCTGTTTTATCAAGAATCATAATTTAAAGTATACACGATTCTTTTATTTTACTTTTCTGTAATGGAAAAATTTATTGCATTTGAATACCATTTCTTTAAAACTTCACAAAGTTACAAATCTTTTTCTCACTCTTAAATCTCTCAATGAAAAGTTCACAGAGTGGCTTTTTTAAAGTCCAACTAAACATTAGGTGACAACTACACACCAGAGAGGGCGAATGCTATCATGTGTTTCCTTCAAGACTGCATCAGTTTGAAATGCTACCCATGCACAGGGTGATGCTATCTGCATGTGTTCAGCAGATGCACATCATTGCCGCTAGACTCCTGGCTTCAGATGACTGTAGTGGGATTAATGCTCACATCCACAAATGACAGGGTAAATGCTTTGCTTTTGAAAAACTCAGAGGTTCTTGCCACAGAATTGGTCGCATCTGGGGCGGTTTGCCCAATCACTGGTCATAGCCAAACAAGCTAAAAAACATCCAATTTGAGAATACTTTCAGTCATTTCATTCCTTTATTTAGTCATTCAGTTATAGTAAACTGCTATTAGATCAGCAATATCTTAATTTTTTGGGAGATAGGTACACATATTTCGGGAGATAGCGGCAACACATTTATTGAGAGGAAAAAACAGTCCACACTCCACAATCAAGGTCAATAAGAGAGTTAAAGCCCTGTATTCAGGCTAATATTTCAAGGGAAAGGCAGAACAAGTAAACAAGAAAAAGGTTAACAGTGATCTATTGTATATAGGCGTTGCAAAGAATGACATTGGCAAGACAGGACAAACAAAGTCTTGGAATCCTCTATGTGTATTTTTTGTCGGAACCAAAGATGGATTAGGATGTGATGCTGGGATATGTGCTTTGGGTTGATGTGCTGCGGTATAACGGTGCTCATGTTGATGATTATCTGTGCTGGATTTCATTTTGGTCTTTTTTTATGAGGTACCACTGTGAAAGTGAGCCTATATCTTGTAGATCTGTTTACTTAAAATTGCCTAGTCAATATGTACCATTATTTCGCTGTAGCTCAGGTTCTCACACATTAAAAGTGGAGAATTTTCAGTCATTGAGTCTGTTGAGTCCCTTAGCAGTCTCCTTGATTTCCATGCCCTTGTCAGATATAGAACAGTCTGCTTCTCACATTCAGCCCCGTGGTATACTTGTGAATTGCGGAAGCTGAAGACAGCTGGGTGCGTCTTTGATCGACGTCAACAGGCCTCAGGACTCATTGTTCATAAGCAAGTCTGCAGAGAGCATCTGAACGCCTATGCGAGATACCTGAGAGCTGCAAGATCACAGTTCTACTCAAATATCATTAACAATTTTTGGAAATTCCAAGCAAGTTTTCTCTTCTATTTATCACCTCCTGAGACTGCAATTCCAGTCCCATCTAAAACGAAATGATTTGTTTGAGAAATTACAATCTGGTTTCTGCCCCTGCCATAGTGTGGAAACAGCTCTGGTTAGAGTCACGATTTACCTGCTGATGTCGTCTTGACTTCGGCCATTTATAGTATTGATCACTACATTTTTCTTTACAGATTACAACATAATGCTTGTCTCTCTCAATCTGTTTACAACTGGTTCTCATCTTATCTTACTGGAAGAATAGAGAATGTAAATCCACTACACACAATGTCACCTGTGTTGTTTCTCAGGGCTCAGTGCTCGGCCCCATTTTGTTTATAGTGCATATACTTCCTCTGGGCTGTGTCAGCAGCCAGCACAGAATTTTATTTCATTGCCATGCTGGAGATACTCAGCTTAACCTCAGGATAAATTCAATCTCCTCATCTACTCCGCCATCATCCACTTTGACCATCTGTTTGGAGAAGATAAAGTCATGGATGAAGAAAAATTTCCTTCAGCATTAGACTGAAGCAGTATTAGTAGGCACCCACACCAGGTTAGGATATCTAACATTACTAGTATTACCTTTTTTGGTGATATCCCATTGTCAACATCTGTTATTAACCGGAGTTAAAAAGGACTCTCATTTGATGTATGAGGCTCATATCAAACAACTGTGTAAGACATCTTTCTTACACCTCAGAAACATTGCTAAACTGCGTCCAGTACTCACTTTTGTAGGTCCATGTGTTTGTCTCCTCCAGGCAGGACTTCTGCAATGCATTACTCATTGGGAACCATATAACACCCATTCTTAAATCTCTTCATTGGCTCTCTGTTTCATTCAGAATTGAATACAAGCTTGTCCTTCTTACCCACCAATGCAACCTCCGCTGTGTCAGTACATTTTTTTAAACCTTCTAAGGCCATCCTATGTGAGACTGGGCTTTTTGCTCAGCTGCACCTAGACTGTGAAATGCTCTCACAGAGTATCTGAGAATGAAAAGAAAGTACTACAAATTATTTCGACCCAAAAGCAAGATGATCAATAAAATATTATTTTTTTATCAGTGTTTTTGGGTCGAAATTATTTGTAGCACTTTAGATTTGCTCCATAAATGAAGTACAGTATAAATGATATGTATATTATTATTTTTTTATTATTATTATTAAAATTGTTTATGTATTCTCAAATGGATAATGTTCACAGCCAGTGGCCAGATAATTTTAAATCAAAGCAAATACCAGGTCTATGTTGTACTTACAGATCTGAATCTGGTGAAGAAGTATGATATATATACTGTAAATAGATGTACTGTAATAGTTGATTTATTAATTCATCTTCTATACCACTTATCATGTACAGGGTCACGGACAATCTGGAGACTATCCCGGTGACTTAGGGCATGAGGCAGGGTACACCCTGGACAGGGTGACAATCCATTACAGGACACATACACACACACACACACACACACACACACACACACACACACACACACACACACACACACACACTATGGGCAATTTGAGAACGGCAGTATGCCTAATTTGCATGCCTGTGGACTGTGGAAGGAAACCTATAGCATGTAGTTTATAATTTTGGCATTGTAGGAATTCTAATAAGCACATTTATTAGTGTCTTGAGTTAGGCGTGCCTCTATAGCAGTTGCTGTATTTGGCACCCAGGTGGTAAATTTGCATTATTGATAGCCAATATAAAATCAAAATCTCGTTAAGGCTGCTTAATAAAATGTTCCCTTCTCATAGTGGCATTGGTCAGACAAACAAAAGTTATGTGTGATATTATTTACAAGAATTAATGATTATTAATTAACAACTAAAGTAACAATAACTTTCATGCCTGTCAAAAGGATTAAGTCTGGGAAGCAATACAATGCTTAGCAACAGCAGAGAGCGTGGAGGAAGACTTAGGAGGTAAGATGAATTTTAGCAGAGCTCTGAAGTTGCATTTATTCAGTCCATGCTTCACAGAGGACTTTCATAAACTCAAATAAAAATGTAAAATCAAAAGAACAGGGTCCATCACAAATTGATGGCTTTCACTCCATCAAGTTCAAGTTAGTGAAAGCACAAAGAGGCACAGATAAGTGACTGGTGGTAACAAGACTCAAGTGAGAATCATTACCAAACCTGCTGGTTCAATCTGCCTTCTCTAAAACTTCAGCTGACGTTCAACCATACCTGTGCTCCAACACATGACAAACTAAACTAGACTACAGTAATAAGCAGTAGGAAAAATTAAAAAGACATGTACATGACTTGAGTGGGTTGTTTGTCTGCCCTGTGCAAAGCCATATGACAACTGACTCAGAATATGCAGGTGGAGCAGCAGCATCGCCCTTGCAGGATTCAGGAGGTGATGAAAATACCTCATCTATAGACCCCGAGGTGGGAGCTGGAGAAATGATGTTAATCACAGACTCAGGAAGTGGAGTCAGGATGTCAGTTGACATGTCTATCTGTGAGTCAGAAGACAACATCCTGAACAGAGTCACAAGGTAGAGTGACCTCCACCATGAGCAGAAAGGAAGAGTAGAACTGATATTTGAGGGCTAAGCCTGGCTTAAGAAGCTCCTGTGTCTGCCTCAACATTGGCTTGACAGACTTCTCCTCTGACCTCTCATAATTTTTTTCCCCTCTTGGTGAGAATGTGCTTGAAAAAGTGCTTTGATATAAGAAAGGCATTTAATGTCATGCAATAGAAAAAGAAAAAAAATAATGAGATTGTTTTGTTGTCTCACTCATCGTCTACACCACTTTATGCTATATTCAGGGTCACGGGGGAGCCTGGAGCCTATCCCAGGAGACTTAGGGCACGAGGCAGGGTACACCCTGGACAGGGCGCCAGTCTATCACAGATTGTTTTGTTGTTTTGTTTGAAGTTTGTTTGAAGTTTTTGTGATGTTCTCATCTACTTATCAAGTCTATACTGTATATTTGAAAATCCGTTTTTGAAAGAGAAACCACCAGTGTTTCAACATTGTTACAAGGACACCAGTGAATTTTAGCAGAAGTCCTCACCCTCATACAGAACATCCTCTGCACTCATGCATTACACCTGCCTGAATAATGATATATTTTATGAGGCCTTGAAATTGCAAGTCGGGTCCAGTTTGACTGTAAAATGAGCCATATAATAATAACCAGCTCCTTGAGGATAAAAGGAATATCTATCATGCTCATTGTAAAACTTGGAACGTAAAAAGATGTGATGGATAAAGAACCTGTTCAGAATGTGACATCCTCTATCTTGTTAAGTCCTTGAAAAAATAAAATAAATAAGTCCTTCAAAACTATGGAAAACCAAGAGACAACTGTTTATTCCATTCGTCTGAGGATATACAGTTATATAAAAAGATGACCAAGAAGAATACTGATGAAAAAGCACAGCAGGCCAAGTTTCACTAATGAATAGTGGCCAGAGAAAACAAAGGCAATGCACATACAGAAGTGTGGTGCATTACTGAATAGAAACCAGGATAAGCTGTTATGGATGTAGGAACATGGCACATGGCAGCAGATAATCATCTATCCAAAAACTTTAAGTAGGAATAAAGCACATAGGAACAGCTTTTATCCTATCAGAAGCTGGAAGGAAAAGCAAGACATGGCAGGAGCTATTATCCAATCTGATCCTAGAACCAGGAATGGCAGAAATGATCATCTAATAAGAAACTGGATTGGGAAGCAAGGCACATGGCAGCAGGCACTTATTCAATCAGAAACCAGAACGGGGAACAAAACAAGTACAGTAGGAGCAGCTATCATCCAATCACGATGAAGTGAAGAACAAGGCAGAAGGCAGAACACGTGGCAGAAGTTAGGAATACATAAGAAGCCAGAAGAAGGACTAAGGCACATGGCAGCAGTTTTCAAATCAGAAACCAGAGGCATGAATATGGCACATCACCCACAGACAATCCCACAATTATCTAATTAGTACTTGAAAGCAGAAACAAGGCACACACCAGCAGGCTGGACAGCAGTTATGACTTTTACATGATATAGACAAAATAGAAACCAGAAGCAGGTTTTATCCATTTAGAAACCGGAAAACGGAAGGAGGCACATGATAGAAGACAATCAGAATCTGGAGGTGAAAACACAGCATATGGCAGTCTCTTTGGTTTCTGATTTGGTGATATCTGCTGCCAAGTGCTTTATTCCCACCGCCAGTTTCTGGAAGTGGAAACAAGGCTCGTGGCAATAGGCTGCATGTGACGTAGACCAAGCATCCAGCAGCAAATGCATCTCCTGTGTCACGTAATATCAGTTAAAAAGTTACACATTTTAATTGGTGTGTAACTTTTTCTTAGTGTTGCTACAACAGCTCACGGACAAGTCATTGTAATAATTATTATAGTAAAGAGATATCTGGTTGAAAGACAAAATAGTTTCTTTACTTGTCTTCATTGTTTCCTCAGGACACACATTTTAGCAACAGAATCTTAATCAGCATGCAGGCCGTTAAGGCATAAGCGGATGTTGTTCTCCTGGCCAGTGTGAAAATGATTTATTATTCATGGTTTCTATAAAGCCTCCTAGCACAAATATTTCAGAGCTCAGCTCTGCCAACTCAAACCCACAAGCAAAAACGCTCCATTTACTGTCAGATAACAGCAACTCTGGTGACAATGGCAGGCCTAATAAAAATGAAACAAGACAGCTGATTTTTTTTTTTTTTTTTTTGCACACTGCCACGTGGATATCTCAGTGCCACGTGGATATGGAATATCTCTGCACCCATGTGATTTATAACAGGATGTCCATCTCCATCATGATAGTTATAGGGACAGTGCTGAGTCTTCACAATCATATCTCAGATGCCATGAATTCAGAGGAAAGATTTCTTTTGAATATTGACTGTTTGAAACATTTTCAATGCTATTAATTTAGGTTTTTGAGAGACTAGCAGCAAAGACCAACCCAAGTGAAATGGAACATATTGTTTATTCTGAGATAAAAAAAAAAACAACCTGTCTTCGATACTAAAATATTAAGAGCTGTCAACAAAGTACTGTTTGTCCTGTTTGTTTTTCTGTGTGTGTCTATATGATGAACGACAGCTCTGAGCTATAGCAATTAGTTACCCCACAAAGCCCGAAACGGTCCTCACTTGCATAATCCTCAATGAATTGGCTTCTATTTAGAGGCTCTGATGGACCAAACATATGGCTTCCTGATCTGCACTAGAGATCCCTAAAGCATCTGGCTCATTTTCACGTTCCCATTAGGACAACAATTTATGTGTGAAGCTTGGTGGTTGAAAATAGTTTGAAAGGTTTTGCTATCATTGTTGTGAATATAAGAGGTTACTTCCGAACCAAATTTAGCATTTAAACAACCTTAAATAAGACTCCGTGGGAAAAAATGCTAATGTAAACCAACCAAAAAAGAGTAAAGACATTTTAATTTGTTTTAAACCTACCTACTACATTGTACATTCACTGTAATACACTGTGACTAATGTGTTGCCTCTACACAATAAAAGTCGGTAAAAATTGTAAAAACTCCAGAGCCTCCAGTCTACATAAGATAAAGACAAATTAGCTATGCAAAATAGAATGTTGGCTGGCATATTGATTAAACAGGTAATTACCATAATTAACCGAAACGTATCTACAGGTTGGAGTGCCAGGTCTGGCTTTGTGTATACTAGCTACCATGTGGCGTACTAGAGCTGCCAATAAGCATACCAGAGTTCCTGTTTGGAGTACCAGAGCCACTGTTTGCATACCTCAGTTGGGGTTTGATGTACCAAAGCTGCTGTTTATAAGACCACAGTTGGGCATCTACCAAAGCTGCTGTTTGGCAACCAAAAGCTAAGGTTTGGTGTACCAGAGCTTCTGTTTGACATAACACAGTTGGAGTTTGGTGTCCAAGAGCATACCAGAGTTGCATATGGACATACCACAGTTAGGGATTGTTGTACCATAGCTACTGTTTATAATACCACAGTTGGGGTCCTATAAGAGCTGCTGTTTGGCATACCATAGCTATTGTTTGGTGTACCACAGTTGGGGTTAGGTTTACCAGAACTGCTGGGGTATGGTATGGTAGAGCTGCTGATTGGCAAATGAAAGATACTGGTTGATGTACTGTGGGTTACTGTTTGGCATGGGGAAGCTGTTTTTTTGTGTGTGTTTGACATGGGGAAGCCTTCCACAATTGGGCTGTGGTGTTCAAGAGCTGGTGTTTATCATATCACAGTTGGGGTTCTACAAAGCTGCTGTTTGGCATACCACAGTTATTGTTTGGTGTATCAGAGCTACTGTTTGGTACTGTTTCGGCTACTGTCATCAAAGCTGGTGCAAAGCTTTTCAAAGCAGCTCACTGATGTGTTTAAGATGGTATTTGGTATATTCAGGCTAGTGTTTGGCATACAGAAGCTGGGATCAAGCATTTTGAAACTGACCTTTAGCATTTCAGTCCTGCCATTTTGCATTCGGTGTTTGGCGTTTGACATTCAAAGCTCATGCTTAGCATGTAAAAGTTGGAGCTGGTCATTGTGAATGGCCTGAATTTGTCATAATGACATATCTGTATGTCATACCAAAGGACATGTTCCACTTGAATAAGCTATGTATACCAAGCTCATGCAGATTCTCAAAGAAGCATGTATCCTTTGTTTTCACTTAATTCATAACAGAAGATATGTGACGTTGTGGACATGAAGAAAGGCGCGAGTCCTAAAGTGCAAACTCTCTCTCTAACAGGTGATCAAGTACAAGCTGTGCCGCTGCAGGAAGAAGAACCATAAACGCAGCAACAACAATGACAGAGGAGCCGTGCTGAGCCTGGACAACGTGCAGTGCCACGTAAGTAACTAACTAACAAGTGAACACTAAGGCGTAGAGAGAAGTGAGATAGAAATAGGAGAATGGTGGATGAAATAGATAACCAAATGACAGATTAAGCTCAAATATAACATTTAGATGCCTAAAATTTGTCATAATATTTCTGTACTCTTAATGCACTGCTCAAATCTGATTTCCTTGTCCATGATGAAAGGAATCGCAAACTTGTAGGGAAACTAAAACAACTTAAATGATTTAAACTAGAAACTTTTCCTATCCTCTCAAATGACTTAAATATGGCACAAGCCTGGATACTGAGTTAAGACTACTGAAATTGGCAATGGAAGAAACTACACAGCTGTAGGGCTATCTCTCTCTCTTTTTTTTGCTTTAATCTAATTTGACTCGAAGCAAAGCTTGATCCAAACTAGCTGTGGAAATGAGGGAGGAATGGCTGAGGATCATGATGAGAGATGTAAACACACATACACACACACACACACACACACACACACACACACACACACACACACACACACACACACACTAGCAAAAGTAAATGAAGAGAGCACAGGCAGTTGCAGTTGATGGATGTCAGGATTGTTGACTGGGTGATATAGCTCAGTGATTTAAAAGAGGCCAGTTTGAGCTTTAATTGCAGGTGAAGCGGATAATAAACTAGTCAGAAAGATGCTGTCTTTTATCTTGTCCTTTCTTTTCCTCTCCTCCCCCCTCCCCTCTTCTGTTACTCTTGATTCTATCCTTGTCACCTCTTATCATTTCTCTTCCACTTCTTGCACACACACACACGCACACACACACACAAACACACAAACACACGTTCACATACACATACACATACACACACCATAAAGAATAAATCTCATTGGTCATTTGTGCTGCACTCCATCTCCTAATCTGCTTTATTCCTATTTCTTTCTACCTTTCTACCCCTCATTTATTTAATAAATTACTCAGTGCAATTAGATTTATAGACATGACCTTACTACACAGCAGTGTTGAAGAGCATTTTAATAGGACAAGACATCCCAATATTATATTATATTATATTATATTATATTATATTATATTATATTATATTATATTATATTATATTATATTTATTCATCTTCTATACTGATTATCCTATACTGGGTCAGAGGAAACTATCCCAGCAAACTTCAGGCACAAGGAGGCACACATCACAGGGCACACAAGCTCACACCAAACACTCATACACTCATTCACACACCACAGGCAGTTTTTTTTTAACACCAATTAACCTAATCTTGCATATCTTTGGACCAAGCGAAATGAGAACATGCAAACTTCACACACATTGATCCAAGGCAGGAATCGAACCCTCAACCCTGGAGATGTGAGGCAACCACACTAACCAACATTCAGTCAGTCAGTGTTCCATAATTATATTACTGTATATTACATTTTATGTTACCACAACTGTAAACCTAAAGTGCACATCGAAAATCAAATTGTGGAAAAAAATAGTTTTCAGTGCAATTGTCCAGAATTTTGTGACCTTGACTCTGGCAATGGTATAGCCAGACTGGGTTCAGCTGACAGGAGTTTGGTGAACTTGTAGAGCCTTGAGGCAGAATAAAGCTTATCTGATTCTATTTTTGTCAGCCGTAAACAGGAATATGAGGCTAAAGTCATATTGCGGCACTCGCCATAGCTAGGCAGTTGAGGACCAGGCGATGTTTTCCCAAATATTAATCGCCTAGTTTCAGCCAACTGAAGCTTCAGATGCTTGGTAAATAATAATGTTACAACAATGTGATTTATACAACATATAGTCTATGTATGAAAATAATTATGTTTCAAATGTACTAATATAGAGACATTTGGTGATATACAGTACTATGCAAAAAAGTCTTGAGCCACCCATCATTTCTTCATATTGAATTAAATTAAATGATGTAGATTAAATGAAAGCGTTCAACATCACTAGTATACTGATCACCGGCCTCTGATCATCTGTCATCATCTGCATCTCTTTCTCACTGGTTCAGACCTTAAGTTAGATGTTTTTAATGCTTGATTGATTCATAGGTAACTATGTCGCTTAACAAACAAAAACTTTCCTCTGGAACTGGTCAGAACTGAAAACGAGAGACCAAAACATGCCAAAAACGAGAGCCAAAAAAGTCATTCAGGAAGCCTGGAGAATTAATCCTCAAGACGACATTAAAAATGCAAGTCTGGCTTTTTAGAAGCAAAATGTGAAGAAATGATGTACAGTATGTATTAAAACATTTCTGTGTTGCTTTTATGATAGGATTCCTGTGCGTAGACGCTGTGCTATAAACACAATGTTTGTCTCATATCTGGTGATACATAAGTGAAAATTTTATTCATGAAACACTGCAATTAGGACATTGCAGCCTTGCAATTATGGAATGAGACTTTATATTTCTAGCTGTCGTTATAATAGTCTGTTTAATCAGCCAGCAGGATTGTGCCCCTTTGATTGATTTTCTTACTAATGGTCTCCCAATGAGGTCAGTATGGAGATTAAGTGGTAACGACCCTACTTACTGCTTACTGCATTTTAAAAGCATGTGCTATTCCCAGATTGCTGGCAGTATTTAAACACTTCTATATATTATAGTAAGAAAGAATAAATTTGGCATGCTGCTGCGGTCAAAATGATTCTAAGAGAACTAAAAGTATTTAATCTGGGGAGACTAAAGAAGCACCCCAACATGCCAGTGCTTAGTGTTTCTAAAGCTTCTTAAAGAACAATGTCTTTAAGATCATCCACTAGGTGTCCAAACTATTTACAATGACTGTACTAGAAATATTCCCAACTTTGTACACCACATGCCCCAAAAGAGTGATCACAAAAACTCCCACAGCCCACAAAGAGTAAGAACTCAATTACCAGTTACAATAACAAAATAATCATCACTGGGTATTAGACACAACCCACAATGCAGCAGCATAAAATTACTCAAATTTCAAGTTTTTATTGAAAAGTATATTGATGCCCCATTCGCTACCACCACAACCCACTAGGGGGTAGAGCTCAGAGTAGAATCTCTGGTGAAGATAAAAATCATTGGTGTAGATATTTTTTCTAAGATTATGGAACTGTATTATAAAATGTCTTTTAGATTATGTACTTTTACTGTAAGTAGTGTATTTATGCTGGGATATTTAGCATCATAATTTATCAAAATGGCCAATGATCAATACACCTCTGACACAAATAGAGTAGAGTGGCATTTATATTTAATAAATCTATGTTTGCTGAATAAACCTGCATTGGCTTATGTTTATTAACTCCATGATTAAACTGCACAGAAATAAATCTAAGCTAAATTTAAATTACATCATGTTCCTAATTCTTAACTGAACTCGTATGCAGGTGTCGATATGGGAACTTACTCTCCAGCCACAGTATTTAATGTTTTCTAATAAACCATAATATGTCCTATAACAAGCTTAAATATGTTCTTTCCATAACAAGCACAAATATGTTTGTCATACTGAACTTAATTGTACCTCGTACAATATTTGTGGCAGTAACATTGGTTAATTGATGTGATATTTTGATGTCATATTTGGTTTATGAGATCTGAAATTACCAGAGTTGGGTTACGAACTGTCCATAGCATTAATACAACTGAACTGTCAACTTCATGATTTTGATTGTTTATACATGCAAAAATATGATTATAGTGTTGGAAAGTATTTTACATTACTTTTACATTTTATGTTTCACAATACAAAATGTAAGAAAACGGATTAAATTTGTATGCCGGGGTACCACTGTAATTACATTGGTATTATTTATAGTTAGCCCCATTGACATAAATTGAATGGGTTTAATCCAAAGCTCAGTAACTGAAAACATAAATAGTCCTATAAATTGACAAATCTGATGATGAAAAGTAAAATAAATTTCCTATTTGTTCCTGATTAAATAACCCAATTGTTGAATATTTGTTCAGGCAGAGTGTGTGGAATTAATTTTACAGTTTACAATGGAGTTCCTTGCTGCAAAGGTTTAAAAAGAATTCCTGTCTTATGATGTACAGTATTAATGTTGAAGTTCATATTACTTCAGAGAAAAATATTTAATTGATACAGTTATGATTATTTTATGTAGCATTTCACATATCACCACACTGACTCCAAAATAGATTTTCTAAAAACTTTTTTAAAATTCATAATAGAGGTGAACCGGTCGATCAGCCAGTGTCCAGAATTGGCTGGTTTTCAGTTTGATGACCGGTAATCAGCTAATCAGCCTAAGGTATAACCAAGTCCGTACCGAGCACAGAAGCTTCCAACAAGCTACATTTTATGGCGTTACATCATCAAAAATCACACGCATTAAAAGCCTCCAATCTGCCTTTTTCGCCAAATCCTGTGAGCGAATTACTGTAGTCCCAAACCCACTCATTACACACACTTACACCAGTCTCAACACACCACGAGTGCTAATTAGTCAACAACAACAAAAAACGTGTGTGTTGAATTTTAAGATTTTGGAGGCATTTGAGGAGGCAAGACATACCTGTTTCTTTATTTTCTTTATAATTCAAGTGGTACACTCTAAACTATTTACACATTTTCATCCCATTTGGTAGTAGTGAATTATTTGCTAAGTTTTTTAGAAATAATAGTTACATCAAATGACAGAGGCACAGTATCCCCAAAAATGAGTACACCCCTCACATTTCAGCAACCACTATATTGCACGTTCTCATTTTTCTCATTTTCAATTGGATATACTTTATAGTAGTCAATGTGCAGCTTGTATAGCAGTATTTACTGTCCTCTAACAATAACTGAACATGCAGACTTTATTGTCTAAATAACTGGCAACGAAAATGAGTACACCCAAGTGAACATATCAAAACTGTGTCCAAAGTGTCAGTATTTTGTGTGAGCACTATTGTTATCTAGCACGGCCTTAATCCTCCTGGGTATAGAATTCACTTAAGGATGTCTCACAGGTGCTCAGTAGTGTCCAGGTCTGGAGACGTACTTGGCCACTGACAAACACATGAACATAATCAATAGGACATGTGAGTTTGCATGGTTAAAGATGTATAGCTGTTATCACTTAGGGTGTCCTCACTTTTGTTGCCAGCTTGTTTGACAATAATGGCTGAATGTTGAGCTATTTTCAAAGGACAGTAAATCTATACTGTACAAGCTGCATATTGACTACTCTAAAATATATCCACGTTTCATTTCTATAATAGTGTTCTTTGAGAAGATATGCGAGAATGTTTGCTGAAATTAGAGGGGTTGTACACACTTTTGTAAGTAGGTATACATGGTGCTCAGTTGAAGGAGGCTTCTTTGCTTAATTTAATTAAAGTTAAATGTTAAATTCTTGTATTTGAAGATATCTTGTATTGTTTAAATGGTACACTTGGTTTGTAATATTAGTATATATATAGTATTAGTTTTTGCTAGAACTAATATTATAAGGAATGGGCTACATTTAATTATTAAGTAAATTTTTTTAAGCACAATTTATTTATTTATTTATTTATTTATTTATTTATTCAAAACAAAAAAAGTAACAAAAATTGGAAAGAATGTAATATCGATACGGTATATTTATAAAATCATGATACTTATAGGATCGTAATTTTAATTGATTCAGCACCTATTGTAGGTATCGTGATAATATTGTATCGTCCCAGTCCCATACTAAGCAAAATATTTATCTGGTTTTAAAATTTTTTATTTATTGTTAAAAAAAATGTTTTATGTAAATAATAGATACACTACGGTGGTGTAGTGGTTAACACTGTCACCTTGCACCGCCAGGGTCCGGCCCGGTCAGGTTCGATTCCCGTCTCCCGTCCTTTCCTCCCAAAGACATGTAGCTTAGGTTAATTGGCATTCCCAAATTGGCCGTAGTGTGTGAATGAGCATGTGCCTTGCGATGTATTGGCACCCTGTCCAAGGTGTACCCCGCCTTGTGCCCTAAGTCTCCTGTGATAGGCTCCAGATCCCCCGTGATCCTGAATACAGGATTAGGCGGTATAGATCGTGAGTGAAATAATAGATACAGTTAACATTAATATAAAAATTTATTCTCTGTTGACAGCCCCCATGTGAAAACCTTCGCACTCCCTCTACATATCCGGCCAACATCCTACCTCACCATCCAGGGCAGGGCAACTTCGAGGACTTCACCTGCTGAGCGAGTGACAGAGGAGCTCGTGGAGTTGGACTCCAGGTCGCAGTGTACAACCAAAGCCGTCTGACTACATACTGACGAACACACACCCCATCCCGGACAACACCGAACCGATTTCGGCTGGATGTTTTAACATACCGCATTGTGTAATGTAAAATAAGAAAGAAAAAAAAAGAAACATTGAAACCCTGAAATACTGTAGTGCTGTTCCACAACACAGCCATGTGTGTACTTTTCAACAATTTTGGAACACTGCCTCAAAAGGGAACTCCTTCTTTGACGAAGCCACCGCTACAAAAGGACAGGCTTGCTGTGGGGCGGAGTCCCCTGCCTTTTCTGTATATAACAGCGGATATAAACCGTCTTAACTGAGTGGCTTAATTAGATTGTTAGAAATAATATAGTGCTTAATCCATGTAGCAGCATTCGTGGTGACTGATGGACTCCAATGATGTTTCACTCACGATCAGTGTGTCTCATTTAAGAATGTATTTTTCCAAATGACAGCAAATTATCAACTGTACGTGGTGAAGAAAGCTGCATTCAGCAATCTGTTGTTCCTTCCAGCTCTCATCTCGTAACTGCATGCTTGTATTTGTCTTCCTGTGCATGTTTTTAGTTTTTTCTTCTTTTTTTTTTTTTTTACAGTAACCATTCTTATTATTGCCAAGTTTGCCTCAATTATATAAAGGTGTGTGTGTGTGTATGTGTGTGTGAGAGTTGTTTGGGTGCCTTAACCCTAAATAAGTGTGTATTATGTGTGATTGGATTTATCATGTGTCCTTTGCCTGGTGTGTGTGTGTGTGTGCGTGTGTGTGCGTGTTTATGCGTGTGCAAGATATGATGATGTGTATGATAACGACATGACTCATTAGTGTGGGTGTGGGTTCCTGCTTATTCAATTAATTATTCTCTGTTTCACTTTCGTGAGATTATTATTTTTCAGAATTGTCGCTGTTTCAAGCATCATATCGAAGCACAAGACCATTATGTAACCACCACCATTATGTAAAAGCTGATGAAAAAGAAAGGCAGGCTCATATTCTTTCAGAGACTACAATCATCATGATAATCAGAATCGTTATGACACTATTAATCCGATTTTTTGTTTTTCTACTACAACAACAACAACAAAAAAGGTAGATATGTTGCCTGATAGTCCAGTCACCATCTTTACAGATAATAGACTGTTTTATTTATCTATGAAGGTATAATAAATATCATTGAGTATTTTAGTTGCTTTAGTCTTTTGTACTTTGTTTCAGGTGAATTTTGGGAAGGAAGAAAGAATGTGTATCAAATAGGGATGCATCCTGTGCCAACATGCCATACTATGTGACATGAGAATAGTGCATAGTCATCTTAATAAGCAAACAACGTGAAAGGACTGCCATCTGGACACATATCACGATTAATGATGGCAATCAAAGCAATGCAGACTGCAACGTGTGCTCTGATGCAGGGAGATCTACAAAATAATCTTCCTACAAAACATGTGCACTGATAAACCTGCTTCATGGAGGTCATATTTAATAGAGAGTATCATCCTGAGCATTCAAACCACCATCAGTAAGTAAAGTCATTTCATTAGAAGTGCATTAGGAGCTCATTTATCTGACCAAAGTGCACAAACAAAACTATTTCTACAGATGAGATACACTGCTTTTTTTTTTTCAATATGGTCTGCACAATGCTTACAAGTCGAGGTGCAAGTTACATCAGTGACTGAATGTAACTCGAATCTAAGTAAACTTCACTGATAGCGATACTAGGTCAGTGGGGATAAGGTGGGGGGAAAAAAGTTAACAGACCATGTTAAGTGAGGGAAATAATAGTTCTTACCCAGCATGTTTTTGAAAGCCTGCCGCTATACAAGTCATGAAATCCATGAAACTTACAGCTTTACATAAGCACTAGAAACCTGTTCAATCCAAGGTAATTAAGGCAGCATGCAGTTCACGCTATAAAGAATAAGTCTAGCAGCCTTCGTGCTTGAACATGCATGTCTGTTCTTTTCATGGCCGACATGTGAACACTGAGAAATATAAGTGGAGCTAAATAACTGCTACATAAGCGGTAGGTTACTCAATCCGATACGTGAACCAAACAATGAAAAGCCAGCTAAAGTCGTTTTTCGTGTGATTTGCTCAAATATACGAATGCGATTAAAAAGTTACCCACACTCTGGCTGTAGAATTTATTTAATTAACTTTTAGGAAAGAAAAATACATCATTTCTCACACACTATCCTTGGTTTTTAAATAATTTTATCCATCTGTGAACAAACTTTCATATTTCTTCATTAAAAAATAGTTTTACACTGCGCTACAAGCCACAAACACACTGCTGTCTTCACTTCTTCATCAGAAGTGAATCATCGTCCTTATACGGCTGCTTTAGGGGGATCAAACAGGTGAAAGTTAGATGGAGCAGATCACCTCAGTGCAGAGTGTCAACAGTGTGGGCAGAAGTGCACAGACTAGAGATGGAAAGTTTAGATCATTTTAGTGACTCGGTTCTTTGATTCTCATTTATCAAAATGAACGAATCTCTTTTGAAGTCATTTAGTTCATTTCATTCTTTTGATCAGAAATTAACTAAAATGTTACATTTTCAATAAACAGACCCACAACACAATGTTGGCTACAGCTCCAGCAATGAAAATATTACAGTGCAGCTAAGGACATAGTATGATAAACAGAATGAGCAGCACACATCTTCTTGTCTGAATTATGCGTTCTTTTGTCACGTGACTCTCATAGACGCTATGCAAGAACAGTTCAATTCTGTTTCCTGTATACGGCACTGCATAGCGTCTATGGGAGTCATGTGACAAAAGAACGAATAATTCAGACCAAAAGACTCAAAGGTAACTACTAATTTCTGTTTCCTGTATATATTTTTGCGATGCTTTGCACTTGCGCGCCCAGGAGAAAATCAACAAATCACTCTCTGAGACTACTTGTGCTTTTGAGTCACATTAAAGACTCGTTCAAAAAGAATACATTTTTCGATCCATCACTAATGCATACATTTAAGATCACAACACCCTTGGATAGCAGTCCTCTGCATTTAATTCAAAGTTTAGGCCTCAGCTCTTCAATAAACATCTCATTATAATGAGCACTGATGATTGAACCTAACCTTTCTCCTAATGATGTTCCAATCCTGGCAACTTGAGAATCCCAGAAAACTGTAAGCATCAAGTTTTCAGCTCATGGTTGACTTTTGAAGACTTTTGACTTTTCTTGGTCTTACTCTGTTGTTTACTCTCAGGCTCATAGTGATGAATCCATGTCTTGTTTCCATTAATGGTTCTCTTTAAGAAACTTTCACCTTCCTTAGAATATCTGTCCAAACTTTGTTTGCAGATATCCGAACACTTTTGTTTGTGTTGTTCTATGAGTTGTTTGAGCACCAGCTACACCCTCAGACCACAAAAAATTAATCACTGCATGCTGCTCTTTCAAATCACAAGCGGGGCAGACATTTTTTGCTCTGCCCGCAGTTACAAATAAACTGATGTAACACGTTCACACCTGCACAGCAGTGACTAGGGAGACGGTAACCTTGAAAGAAAAGCGCTGATGAGACAGTGCGGCCAACAGAGATTTTAATATAACCGGAGACGGATATTTTTTGACTCACCCAAAAACTACGGTTCCTCTCAAGGTTTCTTCCTATTGCCATCCCTTGCCAGCGTCGCCCTCGGCATGCTCATCAGGTACAATCTGACCATTTTGATTCATTCACATTCCATACAAACTTAAATAATTCTTTTGATTGTGTAAAGCTGCTTTGCGACAATGACAATTGTTAAAAGCGCTATACAAATAAAATTTAAATGAATCAAATTGAATCCCAGCCTTGCATTTACACCAGGTATGTATCTATCTTAGTACGTGCAGTCATACAAAAAAACATCAAACAAAAAACAAAAAAAATCAAAGCACACAGTTAAATGACTATGGTTAAATTAATTGCTGCTAATATTTATAGGGCTTTCTTTGTTTTCTGTAATATTAAACAACACAAATATTCTAAAAACTTTTTTATTTTGTTCATCTACGCCTTCGGAATACTGATTTTTGTATGCATTTTTGGATTTTGCAGTGTGTTACTGTAATGTTTGTGCTTTCACTTTTGTATACATTTTGCCCCTAGGGGCCACCGTACTTTTCCATTTTTTCCCCTGTTGTGAACTTATATAAGAAGACCCTTCCCCGTCTTGTTTCTCAGCTCTGCTAGTCTCAGAAGGAGCATCGCTCAGCCAAATTCTCAACATGGCACAGTTAGATCACTAAAGATTATTACATTAATGGGTAATAATTCCTCCCCCAGGGACTTTTAAAGGGAATGTATTATACAAAGTTTTAGTGGTTTTTAGACATTCAGATGGTCTGCAGTGTTCACGTACAAACAAAAATAAAAATAAAAATGTAACAAAACCCTATCTATGTCCTTTTTTCATTTTTATATTGACCACAGCTTAAATAAGCCAATTAGATTTTTCCCCTATAGTAACCTCAAATAAGAAGATCCCCAGCTTGTTCCTCAGGTCTGCTATTCTCTTGAGCGCTGTGGCTCAGGAGGCCGTTTGAGGCATGCATTATCATGATTATTATCAGGCATGAAAAATGCGTTATCTGAAGGATATTTCAGCTGGAGCAATAAAAGCTTTAACATGAGACCTTTAAACTGGTTTTTCACCAAGTATGGAAAATTCAGCACAAAACTTGCTTTGATGCTTTCAGCTAAGCATCACACCTTTCAGGATTATATATATATATATTTCAATGTTTTTCATAAAGCTTTCAGCATGTGTATAGGCATAGCTGGGAGTTTTGTGACAATGTTACTGTGTGGCAGCACCATGTACAATGGTCATTCTTTTTTTGAAGAATTGATTCCATCTGAGTGGCAATAAGCACAACAGAACCTTCTTTAACATCTAACATAGTGACCCAGTCCTAGTGAAAGCAGATAAACTGGAGGAAATTTTAACTGAAAACTGAATGATCTCTTTCCTTTCATCAGAGATCAAAAGAGAACATAAAATGAAACATATAAAGCAAAGCAACATGAGCTTCAGAGTAAAGGACAGGCTATCATTTTTATGTATTTCATTTGAATTTTTTTAACAGTTATTTTAAATATGATAAACAATTACAAATATATTTATATTGGAGAAAGTACAGTACATAACAAAACCTACTTTACAGTCACATACTCTGTTGTATCAATTGCATCAGCTCAATTGCAATGGCACTGATGTGTTACCTCTGGCCCAGACCTCACCCCACTTTCAAACTCAGCTGTTAGTTGAATTGGTACAATGATTTTGGCATTAGTTTCAGAACCTTGATGTCATTTTTCAAAACTCACAATACTCAACAGAGGCCACCACTTGTTACAAGGGCTATCCAAAACATTGCAGTTTGCATTCCTATTTATATATATATAACCTTGTACTTACGAAATCATTGATACATTTCTAAATCACCCACATGCACAATTCCAATAGTTTCAATGTTTAGTTGTTCATCCAACCATTAGATATTGTAGTACAGAATATGTGATAAATATTATCTACAAAATAAAAATTTATAGAATTTTTCTCCACATGAAGGTGGAAAGTGTTTGATAAGCACTCACATCATCAGCTGACCATTCTTCAGGCTATGTACTGTATAAGGAATGCAAAGAATTTACACCAAACCAATGTCAGATCTGTATTCTCCATGACCGAAAAGGTTTTTTCCAAAATGTTTAGCAAATGAAAAAAAAATTTGAGGAAAGGAGAGTATGGGATTAAGTACACGGTGGTGCCACACAAAACCATGGGTCATGTCGAGCTCATCAAGAAATGTTAGAAGCTCTGCATTGTATGAGCAAACACAAAGTGCGCATCCCACCACACCATTTTCTGGTATGGTGTAGCCATACAGATGGTATATTGGCCTCATTTGCTTTACTCTGTTTGTATTTCTCTTTAAAGTTATAGCTGTTTTAGAGACATTTGGTGCCTTTCCACCATGTGTGCAATGGTTGGCAAACATAAGGCTTCCACATGGTTGATTGTCCAGGCTGACAATCTGATTTCTGTATGTCAAATGTCATGTCTGGCCCAGACCAAGTTGACCACAATCAAGTAGGAGTTTACTTCCACCTCCACTGTTGGGTTTAGTCTCAATCCTATAGAAAAAATTACAAGAGAAACATAACTTCATACTGTAGAACATATACAGTAGTACATGATTACATAATCACAAAACCTGCTCTGTGCTCTGGGCTCGGTAAGAGTGGTCAACAGCACTGTAATCTTCACTTTAATGTATTGTAAGTAACTAACTCTTCTCATTGTGGAAAGTTCTGATGATTGAGTTGATCTGAGGTTTGGTAGAATCATATTAGCTGCATCAGTCATTGTCAAACCATGATATATAACATGGTCTACAACCATTGATCTGATCTCATAGGCTACCCAACACCTCTCAAACAGGGCCATGGCAACATCCCAAGTGAGGCCCAAGCCCTGCTCTAAGACAAAGCCTATGACACCTCTCAGATATGGTGCTTGTTCTCTGCCGTTTCTCTGACCACCAGATATTCCTCGTCCTGCTTGACCACCTGCCTGCTTCGTGTCACAGTATCACTATATTGGTGTATATACTACTTATATACTACTTATTTATACTGAAATCAACCATTAATAACAAAATGGTGTCAGTGGTTGTCATTATCCTGAAGCATTCATGATGAACATGGGATATTGTTCCTCAGTTTCCATAAAACTATGGTTCAAGAGGAATGCAACAGTCAGTTATCATTTTGAGCAGTTGTATCAGTTGAGTTAGATCACTGTAATGACATGAAGAGACTGTCATCTCCAATGCATTGTTTGAATTGCATTTTGAAATGGAAATACTTTGATGTTAAGATGTGTCATATTCAACTGGCGATTTCAGTTCAATGAACAAATTGTCTTTGGTTTACAATAATCTTCTCTAAACAATTGGAAAAAGTTTTGAAAAATGACATAAAAACAAGTGAAACTGAAACTAGTGCCAAAGCAATTGTACAACACTGAAACAATAGACCTTAATTACTGTCAATCATTGATTAAATAACAGCATTCAAGGTGAATAGGGCTGTATTACACATAGTTAATAAAAGGTTATATACTTGTGGTTTTCAAAGTGGAGTTCAGGGACCATGAAGCACAGAGTAAAATTGTCAAAATTCATTATACTGGGGGAAAAAAATCACAATCCATCATTGTCAAAGTTATTATACCTAAAAAATATTATATAATACTGTTTTCTAGGTGGAAAGCTCAGGTATAAAACTCGCTGGCTCAAGTACAGTAAATAAGAAAATAATTTATGGTGAGTAGTTTTCATAATATTTGTTTGCTAAATCTGTGCTATATTATAATATATGCAGGTCAGATCTAAATAGTGTAAGATAATAAGCAACAAGAATATCATGAATTTGGTTTACTTTTATCTAGCACATTTACTGCTTCAAAAATGTGCTTTTCTGCTTCAACCAATGTAACAGATTGGTTAGTGGTTAATTGGGGAGCACGATGCTCAAACAATGTGATCTAAATACAGCAATTTTTTGGTGGGATGAGAACATAGTATTGAGCAATATTGAGATTTCCTTTGCAGAGAATTAGCAATGGGCAAGTTATTACTACAACTTCTTAATCACTAACTTTCAGGTGAAGTTAATGCATTAGCCATATTGACTTTACACTGATAACGGAAAGATTCTGGTGAAGCACATGTGGAATGTGGAATGTCACCAATTACACTTTCTGCTGTGTGTGACAGAGCGGTCTAGGCTTTTAGAAAAGACAATCAATAACTAAATTAATTCCGATTACGCCACCCCAGATCTAACCCGGGGAAATGTTTACCTATATTACTACAGGATTTTGATGTTAAAAAGGAGGTTAAACACAGGTTCGGTCCCTTAGAATAATAGACAGGAGACGTGGGTAAACAATCAACAAATACATCCACTTTATTAATATATAAAAAAATCTTCTAAAACAATTAAAAGACACTTCCGCTGAGGCAGATAAGCGGTATCTAGCACACACAACACAATTACTTCAACCAAAAGGATAAATAAACTACAAGGAAAAAAAGAAAGACAATCAATGAAACACTAAACAAAACTGAAAATAAGATTAATGTAAATAAATCAACAAAACTAACTGACCATCACCAGGGCTGAGGCTCCCAGCAGTAAGAGAAATGGCATTATACTTCTCGTAAGACACTCCAACTACACACCACAGTGCACTCACTCACACTAGCACACACAGTGAGGGAAGCCACCACCGCAAGGCCAAGCGCATTCGACTGTAGAGACCTCGGCTCCTGGAAATAAAGAAATAAAAGTAAGTACAAAACCACACCAATCACCGTATGGCCATGTAAAAAAAAAAAAAACATACAAAGATATCAACACAGTTGGTATGCATAAACCAAACAAATCAAATAAAGAAATAAAATAACAAAACAAACTTGATACTGCTTAGCTTACCCTCAACGGGTTGGATATGCTCACACAGGGCACATCAAACACCGAAGCGGAAAAGTAAAAATAAACAGAACCAGACGTACAGCTTCTGTTGGTTGCTACTGGTTGTGGCATATGACTGTGAGCAATACCGGTACAGGCCTCGAGTTAGCAATCACCATTGACAGTGAAGTTCTGGAAGCATGCCAAAGCAATTTAGGTCTCAAGTGCACTCCCAAGTAGTGCACTTCCTTTTGGAAGAATGCACACTTAGACAGTTTCACCTTCAACCCTTCCTTATGCAGACGGCTCAGGACAACCTCCATCCGAGTAAGATGTTGATCTACAGAGGCAGAAAAGATAACAATGGGCCTCCGAGTGGCGCAGTGGTTAAAGCTCTCTCATCCCTCCCCTCTGAGAGAGCTCGCTCATCTCTCATCCCTCCCCTCTGAGAGAGCTCGGCCAATCAGCGAGCGCCCTATCACCCGGAGATTGCTAGTTCGAATCCCGGGTGGTGCTGTAACCTCTCGCAGCCGGAGGTCTAGAGAGAGCTGATTGGCCGAGCTCTCTCAGAGGGGAGGGATGAGAGGTACATAGTGCTCCCACATTAATCACGGCTCTACAGCCAGTCAGGGGCGCCTGTGAGCTCGCGCAGCGGAGGGAGCGGATAGCGCTGTCGTCCGAGTGTGTTACGCCGCCCTAATGGTGCGCGAGCGAGCAGTTCGAAAAGATGCGGTCGGCTGGCGTCACGTGGTTCGGAGGAAACACATGATAGTCTTCGGCCCTCCCGGCTGAGTGGTAGTAGAAGCCTTTATGTGGGAGCCCCCTAGTGACGGGGAGGAATTGGACACGACTAAATTAGGGAGAAAATCGGGGAAAAATCCAAAAAAAAAAAAGAAAAAAAAAGACAACAATATCATCTAAGTACAAGAGAAGCGACTGGCACTGCTGGTACCCAAACACACGCTCCATCAACCGTTGGAACGTGCTTGGGGCATTACACAAGCCGAATGGCATCCGATTCCATTCGAATAAGCCAAAGGGTGTGCAAAATGCTGTCTTTGGCCTGTCCTTCTCAGCCACAGGCACTTGATTATACCCATTGGCCAGGTCCATGGTGGAAAACCAACGGGCCCCAGCCAGCGAGTTCAATGTCTCCTCGATCCGCAGCAAGGGAAAAGCATCCCTTCTTGTCTTGGCATTTAAGCGACGGTAGTCCACGCACATGCGCAGACTCCCATCCTTTTTCTTTACCAAGACAATCGGTGATGCATACGGGCTACAACTCTCTCAAATTACCTGTGTTTCTAACAGCTGGTTAATGTGGGCTTTAACTGCCTCATATTCTGATGGGGGAAGATGCCAAAACCGCTGCCTAACTGGGATGTCATCTAATAAGGGGATATCATGGGAAATTAGGGTGGTACACCCCAAATCTCCCTCATACCTGGAAAACACAGAGGAATACTGCAGCAACAACGCTCGAACCCTACCCTGATCTTCCTCTGACAGGACTGACAAATCAAGTAAGGCTATCTGTTCTTGGACAATAGAAGGACCCTGCACTTGTGTGCTTACTGTAGCCGACACTACTGGGACCTCAACCACCTCAGGGGGTAAACTAACCACATCTGCCCTTTTCACTGAACGAATCAGGGTACGAGCAGATGGAAGAAGGGCAGCAGGTGGCTCAAACAGCACTGCACAGCCAGAATACTGGGCTGAACAAGTTGCAGCCACAAACTTCATGGTGCCCCCAGGGATGCGACACGCATGATGTCCTCTAACCTTAACACGACCCTTTATTTCTAATACTGGCTGATAACTAACCTGATGACAATGTTGAAGCGCTTGAAACATGACACTAGGGGCCTGGGACACTATAGGCAACTCAAAAAGTTTAGTGCCATGTTGACCAAAGAGCTCCTGGTAGCAGCGACTTAGAATGTTCATACCTAAAACACCCGGCACTTGTGCACACACTCCACCAGGAGGATCCTTGACCACCAGGACACCACAACTTACCACCATTCGACCACACATCTGTACATCTAGCTCTAAATAACCACTATAGGGGATTGAGAGGCCATTTGCTGCCCTCAGCTGCAACCAATGACACATTTTGAGTGGCGTCCTACCCCACAACTGAAAATTAGCCCTAAAGCAGCTTTCAGTGATGGTGGACACCATGGAACCGGTGTCCACCAAACACAGTACCTTAACCCCACCGATGGATACGACGAGCTGTGGACAAGTAGACATCAGACGTACTAAAAAATTAGTATCAGTTAATTTTGAGCCTACCGTTTCCCCAACTGAACTGTGGCCCTGCAACTCAGTGGGGATTAGTTTTCCGACGGCTGCACAGCCGGCAACTGCTCACCCCTCACCAAACCAGAGTTTACATTGGCCTGCGGAGCTTGAGGTAACAGACGCTCCCCAACGCAATCCCTGGCAAAATGGCCAGGTCGCCGACACCTTCTACAAATAATTTGATGTGATCTAAGCGGTGGTGGACGCTGAGGACCTTGAGATTTTACCAAACTCTGAGTTCAGTTATCTGCTGCTGCTGTTTTCGTAGCATATCCCAAAGCTCATTCATCTCAGATTTTACAAAATCATCGCTACGCCCACCATGCTGATGTCCCGCCACCCCATACTGAATGCCATAGACTGATGGGACAGACTGACTTCGACCCCTAAACCCACCCGGCATGCCCTCTCTTTCCCATCGCAGGGCTGTGCTACGTACATCAAACAACGTGGCCAGGGGCTGGCGACGCACGAATTGTTTAAGTTCACGCCGCAGTGCTCCATCATAAACATATTCAACAAACTGATCTCGCAGTAACATTTCAGAGTTAGGCATGCCGTGGGGTGACTGTCTCTTAACCTTCTCCAGAAGGTTCATCAGGGCTAGGGAGAATTCTACCAAAGTCTCCCCATCCTGCTGTCTTCTGGAGAAAAATTATTCTTGTAGCGCGACATATGAAGTATTACAACCGTACAACTCACTCAGTATTCTAATAATCTGATCCGGATTCCCCCTCTCGCTCTCAGACCGATAACGAATCTCCTCTCTGGCCTCTCCCTCTAAATGGTCGAACAAGAAAAACGCGCGATCGGCATTAGCCAACTAGCGAAGACGCATGCAAGCCTGGGCCTCTTCAACCCATCCATTAATGCCAATGCCAGACTTAACATTAAATTTGGGGCACCTACGATCACAAGGGATAAACACGAGATGCTCAGCTGCTGGAACACTGGCACCAGCTTGTGGAGGATCTACTACAGCTGAGACAGAAGTGTTAGACGGGCCCGGCTGTGGACCAGGCACCTGCTCCTGCCGCAGCCGTTCATTGTCTGCTTTTAATTGGGTGACCATCTCACGTAATTCATGTAACTCATCTTCCATGCTTAACAAAACACAATCACAGCCAATGCAACCAAAACCTGTATCAAGCTCCACTAAGAATGGCTCCTGTCTGGTTCCTATCAAAACAAGAAAAACAAATACAACATACAAACACACAATATCCACATCTCTGTACGTATGTAAAAAGGGATCCTGCCGATTACACGAGAATGTGACGGAGCGGTCTAGGCTTTTAGAAAAGACAATCAATAACTAAATTAATTCCGATTACGCCACCCCAGATCTAACCCGGGGAAATGTTTACCTATATTACTACAGGATTTTGATGTTTAAAAGGAGGTTAACAGGCCTCGAGTTAGCAATCACCATTCACAGTGAACTTCTGGAAGCATGCCAAAGCAATTTAGGTCTCAATACCGGCGATAACCAAGCAAACGTGAAGGGAAGCAAAAGGCAGACAATGAAATAAAATGCCGGTAGGTGATGAAGCCAGACACACTAAAAGCAAACCGGCATGAAGAGCAACAGGACCGAAGCACTTGAGACGAAGCTGGAAGCACTGCAAACGAAGCTGGACGTGAAAACAGAAAGCGCTGAGAACAAAGGGTGGAAGCAAAAGCTAAGCTGGCAGCAAAAGGGAGAATCCTAAAACAGATACAAATTAACAGTCATTAGTAAAATATTAGGACCTTATTTCCCAACAATATCATTCTTCTACTTACCGGCACGCTACCCAACAGCGGGTACACACAACAGGGACGAATTAGTCAGTCTGAACCCTCAAATCCAGTCATACAGATTCAATCTAAGGTCTAAAAAGCATGTTTTTCAGAACACAGCTCAGCCAGCATTTGCCAAGTAAATTATCCAAAAAGTTACCTGTAGCAGTCGTAGCAAACGCACACAAAGAGAGGACGACAAACATGATGCATCCCCAGCTGCAATCAATCAGCCCCTTAAATCGTGTATGCAGCGCTCTGATTGGCCAATTGCACTGCCACTCAAAGTGGCTCAGTTACATGTGTATTATGCCTTGCTTTAAAAACAAACACATATTCACATTCCATAATAATTTTAAATAAATTGCTGCCATGACTAGAGAACCTGATTTCATGAAATAGCAACACCTCTGTATCTGTTCCTTCATGCAATTATCCTTTCGGAAGTCATTGGACAATAGTGCCCTTGCATAAAATAATGCAGATTCATTAAGAAAACAATCTAAACATTTTTTTTCTAATACTGTTCTGATAGAAGTGGATGGTACTTATTTGCCTATATACAAATATTTATAGTACATGTACCAGACTTGGGTACATGGTTCTCCCATGGTACATACTTTATTACATAATGCTAACATTTACCACTATGGAGCATGTACAGTCGTGGCCAAAAGTTTTGAGAATTACATAAATACTGGAAATTGGAAAAGTTGCTGCTTAAGTTTTTATAATAGCAATTTGCATATACTATTTTATAATAGTAATATGCATATACATACAGAATGTTATGAAGAGTGATCAGATGAATTGCATAGTCCTTCTTTGCCATGAAAATTAACTTTCCACTACATTTCATTGCTGTCATTAAAGGACCTCCTGAGATCATTTCAATAATCGTCTTGTTAACTCAGGTGAGAATGTTGACGAGCACAAGGCTGGAGATCATTATGTCAGGCTGATTGGGTTAGAATGGCGGACTTGACATGTTAAAAAGAGGGTGATGCTTGAAATCATTGTTCTTTCATTGTGACCTGCAAAGAAACGCGTGCAGCCATCATTGCATTGCATAAAAATGGCTTCACAGGCAAGCATATTGAGGCTACTAAGATTCAAATCAACAATTTATAGGATCATCAAGAACTTCAAGGAAAGAGGTTCAATTCTTAAGAAGGCTTCAGGGCATCCAAGTAAGTCCAGCAAGCGCCAGGATTGTCTCCTAAAGAGGATTCAGCTGCGGGATCGGAGTGCCACCAGTGCAGAGCTTGCTCAGAAATGGCAGCAGGCAGGTGTGAGTGCATCTGCACGCACAGTGAGGTGAAGACTTTTGGAAGATGGCCTGGTGTCAAGAAGGGCAGCAAAGAAGCCACTTCTCTCCAAAAAAAATCATCAGGGAAAGATTGATCTTCTGCAAAAAGTATGGCGAATGGACTGCTGAGGACTGGGGCAAAGTCATATTCTCGGATGAAGCCTCTTTACGATTGTTTGGGGCATCTGGAAAAAGGCTTGTCCGGAGAAGAAAAGGTGGGCGCTACCATCAGTCCTGTGTCATGCCAACAGTAAAGCATCCTGAGACTATTTATGTGTGGGGTTGCTTCTCATCCAAGGGAGTGGGCTCACTCACAATTTTGCCCAAAAACACAGCCATGAATAAAGAATGGTACCAAACACCCTCCAACAGCAACTTCTTCCAACAATCCAACAACAGTTTGGTGAAGAACAATGCATTTTCCAGCATGATGGAGCACCGTGCCATAAGGCAAAAGTGATAACTAAGTGGCTCGGGGACCAAAACGTTGAAATTTTGGGTCCTGGAAACTCCCCAGATCTTAATCCCATTGAGAACTTGTGGTCAATCCTCAAGAGGCGGGTGGACAAACAAAAACGCACTAATTCTGACAAACTCCAAGAAGTGATTATGAAAGAATGGGTTGCTATCAGTCAGGATTTGGCCCAGAAGTTGATTGAGAGCAGCCCAGTCGAATTGCAGATGTCCTGAAAAAGAAGAGCCAACACTGACTCTTTGCATAAATGTCATGTAATTGTCGATAAAGGCCTTTGAAACGTATGAAGTGCTTGTAATTATATTTCAGTACATCACAGAAACAACTGAAACAAAGATCTAAAAGCAGTTTAGCAGCAAACTTTGTGAAAACTAATATTTGTGTCATTTTCAAAACTTTTGGCCATGACTGTACTCGGATACTGTCAAAAATATGTTATCCACGTTTATGTACCTTAATGGTGATATTTATATAGTATGGTACCATTATATTTAACATTATATAAATGTGTTGGTTGAAACACTGTTAAAACTTATTTCAACAGGTGTTTGTACATACTGTATCAAATTCAAATTCAAATTTTATTTGTCACATACACAGTCATACACAGTACGATATGCAGTGAAATGCTTAGGCGACTGCCCGTGACCTTAGAATAAAAACTATTTAAGGCTATTTACACTAGAAGAAGAATATAACAAAGAACGTGAGAATAGATTTAACTAAGAATAAAATAATAAAATGTACCTATTGTATACATTAGTACAGTACATTTCAATTCATTTCAATTACTATTCAATTCAATTCAATTTTATTTGAACATGCTTTACACAATTGGAAAAAAACATGTGAAAAATATGTATGAATCAAAATGATAAGATAGTGCCTGATGAGCAAGCACTAACAAATAGTGGCAGAAAAAAATGGAACCGCTGTTAAAAATAGTTAACTCTTCACTCAGGAGTGGGTACCTTCCAAAATCTTTTAAATTACCAGCTATTAAACCACTAAGAAACCTGACCTCGACCCATCAGGCCATCAGGTGTCCAACTATAGGCCAATATCAAACCTCCCCATCATCTCTAACTAGAAAAGTCAGTAGCGCAGGAGCTAAGTTCATATCTACATAAGAATATGTAACACGAAATCAGTCAGGATTTAGGCTTCCTACTGGCTTCTAATCAGGGTTGCATCTTTTTGCTTGTGTTACTTGACTTTAGTGTAGCTTTTGACACCATTGATCATAGTATTCTCCTTCATAGATTAGAAAATGTAATAGGAATTAAGGGAACGGCCCTCTCCTGTCTCAGATCCTATTTGACTGTTATCAGTTTGTAGATTTAAATGATGACTATTCTGCTTGTTCTCAAGTTTATTTTGGTTTTCCACAGGGTTCGGTTTTAGGGCCACTGCTTTTTTCTTTTTATAGGCCAATATCAGGCCTCTGGGCAACATAATTCATAAACAAAATAAATAAATAAACATTAAAAGAGTATTAGTTATATTAGTATTAGTTTTCAGTGTTATGCAGATGACAAACAGTTATATGTCTCAGCAAAGCCAGATGAGAAAAGACAGCTTAAGAAAGTTGAGCATTGTGTGAAGGACATAAGAGACTGGTTGTTAATTAACTTCCTTCTGCTTAATCCTGACAGGACAGACGTTCTGGTACTTTTCTGTTACTAATCACTGAAGTATTGTGGTACACACCACAGTACTACCACGGTATCCACTGAAGTTCCACAGTACCTGCACTGGTACTCTATAAATTCTATGAATGGTACAAAGTAAACAAAAGTATGTGCCATAATAAAATGTCTCATGAGAGTACAGTACATCTGGCATCAATAACCATGCTATGGTCAAAGTAACTGAAATCATATTTGTCACTTTGTAATGTTTGATGTGAACATTAACTGAAGATCTTGACCTGTATCTTGATGATTTTATGCATTGAACTGCTTATACATGAGAGGCTAAATGGATAATGAATAAATTATCAAGGGGACAGGTGTTCCTATTAACATGACTAGTGAGTGTTAGTGTATGGAAATTATTCAAGACTAACAGAAGCCAAATACTTAACATTTTTGGCTATATCCTAGAAAGAGTAAGTGAGGCAAAAGGGAGATATAGGTAAGTGCAACAAAAAATAATGTGGGACGAGAATTCACCTTTAAACTTAATTCTAGTCTGGAAGGTATTAAAAGTAATCCCTGTGACCTGGAATTACACAGGTTGCAGCTAATCAGCTACTTCTTTCTGCATGAACCTTAGAGGTCACTATAATAAAATTACAATCTTGACATTTGTCATGCAGAGGGTAGAAAAATGTCATTCCACAAAATGCAACATCGTGTTCTCTATAGTCACTGTCACCCCACTATGCAGGTCATCTTGACAGACATGTGTTAATCAGGTAATATAATGACATTCTGCACGACATGACTTACATCCAGCTATCGCTTCTGTTGACATATGATAATGGTGATATTTGTGTTAACAGAGTGTCTGTGCATTCAGATGAGAGCCACATCACCTGACCTTTCAGACTCAAGACAGATTTAACCAGCGATGGTAATGACGGCCATCAGAACTGTCATGTTTAAGCTTTGATTTGATTTGTATTATAAAATAAACTGTCATTTGATATATTATACATCACTTCATTTCACAGATAGAAGTAGAGAAGACTTCATTATATTGTCAGGTTGATAAGAGCAGTATCCCAGTGTCCCTAATCTTAATCAGAAGGAAGTATTAGTGTGTATTGTACTTTTCATCACTTCTTAAAAAGACATCTTGTTATGTGATGAAACACACTGGCCGCCATAATCTGTATTTTAAGGATTTTAACTGAATGTCCCTGGATTGTGAGACATTGGCATAGCTTCTAAAGTTATGAATATTATTATAATAGCTGTGTTGGCTTGGTTCTTAATGGAAACCATTAACCATGAAATTACAGTTTTAATTGCCCATATAAGCCTCTCAAGAACCTTTCAGGAGTGTTAAGAGAAAGTTGAAACTACCTCATGATCATATATACTGTAAAATATATGTATTTATAACCCTGTCGTATTTGTCCTCATCATGCTTCCCCTTACAACTCAAAAGTTAATTTGCCATTGTTTTACCTAATTTTTCATCTATTCCTGAAATCAATATAAATGCACCCAGGGGGTTTAGAGAAAATAGCTGAATAGTGCAGCATTATGAAAACCAAGGATCTATCAAAACAAGTTTAAGACTTCTGTAAACGTATCAATCATGGTTTTAGTATAAAACAAAATCTCAAGTAAACATCTAGTTAAATGAAATATGGCACAACTGCACCTTTAGAGGCAAGAGGAGGCCCTATACTCTGTACTAAATGTACATTGACCTTATTCATTAAGAGTCTGTGAGCATACCTAAATGTTCTCTCCCTCTCTCTCAAGCTACAAATGAGAGAGAGCTGTTAGGTATTCTCACAGTCTCATAATGGATATGGTCAATGTATATTTAGTGCAGAGTATAGGGCGTCCTCTAGCCTCTAGAGTTGCAATTGATCAAGACTTGCTCTGTCTTCCAGATCTGTATGACACAGCCTGGGTGGAGATTTTTTTAAATAAAGCTCTCTAGCTCGCTGCTCAGGAATGGTCCTGTTTGGTCTACTTGGGATGCGTGTGATGACTAGGAATGGTTCCACTTGACCATGAAGATAGTCTTGGATTCAGCTGGAGCAGGCAGTTTTCCTCTGATGGCTTGTAACTGTAGCTGCTCAATAGTTTAGGAAATTTGTAATTTAAAATTGCCACCAACAGGTTTGTACCTGAGCCACCACTAACACAAGTGAACACCACCTGAACATGCAGTATGAGCACAAATCAATCCCTGCTATCTGATATCACTCAAATGAAGTTTGAAACATGTTCCCTGTGAAATCTGGTTCCTCTCAAGTTTTTTTTCCTATTAATAATAATAATAATAATAATAATAATAATAATAATTGTCAAATGTACCCTACAGCGCAGTGAAATTATTTTTTTCCTTGCCACTGTCACTCTCGGCTTGCTCATCAGGGACAATCTAATAATTATAATTTAGACATATTTTCACGCACTTTTCAATCTCATTTCCATATTTTTCATGCTGTAAATCAGCTTTGTGACAATAACTATTGTTAAAAGATTATGTAGATATGCACCAGCAGCTTTAGATTCACATCAACCATCAGAAGAAATGAGAAAAAAACATATACTCTATGTGATCTTGTGATCTATGTGATTTTGACCGTTGCATGATTGTTGATGTCTGGACTCGTTTGAGTATTTCTATAACTGTGTATCTCCTGGGATTTTCACACACATAAGTCTCCAGCAATTCCTCAGATACAATTAAGAAAAACATCTAGTGAGTGGCAGTTCTACAGATGAAAAGCTAAAAGAAGAAAAAGATCTCGTAACATAACACATTGAATCTTGACACAAATAGGATACAACATCATAAGGCCATGTGAGATTTTACTCTCATGTCAGTATTTTGTCAGTCAGTCTCCACTTGAATGCCACAGTGTATTTAAGTCTTGTTCCTGACCATGTGCATCCCTTCATGTTTACTTTCCTATCTTCTAATGATAATGCATGATAATCCACCATGTCACAAAGCAAAAGTCATCTCAAACTGGTGTCATGAACTTGACAACGAGTTCAATGTTCATCAGTGACCTTCCCAGTCACCAGATCTGGGATGCGGTAGAACAGTAGCATGAAAGCAAAAACTGCAGGACCTATGTGATGTAATTATGTCAAAATTGCTCAGAATGTCAAAAGACTTTTTCCAACATAATCCAAACTTTTAAGGATTACGGCTGTTTTGAGACCAAAGGGAGACCCTAACATTTAGGGCTTGGTTATGGTATGAATGTTTTGTTAGCTGCATTGGAATCTGCAGTTTTCTTGCGATCCATTGTACATGAAATTAAAGATTGAAACACCATGCAAATCATTTCAGTTTCCTCTCAGCACTCAGGATCAGGAAACACCCATGCAACACAAGTGGCTGATTTGTATTTTTTATTATTTTTGTGAAGTCATACACTGTATACCCTAATGCCCAAAATAATTAAACATATTGAGTACTGTTAACTTAAATAATTACAGTTAGTTCAAATCAATAGACCTTGATAAGTACTTTTTTGGTATTTATGAGTTTGTAGAAATGACACTTTTCAAGTTAGCTGAACAAATTTTATATTTTAAGTAATTAATATGAATGTGTACAACAAACTCAAAAACTGATAGTTCTGTTTAATTAAAATTGGAAACATCATTACTTATAAAATTTGATGTAACTGATTACCTAATTTTTTTTTAGTTTTGCCAACTTATTCGGGTTTACCTAGCTTGCTAACTGCCTAGCTTCTTACTATATGTGCTGTAACACAGAATGAAACCTGATTTGCTTTATGTAGACTTCACTATTGTAATATGCAATAGATAATAATGGGTAAAGTTTTGTCTAAGGAGTTAAAGCATATAATGTGACATACTCTCGCTTACAACTTTATAAGGTGCACACTGCTTATTAATGCAACTATCTAAAATCTCTACGGTTTACTAGGAATGGTCTGAAAAGGAGAAAATATTCAGCGAGTGGCAGTTCTCTGGGTGAAAATGCCTTGCTGATGCCAGAGGTCATGGGAGAATGGCCAAATGGCAAAAAAAAAAAAAAACCTCAAATACCAACTTTTTACGACTGAGTTATGCTAAAGAGCATCTCTGAATGAACAGTTCTGAAGAAGATGGATTCAGCAGCAGAAGACCACACCAGGTACTACTCCTGCTGGCTAAGAATGGGAAAATGATGCCACATTCCTCACCAAATTCACATGTCCTCACCAAAATTGGACAATAGAACATTGGCTGCTGCCTTTGGTGTAATGGCCTGGGTATATTTTCCTAGCACACTCCCCTTAGTACCACTTGATCATTGTTTAATGCCACAGCCTACCTGAGTATTGTTGTTGACCATGTCCATCTCTTCATGACCACAAAATAATGCACCATGTCACAACACTAAAGTCAGTTCAATCTGTACCTAATGAAGTGACTGGTGAGTGTACTGTATGTTCTCTTACCTAGGAGATGGAAGGTGGTCCCTGGTCCTGGTAAGTTTTGGATTGTGAGGAAGCTGAACTCTTAAAATATTATTGTCATATTATCTGCATCTGCATCGTCCTTCAAACCGCAAAGAACTCTTAAGAACCATTAACCATGAAATTAAGGTCTTAAGCATTTTAATTGCTCATTTCTAACAATATAACCCTATCAAGACCCTATTAGGAACTTTTTAAATGATTGAAGCTGAAAGTTTGAATTGATTTTAGGTCCTTATTAGCCTATTTCAAGCCATCACATTTTCTCCCTCTGAAAGTTAAATATGAGTATTTCACTCCGTTTTTCATCTCCTGAAAGCATCACAGCAGTTTCCCCAGACTAGAAACGAATGTATCCTGTCAGCTCTCGAAGGGCAATTAGCACTGCCAGCCGTTTGTCGTCTATAAGATTTCCACAGTGTTCCTCGGGGCATGACTTTTCTTCATGCTCGTTAGAAGGATTGATATACTTTTCACGGGAGACCATTTTTAAGGATCCAGTAAGAAACTGTGCTTTGATCATTGTCAGATTTGCATATATTCATACTGCTGATTTTGGAACAGCAGCATCTGGTTATGAAGTCTAATAGAGCCATCAAATATGTATATACATCGTTCATAATTATTTTGTCTTGGGAGAATGGTGCAGTGTTACTACTAATGAAACATTCTGACAATCAGACATGCATGATAAATCTTCTCTTACATAACGCATGTAGGTCTACTACAAAAGGTAATGGCAGCTCAGCTGTTAAACCGGTTAACCTTTTTTTTTTTTCAAAGTTCAAAGCCCGGGACAGTCAGAAAGCACTGTGCACGGATTACCTAACAAGACCTACTCAGCTCTACACTTGAATGGAGCTCTGTCTCATAAAACTACTTCAGAGAAAATGACAGTGCTTAGGATACAGGACAGAAAGGACAGAATCTCACAGACACAGTGCAGCCTGTGTACAGTAGTGTCTGACCTTTTTTTGCCAGACAAGCTAGCTCTGACTCTTCCTAATTTTGTGTTTCTGTACTGGTTTAAATATACCCTTGTCTACCTTACAACTTCAGGTAAATAACATTTTAGCACATAAAATATACACTGATCTTTCACTTCTGGCGATGAATAGTCATATCATTACGGTGGCCAGCTGACACCACAGCTTTGTATCTGTGAATAGTTTTTATAATAACAAACTAAGACAATAATCACAAAATTAGGGATTATCTTGCCTCATTTAAATCATCAATGCGGCAGGGATACAGTTTGACCATTGCTCATAAGGGCAGTAACCTGTAATTGATAAAAAACACAGCTGTGTGTCTCCAATATTAAAATCTGCATATGTATGAGACAGCACATCCAGCAGAAACTCTGTCTGCATCGAAACAAAATACTAATAACCAAGTCCCAAATGTATTTTTTCTTGCTGAAATGTGCAATGTATTAACATTTTGCTGGGATATCTTTTCTTTTTGCTTTTGCTTAAGTCATTGTGAATATCTTTTATGTGAATCTCTTACTTAAGAAAGTGTCACAGCATTGTTGGTTTCAGGTTTTACGAATGACCACTACAGACTCCATATCCCAGCAACCCTGCAAATCACATGATCTGGTCATGCATCACAGTAAGTATCTTCACCTGTTTGGTGTTTAACTAATTAATAGCTGTATATGTTCTTGTTACCTTGTGTTTCTTTATATATAGAAAGGAATATCCTTCTTCTTTATTAGAAATAAGTTTTTTGTTGTTGTTCTTTTTCATTTGAGGGGCAGGGGTGGCTCAAACGTTTTAGGCTGTACAGGTTACTGGGTTACTGATCGGAAGGTCTGGGGTTTGAGACCCAGCTCCACCCGGTTGCCATTGTTGAGCCCATGAGCAAGGCCCTTAACCCTGTCTACTCCAGTGGTGCTGTATCCTGGCTAATCCAGTGTATCCAGTATATATAATCCAGTATATATATATATATATATATATATATATATATATATATATATATATATATATATATATATGTTCTACGTAAGGAATTTATACATGATAAAATCCTGACCTTGTTTTACATCATATTACAGCCTATGATGTTGTGTAACTACAATCTACTAACAATCACTGACACTGAATTCTTCCATACCTGTTAATTAACGACTGCTTAAAGAAAGCATCATCATGTCAATGAATATACAGTATGTTTCATTTTGCTAAATAGCAGCACCGTAGTATAGGTGTGATCATGTTGAGCATTTGCCGTACAAGTCCCTGTGAATGTGTGTTTTTTTTTTTTTTTTTTACTTTTTAGGAGTGCATTAATATACAGTATGTAAGCCTAAGATTTGCTTCTCAGACACCACTGCTTTTACGGAAAATTACTCACAGAATTGAACAAAGCTGTGGTGTTAAACTATTTAAAACCTGTTAAAGTCCAACTTTTCTTGATGATTACCCACAAAGCCTATTTTTTTTCTGAAAGCATTGCTAATCTTGCCTCTGTATTTCCACTCTGTTATGTTCCACCATGTTAAACCAGTGCTTTCTAACAGAATGGATTAAACACATAATGTAATGCAAATCTTCTCGCAACTGCATTAAAAGATTTTTTTTTATGTCTTGAGGCACCACATGCAAGCAATAAAAGGCTGAGAGAGTTTTTAAAGTGTATTCAAATACTCATTATGGACAGCAGAGTCCACCAAATGTCCCCATGAGGACGGATTCATTTTATGAACTCTTCAAATATTAGGCTTATTATGTGTGCTGTATTATTGAATACAGCAGGTTTTATTTCTGAACTTTTCACAGGTCCAAGCTGAAATTAATTACAGAGTAGCCTTGATTTTCAGTTATTAAGATTTTTTTTTTTTAGAAATGAGGTAAAATAAATAAATAAATAAAAAACTCCTACACACACAACTGTATGAAGCAAACATTTCAAATCTTTTCTAGTATTTTCTTCAATACATTAATAGGCATTGGACATGCAAAAATCTTCAGGCGAGATGGATAATCCTGGTTTGGATGATTTCCACACTGTGATCACACCTGGCACGTTGCACCCAGCAGCGCTGTCTATTAAGCTCCAAGCAACACCCTAATTTACACCTGTTTTTTTTGGGGGGAGCAGATAAAATTCCATGTAAAGCTTAGTACCTCAAACTGAGTATGTAACCTACTCACTTGTCCATCTTTATTTGCTCTGTCTCTCACAAATTGCATCCTCATGCAAGTCTTCAGGTCATGCAGTTTGGACCAACACACCACACAGACACAACAACTGAAGGATGAAAAAAACAAGCCTAAATGATGCAGCTTTGTTTATGACAAGGTGAGAGATGTTTTGTCTGTGATTCTCTTTGATGTGCAGCTTTTGTCTGTGATTCTCTTTGATGCTCAGCTTTTGTCTGTGCTCTTTCTGTATCTCAATGACCTCTTCTATACCGTAACCACTGAACTTATTCCACTGTCTTTTTGAACTTATCCAAAGATGGACTGGTCAGAGACACTGTTGCCGATTTCATACATAACGCTTGAGAATGATATTTGTCCGCACATTTACTGCCTGCTTTTTGAAACTCAACAGACAGTCTTTTAAGAGCAGACAATAGGTTAGAGATAGCTGCTGTGTGCTTCTTAATGGTAGATGAAAAGCTAAAGGATATGTCTATGATGTAGTTTGATAGAAGAAGCTCAGGAAAAAGAAAGCCAGGGCTATGATACAGAGAGAAATGTAGCATTACAAAAGACAACAATGAATTAATAAGCGCTAGATCTCTGATGGTGTGACTTACATCTTCTGATAAATACAAATTTCTAAAATGAATAATAAAAAATTATAAAATACTGCAAAAAAAAAAAAATAATAATAATAATAATAATAATAATAATAGGTGGCATTGTTTTTTAGTGGTTAGCACTGTTGCCTTGCACCTCCAGGGTCCGGGTTCGATTCCCGACCAGGTGCGATTCCCATCTCTATGTGCATGGAGTTTGCATGTTCTCCCTCTGCTTGGTGGGTTTCCTCTCACAGTCCAAAGACCTGCAGATTAGGCTTAGTGGCGTTCCCAAATTGCCCTTAGTATGTGAATGTGTGTGAATGTGTGTATTTATGCGTGCCCTGCAATGGCTCCAGGACCCAGCGACCCTGTACACAGGATTAAGCGGTATAGACTGTTACGTCCTGGCCTAGGGTCAGGCCGCAACAGACAATAAAGGCAATGAAAATTTGAAACAGGGAAGAAAATAGTGGGGAAATAAACAGGGTGTCACGGCACGCCAGGTCACGCCCACCTGTCCACGACTTCACCTGCCCTGCTACTTGGATCTCGACTCACGCTTTGTTTTTTACGGACCACGCCTTTTGCTTCATGTCTTGGATTGTTGTTTGTTTGGATTTCTGGATAACGACCCCCGTCCTCGTATCTCGACCATGAATTTGGATCACGGACTCTATTAGTTTCTCGGTTTTGGCCCACGCACGCTCACCACCGCCTCAACTTCACAAGGCAATCAGCGCATTCAACAACACGCGCTCTGCACTTGGATCCACCAGGCTCGTCCGGACCGTAACACAGGGGGTGAGATCAACTGCGGTTTAATGTACAAGTATTTACAAAGTTGGTAATATCTTCAGGAGCCGACAATGCCAAAATAATAAACAAAACCAGACCAATGGCAACACAGGAGGCGGGAGGAAGGTGCACAGGTTCAGGGGAGCTTGTCCAATGGTGACGCAGGAGGCGGGAGTAAAGCACACATGACTGACTGATCCTCCAATCAGCACCCCTTTCCAAGGTAGAGGCCAATTAAACCTGCTTTACAAACAGAGAGAGAAACACACCCAAGACAGCAGGCAACACAAAGCATAATAAAAAATATATATATAATACGTCAGGGACGTAACAAGACAATGAGTGAGTGGTGATAATAATAATAATAATAATAACAATAATAATAATAATAATAATAATAGTTTTGTTGTTGCACTGTCTCCAGGGTTTGAGGTTCAAATCTCACCACTGACCCTGTGTACATGGAGTTTACATTTTCTCCTTATGCTTGGTGAGTTTCCTCAGGGTATACAGGTTTCCTCCCACAGTCCAAAGTCAATCAATCATAGGGTGTATATGTGTGCTTGTGCCATGTGATGAGTTGATGCCCTATCCAGGGTGGAGGGGATGTGCTCCAGTCCACCTTTGAACCTACACAAGATAAATGGTATAGATGGATGGATGGGTGGATAGATGATAATAATAATAATAATAATAATAATAATAATAATAATAATAATAATAAATTGTTTCCTATTCCCAGGCTTCCACTGCCCAAGTCTAATTCTAGTCCTAAAGAAAACAAGAAAACAATTAATATTCCTGGACATTTACTTGATCCCTCATGATCCTGCTTGAATAAGAATTTAAATAAATAAATAGATAAAGTCTAATAATATGAATTGTAAAATGATGTATTAGGCTAACACTTAACTTAATGAAAGAAATCTGGTTCTGACAAATAAGCCAATCTGAACAGTACAGCACACAACTCAATTACTAATTTGCAACCGACATGTTTGTTTCACCCTGTTCGTTCGTGTTTTCTTTTATTAATTTTTTTTGAGAATGTAATAATCATTTAATAACTGTAGTCTTTATGGCGTTATCAGACTAATTGCCACCTATTAAGCACAGCAGTGAAATTGCAGCTATTGAGTAGAACCGGAGATGGATCTGCTTATCACATGGTTGTAGAAAGGAAATTAAAAAATCACTACCAACTCTACCAACTGTAGAAGGTAAAGACTTCAGTGTCATGTTGACTAGAGGAGGTGGGAGAGAAAAAGGAATGCTGTAAAGTCTTAAAAAAAGTTTCACCTCGCCAGTTCCTCAGGACATCGTTTGAGATAAAAAAAAATATATATATATATTTTTTGGTTTGTTTGTTTTTTTGTAAGCTGAAGCTAATTCCTAAAGAACCATTAACCTGTCAAACGGCTGGTATAAATGCTGGAGGGGAGCAAATTTATCCTGTCTTTCACAGACACCAGAATAACATTTCATTTTTAGCATTAGTATCTCATTTGCTGCTGACAAATGTCCAGTTGTGGTACGTCAGGCCAGGACTTTTGATTGTGCAGAATAACAGAACACAGTTACGAGAGGAAACACTACTTTTATTTCTTTATTTCTCTATATAATCCCCTGCTACACTCATCCCAGTTTTTTACTAAGGCCTAGATAACATCATGGTAGAAAGTTTTCCAGAGCCGTGACCACCTGCCTGCTCCACGTCTGAAATGCTGGCCTCCCAGGAACTCCTGAAGTTAAAGCTAGCCATTATTTAAGCCATTATTTGTTTTACGTTTTTTTTTATATATATAAACATGTAACATTTTTTTCAGCATAAAATAGGCAATATGAAGATATTTTATATGAAATATTTAGTATTTTAGTTCGCTTTAACATGACTGAGCAAATCATTTAAAAACTGGGTCACATAGACAGCGTGCACAGATACACGTGATGACATGTTTTTATGGTTGTTCATGTTAGCTGTTTCTATGACCAAAAAATTCCCATATTCTGGTGGTGATAAAATTTACCCTGAATAAAACCTACTACTGTACATAGTTTGAATTGTCATTAACAATATTTATATTAATATTTAATATTTATAACTATTGCTGTGTTGCCTGTGTTTTAAGGCTTTTTATGGCCTGAATGTGTGGAATTGTCTCGTAGCAAAATCACGAATGTACATGGATGTGACATCAACTCCCAGCCGAGTTCCTGTAATATGCAAGCAGTGTTCATGCATGATTGCGTGTACAGAGCGATGACCTCAGCCACGATTGTCATTCATGGATACATGATATTTCATCTTGAAAATATTCATCTTGAAAATATTTAATGTTTGCCCCACTCAAATGTTTCACTGCAGCTTCTGTAAATATCGATGAGTTTTACACCTTCATTCACAAGAAATTTCATCAAGTCCCGGTTTGAATTGAACACCCCTCATCCACAGGATAGTATAAAGTAGTGAGGCTCAGGCTGATTTTTTCAGTTATCTGGAAATTGCAAAGATTGTAATGTCCCTTGATTTGATCTGCATTTGAACCCATTTATCATCCATAAAACATCATCATCAGTAATTGAGAAGAAACATGGGAAATACAGATGTTGGTGTAATGAACAACAACTTGGTGGATTGTTTACTCTATAATCCTTTTTTCCCTCAATTACTTAGTATAATAGGCACACATTGCATAAATAAAGTACACCAACTCTTCTGTTACATGTAGCATGTTTGGTCATCGTATTATCACTCCTAAATGTTTTACTATGGAGCTATTAATATGTATTAGTCTTTAGCGTCACATCTAATATTCTAACCAGATGTCACTGGTATAAACTATTGAAATAATTATTTAACTATTCTATTTTTTTTAAATAGCAGTGTAGCAGCTACTGTACATCTCCCCAACAAATAAATAACATGCATGTTACAGTACAAGATGAAGATGCCAACTATATATGTCATTCAGATCTTTGTGTAGCTTGTGGTCTAATATAGAAATCTGTTTCAACTTTCACTCCTTTATTCAAACCATGATCATGACCTGTATGTTATCGAGAATCCAACTTTCCTAAGAAATAAAAATAACCATCTAGCATTCTGAAGACTTTCATTGCAATGACTTGCCTTCACATCAAGAGCTTTCTGGTTTTCCAAAATGAGTAGCTGCACTATATCTCAATTTCTTTTGTCAGTTGAACTGACCATTTATTTGGACACATCCATTTTATATTCCTTCTAGCCTTCAACCTTGAGAATCGCATGAATCAGGATGATGGTATTCCACATCGAGTCCCATTCACATCGCATTTGCCAGGCATATTTTGACTTCAAATCTTTGGTGACGGATGGTGTTATTCTCTATGGTTCAAACCATTTAATTAGAACTGCGTTCTACATGGTCAATACAATAAACTAAGTCATCAAACATCCCCTGTCTCGCTGCTTATGTGCAGAATTAAAATGACTATCGGTAAGCACTACGAGACAAATCAAAACAGATGCCTCAGTATGAAATATTCATTGTGCCTTGATACAAAAAAGGAACAGTGAAATATATATATATATATATATATATATATATATATATATATATATATATTTTTTTTTTTTTTTTTTTTTTTTAAGTATGAAAATTCATGTTTTTATAAAGTCATAAAGGTCATCTAATTATTATTCCATCCTATTTTTCCTAAAGAGTCATTACTCATTTTCTTCACTAATTTGATCTTTCCAGGATGGTATTATAATTAATTGCTTGCATATTTACTCTCATAAATTATTCCATTTGGACATACGTAATGCTGCTAGTAGTGACTCTACAGTTTATTTCTAGTAAAATATGAACGTGGCAGGACAGCTATTCGTCGTCACCTTGAAAAGTCACTGGATAAGGGCATGTGCGTCACAAATTTTTATCCACCATATGAGGAGTTATTGCTGGTATAAAGCTTTAGCCTAATAAAAACATTTATTGTACCATAAGCATCAGAAATGACTACCATTCCTGCCATTCATGAGGTTTTCAAATGAGAAGGTGAGGCAACAGGATGACAGGAAGACCTTGATTTTATGAGTACCTACAGTACAGTACAGCAGACGGTTGTGGTGTCTCCGTAGCGTCTCATAAGGTGCAAGGCTCATCATCTGGATTTGATGTTAGTCCAGCCTCACTGACACATATTTATATTTACAACTAGGGGACATTTATTTTGGATAGTCCATGTTCCGGGATGTTTCTGGGAGGTGGTGGAAAGTTGGAGAACCTGGAGGAGACCCACTGGGAAAGAATGTGAAACTATGAGGGGCGTTCAAGTCAAAACTGGACATTTGATGAAATTTCTTGTGAATGAAAGTTTATGACTTACTGACTTTAAGCACAGAATGTGATGAGGCACTTAGCCTCAATAAAACATCTGTATGGTGCAAGTGATTTAAAGAAGGCCATACATTCAGCGAATGGAATGCATGATCTTTGACATGGATAGAAGTTGCCAACTTCTGGAAGAGATGCATCTATTTTTAAAAACTGTACACATAATCATTCACAAACACCACTTGCACATTAGAGGAACTCAGCTGGGAGTTATGCTCATCAAGTCCTGACGTCACTCCAAGCCATTTCCACATGTTTAGGCCATTAAATGAGTTCCAACAATAAAATCATCTGTGTTATTTCTTTCCTACAGTATGTGACCCTTTTTTTTTTCTTTACTCAGTCATGATAGTGTAGTTGGTTAAAATGAAATAAAGTTCCATTCATCATATTGCCTATGTACTGTAAGAACGGATATGCCACTGCATACTGCACAATCATGAGCCATATATACAGGATGTTTATTAAAAAGAATCAAATAATGACTTACAGCTTGAAGGTCTGATATGTTATTTTATCAGACCTGCTAACCTAGGACAAGCTTTTCGCATTAATGACGAGTCTACAAACCTGTATACCTGGGACGTGAATGTTCTGATGCTCTGATATTATTACACTATTCCAGTGTACTGGAAACTCTGCTTGCTTCCCTTTAGTCTTACACAATCTTGGCTGAATTCAATATTATTTTTGTTGAGTTAACTTCTAAATGAACTCATTAATAATTCATATGAAATCAAATACATAAGGATACGTTCAACCCAGCAAATATTAATAAATTAACTACATATTAGTGATGACATTAAAAAAAAGTAGTAGAAAAAATAATAAACACAAGGTTTTTTGACCTAAAAAGATCAAACATGCCTCAGATCTAGCACTTACTGTCAATGATGATTATGAAAATATTAAATTGATTCAACATACTTTATTAAATGTAATTTATTTATTTATTGCTTTTGTTCAAAACACAAAAATTGTCAGCCATGTGGATTGCGTTTTGTGATAACATTATCATGTCATTCCATGTTCACCTTAAACTATATTTGACATACTGGAAATTCTTATTTTCTTGTTTGTTTTTTTTCTAAATTATTTATTCAGTAATCATATTTTTAGGGTAAATTTTGAGCAAGAAAAAAATTATTATACAAGCCTACCAGGGGCTTCGAGGTGGCACAGCTACCTCCTGAGCCACCATGCTCCCCTCATGTTTTCACAGGCTGCCACACATACTGTACAGGCAATAATGCTACAAGTGAACATAAGATCAATGAGCAAAGCTACACATCAGGAAACATCAGTGTGAAGCATAAGCATAAATGATACTGTGTAATGCTGACACCTTGTGGATATGATTAAGAAGAACATTTAAAGATTTTTAAATGAATGACATTTATTTATCATCGTCTGTACCCCTTATCCTGAACAGGGTCGCTGGGGGCCTGCAACCTACCCTAGGAGACTTTGGGCACAAAGCGAGGTACAATCAGGACAGAGTGCCCATTTATTTCGGGGCACTTAGACACACACACTCACACAATGGGCAGTTTTGGAATGCCAATTAGCATAATCTGCAGTGGGACTGTGGGAGAAAACCAGAGTACCTGGAGGAAATCCACCAAGCACGAGGAGAACATGAACACTCCACACACACAGACCCGAGGCAGGACTTGAACCCCTGGAGTTGCAAAGCGTTAAACACTGTGCAACCCTGTCACCCTACAGTATACAGTATATGACATATTCCTTAAATTTTTTTTTTATTAAATAAAGAATGAGCAAATTACTTAGTTAGTCAGTAATAGTAATATAAATACTTACCAGCAAATTATTCATTAAAAATTACATTTATTAATGTGCCTTTCTTTTGTATTCCTCAATAAATTTCAGCATTTATTTCTTAGGGTAATGTGAGAACTGACCGAAAAGTAAAAAAAAAAAAAACTACAAGATATAAGAAGAATATGTCACAAGTAATAATAATAAAAATAATCATAATAATAATAATACATAAATTAATAATATTATTAATATTGAAATGAAGTTGTGTGACATTGATGCGCAATTGTACATGAAACAAAGTGACAAAATGTTAATAACAGTAATTGTGTATCTATATAAAGAAAGATTTTGTCCTTACATTGGAATGACAGCGCTGGAGTGGTATAAGTAAATTTTAACATGTCATGGAGCTTATCTTATCTTATCTCATCTTATCTCATCTTGTGTACTTTTTCAATTTCTTATCTGTGATTCCTTCTCCGTTTACTGTACAGGGATGGTCAAATTTTGCTAATGACAAAAAGCGAATTCTGCAGCACAAAAAAGGCAAGCAGGCATGTACCTGGGCTTCGACCTGATTACATTAAAGCTGATCAGCTTACATTCAGCTGTAAGCTTTAAACTATTTCTCTCTTTTTCCATCAAATACTGGTACTTACTCTAGTTATTAATATTTAATCATGTGTTTCTTTTTGCCTTTAAATATTTAGAATGTATTCTTTATTAGCATATGTCAAACTAAGAGATAGTTAGATTTACTTAAATAAACTAAGTATATGATAAACTTATTTTGTTTAGTTTTATTTGCCCTGCTCTTTTCTTCTTATTCTTTTATTATTCTTTTTATTTATTTTTTTAGAAGCATTGAAATGTTAACCTGAATATCAGAATTAATTTTGGACTGTGTAGCTATAAGCCCACATCTATAACATTCAACTTTCTCAGCATTTTTACAGCACTTACAGAGTGAACCATAAAGCATAAATGACACTGTGCAATACTGACAGACTTAATCCCTGTGCCAATTTCCGTCAGCTGTTCTTGACGGCTTTGAATTAAACGTTCTTTAGATCACAACTTTGCATAATGCTGAGTGGTTTAACACCTTCACTTGATATCTGCAAACCTGTATGTTTAATCTTCTGAAACTGTGAGTTTTTTTTTTATTTCACAGATTTATATTTTCCTAGAAATTAGTTGCACCTTACAATACACTGAGAATTCTGTATTATTTCTAAGTAGTAGAATAATTAATGACTCACAATTGAAAGTGTTACCATCATTACTTACTTATTATTGATGGAACTGGTTCACTAAAGTGTATCACTTGTACATAATCAAACTAAGAAGACATTTAATATAATTAACACTACAGCATTTCCTTCTAGAATGTATAGCAGTACTGTTCCGTTGCAAAAGGAACGGTTTAATATCTACGTAATACACTGATAACATTAGGACTTTTGCCTAATATTGAGCCCTCCCTGCCACCAAAAGAGTACTGACGTATGTGTTCTGATATCTTTCTATTGGAACCAACATGAACCTTTTCCTCAGTTTGAGTCACAGTAGTTCTTCATCAGTCTTTGTTCCATAAATGCATCAGTGAGTCTTCTCCACCCTTGACCCTGTCGTCAGTTTACTGGTTTACTTTTTGTACGTCGTGACCACTGCAGCCTGGAAGAGCTGCAGTTCAGAAGTTGCTCTGGCCCAGTCCTCTAGCCATCACAATTTGGTCCTTCTTCTGCATTAATATATGATGTGTTGTAGCCAGAACTTTTATCAGAGCTGCTGTTATAAAAAATAATAATAATAATAATTTACATCATCTTGGCAATTATAAATTTAAGATGGTGTTAAATTAAAAATGATCTATAAAGGTAGAATCAGCAATCCTGGAGAAAGATTAATGCACATTTGCACACAACCTGGACATTTATGGACATTGCACATCTGCACATTCATGCACATTTGCACACACCCTGGACATTTCTATCTCATTTTTGCACATTTATGGACATATACATATACACATTCATGTATAACTGTGTATGCAGAAACTCCCAAATTCATGGATGTACATTCATAAGGCAATGACACTAACAACCAGACTAACTCTTCAATTATTTATTTATTTATTTATGGTATTTTGGTCCAGCAATTCTGGAGTAATTTGGCGCTACACCCTAGTTACCCCATAAGAGGTCAGGTTGCCAGCACAATGCCCAAAAGTCAATCACACACTACAGGCAATTAGCCTAACAGAGGAAACAGGAGTACCCAGAGAAAACTCACCAAGCACATGCAACCTCCAGGCACACAGACCTGAGGCAGGAATTAACTGTTTAATATTCATTTTCATTAACATCTTCATACACAAATGCCTCCTGTTGCTGGTTGTCTGCACCATGTCATTTGTTTCCCCTTTACAGAATCATTACTGTATATATAAATGTATTTAAACAGAGTCTCTGACTCCTCTTTTAATGGTTTGAGTGCAAATAATTCAAACCCTAAACCAGAGTGACTGGAAGTATGTAACGGTGTATATTTTTCACCAGAACAATGCAGACATATATAAACAAATGCAACAGATTTGACTCCATATACCATACTCCATTTAACTCTCCTATGTCTATAGAGTAATTTATTTTACTACCTTTTGCACTCTTTTTCAAATAAACTGAACATATTTACAGTGAACATATATACAGAGTCACAGAAAGTCCTGGAGACTATCCCAAGGGTCTTTGAGCACTAGGCAAGGTACACCTGGATGTAGTGACAATCCTTCGCAGACAAACGCACACACTCACTCACACACTATGGGAAATTTGGATAAACCATTTAGCCTAATCTGCACATCCTTGGACTATGGGAGAAAACCCACGAAGCACAGGGAGAACACACATGCCCTGGTGGTGCGAAGCCACAGTGATAACCACTAACTACTGTGTTTACACCGCCAATGTTTACAATTAGGGTATTAATTAATTTGTAAATTGTTAACTTATCCTGGGCAGGGTCGCAGGCGCTGGAGCCTATGCCATGGTCTTAGACACTATACAGGGTGGCATAGTGGTTAACACTGAGGCCTTCCACCTCCAGAGTCGAGCAGTTTTTGTGTGGGTTTTCTCTGGGTACTCTGGTTTCGTCCCACAGTCCAAAGACATACAGACTAAGCTGATCGGCGTTCCCAAATTGCCCGTAGTGTGCATGAACATGTTTGTGTGTATGGACTGCCAATCCGTCCAGGATATACCTCACCTTGTGTCTCCTGGGATAGACTCCAGGCCCTCCGCAACCCTGTATACAGGATAAAGAGGTATAGACAATGAGTGAGTAAATAATCTCTTTTTCCCCTTTTTAATCCCCGCCCTTTATCATCTGTACTACGGCTGTAGAGAACCTGAACCTCAAAATAAGCCTGTCCATCACAATTTGTTCACACAACAAATAAAAATGAATAAACCCACATATTTCTATTAGTCAATCATCGGTACTATAAACTTTATGTCTGGTTTTAAATACATTTATTATTATTATTTTTTTAAATCATGTAAATAGAAAGAAAAAGACAAAAAAAAAACTACAAAGAAAAACTTACAATGAAGACTTCCTGTTTCCTGTCACGTGACATACCTCGGCTCCCCCATAGGTGGATCTGTCGGTCGGCGCTCCTCCGCGTTGTGGAGAGAAGATGGCGGCGCGTGGCGGTTTTCAGCAAGCGGCGTCTGGAGGCGGAGGAGGCGGCGGGATGGGACCAGGACCTCCAGTACCGGGCGGAGGAGGAGGAGGACCGGGCATGGCTCCTGGAACGCCTTCTGGAAGGATGGGACCCGCGGGGCCGCAGAATCCGTTGTATCGTTCTCCGATGCCTGGGCCTGGATACCCGGTAAGAGCGGAGAACAAAGAGGGCTGGTCGGGCGGGTTATATCAGCCTGTAGCGTTCCGCAGCACGGAGGTCAGTGTGACCTGGAGGGATTTCATCCACGGTGTGTTATTTTTGAAGCTCGCCTGTTCTGAGGCCTGTGTAGTGGAGTGGAGGAGTTACACCGGGAGCCGTTCTGCGTTCAGGCGGAGAGTCAGGCAGTGAGCTAACTGATTAGCTAGTTACCTTCCAGTGTGAGAAAAGAACAACTCCACACTTTACACATGGGAATAATGAGCTTTAATGCTATCCAAATGTGTCTCTGATACTTAAAGAACAGTGTAGTACTCATAAAATGTTGGGGCTACTGCAAAAAAATAATAGTAGTTATAAACGAATCTTTATATTATTATTACATATATATTATCATCATTGTGACTGATTCAGACATTATGTTCAACAAAGAGAGATGTTCTGTTTCGCTGTTACTGTATTATATAAATAAGAAATATATAAATTGCAAAGTTTCTGAAGATTTAAAAATGAAAAATGAGTTGTTTATGTAACAACCTCAGCAGCAACCTCATTGCCCCCATGTATGTTTCAACCACTCAGCATCACCAGGATCATTATCACCAGCCTCATCATCTGTCCTCATCTGTACCGGTCTGCCACTGGCTCATGCTTTAAGATAAATAAATGAAAAAATCTTCTAATGTTTCACAGTCACTGTATGGCTTAACAAACAAAAACATTCCTCTGAAACTGGTCAGGTACAGGTATTACTCAACTAATTGAGTAATTACTCATTACTTAAGATGTGTAGTAATAATAAAAAAGACAAAAGTCTGTCTTGTTGGAAACAAAGTCTGAACAAAGGCTCAGGACTTTTACACAGTACTGCAAGTGTGACGAACTGTGTTTCATGTACATTCCCAAGCATAAATTATATGAAGCAAAGAATATATCTCTGTAGTTATTGGCTGCATATGGGTAAATATATTATATATTGCATACTTTTCTATTTAATGGCCAAAGTGTTCTGTTGCAAGTCCGTGTCATGTGTAAGATGTCACAAGCACTTTTATTAAAACGGACTATGATCAAAATAAAATGTGAAGACAGGTTTTCATTCCCTGCTTGAAATATGCCACAGTGTTTTAACCACAGGTCTGAAATGTATTTGTGGTGGAAGCCAGCGGAATAACTTGGTCAAAAGTGGTCTAATACATACAATAAATATGACCTTACTGTGGAAACTCAACATACAAATGCTCTCACTTGCGTATTTTCACGTAAAAAATCTAAATTTTGCACGAAACTTGTATCAGCATGGGAAAGGTTTTCGACATGCAGACGACCCGAACGCCGTAGCGTCCCAGAGAGGCGTTGAAAACTCCAAGAGAAGTGAGTTTACAATGATATTTTTTGTCTGAGAAAGCTGTTTCGGAAGAGTCAACCCAGATACCAACATTGCCTTAAGCCTTCGTTTAAAGGCTACCGGATTTCTTATATTTTATTGTAATTTTGTTACTGTTTGGGTGGCTAGAACAGATTATCTGCATTTACCGGCACGGACCCGAGTCCACTTGATCTCAATCCCTGGCTATGTTTGTATAATATAAACAACCATATTATGGATCAGTGTACCATGCTCACAGTGTAATATGCTCACAGTGTAGCATACTCATGCATGACAAAAGTCAATTATGAATGTCAATTGTCAATATTTAAGTGTACCCGCATACAAATCAATATTACTAATGTGAACGCCGGCCTGTTTGGGCACCTGGGTACAGTATTACGTCATAGGGTGGAGTAGCTCACTCCAAGAAATGAATCATTTATCCTCTTCTACATACATAAACTCAGAGGTGCACGTGATTGGCTAATGTCTATAAATGTGATTGACTAGAGTGAGAGAGAATAAAACATCTCTCTGAACCAGACTACACGGTCAGATCTGCGTGTAAGGATTCAAACTTGTGATCTTTCTACTATAGCTTTTTTTGTTTGTTTTTTTTGCACAATTCCAACAGTGGAGCTGCATTTTTCTTCTTAAGATGCATCTGGTATTTTACTGTTACTGGCTTTGCAGTGTGTGTAGCAGGCTGTCAGAGTGCGAAATATTTTCTGTTAAGAAAATCGTGTGAAAGGATATTAATCACTACTTAATTCGTCTTCATCTCTCAGGGATATTTTCCTCTAAAGCCATGTTCTGCTCTTCTCTCTCTGGCCTTGACTGCTTCCAAAGAACGCACGTGTGCTTGCACGGCAGTGCGTTCGGCATGTCCGCAGTCTCCACACTCGCTTTGAGCTTCAAGGTCATTGGAGCACATTGAGCTGTAAAAAGAGAGTTGCCTTTTTTATATATTTTTTATTTCATGGGAAAATGAGACATTCATCATGTAGTACAAAATGTGCTGGATATTTTTCCCTGTAGTTATGAATTGTTTGAGTTGGTGATGCTCTGCTCAGCAGAGACACGCATGCTCGGGTTGGGGGGCGGGGGGAAGCGTGACGACGAGATGCGAAAAATTTCTTAGCCTACACACACCAGGTGGAGAGGAGTGCGTCGTTAAACGATCACCTATAGTTGGTGGTTTGTCCGTTAGTTAAAGGAGAGGCAGGTGGTTCGCCGGTTATGTACGCAACATGTGGTCTGAAACACGAAGCCGCTTGTTTGACTTCCTGGCTCATGGCTTGGTGAGTATGTGGATAAAAAAATTTTGTTTTTTATTTGTCATTTATCTGACAAATTGTTTTCCACCATGGTAGGCAGATCGTTAACAGGACTGGGTGATGTGATTAAAATATTGCAATACAATATTTTATAATAAATGAGGTGTATAGTATGTGATCGCAAGCATGTCTATTCTTTGTGTGCGCGCATGGTGGGGATGCGTTTTTACCTGCTTTTATTAGAAAATTCAAGCTACTTGGTCAAGAATTTTTTTTTATAGCAGGCTTTCTGTTGCACTGTGCAGATTAATCAGGAAAATGTGCAACAAGTAGTAGGGGTGGGAATCGCCAGGGTAACCTTATTCAATGTTATCCTGATACCTAGTCGCCCATTGGATCTGTATTGCGATTCTATAAATATGACTCTTCTGTTTCCTTTGTTGCTGTGCATTACAGGTGCACAGTGATGAAACTTAACAACTGCAGCAGCTCTCTTAACAAATGTAATGAATGATTATGCTCATTCACCATCAGGTATGTAGGTGTTAGCTAGCTAGCATTTTAGTATAAAATGCAAATACTTCAGATAGCATTTTGACCCCCCCACAGTTTATTTAAAAAGGGTACTGTCGCCATCAAAAATTAACGAGCTTGATGGAGCCTTTTACCATTTACGAGATCATAAAAGACGGTTTCAGGGTCTAGAGTCTTAACGTCCAACGGAGTGTTTTCGGGAAATAATAGAGTAGGGAATAGGGAAATAAAGAATAGGGAATCTTCACAGTGTATAAACAAGGGTCGGGCTACTTCTTGACTTGATTTCTCGAAGTCCAGAAGATTTTGAATCCGCTAACAGACTTTTCTGTGTATATGCAGAGACCCGGGATGCCCCCAGCAAACCGGATGACTCCCCAAGGCCCACCCATGGGTCCTCCAGGGTACGGCGCTAGTCCAGTACATCGCCCTGGAATGCCAGTCATGGACCCGTCTCGTAAGAGGCCTGCACCCCCTCAGATACCACAGCAGGTCCAACAACAACAGAATCGCAACCAGCAGTATGTGTTAGAAAAGCAAAAGGCTTTACAGTATCTGTAATTTAAAGTTTTTTTTTTAAGTGCTTTTTTAGTAAATCATTTTTTTTTTCTTTTAGTACCAAGAAGAAGAAGATGGCTGATAAAATTCTACCTCAGAGAGTAAGTGGGTTTTTTACCCAACTTTATAGTAAAGGTGTATTTCTTTAAGTGTGCGTAAAGCTACTAATGTCTTGAAGTATCAGAAAGACCAGTTAGCTTTGACAAATATGAGACTGCTCTGGGACTAACGGGCGTATAGGCCAAACCTCTTTTTAATGGGCTTCATTAATGCAGTATAGGATATTGACTTATTTAACTTTCAGAATGAGAACATGCTAAAAATACATGTGCATGTATTTAACTTTATCTATGGAGTTGTTTTAATCAGCTGCAGTTGTCTCTTGATTTTGTATAACATTTGTGTTTCTCTACAGATCAGAGAGCTAGTCCCAGAGTCTCAGGCTTACATGGATCTGCTGGCTTTTGAGAGGAAGTTGGATCAAACCATAATGCGCAAGAGACTCGACATCCAGGAGGCACTGAAGAGACCCATCAAGGTAAAACATCATTCAGCTTGTGATACTATCTTGCTGTATTGTTTAAATGATTTCTACACATTTATCTGTATTGGCATTAGGCTGAAACTATGATCAGCTAGAACCAAAGGCAAACATTGTTTTTACAATAATAAATAAAAGTTAAATCAATCACTAATACTGTAGCAATATTATCCTATTATTCACATTATTAATGGAGTGTTAGTGTCCGTGCAAACACACTTAATGTTAGTCAGCTATGTGTTATTCCGAATTGTGTTAGCCTGGCTAGGACCAGACTTTTAATATACGTACGAGCTCTAGCTAGGTGAATATTTCGCATGTTGTTATCCTGATATGGCCACTTTAGAGGCCGCCCACATGCTCGCAGCCACTTGACGCGCCTACTCACTGTCAAGTTGCGTTTTGATTCTTTGGAGGCTACAGGTGGTACACTCTACAACTATTTACACTAATTACTCCTGCAGGCAAAACATCTCCAGAGGTCCTTAAGGCAAATGACCGGCTTCAACTCCCTGGAGTACAGCATTTGACATTTCAGTTGTTCCCAAGTTTTCCAGAAAGAATTACAGTGCTGCTTTCTGCATTTCTGCACTAAGTGACCTTTTTTAAATTTCTTTTTAAATGTAGCTCGGGAATGGGCATTGATTTCAAGAGTTTACGGGAAAAAAAAACATTGTGTTAAATATTATGACGTGTTAGATAAAAATACACTTGCCTAATTTGAGTAATTGTTGTTAATTGCGATGAGTAATTTTGTGGTTGAGCTTTTAGTAACTAATGACTCAATATTTAAAGAAGTGGGATTTTTGTTTTAATCAAGAAAACTGGAAATGTTAATTACTATATAAGTAAGTAAATAAAATGGGTCCCAGGCAGTCATTGTCATTTTGAAAAATCAAGATGACGGGATTATAACACAGCTAGCAAGTAAGATATAAACCAATGGATTAATAAAATAATTTGTTTATTAAAAGCATGGAAATTTTTTTTTTTTTTTAACCTAGCAAAAACGGAAGTTGCGGATTTTTATCTCCAACACTTTCAACCCTGCCAAGCCTGATGCCGAGGATGGTGAGGGAACTGTAGCATCGTGGGAGCTGCGAGTGGAAGGCCGACTGCTTGAGGACGTAAGTATTAAAGAATCCTTGACATCCTCCATTTATAATAAGCACTGCAGTATAAGGCTATTGCCCTTTTGCTTAACTTAGTTCTGAAGTCTGACACACACACACACACACACACACAGTAGATCATTCACATTTACTAGAGCATCACTGTTTTTATATAAAACACACTTGTATTAAACCTCAGGAGATAAGTGTTAAAACACTATTTTATCTTTTTTTTTCCTCTAGTCTTTAGCTCTCCAGTATGCTGATAGAAGTAGATCCTGATATGCAGTCTTGCTGTTGTTCACCACAGTTGTAATCAGTGTGATTCAGTTACCCGACCCTTCTTGCCATGATAAACTAGTCTGGCCGTTCTCATTATATCTTGCTCATCAACAAGGCGTTTCTGACAGCAGATCTGTAGAGTACTGAATGTTTTTAGTTTTTCACACATTAGTATGTAAATACTACAGATTGTCGAGTATAAAAATCTGAAGACATCTGTAGTTTCTGGAAAAAAATAATTGGTCTCAGTTGAAGTTAATGAGATCACATTGTCCCTCTGCTAACTGAAGTTTCTCTTAAGAACTGTGCTGGCACACACTTCTCATTAAAAAAAGAAGAAGAATTTGATAACTCTTAGGTTTGTAAAAATCCTAGCAAACACTGTTTGCCTAAAAATTATGGTTTGAAGAAACTAGTTATTTTTAAATCACATATTTGTGTTCCTCTCCATGGCATATTGTGAAAATTTGTGCAAAATTCACTTTCAGTTTTAGACAGTGCTTGTGTACAAATAAAAAAAAATAGAGATATACCCTTTATACCCCGTTTATTAATATTGGCCCAGAGCTTAAAAAGCCAATTAGATTTTCCCTCTAATATGACCTCATATAAGGAGAGCCCTTCCCTGGCATGTTGTTCAGCGCTGTTCTCCGGGGCCGTGGCTCCGTAGGACCTGTAGGGTGTTGGTGCATTTTCACTAAAGGAACTCCTCTATAAAAGTTGGTCTTTGCACATGAGGTTAATATGTACAGCAAATCCCATGTTTTGGTCTAACAGCATAACAGTAACTAAGGCTAAGTTGTTGACCTGTTAAATTTGTTTCTTCAAGACTGCTGTATCTAAATACGAAGCTACCAAGCAGAAGAGGAAATTTTCCTCTTTCTTCAAGTCTCTGGTGATTGAATTGGACAAAGACCTTTACGGGCCTGACAATCATTTGGTAGAGGTAAGAAGCTTTGCCTTTGATGGCAATCAGTCATTTAATTGTGTGTGTGTGTGTGTGTGTGTGTGTGTGTGTGTGTGTGTGTGTGTGTGTGTGTGTGTGTGTGTGTGTGTGTGGTGTTTTAGCTGTTGCTTTGTTTGCACAGTGGCACAGAACACCCACTACTCAGGAGACTGACGGCTTTCAGGTGAAAAGACCCGGAGACGTGGGAGTGCGCTGTACCGTCCTCCTCATGCTTGACTACCAGGTAAACCAACGGTTAAGAGTTTCATTAGTGCAGTGGTGTAATTAAGAGATGCACTGCAATATTAATAGAGTACATTTGTTGTTTAAAAAAAAAAACAGTATTAATGTTTATATTTAAAATGTATATTTTACTTGTATCGGGAATTTAAACTTAATTTTTACCTGTTAAAAAGATTTGTTCCTGCCCATCCCTCAATTTTATTCATTTATTTTTAGCTTTTATATTTTTTTTATGTTTTTATTTGAGAATTAGAATATATAGCAACATCTTCATTACAGTGAAATCTTTCTATTCCATCTTTCCATTTTATTTCATGGACAGTTGTATAAGCATTTCACTGCATATCCTGCTCTGTATGGTTGTGTAAGTAACCTACAATTTGAATTCTTTTCAAAACCTGCTTACATCTTTAGTAAACACCAGATGTCGCTATAATCAAGTAAACCAATTGCAAAATAACTCAACAGAAGTAAAAAGGCCATATTTAAGGGTTATTGCTGCTAAGTCAGTGACCAGTAGTGTGGTGAGTGTAGAGTGTCCTTCTGTTTAAAGTCCTATTGTCTTGCTCTCTCTGTAGCCTCCTCAGTTTAAGCTGGACCCCAGACTCGCACGCATGCTAGGCATCCATACCCAAACCAGACCCGTCATCATCCAGGCTCTGTGGCAGTACGTGAAGACGCACAAACTGCAGGACCCTCATGAGCGCGAGTTCATTAACTGCGATAAATACCTCCAGCAGGTAAGGATGAGAAACCTCAAAGAAAATAAAATCTTTGTGTCCATCAGGCCACAGGAAAATTTTATATATAATTTTTTTCCCTCCCTACATCATCTTGTTTAATTAGCTAGCTGGCTAAACTTTGGTGTGTCCTGAACGCTATTTGCTATTTGCCCCCATAAGCCCCCCCAAATTAAGGGACACCATACCGCACACTAAGAATCCTGAACGTAATATAAATGTAGGTGTATTAAAAAGACTTTTGTTGTTCCCTTCAGATCTTTGAGACTCAGAGGATGAAGTTCTCTGAGATCCCTCAGCGACTGCATGCTCTGCTAATGCCTCCTGAACCGATCATCATTAACCATGTCATAAGGTAGCACACTTTACACCATGAACTCGGTTTTCATGATGTAGCTCTAAGAAATCCGCTTATTGCTTATGTGCTCCTGTACCATCCCTCACCAGCGTGGACCCGAATGACCAGAAAAAGACCGCCTGCTACGATATTGACGTTGAAGTGGATGATACTCTTAAGACCCAGATGAATTCTTTTCTTCTGTCCACTGCCAGTCAGCAGGAGATTGCAGGCTTAGATAACAAGGTATGCAAAAACTCATTAAAGTTCATTGAAGAGCACTTAAACAGGATGAATGTTGAAATGTCATATTAGCACACAAGAGCTAGCAGAACTCACACAGTAGGATGTTGTGGTGTGCATTACAGACATTAACACACACTAAGCCTAAAAGGTAACTGTTTAGAGGTTTTATGTAGACTGTATAAAACAAGCACATTTACAAAATAAAAGTGGAAATGTGTTCGAGTTTAAAAGTTCGGGCCACACTATCAGTACTTTTAGGATAAATAATAGTAATAATAATTAAAAATCATGGTGTAATGGCTATGGGCCGGATCCCCCAACCCCCCAAATGGACATTACAAATTTAAGTCATGGATTAATTGCACAAATCAACTTACATAGTGCCAACTAGATTTTTAGGTTTCATCATTCCTTCATGATGTGTGCTTAAACTCTTTCATAAATTAAAATTTTTTACTTTCTTTCTTTCAATCACCCTGTGCGACCCGGGTTTGCCAAATCACACTGACAAAATCTTGCCTTGGCAGTGCTGAAAATCTTCCCCAGCTCAAAAAACAGCTCAAGTAGTAATTGGAGCTCAAAGAGTAGTTCAAAATGTTTTTCACTAAAATTTGCCCTTTTATAAAAAAAATTTTTTTATACCTGCCCCAAGACACATTTCCGCCTCAGTACCCTTGAGGGTCAGGGTAGACGAGAGGTTGGATTATGGTTCAGAAGGTCCCGGGTTCAGATGTATAATTAGAGAAATATATAAATCGCTCTGGATAAGGACGTCTGCCAAATACCCAAATGTAAATGCACCCTCTTCCTTTAAACAACTGAGTTCAAAAACATCAACATTGCTTTCATCTAACATTTTAAGATTTTATTATGAATATTTTATATTTTATGGTTTTTTTTTCCGTTTTTTTTTTTTTATTATTTTTTTTAACCGGAACATGTTTTGTTAGACTTGGCAACTCGGCCCAAAAACAGAATAAATTAATTAAAATGTCTAAAATATGCAGGATCATCCTTAGTTTTTGTGCTGTATGTCTGCTCTCTTTATCCATTCCCCTTGTCTTCCCCTTTCACCCTGCCCCCAAGCGCACACCCTAAGAACATGTCGTCAGCATTTTTTTTTTTCTTTTGGCCGGAAACAGATGCCGGACTTGGGCATCTTTTGATTAAATGAAAGCCTAAGGTTGCTGATTCGTCTACAGTGTAATGTACAAACTGAAAGCACTTTATCTTTCAAACTCAAAAGATTCATGGTCATAAACTAAGATGAGTCTAAACTAACGTTGGATACTTTACGTTTAGTTTTTGTTGGCGAAGTGTGCAAAGCTTCTTCCTCTTACTTACTTTAAAGGTACCATAATTAACTATTTCTTTAACAAGTTAACATGGGTTGCAGGCTTTTTTTTTTTTTTTAACAGGCTGGGGGAGGGGCTATCCTAGTGAGGTCACATTAGAGGGGGGAAATCTGTTTGGCTTGTATAAACCCTGGCCCATAGAACAAAAGAGGGGGAGGAAAAAAACGTTTTTTTTTTTTGTTCATGCACATAATCCTTTTAAATAATAGGTTCTATATTGTTTTATTCATTAATTCATTTGTTTCTTTATTTCTTAAAAAAATTTGAAATGGAGTCACCAGATACACCATTTTTATTAATAACCACAATAATCTATAGGGTAGTATTCCTTCATTAGCTAAATAGAAAATCAACTGATGGACATTTTGAATAAGATTGAAAGTATGGATAAATGCTGCTTTCAAATCCCTCTGGGCTGGGTTTTTTTCCCTCCTCTGCTGTGTTGCTTGTCCCCAAGGCCCATTGACTGTGAATCATCTTATAGGGGATTACAGATCAGAGTTAATGGTTTGCCATTACCTTAAACTAATAAGTGTGTTAAAATGTCATGGTGCTGTTGTGAAACGATTTACTTGCACAGTGACCTTTGTTTATAGAGTTAGTGTTGGCGATATACATTTGGACAGAGTCTGTCCAATCGTCTTATCATTTTGTACGGAATGACCTGGCATTTCCTCTGCTCCTGTAGCTATTAAAGGATAAAAAGGCATCGTGTTTCAGCTCTTAACTAGCTGGTTTGATCAGGAAAAGTATCAGGCAAATCATTACAAAGCAAATCATTCGCTAGATTATTTTTTTTTTTTACTCTTTGTTGTCTTTGCAAAAGGGCATTGATCAGCTTAGTCTGGTTCTTTATTGTACATTTGCTTGTTAGTTGTTCCTCGGAGAATCCAGATTCAGTTTTTTTGTGTCTTTGGAGCTGATGCATTCCTCAGTTGTGGCGTGAACTTTGAGCCCATTGTTTCTCAGATTTGTTTCCAGATGCTCCCTTTGACCTGGTTTCATCACTAGTCAGTCAGTCAGCCTGCGCTGACTTCATTGCTTTCGCAATTCACTGTTAGTTTATCAGTTTGGGTGTAGGCATAATTGAAGACATGGGTATTAAATGTTTATATTTCTCAGTATTATTAAAGCAGTGTTCCAATTTAAAATGAAAGGTTTGAACATGAGAAATGTCGGTATTGAAATTGTTTTCTGTATCAGTATTTCATTGAAAAGCCGCCCCCGAAAAGAAATAATAATAATAGTTGACTGATTATAATTCTGGTTGGTAACCTAGTGAACTAGTGTAAGACGAGAACTCTTATGTAAGTGCTTATGTAAGTTACTCTGGATAAGAGAACCTGCCAAATGCTTTTGTAATGTAAATAGTAATTTCACATATGCAGCTTTTAGGACATTTCCAAGAACCACCGTGATGAATGTGATATCTAGAGGGAGACTGACAAGTGATTAACTGTTTGTACACCTGGAAAAGTGGTGTTGGTAACGTCCTGTCACATCGTCTCTACTGAAACTTGAGGCATGGACAAATGTCTGCATTATTAGAGGTACACAGATGCCCCCCACCTTATCGTTTTTCAGCTTTTTAATAGAAACCATATTTCAATATGATTGTATTCTATTCTATAATATAATGTATTTATACTTTATATCATATCATTTTTTTTTTTATATTTCCTTTATGGCAAGTGCTGAACTTTCTTCTCTGAAACTAAAATATATGGTCAGCAAAAAAATCATGACTGGAGATGGTTTAAACAATTGTGAACAATGAACAATGTGAAATTGCATTGTAATAAAAACCTCAGTAGAAAGCAGAGCTGTGTTTAATGGTGAAATTACAGTAAGTTCACATTCACTCACACAATGTGAGTTTAGGACTAAACACCTTTAAGAAAGCCACCGCTATAAGAAAACCATTTATTATTGAGACTAATCAGAAATAAAGTCTTAAGTTTGCTATGGAGAATAAAGATTGACTTTGGAGCAATGGAAGTTGGGCATGTCTGAGAGAAAGGGGAAGTGTTTAAAGTGATACACCCATCCTGCATAGTGAATACTGTACATGCCTCTGGAGGCAGTGTTATGCTCTTGGGTTGCTTCAGTTGTTCAGAGGCCTACAGTAGGTTGATGTAGGCTCATTATATGGCAATAAAATGAAGTCAGCTGTCCTGAATGAGCAGGTTATCACATCAATGAAATATTCCGGGAATACGGGGCCTTTTAACATGTGTTATGGACCAATACACTAAAGGACATTTAATTATCCCATTCAACCAAAAATCAAGCTTCTTTATGGACAGCAGACAAACCTCAATAAGAGAAGATGTATAATATTACACATTGAGAGACATCATGAGAACATCTACACCTAGGCATTTGGCACTTATCCAGAGCGACTTACATTTTCATCTCATTATACATCTGAGCAGTTGGGGTAAAGGGCCTTGCTCAAGGGCCCAACAGGGACAACTTGGAGGTAGTGGGACTTGAACCTGGGACCTTCCGAACCGTAGTCCAATGCCTTAACCACTGAGCTACCCCTGACCTTATTAATAAAGTAAATACTCTGTTCTCTGTGCTTCATTGTGTTGACTGGTTTATTCAGTCTGTAAAGCCAGTGAGTGATTTGTAAACATTTACACAAGCTACATGGAAAGCTAATGACTATAACCACGAGTCAAGATAAATGCTCACTGCTTTAGTCCAGTCTGTTTTTGTTCTTTATTCTTGAATCTCTTTGGAACAATATGCCCAGGGAAGTTATTTTTTTTCTTCTAAGTACTGAATCTTTACATCGTTGTTTTGCAGCACACCCTGTTCCTTTTGGTCATATTTCAAAGTGTTGTGCATCTTCCGGCAGCACAGCTTCCAAATTTTGCTCTTTGTTCGCTTCTCTCTTCACACAATAGGCCTTTTTTCTCCATTTAAATAAATCTTGTGTAGGAGAGTCCTGAGATACTGTAAACTTTAATCTTAAGCATATTTTAATCTTAAGCGTCATGGTCGCTTCGAATGACTCATGCTCCATGTTCTTCTTCAGAAAGTAAGGTTTGTGGATTTGCAGAATATAGGGTTGGTTAGGATTGCTGAATGATATAAAAATAAAAAAGTGGTAAAGGTACTGGACTTTTTTTATTGCATTATTTTCAGTCCTGAATTTTGGGTCTTGCTTACAATTAATCTGTCCTTAGAGACTAGGGTCACAACTGTGCTGAGTTTATTGCCATTTTTCAACTTGTACACTTAAACAGCTATACTAGAGATGCCCTGAAACGATAAACCTTGCACTTTAGTCTTCATGACGTTCACCATCGTTGTTCTACACTGTTTTGCTATGACTAACCTTTATGGCTCAGTATTATTGTATACAAAGAAAAACACACTTAGACTAATGGTGTGTTTACGTTTGTACTTTGTGTTCTCACTGAGGTAACTCATCCTCATTGTGTTCTATTGTTGCCGTTGACCTAGTTTTGTCACCAGTTGGCATGACGCTATCTCGGTACTTTTTCTTTATTGACCTCAATTTACTAATTAGGGTTTTTTTTTCACGTTGAGATTTTGACTTTCGCCTCTTTTCACCTTTAGATTCATGAGACCATCGAGACCATCAATCAGCTGAAGACTCAGAGGGAGTTCATGCTGAGCTTTGCCCGTGATCCGCAGGGCTTTATCAACGACTGGCTGCAGTCCCAGTGCAGGGACCTCAAGGTAAAATACACTTTCCCATCAGTCACACAGCTTCATTTTCATGTTTTTGCTTTGAAGAATTATCAAGAATGTTCAGTTATAAACCATGCGCTCCTTCTCGCTGGGGTTAAATTGAAAGTTTCCATGCTTCCGTACTCCAGGTCTCCTTGTATAGCTATGTGGCTCAGATGTTTCTTGGTGATGGGCCAGTGCTTAGCTGACTGGACTAACAATGACAGGAGGGGGGTGCATTAGAGTGACTCCGGATTAAGGGTGGTGAATGTTGCTGATTTTTACAAAAGTGCAGATGGTAAACACTGTTGTTTTTGACCAACTGATGAGCCAAGAGTGAGAGCTATGGGAGTAATGTTGTGTGAATCTAACCATTTGTGTCTACATTACAGATGATTTCTATTGCCTCAGTTCTGTACATCGAGTACTCGAATTGTACAGGAAACATTCAGGTTTAATCTTGCAGCAGCTCTGAGATAAACACATATAATGTCTGGATGTCGTTGCCTATCATGATCTGTACAGTCAGTGTTGACTGGAAATTTTACATTTCAATGCCACTAGCAGTGTAACCTGTCACAAATTGTTGGGGATTACAGCTCCACTGGAAGGAGTTAGGCTGTTTTTGGGTTGAGATTAGTTTTTCAAATCAAACTGGAAATTAAATAATTCTCTTCTTGTTTCGTGTAGACCATGACCGACGTTGTAGGAAACCCCGAAGAAGAGAGAAGAGCGGAGTTCTATTTCCAGCCTTGGGCTCAGGAGGCTGTGTGTCGCTACTTCTACTCTAAGGTAAGGGTTTGTTTCCTGGCTCCATGTGCCTAATTCAAAGATCTTAATTTCTGACAATATTTGTTATTCATTACAGTCTTGTGAAAAAGTTTTAAAAAACAAAACAAGTGGTATCTTTGTTTTCTGATCCTTAATTATATCAATATCAATATTGTCCACACATCGTTGTTCTTAACGTTGTAAATTTAACATTGTTTTTTGACAACCAAAAATTCCTGCTGGGGAATATAACAGGTTGTGATTGCAGAGGGCGAAGTCTCAAGTTCCACATTTATTTATATCTTTTTTTTCCTGGACATTAATAACTGTCTACATCTGCGTTTAAGTTTATTGATAAAACGCAACCATCCTAAAGACCGTTATGGAAATGTCCAGGAGCTCCTAGCAGACCCAAAAGTCTTTCCCTTGTGAAGTACGCTAAAATTCCGGGGACCTCCGATGTTTTGCATTGTAAGGTTACGGCTGATTGGTGTATTCACACATAGTGGGATATATAATAGAATGTAAGGCTTTATAAAGGCTGGAGCTTTCATTGTCCAGTTTTATCAGCCTGTGAGACTGACTCTTTCCTTTTGTTAGGATAAAGACAACATGGAGATAAAACTATGACCTATAGTAAAGTTTCTAAAGCATAAATTATATCAGGCACTGGTCAGAATTGGAATTTTCCAATCCAAAAGGTATTTCATATTGTAAAATGTGTTGTTTTTTTGTTTTTGTTTTTTAAACAATATTACATTTTTAGCATGGGTTTGATCTTTCCTACGAGGAAAATAGAGTATCTATTTTGAGCTGAAATACAATTAGTGTGTACCACCTGTGACCGATTTCATTACTCCACCTCTTTATGCAGCACTTGTACCATCCAAATAGGGCTCTAACCTGATTAGCTTGTCAGAATGCTGGTTTGAGGAAAGATCTCATTAGTCTAAATACTTTAAATTAGGCTTATTTGTGGTGTTTCATTCCAGGTCCAGCAAAGGAGGCAGGAGCTGGAGCAAGCACTGGGCATCAGGAACACATAAGCAGGAACAGAAAGAACAGATGAAGCCGTCTGTTGTATTCGGTTTCTTATCAACGACACTAAACTACAGTTTATTTAACCGCATTCTGGCTGCAGCTGGTAGGAGACATCGTCTGGTGTTAATCCTCCTAAACCAGAAAGATTTCACCTGAAAAACCAAACTGTCTCGTCGTCTTCTCTGTTCTGTGTCCTCTTGTCCAGGGGAAAGTAGATCCCCTCTGTCTTTTTAACTTGATCCAACTAGACTCAATTGTTGTTACTGCAGCGGCTGTGGTATGAAAAATCTTCCAGCCGGGTTGTTGCTAGGCTACTAATAGAAGTAAATATGCTTCACTGGTATTTAGTTGCTCTGATAGGATGCATGTAAAACCTGAATCCCCGAGTGTGTTTAGGTAGTGAAGGAGACTCAAGGCCTTGATTTTCCTTAACGTTGAGGCCATGATGCTTTTCATAAAAACACGCAAATATTACTTATTTAATACTTACTAATTTGAGTGCGGTGTCTTATGTGCAATGATGTGTACTAAGTGCACCAAGAAGACGTTCTTGCTTCCTGGGACAGACGCCACAATATAAAGTGATCGGGTACCGTTTTATAAATGAACAGGCGAGATCATGGAAGACCCTGGATGCTGTTTGAGATTTTGAGATAGAGCTCTATCACCTTAGCCTTGTTTCTCCAGTGCAAAAAAAAAAAAAAAAGAATTAGCTTCTTTTTTTTTTTCTAGACACAAAGCACAGTTTTTTTTTCCCCTTAGTATTGTACCTCTAAGATTGACTGTATGTCATAGTTTTGTCTCAAAGTGCTAAATAGCTCAACAAGCCTTAAAGCTGGTTGATTATACTCGGTTTCTCATGACTGAAGCATACAGGAGGTTTAATGATCATGCTTTTTTGACATGATGCTTCCTTAAGTTACAAGTTTGACATTTAACCTCCCCTTGTGAGATATTTAAAGCTCTCCTAACTGACAGTACTTTAATGACTGTAACATATCGAGTTAATTTTGTCACATATGAAAAGAACTCCTTTCCTTAACGTCTGCTGCATAGATTGTAGTGGATTCCAGATTGTGGTTGATGTGGGGCAAATTTTAGTGTTTTTTTGTTTGTTTGTTTGTTTTTTAGTTCTTTCTTTCTTTTGTTTTTTCCCCCCTTTTGGAAACAGTAGATATTTGTCTTTTGATATTTTTTACATAATATTGTCTATATGAATATTACTTAGGTTTAGATTCATGTTACAGAATTAGCGTAGTACCTCAGCTTTACAAGACTATGAAATGCTGAGCTGATGCTTAGAAGTAGTCGACCGGCTTTAAAATCAACACCGATGTCCATGCTCAGGTATTTTCTCCTTGAAGCGGTTCTTACCATTTCATCGGCCATAAATGAATACTTCAGTCGCATACACCCACACTTTCATGAAGGACACACTAAGAGCCATGATTTGTAGTGGGTGTGAGGTAGGATTTGCCAAATGTTCTGAAAAGTGAAGAAATTATCATGTGCTGAAGGTTTTCAGATTCTCACTATTTAACCTGGTGTGCATCAATTCATTTTTTTCATTACAAAGTGTAATTTTTTTTTCTTCTTTTATGGACCAAACTTGTTTGAATGTGTCAGCCTTATAATAAAGATGAGCTTATATCAATGTTTACTGTATAATTTCATATTTCAAATAAAGGACCAAAATAAGAGACCTAAATTATGAAACCATTAAATATAAAAGTTTGAGCTGTCATTCGTTTCAGCAAACCAGTTTGTCCTATTTCTTAGTGTAGGAAATGGTATTGATCTGTACAAAACATTAACCATTTTAAAATTTCAGTGTTTCACCTTGATCGTTTTAAGGGTCTTTTTTTTCTTCTTCTTCTTCCTTTTTTAAAAAACCTTTTGTTTGTTTTAAAATATGGCAATTAGGATTTTGCTGTGCAAAAGGTTGGCTATTTGAGTAATTTAGACAAATGATCCTTTACACCAAGCTTGCAACCACTATCCCAAAGCCATAAACTCATGAATGAATCTATGTAATGCCTACAAAGATGATTCAATTTAATGTAATATTTATACATAAATTCATGAAGTAGACTCCTATAGTTTTATAATAAGTGCATATGTACCATTTGTTTCTATTATGAATAGTGTCCTTTTTTTTTTAGATAATACCAATCTTTTAAGCAATGCTAAAAGTACAAATTCTTTTTTTTTTTTAATTGACTTTTTAAGAGACTAGCTTTTTGGTCAATCTGAAGGTTGGGTTTTCCAGAACTAGCTATGGATTAATAAAAGTACACTTTCTAACTTTAACAGAATTGCAGTTCAGTTTAAAGAACAGGGTAAAGCATCCATAGTCATACCCTAGTCAACCTGGACATTTCTGAAAGCTATCTTCTTGTATTGAAAAACATGTTGAATGAATGTTTTAATTCATAAACCTTACTTTTTTTTTTTCTCTTTTTTTTTTGTGAAGAAAAATTTGTTCCATATCTTTTTACGTTAGGGCATATCTGTGTATAATGAGCGCGTGTGTGTGCGCGCGCGCCCCACAATGGATTGGCACCCTTATCCAGGGTGTACCCCACCTTGTACTCCAAGTCTTCTGGAATAATCTCTACATCCATAGGATAAGCAGTACAGAAGAGAAATAAATGAATGATGCCTAAACCTTACTTTGGTTTTAAAAGAATATATAAAAAGGATAAATGTACAATTTTTTTGGTTCCATACATTTCATGTTCACTCCATTAATTACATTTCATATACATTCCATACACGAAAGTATTGATTATTAACTTTTATTTGCATATGTACAGAGCCATGTCTTAGGGTTGCCAGATTTGTTTATTATATACTTCACTTGGATAACAAATTTATTGAATTAACACTCGTGTACAGGTCAGCCACTGCCTGATCTGGCAACACTGAGCTTTCACTGTATTTGTGTTGGTGCTAGTGTGGAATGTCCTGGGAGAGTTTATCTAGTCCAGCTGGGGTGGGACGGTTGTGAATCTGGCAACCCGTGCCGGGACTATAAATACGCTCTGCAGTGGCGTGTGGGTCGTGTTGAAGCGCACAGCAGCTCCTCCGAACAGCCTGGAATCTCCAACACTGCACCATGGCACCTAAGAAAGTCTGTCTTATCGGCTCTGGTAACTGGTGAGTACTCGCGCGCGCGTGTATGTGTGTGAACTCTGCACCAACATGTTTCACGTTTTGTCACGCTTCTGTGTGTATCGCATAGTAACATGAATAGGTCGCAGAGACGCGTTTTATCCTAAGAAAGAGCTTCCTCATATACAGCAACTTGGTTATAAATAAAATAATAAGGACTGATGGACGAGTCGGTTCGCGAGGAAACGATTCCTTTGACGAGTCATTTGTAATGTTCGAATCATTCGATTCTTTTAGCAAGAACAAGTGAAGTTAAATAACTCATTTTAAAATGACCCCTTGGTTCTCTAGTGAGCATAATAACTTGAACAAGGACATACTAAATGTGTATAGAAACAAAATGTATAAAGATAAATCAAATAATTAAATGAAGTACAAAGTAGTAATTAAGTTTATAGAAAGAAGACTTGAATGTAAATGTGATTGTATCACTACATGATAAATTCAGTCATCTATCTTGGGCACCTCTGTAGTCTGTAGTAGGGACTGTGGAGACCAATGGTGATTACCAGACTATATTTTGTCCCAAAACCTCAAATAAGACCATTTTAAATATGATTAGAAACAAAATTTCTTATTGGTTAGCACTGTTGCCTTGTACCTCCAGGGTCCAGGTTCGATTACCGCCTCGGGTCTGCGTGCACAGAGTTTGCATGTTTTCCCCGTTCTTGGTGGGTTTCCTCTCACAGTCCAAAGACACACAGGTTAGGTTAATTGCGTGTTAAAGTTCCCAAATTGCCCTTAGTGTGTCAATAAGTGTGTGTGTGTGCGCTGTGATGGATTGGTACCCCGTCCAGTGTGTACCCCCTCATGCACCAATTCCCCTGGGATAGGCTCCAGCCGCCCCGCAACCCAATATACAGGATGAAGCGGTCTAGACGATGATTGAGTGAGTGTAAGTATAAAGTGTTAATTCAAGTCTTAATTCTTTAAACTGAAAAGTTTTTTTCGCCTTATGTTATTATGTATTAAGACCTGTATATTAAGATTAGTGGTTAGCACTGTTGCCATACACCTCCAGGGTCCGGGTTCAATTTCCGCCTCGTGTCTTTGCATATTCTCCCCGTGTTGTTGGGTTTCCTCCGGGTCCTCCGTTTTCCTCCCACAGTCCAAAGACATGCAGATTAGGCTAATTGACGTTCCCAAATTGCCTGTAATGTGTAATTGATCGTGTGAGAGTTGATCGGAGGTGCCACCATGGTTGTAAAAATGGGAATAAACACCAATTGCCTAGATGGTTCCTAGTTGGAATACAGAGGTTCCTAGATGATGATGATGAATTTTGTTTGTAACTGTGATTGATCATTTAATTATTATTTCTATTCTAATGCACAATAAATACTTTTACAAACAACTAAACATAAACTATTTTTATCATTAATTAAATATAACCAAAATACATTAAGATACCAATTTGTATTATTTATTTCATGTATTAAACTTCATACATACATGTGTGTGTATGTATAAAGATTACTGCATACATACAGTACGTACATCATAATAAAGTGACCTCTATTCAACTCTTATTTATGCCTTAAAATAAGTGCAGCATGGTGCTGTATTATTTAGCACTCTGGCTTCGCACATCCATGGTAGAGGGTTTGTGGACTTTGCATGTTTCCTCCAGGTACACTTGTTTATTCCAACAGTCCATACACATGGAGATTAGGCTGACTGTGATTTATAAATGCCTCTTGAGTGTCCAGGGTGTACCCCGCCCACTGCCCAGGGACCGGATACAGGCCCCCTGTGACACTAAACAGGATAAGTGGTATAAGAGAATGAATCAGAGTGAAAGTGTGTGTCTTAAAATAGTGTTCCCAAATGGTAGAGGTCAGTGTAAAATTCAAATTTAAATTCACATTTTCTGTCACATACATGACCATACACAGTATGATATGCAGTAAGATGCGAAAAGAAGAAAGTAAGAAGAAAATAGCATTTGTGTGGAGTTTAGGATTTAATTCATTAAAAGCTTATATCTATTTAACAGCTTACCAATATATCATTAAATTAATTTATTTATTATGATAAAATCATGTAAGTTGTTAAGCTTTCAAAATGTGATTGGCTATGCAGCATGTAGTGCCATTTATCATTCATCTATTGAGTGCATTCAATCGAATACTGAAAGAAAGTCTACAAATCAAAAGAATCAAACATGAAGATTCACTTTAACTTATTGTCCAGAGGAATTGATTCAGTACTTTGATTCCTAGCATTACCCTTGATATGCGTAGGTGCTGAGTAATGCTCTGAGGCAGAAGGCATAACTGACTACAAAAGTATTATCACACAGTTTATATATATTTTCTACTCCAGTTCCTTTCCTTTTTGTTTCTTAACTCGTATTTGCTGTTTGCTGTTTCAAAGTGTAGCTGATTTCTGCTGGAGATCAATGAGGTGGGATGTCAAAGTCTGTTCCAGTGTACAAAGAACAGACGTTGCTTCTGATGCAACACGCTCTGAATTACACTGATTACACTTCATCATCACCCATTCTGCATGTGAAAGAAATTGCTTGGATCATTTGTCTCATGTTTGGAACTGCCTAGGTCTATATGGGTTTCCCCAAGGCTCTCTGGTTTCATTTGACCTCACAAAACCATTACAAGGAGGGATTGGCTATTCAGATAATAGCCCGGGTGTGCGCGCATGGTGACCTGCAACAGACTGGTGTGCATACTGGTCATGCCAGTGTTCCCAGGATAAAATCTGACTTTCAAATTATTTTAAAGATTATTTAACTGATTCATAATAAAACATTACAATGCAGAACACCATGCACAGTATTGTGTAGCTTCCCCCTCAAGGCATGACGCTACAACACCTCTGGGGGCGTGCTGTAATGTCTGGCACCAGGACATTTCCAATGGATCCTTCAGATACTCTGTGTTGCAGAGTGGAGCCTACATTGATCAGACTTGTTTGTCCGTGGCATCCCATGGATATTCAATCGGATTGAGATCTGAGGATTTTGAGGGCTGGTTCGGCAGCCTTGGGCAGTTTTACCTGGTGCACTGGGGGTTCTGGTGCAATTCTATAATGAGCAACATTGACCATTTTCAGTGATTTGTGCTGTATTGTCCACACAGATTAGCATGGCCCCCACATGCATGAGTGATCCTTGGGTTTCCATGATCCTGTCACCAGTTTACTGGTATATAATTGATCATCAGTGTTAATGTTATGGCTGATTGGTGTGTACTGTATTTGGGGCATATAGCTGCAATAGATTCTTTCTGATATCAAATCCTACATTACAGCATCACAACTTTACAAAGCCTTCTAATTCCTAAAATAAATGTCCTCAAGCTGGACTAAAATATTACTGTATGTGTCCCGTGAGCCGTGACAGTGTTGCCGAAATGGAGGTAATGATTAAACCCTTCTGTGTTGCATCACAAGCTCTGTGTTAGGAAATTATGTTACTTTCGCCCTTCAGGGCAACAATCTCCCTGAAGACATTTCCCAAACATAATTTTTTCAAAAACCTAGTTATGAAATAATTATCAGTTACAAAATATAGTAATATTTTATATAATTTGTTCTATATAAGCCATGAATGTTGATTTCTGTAATATTACCTACTGTAGATGAACCAGGTCAGATTTTTACCTTTCGTAGGTGTTCAGATTTGATGCTCCTGATTTCACATGAGACCTTTCCTTGTTCTCAGGCTAACAAAACAGCACCTGACATAGTTATTTAATAAACAATGTATAATGTGGGGACTATCTGTAAACCAGTGTTACACCATGTGGATGTGGTTTGCCAGGTTCATGCTCATTGCTTTGCTTCTTCACCATTCTCGTTTGATTCCTCTGATACACCAGATGTTTTATCCACTAGAAGTTTTTGCAGAATTATAGTAACCCAGTAATCCCTAGAAAAAGTTCCCAAAGACATAGGTATGGGTCCAAAAAGGTCATGTGTGTTTACAGTTAGAATTGTCTCTCCATGTGAGGCCCGATAAAATGAATCCACGATTAAGCCTCTAATGGAAGGAAATGACTGATCAGGCAGTTTTTAACAGCCTACAGATACAGATCTGTGTGTTATCGGCAAAAATGATGGAAACGCTTACAATGTAATGCAGCATAAAATCATTATTCCTAATATCCTGAACTGGTTCTTTGTAATAAACTAATTAATCTACACTTTTAGAACAGCATGACAGTGGAACATCTGAGGTGGGGCAAGGAGGCCAAGCATTGCATTAATGCAGTTGGTGTTCCATTTCACCCCAAAGGTGTTTAGAGGAGTTAAGATTAGAGCTATGTTCAGGAAACTCAGGTTCTTCCACTCCAATATTGACAAACCATGTCTGCATGGAGCTAACTTTGTGCTCAGAAGCAGGTTTTTGTCTCTTGGTTCCAGCGAAGGGAAACTTGGCCTCCACATATTTTTAATTACTATACACACAGCAAATTCCTCAGTGCTGAATTAACACCCACCACTGTTTAGATAAGTCCAGTTGACTCAGACACACTCTGAATGTGTTAAATCCACACTGAGGAATTTACTGTGCAGTGTGATTCCTCACTATCCCAACACATACACTGATTACTATCTCACAGCTCCTTAAATACAGTACAGCGTGCTACTAATTATTTACAATATGTCGCTTTTCTTTCAATATGTCCACCTTATCCCTCTGATCTACTCCAGCACTACCTTTGTCCTTGGTCCCCAAAATCTTTATTGTCTTAAACATCATAAACACTTCTCAGTAAAAATTAAGGCCTACATTTTTGTTGATCCACAGGGGTTCTGCTATTGCCAAGATCGTTGGCACCAACACCACCAAGTATGCCACATTTGAGGACACGGTGAACATGTGGGTGTTTGAAGAAATGGTGAATGGACGCAAACTCACAGAAATTATCAACACTGAGCATGAGAATGTCAGATACCTGCCAGGACACAAGCTGCCCCCTAACGTGGTATGACAGACTTACTGCTTTTTTAAAGTTTGCTTAATAAAATGCCATTAATGGCAAACAACACATTCTAATGCTTAAAGGTCTTTCTTGGTGGAACAACAGTTGGTGACAGGTCGTCCTGAGACCTGTTTATTGGCCACTAGCACTGTCACACTCTAAATTAATACTGTCTGGGCAAAAAAAATGACCACCTGGATTTAACCAAGCAAATAGTTAAGAGCCTTCCATTGGACAATTACTGAGGTGATTAATACGTATCAGCTGGCAACAAGTTATTTAAACCTAACTGATGCAGTGAGTAGCTTCTCATTTCTTAAACAGCCATGGCAGGTCACGCTGAAACTCAAAAAATGGATAAGACGCATTATTTGATGACCTGGAAGGATAGCGGTGAACCATCATCCTCAAGGAAGAAATGTAGTCAGAGAAACATCCTGAATGAGAGATCACTTAACTGCTTAGTGTAATTAAGAAGAAGAAGAAAAAAAAGCAAGCAAAGTAAATTACATGGCTATGTTTAGTAATAAAAGTAAGAACATTTCCACATGCACAGGAGGAGAACTCAAGGGATTAGGATTAGACAGCTGTGTATCCTTAAGAAAACCGCTCATCAGTGATCCTAATGGGGGGGGGGGGGGGATCTTTAATTTGCTAGGGAGCATAAAGAATGGACTGTGGAGCATTGGACAAAGGTCTGATGAGTCTAGATTTACCCTGCTCCAGACTGATATGTGCATCAGGGTAAGAAGAGAAGAGACGCCTGGTCATGCCTCATACCTTCTGTGTTATGATCTGGAGTTCAGGTCTAGTTTCAAAAATGTTACCTGCCCCCAAAAATATAGTGAATTAACTTTTTTTTTCCTTCCCTGTTTGCACAGACACATTCTAAGAGGACAATGCCAGGATTTATCAGGCCCAAATTGTGAAAGAGCGATTCAGTGAGCATGAGACATCATTTTCACACATGGATTGTGTGGAATAAATGACCTTAAGCCTATTGGGAATCTTTGTGATGTGCTGGAGAAGACTTTACGCAACAGTCCAACTCTCCCATTATCATTACAAAATCTTAGAAAGAAATTAATGCGACTCTGGACGGAAATTATTGTTGTGACATTGCGTAAGCTTATCAAAACGATGGGACGACTATAATCAAAGTAAAAGGCGGTCCAACAACATATTAGATTGTGTGGCTCTTTTCTTTCTTTTTTTTTTGGCTGTGCAATGTATATAAATTGAATATACACACACCCTTGAATGTGTTCAGAACAAACTCTGAATTAAAGAATGAGCAATTTAATTACTACCTTTACACTATTAGAAAATGAAGAAATGAAATGCCATGCACAAGACATTATGGCTTATTGATTGTGACTAATATATAAAGATTATGACAGTTAGTACTCACCTCCAAGCACATTCTTTTATGACATTGCTCATGTTTTTTTGCAATGTCACATAAGTAGCAGAAAAAAAATGTTCATTTGGCTCTTTATGTGTGGGAGGGAGTATAAGGGAGACTTTCCTCTCCCAAATAGAGTAATTAGCTAGTGGGTGGGATCAGGCTACAACACTAGTTTACATTAGTTTAAATATTATGCTGGCCATTTTTAGTAAAATGACGTGTCCAGGGCTAAAATAGTTTTTTTTTTCAGCAGAACATTTCCATTAAAATCAACTTGATTTGGTTTCTGGAAAACAAAAACAAAAATTACAGCAAGTACTCGGGGCCATGCCATACTTCAGTTATGCAGGAGTATAATTTACTTTATCTTATTGTAGTATATCGTCTCCTTTATCGGTATCTGTATGTATTGTTGAATATGTACAATCTTCAGATCAGATACCTTTGAACCCCAAAGTTACAGTAAGTCATAAACTTGTTGTCTTTTCCAGGTGGCTATTCCTGATCTAGTAGAGGCTGTGAAAGGGGCGGACATTCTTATCTTTGTAATCCCACACCAATTTGTCAAGAAAACATGCGACACAATCAAAGGTCATATCAAGTCGGATGCAGTGGGAATGTCCCTGATCAAGGCAAGCTCTCAGACTTATGCAATATTGGTGCTCAGTTATCTAACTGTATACTGTATAGTATCTAAAGTGAAAAACAGATCACTATATACTATTGGATCAAAGTAGATTTTACTTTAAAGTTGTGTTTTTAATTTACAGAGAAGGTTCTACAAAAAAAAATGAAAGCATTTTATATAACTCTGTGTGCAATGCTTATTTTGCGACCTTCAAGCATCATTCCTATGCTATAGTTTTAAGTTCATGGTAGTCTGACCTAAATTGTGCTCTACTGTAGAGCTAGACAAACTGTGGACCACACCTTTCATGTCAGGGTGTGGACGAGGGCTGAGATGGAACTTCATGGATGGATGTCCATATTTTAACATCATTCCAAAATATGGCAAAATGTTTTTTTTTTGTTTTTTTTTCATAATTCAAACGTGAGATGAGTCACTCAAGATTTGCTCAGTGGTTTTGAAGTCTCTCTATTAACTGACATTCTCTTTAAGCCGTGCACCCTTTCTAATTTGTATTTGCATTTTTTGATAAGTTTCTGCTTGAAAAAATTTAAAAGTCAATGGGGTGACCATTTACGTGTGTGTCGATGGATGAGACATTATCAAAGTTTTACACAACCTTCACACATGATTATGTCTGCTCTCAGGAAACAAACCATTCAGGTTGTCGAGGATACAGATTTCATTCATGTTTTGTTATGTACTTTTGTCCTGTTACCGGCTCCAGGGTGTTGATGAGGGTCCAGAAGGGTTAAAACTCATTTCTGATGTCATCAAGGAGAAGCTGGGTATCACTATGACTGTGCTAATGGGAGCCAACCTGGCCAATGAGGTGGCTGATGGCAAATTCTGTGAGACCACTATTGGTAAGTAAGCAAGAATATAGGCATTGTTCAAGAAAATGTATAAAACATTTCAGGAGGTGCTGTTGAAGTAAAATAGTCAAATGTCAATACACACCTTATTTATTGGCTACTAATTGAGCAAGTATAATTGATTTTTTATAACACAACCTGAAGTGCATCCGGCATGGTGGCGTAGCCGTTATCACTGTGGCCTCACATCTCCAGGGTCAAGGGTTCAGTTCCCACCTTGGGTCTGTTTACATTGAGTTTGCATATTCTATCCCTGTGCTTGGTGGGTTTCCTACGGGTACTCTGGTTTAATCCCAGTCCAAAAACATGAAGATTAGGTTACTTGGCATTGCCAAATTGTTCGTGGTGTGTGTGTCATGCAATTGATTAATACCCTGTCCAGGATCTGCCCTGCGTTGTTCCCAAATTCTCCTGCGATAGGCTCCAGGCGCCTGTGATTCTTTACACAGGATAAATAGTATAGAAGTTTAATGCATTAAGTGTTTTATTCTTCACATATTATATTGCTCTTGCAGTTGGTATACTTATCATTGTCTCTGTCAAACCATCTAGGGTGTAAAAGCAAAGAACACGGTTCACTGCTAAAGCAACTCATGCAGACACCAAACTTCCGGGTTACTGTTGTGGAAGAGTCAGATGTTGTGGAGATTTGTGGAGCTTTGAAGGTAGCTTTGATTGATTTACATAAATGTGCTCACTTAACAAGTCCATCTGTTCATGGACTAATTTGAAGACATTTCCTTCCAGAACATTGTGGCAGTTGGTGCAGGCTTCTGTGATGGTCTCGGCTTTGGTGATAACACCAAGGCAGCAGTAATCCGTTTGGGTCTAATGGAGATGATTGCATTTGCAAGAATCTTCTGCACAGCCAGTACCGTCTCCCCCGCCACCTTCCTGGAGAGCTGTGGCGTCGCTGACCTCATCACCACCTGCTACGGGGGACGCAACCGTAAAGTCGGTGAGGCTTTCGCCAAAACCGGCAAGGTCAGTCTTTGGTGCATAGCTTCTAATTGTTGGTTACCTTAGTTGGCTATTGTGTCAGGAAAACAAAAATGTGCTCTTACCATCTTCAGTCAATTGAAGAGCTGGAGAAGGAAATGCTGAATGGTCAGAAGCTTCAGGGTCCAGCCACTGCAGCTGAAGTCAACCACATTCTTAAGCACAAAAACATGGTGGACAAGTAAGTTTACACAACTGATCCATGAGCAAAAACATTCATACTCAAGCCACTCCCAGGCCATGTAATGAAAATCCAGATTCTTACATTGGTTAGTTCCAAACTGTGTTTAATGCTGCTCTTAAACATGCAGGTTTTCTCCCCATTTGAATTCTCTGAACACTTTGAAGTTTATTCATGGTGCATGGTGTCCTGCATTGGACATCCCATCCAAGGTGTATTCCTAACTTGGCTCAGTCTCAGAAATATAGCCTGACATTGTCCCAGTGCATGAATGAATCCACATAGTTGAAGTCCAAGCTTGATCTTTAAAAGGAGTTGGTTATTTTTGGTCTCGAACTTAGTTTAGTGGTGCATTCATTTGGACTTGATCTTGTCCGACCTGATCATTTGGCCTTGACTTTCCTATGACCTGATTTTGTCTCAATCTTGGCCAGTCCTGATTTTTACCTTGTCTTGCATTTGACAATACCAAACTTGACCACTGATGATTTGTTTTACACAAAACGGAAATCCAGAAATTAATTTTGATTTAGACTTAACAAATGGGCTAATACACTTGCAACAAAACTCTTCTAGAGACATTTACTGTTTGGATCAGGTAAATAAGGTTAAGAACTAATAATAATAATAATAGTGTATTTTTAATAGGTGCCCTTCAAGGAGTTACATAAAATATCTGATCTGTGGTGTGCAATATTGTAATAACTAATGTTTAAGGCAATACATAGAACACTTTTACTGTCTTACTGTAAATGTCTTGTTCTTCCAGATTTCCTCTGTTCAATGCAGTGTATCAGATCTGCTTCCAGGGCCATCCAGTGAAAGAGTTCATCAGCTGCTTGCAGAATCACCCAGAACACATGTAACTCGTTGACCAACCTGAAGTGCGATGGGATTAGTCTAGCGAAGTAGATACTACTAATCTAGAGAGGAGGAGATGGTGTTGTCTTCACTGTGCCTATATTTCTTACTGATGGAAGAAGAATCTGATCTAGGGCTAATCTGAGCATGTCCTCGCCAAGCTTTGTTTAAAAATGCCACACCTTGAAAAAGCCTTAAGTCAACATTCTACAACATTGAGATCACATTGCTTGTGTTGTTAAGGATGTCAGATTTTAACCTTAACCTAGGAATATATATATTTTTTGTAAATGTCAGATGTTTGTCCTAACCGTGATGTAACTGCTCTTGAATGAGTACAGTAGGCTGGACTGTAACAATTCCAAGTGTGTACCAACAAAATCTTAAGGAGTGCAAATTAAAAGTGCCTTAACTGGGTTTTACCTGAATATTCATCCTGTTCAGACTTTTGTTTTCTGTTAAATAGGAAACTCCCAAATACTTGTACTGATACAATGAGTACATCCTGTCGTTACAATCTAGCTTGTTTTTGATTCTATGTGGATGCCTCCAAACAAGACATACTGTCATGTCATTTTAAAATAAATTATTTAAACTGAACCCTTAAACATATACGTTTGTGCGAGCTTTGTTGTATAATGCATGCAGTTTGATGGAAAACAAATGAACATTATTAACTCCTGAATGAATCTGGAGCTCTACAGTTTTGACTTGCAAGCACTCGAACACTCACACTCTAAGCATGACATATGATTCTTGCCCCACATGCCCCTGAGTGTTACCCTAAACTCTTCACCTTTAGCAGCTCCAAGTGTCATCCTTTGACCTTTATTAGGTACGAAGAAGCACTGTACATGTAGATCTTGTGCCAAAGTAATAACGTGCATCCTTCTTACATTGTCAAGATTCACTTTAGGAATAAATTCTCTGTTTAGAATCACTGTTGCTATATGCTATTATTATTATTATTTAATTAATAATAATAATAAACATTTATCTTAGATATGTTTCATTTACACTTGTGCACCCTTCTTGTTACTTATAGTCTTGAGCCACCCCACATTTCTTCATATTAAATTTTATTTAAATATGTAGATTAAATTTGAGAAATGGGAAAGAAAATGCTGCTACAGGCTGCAAGGGTCCTAAAGGTCCAATTTAAAAACAGGTTATTTAGGGAACAACCTCAGCAGCAACATCATTTCCCCTCTCGTCTGTTCCAACCACTCAGCATTCAGCATCACCAGTATACTAATCACTTATTTTTTATTCTAGCATTACAACCTGGAATTGAAATGAGCTATCAAAACAAGCCCAATCATCCTGAACTGTGAACATTACACAGAGCAACATTAACTCCATCCATCGTCTATGGGCAAACAGGGGGCCCTGGAACCTATTCTAGGGAACTCGGGGCACAAGGTGTTGTACACCCTGGATGCGTTGCAGGTCACAAGCAGACAACCACCCAATCATGCACTAAGGGCTAATTTGGACTGTGAGAGGAAACTGAACTTGACAAATGTCCTAGAAATCCCAACTAAACTTTTCTTGAATCAGTTGTTGTCTCAGGTCCCATCTTTTACTATTTGTTGAACAAATTTACACAGGTCTCAGAGCTCCCCCAAATGTGTATTAATGCTCTATACCTAAAATATCCCTCAGATAATGCATTTTCTACCTTAAACTCCCTTTATCTCAATCTTTTGGTGAAGGTGCTGTTGCTGTGTCTATGCTAAAGAAATACTGCCAAGCCCCATCCCACCGGAGAACAGCAGACTTGAGCAAAAGGTAGGAGAGGTATTGCCTTATAAGACATCATATTAGAGCAGATCTAATTGTGGATCCAATAAAAAGAATGGATACATGTCTTTGGACTGTAGGAGGAAACTCCCCACGCGCCGTAAAAACATGCAAACTTCCAACCTTTGAAGTGTGAGGTAACAATGCCAGCTTTTTTTTTTAAATGTAGTATTACAAACAAAAAATGGCTCAACCCCAACAACCTAGGGGCCATGCCTAAAAAGTTAGTGGTTAGTGACCATTAAGGAGACCAGTAAGGAGGCCATTAATCAGAGATGCAAGCAGTTTTTGGAAATATAATCCATTTCCAGAGTAAAGTCCATTTTGGCAGCACGGTGGCTTAGTGGTTAGCACTGTCGCCTTGCACCTCCAGGTCCTGGGTTCGATTCCTGCGTCCGATCTGTGTGCATGGAGTTTGCCTGTTCTCTCTGTGCTTGGTGGATTTCTTCCGACAATCCAAAAACATCCAGATTAGAGTAATTGGTGTTTGCAAATTGCCTGTAGCGTGACAATGTGTGTGAATGTTGACTGGAGGTCCTAGCACGGTTGTAATAATGGGAATAATGGCCTCCGCGGTCCCTAGTTGGACTACAGAGGTTCCTGGATACCTCTGTCTGCCACTGGATCACCAGCTTTCTGACAGGCAGACAGCAGCTAGTGAGACTGAGGGATTTCATGTCCAACAGCCACACCACCAACACTGCAGCCCCTCAGGGATGTGTCCTCTCCCCATTGCTCTTCAGCCTCTACACCAATGACTGCACCTCTACAGACCCCACTGTCAAGCTCCTGAAATTTGCAGATGACACTACAATCATCGGCCTCATCCAGGACAGCGATGAGTCTGCATACAGAAGAGAGGTCGAGCAGCTGGCTGTCTGGTGCAGTCACAACAACCTGGAGCTGAACACGCTCAAGACAGTGGAGATGATCATGGACTTCAGGAGAAACCCATCTGCACTTCCCCCACTCAACATCATGAACACTGTGACAGCGGTTCCTGGGCACGACCATCTCTCAGGACCTGAAGTGGGACATTCACATTGACTCCACTGTTAAAAAGGTCCATCAGAGGTTGCATTTCCTTCGCCAGCTGAAGAAGTTCAACCTCCCACAGGAGCTGCTCACACAGTTCTACTCAGTCGTCATTGAATCCGTCCTGTGCACTTCAATAACTGTCTTGTTTGGCTCAGCTACAAAAGCAGGCATCAGAAGACTACAGAGGACGGTTCGGACTGCTGAAAGAATTATCGGCACTCCCCTACCCACACTACAAGAACTGTATATATCCAGAGTGAAGAAAAGGGCTCAGAATATCACTTTGGCACACCATTGTTTTTCTTGTGAAATTCCCAATAAGTTTGATGTGTCACATGACCATCTTCCTATTGAAAAAACAAAAGTTGGATCCAAGATGGCCGACTTCCAAATGGCCACCATGGTCACCACCCATCTTGAAAAGTTTGCCCCCTCACATATATTAATGTGCCACAAACAGGACGTTAATATCACCAACCATTCCCATTTTATTAAGGTGTATCCATATAAAGGGCCGACCCTGTATATTCAAGCAGTTGTGGGTTAAGGGCCTTGCCCAAGGGCCCAACCTGGCCTTTAAATCTGGAACTTGTCAATCAGTAGTCCAACACCTTAATCACTGAGCCAGCCCTGCCCAGATATGGAAGACACAATGTGTGATGCATGTCAAATGTAAAGCAGATCTACTGTAATGGTAACTAATTAATTACTACTTGTGGTTACAGTCTTATTAAAATGGCTAACAGTAATCATGTTGCGCTTCCAGCTTTTAGGAAGAGAATCGTAGGTGCACAAGGCCAAACCGTTAGTGACTCTTTCTAAATGGGAATTTTGAATGTTGTGTTATAATTATAAGGTTATCATTATCTACAAAGTATTTGCAAGGTTTCTCATTTCCCACTGACCAAAATGGCAAAACTGTGAAGAAGGGAATGCGCCATATCTGGGTTAAAAGTTTGGTGAATAATTTATTTATTTGCTATGTGCTACTATGCATTTTCTATTCGCTGGAGAATTCTGGATCCCATTTACAGACTGATTTTCAATATTTTTGCTGGTCACTATTGAATGAAATTCATTAGTCATAGCCAATCCTCTGCTTTAGGGATCTTCACAAGGTCAAAGCCAACTGACTGTAATCCCATGAATACTTTATGGGCCGCCCTGCAGTGGCTTCCACTGCTATTAATATTGCTTTCTAGCAGGGACAGTTAGAGCTATTATTAGCGGAGTGTGGAAAGACCAATGGACAGTAAGGACAACCCATGAGACATGGATTAGTGTCCACTTATAGACTAGTGATTTATTCTGCTAAAGATAAAGACTGTAGTAATCAGAGAGATCTGGTGGTGATTTCTAGACATTTAAAGCATTTGTCAGATGAAGACAATGTTTTTAAATGTATCGGGTATTTTAATACTGAAACGTTTTTATCATTTCAAGTTAACTGCCAGAAGAAGTGTACAGTACAATGAGCTGATATGCTAATCATAGACACTAGTGCTGATCTTATAACTTCCACAAGATGGCAGCACTAACAAACGGATATTTTGTATGGTTTCATGACTTTCACGCTGCTGTCTTTAAATTTATTTGTTTGAAATGTCCCAAGATCTCCAGTTGGATTTTCTTTTCCTGGTTTGACATATCGCACAAATGTATTGCTTTGTTTGAGGCACTTTGAGTTCATCTGTGATAAAGAGTAAGAAGCATCTCTGCCCTTAAGCTAGGTAATGAATACATTTTTAAACTTTTGCTTTGATTAAATGTATCTTCTCATATTCATTACATATTTAATGAAACTATGCCTACCTGTTCAAAAAACACATATGCTACATATGCTACCTGTTTACTAAATACATATGCTACATATACATATGCTATCTGTTTACTAAATACATATGCTACATATACTGTACATATGCTACCTGTTTACTTAAATACATATGTTACATATACATATGCTACCAGTTGACTAAATACATATGCTACATATACATATGCTACATATACATATGCTACCTGTTTACTAAATACATATGCTACCTATACTGTACATATGCTACCTGTTTACTTAAATACATATGTTACATATACATATGCTACCAGTTGACTAAATACATATGCTACATATACATATGCTACCTGTTTACTAAATACGTATGCTACATATGCTCTGTGGTATGTACGACATCCTGGATGGCACAAAGTTAAAGTTACCATCTTGTAAGTCTGACTTCCCCCCACCCCTCAGAATTCAGACTTTGATCACAGAATTCTGAATTTTAACTCATTTCTTTCTCACTTCTTACTTTTTTCCACAACATTTTAAAATTTTTGTTTCTCAAAATTATTATTGTAATCTTAGAATTCTGCCTTTAATCTCAAAATTCTGACATTAAACTCAGAATTATTTTTTCCTCAAAAATTTCATCCTTAATTTGTTTCTCTAGTAAAACTGAGATCTGCCAACAACATATTGACTTAATTAAAAAAAAAAACTATTATAAGCATTATTACATTTTAAATCAGTTTATATTTGTATTCAGTGTTGTTGAACTTTATCACTTAGGTTATGATAGCTACGCCTTTCCTTCTTTAGTCTCTCTCAATCTTTTTTTTTTTTTAATTATTATTATTATTATTTTTTTTATCTATCTCCAAAACTTAGATGACAAAAACCTGCTTATCATATTACAGAGAAAGTGAAGACTGTCATGTGGTGGAAAACTTACTGACAAAGAAATGGCCCTGGAGACTCTTCATATAAATAGCTCCTTAGAGAAAGCTTCACCATATCAATGACTCTTACTTCTTCTGTCTTGAATAACAGCACATTATTTTTCACCTTCTGTTTATATTAGTGTTACATTATGTACAGTCTGCACTTACGAGTCCCCATGTATAAGCTGTTATTATAGAAACAGTAGCACATCTGCAGTATATAATCTTGTGATTTATCTGTAGTATGTTGTTGTGTAACACACATGTTATAAAGTAGGTAAAATGTGAGCATGTCTATTTTTTTCCATGTATTTGAACCCATAAATATGCATTCATCTTTCAACTCTGACTTTTAATCCTCTTCAGGGTCTTTCCCATGAATTGAAATGCAGAAGTCACTGTTCCTATTGAAATATGAGCCAGTTGAGCAGTGCTTATGACTGAAAGATTCGCACTAACAATGAACCCTTTTACAGTATCTAAAAGTGAGATCATCGGGTCCTACTCAGCACTTCATACCTGTACATGTATAAACAATTGTAGATAGCATTCTCACACACTCCACCATTCACATCCCCAGCAGTGTGGTCTCTCTCTGTGTTCACTGTCTCCCCCTAGAGGACATCTCTCTCTTTAAACTGCCTGAGCAGAAGGAACAGAGCACTTCCTCATCCTTATCACGTGTGCAAGCGTTGCCAGATGGAGTGTTTATCCGTTTAAGAATTGATTTTTAATCAAATTGGAATGGAAACAGGCTTTGGGCTGATTAATATTAATTGAACTTATGTTCTTAAATTTGTCCTCATGAGAGTGGTGGTGTATCTGGAGCCGATGGAATGAACAATGGGGGTTAGGCACCTTGAAGGATTTGAGTGTACTCTGGTTTCCCCATCAATCCAAAGTGTGATTGATGTTTCCAAATTGATTGTAACGTACAACAGAGTCTGTGTGTTCACCTCAATGCTCTTCTTGACCCTTAATACAATAAGTATTTTCTGCTATGTTTAATAAGCATTGTTAAATTTATGTTGTGTTGTTAATTTATGTCGTTGCATGTATGTAGCACCTTGGTCTTGGAGGAACGTTGTTTCGTTTCACTGTGTACTCAACTGTATATGGTTGAAATGACAATAAAAGCCGACTTGACTTGACTTGATGTTTAACCATGTCCTTGTGGGTGCAGGCCAAGTAGATTCCACACCTGATAGTCTACTGAAGGCCAAGAAGGACTAATTAATCAGGTGCATGTGGCATGTGGCCTTGCACCTCCAGGGTCAGGGTTCAATTCCCATCTTGGGTCTGTGTGCATGGAGAGTTTCCTCTGGGTACTCCAGTTTTTCCAACGCACTCATTTTACCTGGGCTTGAAACCAATACTTCTTTAGTGGACTTCTGCAAGGCAGGCGAGAAAGCGACCACTGAGCCCCTAATGCAGATTAGATTAATTGGCATAAATGACCTGTAGGCTTCAGGCCCACTTGACAATGTACAGATTGTAGAGCAGTGTAGAAGATTGAATGAATAAATGAATGAATGAATTAATGAATTTGGTCTGGCTATGGCTTGTTTGGAATGAAAGCCTGCACCCACACTGGCTCTTTTTGGATGAGATTAGACACCCCAGATTAACAGGCTTAAATTTAGCAACTTTTTTTTTCATATTTCTTATTGTGTTTAGATTTGAGAAGGGCCTGAAGCCTTTCACAGGGAGCTCAGTGAACACCAACCAGGCCATGCAACACACACACACACACACAATTGCACATTACAAGCAATTTATTAACATTAGTCATATCAGACTTTAGGTTGTAGGGGAACTTTCTGGATAAAATAGAACAACTCTAATCTTAATCGTGATGCATCTGTAAAATCATCCAAACTGGCAACCAGACCACAAACGCTCGCTCGAATCTGGCAACCCAGTCCGGGTGTGGAAAGCAGCTGTCGATGGAGCTTCACTTCGGTACTCGTTTGCTCTTGTGCAGAGTGAAAGGGGGCGGTGAAGAGTTAGATTAACCCCCTTAGTGTTGTTGTTTTGTTTGTTTATCTCTTTTTTTTATTGTATTAATCTACATCCTTCTCCAAGCTCGAGTTTATTTTCCTTCCCCCCCCGGATCATGGCTGCTCTCTCAGCCTGGTTTTGGAGCGAGGATTTCTGGCTTCCTCACAACGTGAGCTGGGCGGACCTGGCGAAGCCCGCGCCTGGGGTGGAGTACCCAAGAGCCGGCCACTTACTCAACGCCTTCCCGCTGGCTTTGGGCATATTCGCCGTTAGGATATTTTTCGAAAGGTATGGATGTTTTTATTTTATAAGAAAAAAATGACTGTCAAACTTATTTATGGAAAAGAAAAGCGGAAAGAAGGAGTGAAAAGGGGGCGGTGCAATTTAACTAAGGGTAGTTAAACTAACAGATTAACTAGGCGTCTAGGATATTACGTCAACTCCAGTACTAGTCTACTAAGTAGTCTCAATCCATCCAAATGTCCGTTGCGTACTCTGTAGTGCGCTAGTATTAGTAGCTTCTTGCCATGCGACTGATACAGGCGTATTAGTCCTCGCATACTGTTTAGTATGGTAGCACGCGTCTCGGCTTAACTCCTGTTTAAGGATGTGTATGAATGGCTCTGATTTATTACTGATCATTTTAATAAAGTGTTTAATTGCTCTTTATTCTTTTAATAAATAGTTAAAAAAAAAAAGCTTAAAGGAATATGGAGGCATGTGAACACCATGGGCGGTGAATAGCACTATCGCCATGCACCCCCAGGGTTGAGGGTTCGATTCCCACCTCGGGGTCTGTGTGCATGGAGTTTGCATGTTCTCCCCATGCGTAGTGGGTTTTCTCCTGGTACTTTGGTTTCCAACCAGTTGCATCTGAAGGCATGCAGATTAGATGTGTGTGCGCCCAGTGATGGATTGGTACCCCGCCTCATGCCCCAAGTCTCCTGGGATAGGACAACACCCCTCACTACATATACATATGAACACTATATATATATATATATATATTAAAAACTTCAGTTTAAGGATGTTTATGAATTTCTCAGATTTATTTTATTATTATTATTACTTCAAGTGGATAGCACTGTCGCCTCACACTTCCAGGATCGAGGGTTCGAGTCCCGTCTTGGGTCTGTGCGCCTGGACTTGTTCCCTTGTTCTCCGTCTGCTTGTTGGGTTCCCTCCAGATACTCTGGTTTGGACTCTGTCTACCCACAGTCCAAGGACATGCAGATTAGGTAAATTTGTGCTTACAAACTGACTGGAGTGTGTGTCCTGCCTTATGCCCAAAGTTCCAGGGCTCCCCGCAGCCCTGTATACAGGATAAAGCAGTATAGACGATGACTGAGAGAGCTGAAAAAAAGAAAAAGACAGGCTGTGGCACGTGTGTATATACTACTATGCAGTTTGCATGATGCTAATTGGTGGTCATGAGTTTCCATTACCTGTTAGCTTGACTAGCCATATGCCTAATGAAAGGCATAGTTTGCATACCAGCATACCCTTGGTGGCTGAATAATCACGAGGTACTGAGTAGAGGGTATTTGTGTAAATTTGACTTTCGCACCACTCCTTTAACTTTGCAGTGCTCCTGAGTGTTCATCCTCATAATCGAAAGCAGGTTCAGGAGTCCGGGAACGAGTTGGCTGTCTCGTGATGTGTAGAAAACAGCCAAGATGACTTTAGTAAGAATAAGGACCCAGAAAAACATGTTGCAAAACCTGCGTGGTCAGGAGCGACCGGCTGCTAACTGCAAGTTGGTTAAAAGACACCATGTTGTGCGTCAAAGTCTGAAAATTTATTTTACATGGCGGTTTCTGTTTGCATAAATGTTTTGAATATGCAATTTTTTTTTTTTTTTTTTTTTTGCACCCGGGCACGTTTCCACACTTGGTTGTAGACTCTTGACACAAGTTGAGATCAGGATTTTGTTCACACATGACAGTTCAGTTCACATCACAAGTCCATTTCCATATAGAATTAACTGTTTAAGTTGTAAATGTGGTTGAAAACCTTTTTTGTGTGAAATTATTCCAGTAAAAGGATGAGTACATGTTTCATATGAATGTCATCGTTAAAGCGACTTCATACCGATGTCATCGTTGAAGCGTAGCTCCCTCAATAGCATGCCTGCATTCTTTATGATTGCGTAATGCTGAGAAATGCCTCCTCAAGGAACCAGTTAGTAATGCTAATGTTATCTCGCTCGTCCAGATTCTACAGGGTGTTTTGTTGGTTTCGAGTCCGGTTCCACTGGTTCTGTCAAAGTCTACCACAGTCTACCATAAACTATGCGCAGTGTGGGCTTTCTTTAGTCAAGCTGGATGGACCAGTCCCAAACAAGATGTTAAGGAACTTTGTGTAAACAGTGCACAAATTGGGTCTTGGCACCAAATCAAAACTTGAATGGTCATCATCATCACATGCACACCACACTAATTATTACACACTCACTCCAAAAGATTCTCACTCACATAGCATGTAGCCTGTAAGTCCTTTGTAATAATCTTCATTTAGTCGTCCAAAACCCTCTCTGCACCCTCTAATAATTGCCAATAATTGCACACTTTTGGCTCAACAGTCACATTTTCGGCAAACTTTGGGTTTAGCAATCGCACCCTCTGGGCCAACAGTCGCAAAGATAGTCGTCTCCTCGCACCCTCCAACGGTCGCACCTTCTGAGCCCAAAAGTCGGTTGGACACATATGACTGTCGCATCCTCACACACTTGGGGGGGGGGGTTGGGCAACATTCGTACACTCAGGGCTACCTTGCACCTTCCACTCCAGCAATCGCACCCAAGGTTCCAGTAGTCACAGGTTCTGTCCAACAGTTGCAGACCCTAACCTCAGAAATCACTATGGGTTCACCCAGAACCAATTTAGCTGCTTTGTATGAGAATTGTATATAAAACATTATCATTATTATCATCATCATTTCTGTTTGACTTGAATTATCAATTATTATGAAATATTAGCCAGAGTTTACCCTGAATGTTATTTGGACACAATAAATTTGGCCAGTAAATATTAAGCACTCAGAATCTATTTGAAATTTGCAACTCTTCCTAGCGCATGGCCAGCCACACACACACGCGCACACACGCGCACACACACACACACACACACACACACACACACACCCCTTACAGTTAACTCTCACTCCTGCATGCTGCTCCTGTTACCACACCACCTCCCCCCTCAGCGGGCCCCCTGTCGCCTGATGTTTACCTTTGAGGACACCTGGTCCTTCTAGGATCTTGTTGTCTTTACTGTCACCATTGTTCATGTTCACGTTGCTCCCCTGCCGTGACTCAGCTCCGGATGTTTCAGGCTATGCCAGCTTATTTGCAGGCCCAATTAGCTTAGTTGGTCTGAAGAGGATAGATGCGGTTTTAGCCGGGTAACTGGGGACCGAGTGATGAGGAGCGACAGTCGAAGCTCTAATGCCCAGCTGGGGAGCTGTATTTCCCCTCAGGCTCTGGCACTCAGCCATTCGGTTCTCACTCCCTCATTTATTTATTTATCAGTGGTAACAACCTCTTCACATGCGCACTAAGCCCTGCGTAACGTCAGTACTTAGTACTCATCATTTTTCTTGCAATGCGGCACCATATTATTTTAACTTCGTAAATTATTCAAAGTTATGACCTCCTTATATTGATATTATCTAATTATTGTGACTTAATATGTAGGACATGTGTAATTCAGACTAATTTAATGAATATTAGTGTAGAGTTTTTTTTTCTATATGATGTTACCATTATGGCATTCTCACAGGTTAATGCCAGCTCCCACTTATATGGTTTTGTGGCAGAATTACTGATTTGCCTATAGGTCTACTACGTGTGTGCGTTTGTGTGTACAGCTCTGGAAGAAATTAAGATCAGCATCTCCACTAGTATGGCAAAAATTCCATTCCAGTGTCTGTGGAATTCCAAAACAAGCATGCCTCATTTTGCTTTATGAGGTACTGATTAGGTGATCACCTGAGTCAAATATCTTTTAACGAGGGGAAAAGTATGAAATCTACTTCTGTTATCATTACTCTACTTTTGCAAAGTGACCAGTTGGATGCCAGAAACCATGCATGACCATGCCATGCCATGAGTTGAAAAGAAAAGTTTTGAGTGACGAAAAGGAGAGTTCCATCCTGGCTGTACTGGCACAGCGATACAATGAGTGCCAGGTTGCTTCCATTTCAAAGACAACAGCAGACAAAAACAAGGTCTACCAGGGGGACACTGGGAACAACAAAGCTACAGGCTGGCATAGAATGAAAACGAATCTCTATTGACAGGGATGACTGCAAACATCTGGTGACCTCAAGTATAGTGGCAAACTGAAACCGGGGTGAAGTGCACAGGGAGCATGGTTAGAGACAAACAGGTTGCTAGAGGCGAGGCTGAAGTCAGAAAAAAAAATGTTCATCAATGAGCAGCAAAGAAGCGCCAGAATGAGGTTTGCAAAAGACTGCAAGAATTGGATCATCTAATAAAGTCAGATCATAGTCATGGCGATTGTAAAAGTGGGATCTGGGCCTGTATTAACTAACCGTCTCAGAATCACTCCTAGGAATCACGCTCAAAGTTAATTTAGAACTGAAAATATTCCTAGCTCAGAGTCGGATATTAAAATACCGATATTTAAATTTTTTAATAAATTAAAAAATAGAGGTGCGCCGTGTTAGTGATTTAGTGCTGCTAAATCATATAACAGGGAATCTCAAAACGAAAGTTATGTACACTCAAATATTTTAACATGTACATATAAATTTTATTATTTTAACGCGTGTGCCATGGACACTGTCTAGAAGTCCGTAAATCCAGCTTGTTTTTTTTTTTTTTTGCTTTCACACTGTATGGTGGGGAAATGCATAAATCTGTGAGAACAAAGTTTAATGTATTATTTCTGACATTGCCAGCTGTGTCACTATTTCAAAGCTGCATCTTCACTGTTACTAAAAAAACATACAGTAGCAGTCACATGTAATAAATAAATAAATAAATAAATAAATAAAAATAGTCTCTGTGTGGCCCGCCCCTCTCCCTCTAAGTTACTGTATGGCCCAGCCCACTCTCTGCATCGCCCCTCTCCTTCTGCGTCTTTTAGTGCTGCCTTGTTAAAAAAATTTGCTCTTATGTGACTTTGACTTGTGACAGGATAAACATACTGAGTTGTAATGTTATTTATCCATATCACACGTTAGTATAACTAATAACTTGTGACTTAAATATATTAAATTAGGTGTTTGAATTAAAATTCACAGGATGGCTTGCTCTGCTGTGTAATTAAAGCAGCAGTTGGATAATGGCGCTCTTTGGGGGGGGGGGGGGGTAGCTATAACAGTAGTCATGTTTGTGTTTAATATATGTATATATATGTGTGCATGTATGTATGTATCTATATGTGTGTGTATGTGTATATACAGTATATATAAAATATACTATATAAATGCATAGATAGATACATAGATACACACACATGTACAGTACCTGAGAATAATATAATAAATATAAAATTTGTAATATTATACCTGCAAAGTGTGAGTGAAATATTTGCTAATTTTGTTTAGCAGTAGTAATTATAGCAGATAGCATAACAGAAATGAGTGCAGCTCAGTAAACAGTAGCTTTTTTTGGTAAATTACATTTATTATTTATGTTTTATAGTTTTTAAGTTAGAAAACTACTGTTATAAGGAGTAGGTTACGTTTAGTTACTTATGTTTAACTCAGTTGTTAAGATGTTGAATAACGCTTAAATACTTTTGATAACTTTAAAGTCATTACATTTTTATTTATTTATGTTTTACAGGTTTAAGACTTGTAATATTGTGGGGAAAAAAGTTAATAATTGAATCAGGATATTTATACGATCATGAAACATACTGAATCACAATATTAATCGAACCAGCACCTAGGTATAATCATGTATCGGTGGTGAATTAATTCATATTTATTAAATTTAAAAAAAGAAAAGAAAATTTTCAGAAAGTTGTAGTTACACAATTAAGAATTTTTTTTAAGAACCACTCTCTTAAAATCTGAATATAGATTTTTATATAGATGTTAATTAGTAGGCCGGGTGCGGCAGTTGCAAAGAAATCCTCCCTTGAGAAAGAGACTCGAAAGGAAACCCATCCTCTTCTGGGTGACAGCGAATAGGAAGATTACCAATCATTAAAGTATACAGGTGTACAAACAATATTAATTGTGTTGAGAGGATGTTTAGTATGTGTGTACTGTGAATAAGAGTCCTGTGAGGAGCACAGCAAAGGCTTCATGATTACAACAGAAAAAAAATTACAGATTATTTCACATAGTAAACAGGCAAGCTTACACGTTTATTCATCTAATAAAAGAAATGGCAACATGCGTATAAAGCCACATGACGTATATCTTTAAAAATAAAGAGCATACACACACAATTCTGAACAAAGGTCCAGAAGTTCATGTATCATGTGAAGCATCTGTAACCTAGAATATAATGCACACTTTACAAACAATGTAATTTCTTTAAGTTATCTCGGAGCCCCTGTGTGCTTAGCCGCTGTTATAATAGGGTCACATTCCTAAATGCAAGTTCTTCCAACCTTGTGAAAAGAAAGAAACATTTTTGTGATTTAACTGCAAGATATGTTTATGAAGCAGGGTTCCCCCCCCCCCCCCGTCCTCCTGCTCATATACACACACCCGCATTGAGACACAGGGATTGTGGTTCACAGTGAGAGAGGTTTTTGTTTGTTGTTTTGAGACGCCCACGCCATTGCTCTGTCCACATGCGGCACAAATTTACGAGAATGTTTCTTACTAAACCCTGCTGAAACATGCAATAGGCTGAACATGAGTATTGAATTGAAAGAGGAGGGACACGGTAGTGTATTCCATCTAGGTACACTTGAATTCTGCAGAAATTGCAAATGGAGGCACCGGACACGGAACTCTGACCTCTGACTTGGAAAAGTGCAATGGAAGATAATTTCTAGTTGGATTTCCTAGTTGGGAAATCAGGAAGCATTTACATTGACCATGTTTTCATGGCCATATTTCCCGATGAATCATTTCATCCTGATAAACCTTGGTTGTACTTGACATGTCTCTTTTGGATTTATGGAAAGATGTTTGGTTTTGTAATCTAATACAGGGTGGGCCATTTATATGGACACACCTTAATAAAATGGGAATGGTTGGTTATATTAACGTGCTGTTTGTGGCACATAGTATATGTGAGGGGGCAAACTTTTCAAGATGGGTGGTGACCATGGTGGCCATTTGGAAGTCGGCCCGATCTGACCCCTTAGACTTTTATCTTTGGGATCATCTGAAGGCAATTGTCTATGGTGTGAGGATACGAGATGTGCAGCACCTGAAACTACGGATACTGGAAGCCTGTGCTGGCATTTCTCCTGCGGTGTTGCTATCAGTGTGTGAAGAGTGGGAGAAGAGGGTTGCATTGACAATCCATCACAATGGGCAGCACATTGAACACATTTTATAAGTGGTCAAAAACTTGTAAATAACTAATGAAAGAATAAAGTTACATTAAAACCAAGCACACCATTGTTTTTCTTGTGAAATTCCCAATAAGTTTGATGTGTCACATGACCCTCTTCCTATTGAAAAAACTAAAGTTGGATCCAAGATGGCCGACTTCCAAATGGCCACCATGGTCACCACGCATATTGAAAAGTTTGCCCCCTCACATATACTAATGTGCCACGAACACGATGATAATATCACTAACCATTCCCATTTTATATATAAATGGCCCACCCTGTAGAATTTATTTTAATCTAGAAGCTCAATTCTACTAACATTTATAAGATTATACATATTTTTTTCTTGTTAAAGTCTAGCGTAAACTTAATTAAATTGTAAATTGAAGAAGAGACTAGATCTAAAAATACACTTGTCTGGAACTCCTTAATAAATTTTTTTTTTTGCTTTATTACAGTGTTCATATGTACCCAACATTTCTTCATATTTAGCGCCCAAATAGCCGGGCATTATTGTAATAAATTTTTTTTCAAGTGAATTCCCAGATTGAAATTTTCATTGACCTCAGTTTGATCAATGAGTGTACTTGGGATCATATTAGATATGGAAGCTAGTCCTACCTGAGAACAGCAGTAGATCGCGCCATCAGTGATATCTGTCTCCTCCGAAAATCCATGGCTGATAAAGTAGAAGGCATTTACAGCTTTTGGCCTTTTTTCGATGCATAGCATGAAGATTGACGTTCTCTTCTTCTCTTGTGTTTAACAACAGCTCTCACACCAAGTAGGTGCATACTGCCACCTGCTGTATCGGAAAGTGTAAATATGCATGTGAACCCGAGAACGGAGAGCAAAAATAATTTGAACACTGCCCCGCAGGGGAGTGGGGAGTCTCCAGGCTTTCTGAAGGACTCTATTTGTTCTCATTTTCAGTCATTTTCCTGAGCAGTTTCAGGGGAATGTTTTTTGTTTGTTAAGCCATACAGTAACCTGTGAATCAGTCAAGCATAAAAGCATGTGTATATACAGTATATGTATAATGTTTGGTATAAATTGGTTGTGATAATTGTTAACTAATCAAAATCAGTAGGATTAGATAAGCTTATTTCTTCCTACTCTCTTTTGAAAATTTTGATATTGCTTGTTTTGTTCATTTTTTTTTTTTAATTCAATTTAAGGTCCAGGAGACCAGGTGGAAAGGTAGCAAGGCTAGAAGCTTAGGAGTAGGGTTCAAGTTGTTTTACCATGGTGTGGATATGAAAAGAAATGGATAGGAGTTATCCTGAAAGAGGGGTTTGTAGGGAATGTTCTGGAAACGATAAGAGTAACAGATGGGGTGATTAGTCTGAAGCTGGAAATTGAAAGTGTTCAGCGTTGTTAGTGGTTATGCCCCACAGGTAGGAAGTGAGATAGATGAAATAATGCAGAGCATCCCCAGAAGGGAGAGAGTGATGATTGGTGCAGGTTTCAGTGGACATGTTGGGGAAGGGAATAGAGGTGATGAGAATGTGATGGGCAGGTTTGATTTTCAGGAGAGGAGTGCAGAAAGACAGATGGTGGTGGTCCTTGCAAAGAGGATGGAAATGGCAGTAGTGAAAACTTTCTTCCAGAAAAGGCAAGAGCATAGGGTAATATATAAGAGTGGGGGCAGAAGAACTTGGGAAGACTACATCTTGTGTCGACGGTGTAATCCAAAAGAGATCAGTGACTGCAAAGTAAATGGTAGGGGAGAGTGTAGACTGACAACACAGGATGGTGGTGTGTAAAATGACCCTGGTGGTGAGGAAGGTGAAGAGGACAAAGGCAGAGCAGAGGACAAAGTAGTGGAAGTTGAAAAAGGAAGAATGTTGTTCAGTTTTGAGGGAGGAGTTGAGACAGACTCTGGAGGAGTGCTCCCAGTTGAGGAATAAAGCTGATGAGCCATACAATGAAGCTTTAGGAAAGACTAGTGGAAGCTAGGTTAAGGGCAGATGGGTGCAATTGTGAGCAGCAATATGGTTTCATGCTTAGAAGGAGTACAACTGATTTAGGTATTTGCTTTGAGGATGCTGATGGAGAAGTACAGAGAAGGTAATAGGGAGTTGCATTGTTTCTTTTGTAGATTTAGAGAAAGCATAAGACAGGGTGCTGAGAGAGGAGCTGTGGTGGTGTATGAGGAAGTCTTCAGAGCATGAGAGGTATAAGACAGTGGGTGTGACAGAAGAATTCAAGGTGGGGTTGGGTCTGCATCAAGGATCAGCTCTGAGCCCCTTTTTGTTTTCTCTGGTGATGGACAGGATGACAGATGAGGTTAGACAGGAATTTCCATAGACTATGATGTTTGCAGATCAGTTTCTGCTTTGTAGTGAGAGCAGGGGACAGGTGGAGTAAAATCTAGAGAAGTAGGGGTATTCTCTGGAAAGCAGAGGAATGAATGTTAGCCGCAGCAAGACAGAATACGTGTGTGTGAATGAGAAGGCCCTAAGTGGAACGGTAAGGCTACGGGGAGCAGTGGTAAAGGAGGTGCAGGACTTTAAGTACTTAAAGGTGAAGAGGTGTGTGCAGAAAAGTGTCAGGTGTGTTGTGGGATAAGAGTATCAGCAAGAATGAAAGGAAAGTGTACAAGACGCTGGTGAAACCAGCAATGCTCTATGGCTTAGGGATAGTGGCACTGAAGAAAAGACAGGAGGCAGAACTGGAGGTAGCAGACCTGAAGATGTTGAGGTTCTCTTTGGGAGTGACAAGGATGGATTTAACATGTTAGATATTGTAGATAAGATCAGAGAGGCCAGACTGAGGTGGTTTGGACATGATTAGAGGAGAGATGGTGAATATATCGGTAAAAGGATGCTGAGGTTAGAACTGCCAGGCAGGAGGTCTAGAGGAAGACCAAAGAGGAGATTTTTGGATGTATTGAAACATCGCGGACATGGGGTTAATAGGTGTGAAAGAAGAGGTTGCAGAGGACAGGGTTAGTTGGAAGGAGTTGATTCACTCTGGCGGAAAGAGGACAGCCGAAAGACAAAGAAGGAATAATTAGTATACTGGTGATGCTGAATTCTGAATAGTTTGGTTAAACAGACAAGAGGGGAGATGAGGTTGGTGCTGAGGTTGTTACATAAACAACTGATGTTTAAATTGAATCTTTAGGCACTTTGCAGGTCGTCAATGTAAGACATTTGTTCCCATTTGTTTAATTTACTCTACGTCATTTAATTAAATTAAAGATGAATAAATGAAGGGTGCCTCAAGACTTCTGCACAGTACTGTAATTATTTGACTTCTCCGTATTGCAAATTAGTTATTGCAGTTAGTGGAAGAATTTTTGCTTCACTGTTTTTAGAAACATTGCATCGTCCTTGTTATTTCAGTTGGTCTCATTTGGGCTTGCCACAGCTGGTCAGCCAATCCGTATATATTTTTAATTCTGGAACATGTTTTATACCAGATGTCATTACTGACACAATGATTATTCATGCTTAGGACCGTCACTAAGGATGCTCTGCAACCCAAATGATTGGGTGTGGGGCATGGGCTCGGATACAAACACAGGTTTTTCGCATGGTGAAAGCCGACCACTGAGCCATTAATGCTTGGTAAGGCCGCCTTGCTCCATAAGTTGGCTAGCTGTTCCATGTTAGATGTTCACTCTGCTAGTATATTAACTCATGACACATGATTGTCACATTGCTTCACTCTTTATTCAGAGCCTTTTGTATATGTCATTCGATGTTCTGTACCAAAACATTTAAATATTAAATGTTAATGTACTGGAAACACTTCCTGTGAAATATAAGGCACTGAACAGAACAGTTGTTTTACTCCATTTTAAAAAATCACTTTCTGCCCTGAGAAAGAGGTTTGGGAAAGTTAAATTCCTTTGAGACACACGCGCATACACACAAGCACAAGCGTATAGTGAGCCTTACACACGACCATATTTGTGCTAGTCCACTACACCACTCATCCAGACATTTATCTCTTACACACACATACACACAACCGCACACTCGTGCCCCTGTTATGACTCCAGTTTGCCTCAATTTGCAGCACGGAATGTGTTAAATAGCTGATAATGTGCCTGACGATTCAGCACATTCTTCACTGTAATAGGTGTCACACGGTAGTAATGGACTGAGATCTAAGACTTCACATCCATCTGTACATAGAATTCTGGGAGAAAATGGGAGAAAGGTCTCCAGTTGGGAGGGTTTCATACTAACGTTGCGGTCCTTTGCTTAAGCTCTCGCTTCAAAATTCATTGAATTGTTTATTTAAGCTAATTAGTGGTGTGTGTAGGTCGCAGTATATTGTCAGAGCCCAAACTTCCATAAATACAGTATTACACAACCATCTTCTAAAATGAGGAAATCATTGTTTCCAGGATAGAAGCCTGAAATTTCCTGTCTTAAGACCCAAGAGTCAGAGTTTAATTCATTGCTCATATCCTGTACGAAGGGCAAGTCACTCATGACACAAGAGATGCCGGGTGGTGAATCTTTTCCTGTGTGTAATGACACCATAGTGTCATCAGCTTGCATTATAGCGGACATTTCTAAAACTGGTGAGAGGATCAGATGATCGAGCGAGGTGTGGATGAAAGTGTGCTGTGGCAGTAATGAGTCATTTAATAATAATGAAAACTAGGCATGCAGTTTTCTGTAGCTTCAGGCTGAACGTCATCAGCTGTGCAGTCAGGAACTAAGAGATGGTGCCACATTCAGTCCTCAGCAGAATCCGGGTCCTGTCTTTGTGCATGGGTCTGCTGCGATGCTGTTGGCGGACTGTGGAATCTTGCGGCATTTGCATCCATGTGCCTTGGTTTATTTTTTATTTGTCTCTTTTAGATGTTTAACACATTTGGGACACTTTCTGAAAAATGTAATTCAACAAAATAACAATAAAAAATAGTTTTAATTAATTTGTGTGCACCACACAACCATATAGAGTATGATTTATTTATCGAAGTGCTCGAACTAAACCTTTTGGATAGATTATACAAATAAATGAGAATAAACTAATGAAACGGAATTAAAATAGGATGACCAAATAGTATTTGTGTCTAGGGAATCATGTTCTATACAGAACCTTACAGCGCCGAAGCAACTTGGCAATGATGCCTAAGGCCAGAAAGGCATTTTTGTTACATTGTGCAAAGCATATCATTGCATAACAAAAAGAATGTCACACCTACATGTAAACATTTAAGCAAAACTGAAGGGTTCCTATGACCTTGTAAAATTTTATTCTGAAAAGTAAAACAGGAATACGCCTACTGTATACGACACGCCACATGCATATTGATGCAGCTTGAGCAGCGTGCGCCACAAAGGAAGCCAGAAGTAACAGTTGTTGATTTCTCTTGCTGATATCTGAATGTATTTAGATTTCTTGGGCACCATAGCAAAAGTGAACGGCAAATTACTGCCTCTGTGGTTTCTGAAATTAATAAGGGACCGTGGCAACAAGTCAGCTGTCGTTGTCTCCATGAAGTTTGCATCCTGAGGGTATTCAAAATGCCTGCATAATTATTTTCAGGTTAACCTCTCACAATACAAAGACATGCGCTGTAAGCTGATTGGTGTTTGTCCAGAGTGACCCTACACAGGATGGGCATTAGGGATGGTGATCGCCAGGCATCATCTGATACGATATCATGTGCCTATTTGTCTTGTACCACAATTCACAATTTTATAAATATCATGATTTAATGTTGCCTGCTTTTTTTTTTTTTTTTTTTTTTTCCAGATTTTGTTAAAACAAATAAAAAAAAAAAATTCACTCCTACCACGAAGGATGCTGTGCTGCCTGTCAATGTGTGAATAGTTTATAATTCTGTTGGATTATAGAGGAACTGCAACATTTTACCATCTCAAATGCAAACATTTAGTTTTTCGTTAAGTTAAAAATTCATTTAAAAAATAAATAAAAATTGCCGATAGACAAATTGATTGAACTACAGAAGAATTTGAGGGAACTGAATAGATTTCTTCATCTCCCCCATCTCTAATGAGCATTATACTTGAATGATGGATGGATAAAGTGAATCGTACATGTTGAACATCACCTGCATTGTGCCTTCAGGTTTTGCACTTCATTCATGATTTTGTGATGTGATATTTTAAAACCGAGTGACTGAATCATTTTAGGATCACAAAAACCAAAAAACGACCCGATTGCAGTTTAAACTTTTAAACTCTATAATCCAACAGAATTATAAACTATTCACACATTGACAGGCAGCACAGCATCCTTCATGGTAGGAGTGAATTTTTTTTTTTAATTTGTTTTAACAAAATCTGGAAAAAAAAAAAAAAAAAAAAAAAGCAGGCAACATTAAATCATGATATTTATAAAATTGTGAATTGTGGTACAAGACAAATAGGCACATGATATCGTATCAGATGATGCCATGGTGAAACGTCTGACAGTTTTTCTTCAGTAGCCTGCTTCCTGTTTGAAGTATGATTGAAGGGTATTAATAGCATGCACGTTAGCAGCTAGAAAAACCAGACATGGGGCTTTGGCGTCCCTATTGGTGTCGAGATGTATTTTTAAGTCAATACTGTCCACTAGTGATAGACAGCTGAGCTTCAACACAGGACACGCAACATGTTCATGTGAAATTGTGATAGAATCTGAATAAACATTGTTGCATGTGGTTACGCTGTACTGCTGGGTAAATGATGACAAAAATGTATTAACCCTTCAGATTGCTGTTAACCACTGCAGGTTCCTTAATCCAGTGACATGTGGTGGTTTAAACTGGTTAGTAAGCCGACGTCGTGTTACTTTTTTGCATTTTGTATATTGAATCAATTAAAGACCGGAACATGTGCCAGTCCAGTAAGGATCGGAAGAAGGTTGGATTGCAATGTGAGGAACTAATATTTGAGTCTGACTTTTTTTTTTCATTCCCCTGTCTCTTAACTCAACCTTAAACCCGCCTTTTATGGGTATTACAGTATCATAATCAGGCAGAAGGTGTATCATAAATTACTACATGTTACTATTGTTACTAGTGGAAATTTCCATTCACGGTCAATCTGTTTAAACATTTGTCCATGTACGCATCCCATATGCATCAAACCTTGCCTCTAATGTCGTTCATACCTTCCTTTCAGATCATCCAATTTGGCTCCCTTTGGTTTTGGGTTCCTAGTAGAGATGTTAATGATTAATCGTTAAGAATCTAACCGATTAAAAATTTATTAACCAGATAAGGTTTGTTTCGCATGTAGTGGTATCCTTAACAACCCAGTTGTAATCTAACATTACTTAACGCTCCTTACTAGCCAGGCTTCTTTTCATCCTTTTTGAGAGAGGCGTTTATGTCAAAGCGGGACTTTTGATTGTGTAGAATTATAGATCAGTTATGAGAATAAAAACTCCTTTTATTTTACTATATAATCCCCTGTTACACTAACGCACTTAGCCCAGCGTTTCACTAGTGCTTGAATACAAGGTAGGAAAATTTCTCAGTTTACTGAGCAATTCACATTTGCCTGATTCACGTTTGAAACGCTGACCTCCCAAGAATTCCTTTAATGGACCAAACATAAGGAAGTGGCTTGGACTTTAGGGGGGATGTGGCAATAACACCCCGAAAGGTACCTGTAATCTTTTAGCGTTGTTGGCGAATGATTGTGTGCACAGTTCCAATAGACATATGTGTTTATTTCCCCAATTGGCTACAAGTTATTTTTAAATTTTTAAGGATCTGACGTTCTACGCGCTGTATGTTCACAGGAATGACTGCAGTGGGCTCCAAGCCACCTTGGCCGGAAGCGTCATTTACCTTTTTTTTTTTCGAGAGTCCTAGCACTGTACTTTGCTTGAAATCTTATGTAAATGTCAATCAGTTTCACGCCTTCGTTTACGAGGAATTTCATTACAAGTCCCAGTTTGACTCGAATATCCCTCGTAATTGAAGAGTTGCGTCTCTGTGATTCCTTTCACAAAAACAGGCCAATACTGTTTATAAATCACTTCACTTGCACAGCCTGTGTGTGTGTGTGTGTGTGTGTGTGTGTGTGTGTGTGTGTGTGTGTGTGTGTGTGTGTGTGTGTGTGTGTGTGGAGGGGCTATTAATACAGAGATCAAAGACAAGACTGACAAATCAAAGCTCTGTGCGCAATTAAATGCAGTTTTACTCATGTTAAATAATTAAGAAATAAAGAAAATTCATAGGTTGTGGTCATAGTTGATATTTGACTATATATATTGATAGTTAATAAATCTGTGTGTTGGGAAAAAATGCGCTGTGCCACTACGACTAACTAAAACTAAATAAAACCTGAAATGAGGTGGAAATATGTGTTGGGTCTTATTAATTATTGACGATTGGATCAATTAATAATTGTTAGCAAATTTGAATATCACTTAAGAAAAATCTATTAAATTTTTTGGGAAAAACCTTGGAAATTGTGTGTGTTTAAGGGTCCCAGTCCATCGCCTTCATCAGCGAAGACCTGACGGACAGAATCAATATTTACATTCGGATCTATTCTTTTTCTAAAAACTGAGTAAAGAAGATTTAGCGTTAACTTGATGCTCACTGTGCGGTACGCACAGATGCAGCTGCATATTGCAGGCCTGTAATTTCAGGTTTGCTACACAGAAAGCTTAGCAGTCGAGTCTGAACATGTTTAGCATTTATCTCAAGCATCCGTAGATAAGATTAAAAACAAAGCAGGCTGCAGGATCTTTTCTTGAAGCCTGAGCTATCAGTTACAGTAAATACAGTAGAAATTTACAGATAAATTATTTTCCTTTGGATGGTACAGTGTTTTGTGGGATGTGAAATTGCTGAATTGGCTTTGCATGGAGGTGGACACGCTGTATACCATCATGCATGCATGTGCTTGCATTCACTCAGATGTTACCTACATGTGTGTATGTTTCATTGACCATGTATGTGTTCTTGGCTCAGTATCAGGATTTTACACGCTGCTCATGTCAGCACTCACACATCTATCTTACACAGCTTTTTTTCTACACAAAGGAAGAATGTGTTAATTGTTTACCTAACCTCAGAATGCTCTGTTTCATTAATAAAAAAAGAAACCTAAGGAGGAACGTGCTGAGTTACTTTTCAGTTTTCAAACGCACACATTGTTTCTTCAGTGATGGACCAATTATGCCTTCATCAGCCAGCACAATTGAAAGCGACTCTGCTCTCCAGTCTCTTGTAAACCTCATGGACTAGGCGATACAAATAGTGCATAATGTAACATAGTAAACAATACCTCCATACGAACACAAGCAAGCTCCTACAAGACGCCTCAGCTATACTTTTTAGGAATTTCCTATAAACATGCCCGAGGAAGTTTGCCCTGCTTGGCAAAGGTTTTAATTGAGATGTTTAACGTCGAATACATGGCGTGTAGCAGCAGGAGAGTTTGCCACATACCTGCACGTTCCTTATCCCGAAAAGGCCGGATTTTATCCTTTCAAGCAAATTAAATTTGACTAGTAAAACCTGGCGTGCGATGTAGCTGATGGAGCGATTCAAAGCGGCAGAGTCGACCGCTTTAAAGTGCGTCATCTAATAGCGTTGTGCGTTTTGTTTAAATGTGCATACCAAATGAAAGCGCGCGTTTCATGTAAGTCAAGAGCAAGTTTATTCGGTTAAAGAAGGCGTAAATAAGCTGATTATTATCTTGCCTACTAAGATAACTTGTCTGCTGGGCAAGTGTGAATCTATATACAGTAAATGAAAGAAAGGTTTCGTCTGTACAAGTGACAACTCCATCTTTCAATGATATCTTTATGTCTCATACATTGAAGGATCCGAAACTCTCTGAAAAATTTATTTCTGTATGTTTGAATGTCTGTCCAGTCAGAATTTGTCAGAGGCATCATGCAAAACTGGCTGGACAGAATTTTATAAAACTATGCCAGTCCTTCTGTATTTGCCTAAAGTTAAATCTGTGCCATAAATGAAAAAATGTTACTAGTGAAGTTATGAGCAGTTTTGTGCCAGACTAAGAACTGCACATTTTGACAGTGCACTGCGCATGCATCAAACTGTGGGGGCATCTTAAATTTAATTATTTTTTGCTTTAATCTCTTAACTATTTCTACAAACTATTTTCCTGTTAGTGACTGCTACTTATGCTAGTGATGATAAATAATGAATAAAAATTAGAAAAGGCAAGTAACATTTTTACATATTGGGATTATAAATCAGAGTAATATTTTCCTTTTTTGTTTTGTTCCACTAAAGAAATACAAGAGTTAAAAATTATCTTCACTCTGGCAGTAAAATTTTAATTTAATTATCTTATAGAAAGGACAAATACATATTTTTTGACACAATCTCCTTGCTTTTCTATACACTTGTCCATCAGTCAACAAGCTTGTGTGTTCCCCACAGCAGTCCTCTGTTTAATCTGAAGTTTAAAGTTAAAAGTTCAGCTTTTCCATAAGCATCTCACTGTAACAAGCACTGTTGATTGTTGACCCTATTTCCTGATAATGTTCCACTATAGGCTCTTGAGAATCCCAGAAAACTGTAAGCATTGATGAATTTTCCAGATGATGGTTAACCTTTCAACTTTTTCTTGGTCGGCGATTGAGAATGTTTCCGTTCCATTGTCTGCCATTTACTCTCGGGCTGAATGAATCTATGTCTCGTTACTTATAATGATTTTCTTTAAGAAACATGCACCTTCCTCAGCATATTGGTCCATATTTTGTTTGCAGATATCTAAATACTTCTGTTTATGTCCTTTTGTGAGTTGTTCGGCACCAGGTACTCCCTCAGACCACAAAAAACGAATCACTTCATGCTGCTCTTCTTTTGTACAAATTACAAGCCAGACAAGTCAGGTATTTCTGCTTGCACTGCAATGAGTAATGAACTAATATCACACTTTGACACCAGCAGCCTTGATTGGGAAGCACTGATAAGACAGTGCAGCCAGCAGAAGTTTTAATATAACCAGAGTGCGGATCATTTTTAACTCACCCGTGTACCTTTGGGGGGGTATAAGTTTTTGCTCTCGCGAATCATTTGTGCATTTTGTTTCGCATCATCACTTTTTGGATGGAGAGACTCTGAACATTTGCTTTAAGATACAGACAAATATGAACTATGATGCACAACTATTTTACATTATCCATGTTTCCTTTTATTATTGATTAGAAGTGTTTACACTCTCTGGTCGGTATGTGGATTAGATCTACAAGGTCCACCATGATTCCCCGTGTATTCAGCGAAAAAACGTTCTTTCTCTCTAAAACATCCATGAGTGAGAAGGACTGTTAGCACGGCTTCGAGGTCAGGGGCCAAATCGCAAGACTCCCACCTACTAAATTTAGCTCCTGAACCTTTTCACCCGGTCAACAAAATGATGTTTATCCTTGCTGCTAGATTCCACAGCTGTGCGTACAGTCATAAGGAGATTAACTGTGTGCTGTGCAAATATACAATAATCCTGTATGGTTTCGTGTCCGTGTTTATTTATGAAGTACCGCACAGGGAATTCTCTCTGGTCTTGGGATTTTTTCTGTAAGGTCCGTTTCCCTGTTATATAAAGCTCTTCGTCAGTAGGACGCCATGCCAAATCGGAAAACCTGAAGATGGTCATACAGCGTATCCTACATGCGTTTACAGCACTTGGTAGACTTGCATTTTATCTTCTGCAGTTAAGGGTTAAAGACATTGCTCAGGGGCCCAAGGGCCCAACGCTGGCAGCTTGGTGGTGCTGAGGTTTGGACCTGGGACCTCTGATTGTTGGTCCAACACCTTAACAACTGAGCTACCACTGCCCCTGTCCTAGTGGCCATGTTGAAAAAAAGACCAGATTTTGTAATAGTCTGTGAAGATTAGTCTCTATGATCTCCCGTGACCTAGCTTTGTATTATTAATACAAGATGAGCCATTACGTTAAAACCATCTGCCACCAAAACAGCTCTGACACTCCAAGACATGGACAGCACAAACCTTCTGAAGACGTGCTGTGGGTATCTGACACCAAGACGTTAGCAGTAGATTCTTTGTCTTGTAAAGGTGCGAGGTGGCGCTTCCATGAATTAGCCTGGTTTGTTCAGCACATCCCACAGACGCTCAATCTGATGAAGATGTTCTTGAACCGGTTCCAGAGACGTTGCAGGGTGCTGTGTGCTGAGGCCACTGACATTAGGGAATACTGTCTGTCATATGCCCATTTTTTCTGCTTTGAGAACCGACCGTTCACTAGTCATGTCGTATATCCCATATGTGCCACTGTACCAAGTTAATCCATGTTACTTACTTCCCATTTTAATGTTGTTAATGTTACGGTAGATCAGTACATGTTACCAAAAGTTCCAGGAAGTGATTTTTTTTTCTTCTTTCAAGCATTGATACACCACCACATGCAAAAAAATATAAACACCCTCTGGCCAAGCAAATAGATATACTTTATTCTCTGTGGTGTGTAGGTGTTATTCATTCAATGCTTAGTGTAGCTAAAAGCCAGTCATGACATTCTTATCCTGCTTTGTTTACATGCAAACACAGTCATGCATCAAATATAATCTCCACAACTCAGCTAGCCGTTCGGGCTTTCCGTCTGTCAGGTGGGTGGTGTCCAGCCTCGGTTCACAGTGGTCCAATACTGAATCAGAAAATGTGGGAAATCTCACCGATCGAGTCAGCAGAGAGAGAGAGAGAGAGAGAGAGAGGACTGACCTCTGTACAATACTGCTCAGATAAATGAATGCTAGAGCACTTGACAGGAAATCAAATTTTAGTTATTAACTAGGCGGACCTGACTTGACATTTTAACTCGGGCTGTACAGGCTGTTATTGCTGTTTGTAGGAAATGGAAATACATTATTTAATGAAAGGTTTTGGAAATCCTTTAGGGTTTATATTTTGTTCTTGCTTTAAGACGCCTGTATAGATTGAATATACAAATTTACTCGGTTGTAGCAATAGATAAAGACGTTTAACCTAAAACATCTTAATTTAAGGGTTCATTCGTGAAGTAAAAAATGTTGCAACAAAGCTGATTATTTTTCTTTTTATACAGTGATGGCGAAAAGTTTACCTTAGAACAGTCAATGTTTAGTACGTACATCATCACATTTAATACCCTGCTCCTAACGTCTCGGTTCATTTTCCACAAGACGTCAGCAATACGTAACAAATGTTCCTTATTTCCGAACATATTTGATTTGCTGTTTGGAGTTCTTTTTCACTACTTGGGCGTTTCGAGACTGGTCAAGGATTTTGAACTCGATGTCAAGGCACACCCTCTCCATGTAAATCTTGCCATACTAGATGGACATTTGCAGCTCCAACTTGTCCTTCAGGAAATCAACACACTTTGAGCCATTCATCGTTGCTAAGAAAGAGTCCAGCCGTTCTGTCAGCCAACGTAACACCCTATATCATGATCCTTGGCGGCCATGTCATTGTTATTGCAGTGTACAGTTGAAGTCTTTTCCCAGCCATCCTCCAGCCATAGATCTTGCATGCATTTGCGCCATTTCAAGGCAAATTCATGGTTCAAACAGCAAGATACTTATGGTGTGGGTCATCTCTGTGTGATCTTTTGTGGACACTCTGTAAAATATATATATTTCTGTAAAATTATCACCAATCATTATAGCACCTACAGGTGAAATGTTGTTCACACACCATCTGTATTATTTTCTTTCTTGACGTTAACAAGACAAAGGAAGTGTAAAATGTAACAACTAATACCAGACCCTCTTACCATTTAATATTAAATAAATCTTTCATTTCTGGAGACAATCAACCATAGCTTTGTATTTTCTGTGATAAATAACAAATTTTAAAGTCCTTGTGAATAAGCTGTTGTAGAAACAATACCATATTAGAACAAGTGCATTAATGTAAACCTATAAACTGTCCAAGCCAATCTTTTTAACGGATAGCAATAATAACTTATTATTATTATTATTATTATTATTAGTTGTATAAAAATTGTCACTTACATTTAATTTTCATTGATCCTCTGTTATACAGTAGATGTATTTTAATATGGCAGAAAAAAACACTCAAATATTCACAAATGGACTACATGGTCAAAATGTAAGAAGGGTCAAAACATTGGGCTACTAAGAAATTACTGGAACTGGTTTAAGAATAGTGTAATTAAGTGCATTTCCATACACACACACAATTGTAATGAAAACTCAGGATTGGGACTGACAGCCGTCTGTCTGAGACTAATTTTTTTTTTAAAAGTCAGAAATTTGCTAGAGAGTAAAAAAGATTTGACTTTGGAGAATGGAAAAAGGTTTTTTATATTCTCGTGAGTCCAGTTTGATCCCATTCCCGAGTGATGGCGGGGGTAAGAAGGGAATAGCAAGAAGCGAGGCACCCAGGCAAAGTTTCCACTGTTAAATCAATAAAATGTAAACAGCTGACCACCTGAATGTACCGAATTACCAGGGAATCTTCTTTTTTTTTTTTTTTTTTTTTCTGTATGGGTCGGCCATATTCCAGGACTCAAATTGTGAAAGTGTGGTTGTGGGAACATGAGGAATCATTTTTACACATGAACTGGACACCACGTTATGTGCTATAATCAAAGCTAAAGGTGACTGAAAGAAATCGTAAAACGCTGCAATGTTTCATTCAACTGATTCAATGTGGTGAAAATCGGATGTGGCACTGTACTGAGTCTTTATACAGAAGAAAGACATGATTGCACATTTAATTAACCAGCCTACATGTTAACCTGTGTTAACATGTTAAACTAGAGATTCCTAGTTTCAGAAATCCCTAAACCATCCCAGTTGACACCAACAACCCTGGCACAGTCAACATCATTAAACTTAGGTTTTCTTTCCAGTCCTTATGTTTGATGTGGCCATTAATTAAAGCCCTTAATTGCATAAATAGCTTTCTGGATGATTACACATTCTTTTTAAATTTGTTTATCATATAATTACATTTGGCCATAATATTTTGTGTGTAATATAGACATTTAAATATAGCAGTGTCTTAGTCTTGCCTTATCGCTTCATTCGTGTCACCAAGCACTTGAATGAACCTAACACCGAAAGATAGCAGGTCTTCCTATTTAAAAGAGTGGTTTCTCTTTTCTCAGGTTCATCGCAGGTACCTGCGCGCACATCCTTCACATCCAGGCCGAGGTGAGCCGGAGAGCCCAGGCAAATCCTGTACTAGAGAAAGTGTTTACATCTGTCTCAAAGGTACGTGTGTGCACCTGTTTTATTATTTCAGTTGCCCCCACCCTCCCAAAAATACTTTGACCAATGAATTATCACCACTTTTAACAAGAACTGTCTTTTCCCACTTAGCTTTGTTTTATAAAGCTTACACACCATACTTGCACTTAAGCTTACACTTCTTTTTCTTATTGTTGTGTGCAAGCATTTCTTTTATTGTGTGCTTTCACTGCACCTTGATCCTCAGACAGGAAAAACAACACCCTCTATAAAAAAGGTTTATTATTACTGAGGCAATAGCTTGTCAGGTTCAAAGCCCTTTACAAAATGCACTCGATCCTTTCCCAATCCCAATATCCAATGACTGCCTGGGCCACAGCTCATAAAGCATCCGGTCATATATTAACAGTTTTGGCAACATCATGCGATCCTATACAGTGGATACAGAAACTTAACACAGTTTCAAATGGCAGGTTTTTGTGATGTGTGGAAAGATTACACGGATAAATCAGACCTTTTTACTTTTTTAATTTAATACACTTCAGGAAAAACAACTAGAGAAAAAAACTATTAGACACATTTTAAAAGAAAAAAAAACTTCAACAGCTTAAACACATTGTGTTACAAAGCATCATGCGAGTCACATTTTAACGGAGATTATACAACAGTTAGTTCCGGCCGAGTAATCTGATTGGACAAGAGACATTTTACAAGTAGTGATAGCAGGGACTATCACTGGGACATTTAATTATATGCATATCACATATAATTACACCGAATGTCCATCACCAGCATGGGTGAAAATAGGTTGATACGAGTCTGAGTACTTTTTTTTGGGGGGGGGGATTTTCTCCCTAATTTAGTCGTGTCCAATTCCTCCCCGTCACTCCCACATTAAGGCTACTACTACCACTCAGCCGGGAGGGCCGAAGACTATCACGTGTTTCCTCCGAACCACGTGACGCCAGCCGACCGCATCTTTTCAAACTGCTCGCTCGCGGACCGCTGGGGACGGCGTAACACACTCGGAGGACAGCGCTATCCGCTCCCTCCGCTGCGCGAGCTCACAGACGCCCCTGACTGGCTGTAGAGCCGTGATTAATGTGGGAGCACGATGTACCTCTCATCCCTCCCCTCTGAGAGAGCTCGGCCAATCAGCTCTCTCTAGACCTCTGGCTGCGAGAGGTTACAGCACCACCTGGGATTCGAACTAGCGATCTCCGAGTGATAGGGCGAGCGCTTTAACCACTGCGCCACTCGGAGTCTGAGTACTTTTCACAAGAAAACGCATCTGATGGCATCGTCATCTTAAACAGCACTGTCTACTCTGTAATTCCTTCGACGTTGTTTTGAATTAAATGTTTTTTTCATTAACTGCTAATACAAGATTCTAACACAAGGCTGAATCTCAAATCCCTTTGTAACCCCTGATCAAGGGCCCTACTTCAATATTATTATAGGGTCAGGGTTAGCTCAGTGGTTAAAGAATTGGAGTACGGTTCAGAAGATCCCAGGTTCAAATCCCATGACCACAAATTTGTTCCTGTTGTGTCCTTGACCAAGGCCCTAAACCCTAAACTGCTCCGACGTATAATGAGATGTATGTCGCTCTGGGTAAGGGTGTCTGCCAAATGCCTATATGTGAACCTCGGAAACGCATAAATTATCATGATAATCTAAAGTGTGAAGTGTGTTCACCACTTCCATGGCTTATTCACGTTTTGGCTACATAATACCGGTAAGAATATAAAACTAATTTCAATTGTCCGTCGCCAGCTCTGCTAGTCGAGGTTTGTTAGTCCGTAAGGATTTCTGTTGGTGGACTGTTTAAATAAAATAAAAAAAAAATCATGCTCTGTTGATGATGTACACCTATCTATAGATATCAATGGCAGCATTACAGTCCTGTCCATATTCATTACAACAGCACTCCCTCCCGTGTGATATGACTTCATTATCCTGCACCTGTCATCCATGCCATTCTGTTTAACCGTAAATAAAATTGTCGCTTTTGCATTTCTTGACTTCTTATTGGTTTCCTCTGACTGTTGAAGCCTTGGCCTACAAACACTTTATAAAGCATGAAGGCTATCAATCAGGAGAGAGAGAGAAATTTCTAAAACATTGGATTAAACATGGAAAGCTGTCGAGGTGCATTTACACGAAGCTTAATATCCCACTAATCATAGGAATAATACAATGCTGTGAAAAAGTATTTGCCCACTTGCTGATTTTTATTTATTTTTAGGGGCAAACAGGTTTGGACAGCCTTTAGTGTTAATAAATAAAGTCATAATTTAAAAAAATGTGTTTTGTATTTACTCGGGTTATCTTTGTGTAATAGTGAAATTTGTTTGATGATCTTGATCATTAAATACTTATAATTTTAGAGACAGGACATCTAAAATTTATAAAATGACAAGACACCTTTATTCATCAATAATGGTGGTACGAGACCTACAGCAGCATTAAATGAGCAGCCGAGTACTGGTCACACCCTGCATGTGATAGCAGTCTCTTGTCTCTCTTCACATGTCTGTGCCATGGACTAAGGCATGCCTCCAAGCCCGCCTACATGACTCCAAACACTGTGGAAAATGTGCTGTGGTTTGATTAATCTTTCAGACATGATCTATACAATATGTCGGACAAGACAGATTTACCTCAAACGCAGCATCATGGAGCTGTTTCCTTTCTTTCCCTGTCTGAGTTTATTACCGGGATTGCTCCTGGAAATCCCAGATCAGCCGTTTCTCATACCCACACACGTAAACCACCCCTAAACACCACTGAGATGTTTTGTCCTGAATTTAATGTTTAACATGAACACATACTGAAGAGCTTGAGTTAGATCTAAATGATGTTTATGCATTGCGCTGCTGCTACAGCTGTGGGGATTGTATCATTGTTTGCATGTATATTGATGTGTATTGTTCATTTTTAAAGTGGATGGTCAGAATACACGGTATAAAAAAAACAAACAGTATTTTACAGCATAACAGCATTATGCTTCCTTCCTATCTCATGGGTTTTTGTGCCGCAGTGTCCAGATGCACGCCAGCTGGATGGTTTGTCCAAGCAGCTCGACTGGGAGGTGAGGAAGATCCAGCGATGGTTCCGTCATCGGCGGAATCAGGACAAACCGAGCACGAGGACCAAGTTCTGTGAGAGCATGTGGGTTCTGCCGTGCGCCTTCTAGTTTCCTCAGCATGCATGTGACCTTGGACCTTTTTATTACTGCCAAAGTAGATTAGAGCGATAGCATTGTGTGGCTCATGACCTGGCGCCTTTCCAGCAGAGAATTTTAAGTGTTTTGTAAATTTGCATGTTTTTCAGGGTGTGTGTACTGTATATGTGTGTGTCTCTCTGAGCTTTTGTCACTATGAACACACAAGTATTTTGTTTGACTCTCGTTTCGTTTCAGGTGGAGGTTTACATTTTATCTGGGTATATTTACTTATGGGTTCTGCTTTCTATACCAGGTAAGCAAAATAAAACCCTTACAGCTCAGCAGAATGAAAGATGATCTGCAGTAGATTGATATAGATGTTCCTAGCTTTTATCGTGGTTTTGCAAATGACCAACACAAGAAACATAACAGGCACATCCAGTGCAATGCATAATGTGTGTCTGTGTGTGTGTGTGTCTGTGTGTGTGTGTGTCTGTGTGTGTGTGTCTGTGTGTGTGTGTCTGTGTGTGTGTGTCTGTGTATGAGACCCATCACATCAAATAATTTAGGGTGATTGGAGTTGTGCATATTTTCAGATTCCTGATTCAGTAAAAGATCCATTTTGTTGTAACCCTTGTTACTGTATTATGTGAGAGAGTTTAAGAGGAGAGCCTCGGAAAACTCGGTTAGAATCCTATTTTTGAATATTTAAATGAGGATTCCATGACGTAGTAAGAAAGGGAACCTTCAGCCTCATTGTTGACACCAGGATTTCCCTGCTCACTCTAAAAAAAAAAAACTTTTCCAGCAGTGTGGTTTTACAAACAAAAAAACAAAACATGCATATGTTTCTATGACGAATTAAGTAAACAGCTTGGATAGGGGTTACTAGTGGACAATGTTTAGGATCATAACTACTTTGGTCATGTTAAAATATCATGAAGATAAAGTGTTTATCAACTGACATTTTCTGAAATTGAAGATTTGATGCATTTCACCTGCTGCATTCTATTGGCCATAGCACAAAAAAAACTGTGACTTAATACCTGACTTGATATGACGGTATATATATACAGTACTGTGCAAAAGTCTCAACAATGTATTATCTGAAGAAAGCTAATTTTGTTATATACATTTATCTGGTCTGTATTATTGTCACAAATCATGCACTATTTCCAAACTTAACTTTTAAATGAATAAATAAATAACCTTAGAGATGGATATTTGTAATCCTGTAAAGAAAGCAACATACTACATAACAGACATTCAGATTGAAAGCTCCCGGGTTTTTACATGAAAATAGGAAGAAGCAAGTGGGACAAAGTTACCAGAAGAACTCTGACATATTCTCCAGCACGCTCAGTAAAAACTAACAGCTGTTTTACTTACATTACTGTGCAAACATCTTGGCAACATACAAAATAAATGCTTAAAAGAAAAATGCTTTTACAATGTAAAAATTTACAAAATGTTATGTACAAAAATGTTTGTACATAAAAAGTAGGTTTTGACACAGATTTGTGTAGTTTTTTTTTAATTTTTTTTTTAGTAAAACAGCTGGAAGGTTTTACTGAGTGTGCTGGAGAGTATGCTTTCTTTTTCTTCATATATTTTGCATAATCATTTTTACATTATATTAAGTATTATGTTTTCCTCTGAAGATCTCAGCAGGCGCACCATTGTTGATGTTGTTATGTGACTGTCAGAGGAGGGACATATTTTTCATATTTAACTGTCTATACATTATATATACTGTATAAGTATATGTATACATACTGTTCATACAATACACGTACTACGACATACTATGACATCTTTAGAGATAAACATAATACTACACATTACTGGCATAAATCTGTTTGAGTTCTTTTTTTTTTTTAATGAAAATGCTTTTCCCATCATTTTGAATGCTATATTTTTAATTGTGTGTGTGTCTGTTATTTTAGTCTCCCTGGATGTGGGACACAAGACAGTGCTGGTACAACTACCCTTTTCAGGTGAGATATGATCATTCCCAGTATGCTGCTGAACCTTTTTACATTTATTTATACATCAGGCAATTTGTAATAAAGTGCTTCATGTTTTTGAAGAAGCATAGCACAGGTCCTTCTTAAGGAAGTGGTGTGTATTATTCTTAGACCCCTAATTTGTGGCAGACGTGTGGGAAAAATATGTATTTTCCAATGTTGAGAAGCTAGAGTAGGCATTGTTCACTGTTTCTGGCTCTTTTGGGAGGGAAAAAAACAGCTCACATGAAACAGCACACTGTTAACTAGACTAAGCCTCAGTACTGCACACTAAATAGATGTTATTATGAGTAATGACACTAAGTGAGGAATTGAACACAACAGTGTGTGCTGTTAAAGGAACATACTCCATGACAGGGTGGTGCGACACAGGCCAATGAAAAATAGAGCAACTGTTACAACCCCAATGTAGATGACTTTATCTTTTCACATTTTGAAGCGCTTTATTCATCTCCTAGCATAGCAGTTTATCAAGGAATAATTTTGTTTAGCATTTTTCATTTTTAAAATGTCAAAGATTCTAAAGGATGTCCACCATATATGAGGTGGAATGCTCGAATCTGATTGGTCAAGTGATAAAGCTAGACCCATGGTCTGATTAAACACGAGCGTGATGTTTGGTTAATCTTAGGTTAATGCGCTCATTTTAAACATTATTGTTACTATAGTAACTGTGGTGTATATGGAATAATGCTCCCAAGCTGTTTGCATGTTCTGCCAAGTAACATTCACCTTTCTTTTTTTTTTCCTCCTGCCACAAAAACTGTTAGCAGGGCTTTTTAATAGCAACTGTATCATGACTCTCTTTGTGGATAAAGTAGTAAGTGAGGTTAAGGAGAATCAGTTTAACTGTACGAGTATAATACTTAAGGGGTGTTCAAGTCAAACCCGGACTTTTAACTGTACAGAATAACATTAGCCTTTATTTCTTTATTTAAAAGAAAATTACTCCTGCTACACAGATTTATTACCTCAGGGTTTAATACCTTAAGGTATAAAGTATTCTCAGTACGCCAGAGCCATGATCGGATTGCCTGGCCTCCCAGGAACTCCTTTAACTCATGGGAAAACCACTTGGAGCAAGGTAAGGACTGTACAGGCCATGTTGCAATAACTCCCATATTGCAATAATGTGCAAGTGGAATTGATGAATGATGGTGTGTACAGTTCCCACAGACAGATGCGAGACTCTGCAATTTGGCAACAGGTTATCTGTCGATTTTCAAGGAACAGACATTCTACTCACTGAATGTTCATGGAACGACCGCAGTGAATTTCGAGCCACCTCGGCCAGGATCGTCATTCACTGAGGGCCTACATATGACAAGCTGCCTTTTTTAAAATATTGGCACCATTCGAATGGTTTAAGTATTTTTTAAATTGCTAGCAGTTTTACATCTTCATTCATGAGAAATGTCATTACAAGTCCTGATTTGAATTGAACACCTCTTGTTCACTAACTATAGAGATGTAGCAGAGCCACAAAGACTGCAAATCTTTGATGAAAGCAGATGTTAATTGGTATTCAGCAAAATTCAGTCATCATAAAATACTTTTACTAAAAATTCAGTTATCATGTCATGAATATGGAATATTAGCACAATTTTATTGGTGCTGTTTTGTTCAGTGTTGTATATTTAGTGCGGTTCTGTGTGTGTCTTTTCCTTTTGAAGAGCCTCAGTCCTGGCCTGTATCACTACTACGTGACTGAGCTGGCCTTCTACTGGTCTCTTATGTTCTCCCAGTTTACAGACATTAAAAGGAAGGTGAGTGTGTCTCATTATTCCTGTATAAAAGCATCCTTAAATGTGACCATGTTATTAGGAATGACTGTTTTTCAGGAAATTTACTGTATACAATCCCCCTATCTGTCAAGGACTATTGGTTTATTTTGCTTACAGAGGTGTAATTGTATTCTTGGTAGTTATCTTTATTTAGGTTGGTGTCAGAGCATGTCTCTGTGTGTGTTGCTGCATGCCACAGTGCACTGTGGGTCTTTAATGTACCCTTGGCACAGTGACCTACTTCACACACCTGATCTGTTCTCATTCAGTCTTGCACAGATGCACACAAATACTCACGCATTTTGCAAATATTTTCAGCATGCACAGACTCGAAGCACCGTCCGCACCGACGCCTCAAATACACACTACTGACACAAAACTGTAACCATAATCTACTCATGGCAGTAGAGCTGCACAGTAAATAATAATTGGGAGTAATCTGTGACTTGTGATTTGTGCGTGATGACCTTAATGTAACCAGCTTTAAAATGACTGAAGTAAGTTTAAGTGACCTCCACTGTTTCCTTCCTACCCAACTACACACAGGAACTCCTACAGAGGATCATCTGGTCCACATATCAGATGTGGCACAAGTTTTATGCATTTATGTAAAAACCCTCTGTAATCCCATAGGGGTTAAACCCGTGCTGCAGCGGTTTTATGCACCGCATCCGTTTAGGGGTGGTCACAGCAGTCCTTTCCATATACACATTAGATTTGATGCTGGTTGGTCATCCTGATGCTGCCATTTTAGCCAGGCATTGGACCAGCACTGAGAGTCCACCAACTTGGTGAGTGGAGTTTTATGGATTCTTCTTCTTGAGGAAGGTTTAAGCAGCCCTGTAATTGCAGTAGGAATTCTCACTTGCATATTACTTTGAATTTCTCTTGAGGCAATAAAAAGTCCTACAGAAGAAGAGAAGCTTCCTTTTAGGAGGTAATTACCTCCAGTTTTAACCCCTGACTGGTGCAAACCTTCATAAAACGCCACTTTAACAAACGGTAGTTGCGTTATGACATCTCCGTACAGATTTATCTCATTTAACTATGAAACGCACCTGTTTTTTTGCTCGCTTTCAGTACGGCTTTTAACCCACTTCCTCTCACCATTTCCCCTTAGGGGACTTTCCATCATGTTTCATTGTGTTGTTTCGTTGCCATTTTTTTTTTCTAAAATACTTCAAATATTACATGTAATCCTCTTTTAGACAAAAGGGTTGGACCTTAATTAGCATGCTAAGAAATATAGTGGTAGTGAAATTAATTAAAATAACAAATAAAAATATAATCAATTAAATTTGTTTGAAATTTGTTTTATGTATGTTAAAATTTTGACATTTATATAGCCTTCATTAGCTGCACGAAACCTAATGTAACGTGCTAGTACTGTACGTGGTATGTACACTTTATGACCAAACGTATATGGACAGCTGCCCGTTACATCCGTATGTTGCTCTTTTCTAAATTGTGCTGCAAAGTTAAATTGGGCATACAACTAAGAACTGGAAGTAGAGGCCGAAACATGTTCCAGGACGATGATGCCACTGTGCACAAAGCAAGCTCCATGAAGACACGGTTTGCAGAGGAACGCCTTTTAATGCGTCAGTGGCGGGTAAAGCGCAAATCTCCCGAGTCATGCTCCAAAATCTAGCGTAAATTCTTCCCAGAAGAATGGATGTGCTTATAAGTGTGGAAAGCGACCAACTCCATAATGCTGATGGATTTGGTCATGTGGCAACATATTTTTGACCATAAAGTGTATAATACATGTTCACTTTCTAGTTTGTATGCTACGAACAGCAGACACAATGACATTCTCCAATATTATTTCATTCTGTGTTGAGATAGAATTTTTATAATCGAACTCTGTCAGCACAAGACAGTTTTCATCTGTTTGTGAAAGCTCTAGCTTTTTTTTTCCTTTATTCCGCATACTGTTTTGATCATGTGCAGGTTTATTGCATGAATTATCAACAGAACAGTTTGTGCTTGTTGCCAAGGTTGAGGTTTTTCCATCAGACAAATCCACTGCTCGTTTACACTCCACGGGTTTGTAGTGGTCTGTTTATCATTTGTCTTTTAGACTACACAATGATTTTAAACCTGTGGTCATGTAAAAAAAAAAAAAAAGGGTTGAATCCTTTCGATGGGAAAAAAAAAATGTTTATTTGAAATTTTATCATCTCGCATTTTGTAGTGTCTACATTATAGTCATACAGCTTCACTCGGATTAAAGATGGCTTTTAAAGGCTACTGCACAGCTCTAATTTCAGAAGCTTGTCCACTTTCTCATGTGCTGCAGATATTATTAACATTTCAGTGTAATGTTGTGTGTTTTTATTTCTATTGCCATGTCTTTAGGACTTCCTCATCATGTTTGTGCATCATCTGGCCACTGTGAGCCTGATCAGCTTTTCATACATGAACAACATGGTGCGTGTGGGCAGCCTGGTCCTGTGTGTGCACGACGCCTCCGACTTCCTATTGGAGGTAAAGTTTGGAAAAAGAAAAACTGTAAATGAAAACTTTATTTGCGCCCATGGTCAAGGTATAATGTTTTATATCTCTGTATGATATTGTATTTCTTTTTCCCAGGCTGCCAAGTTAGCCAATTATGCCAAGTACCAGCGCCTGTGCGACTTCCTGTTTGTGGCATTTGCTGCAGCTTTTATTGGGACAAGGTTGATCATTTACCCTTTTTGGTGAGTAAGGCCAAGTGTTTCCACAGTGTGTTTTTCGAATTCAGTATAAATTTTTTTTTTTTAAAAGCATTGAATGTGTCCTTAAAAGCTGATGTTGGATGTGTTGAATTTCTTAAGCATACCACACAAACTAGTTCCTCTGTGGGTGATTACACTGGTACACTGGTAGTGTTTGCTCTGTCCGTCTCTGTAGAAATTACAACCCGAAAATGAAATTCGCAGCCTGATTGTGTGTGTAAAAGCCCAATTAAGCGCTCTTAAGGCCATTTCTGATAAGAACCGCTTCCGATCTCCTTCATCGTCAGCGGGTAAGCTGAGCAGGCGGATTCAGTGTCTGGGGTTTAGGGATTGAGTGCCGGTGTCATTACTCGAACCACATGCAGCAGTGCAGGAGGAACCGAGCGCTGACAACGCACACGCTCAGCACAATGCTCGAATACACCTGACCTAAAGCTCATTCAACGCTTTATCCATCCGCGAGGTTTACATTACACTTATTCATTTAGCAGACGCTTTTATTTAGAGTGACTTGGCAGTAAGGCACAAATCCAATCGGCTGAGAGTTAAGAGCTCGACAGTGGCCCGCTGATGGTACCCTGGTTTGAACCCGATCAACGCTGTCCACGATAAACCTTTTCTAGGTCAAAACCTAAATCTGCATCTGCTTTCTAATCCGATTAACAAAGATTTGTGCTTTTGCTTTTGTTTCTCTTGTTTTGATGCGAAGTGGGTGGGACATGTCTTGCTAAGCTTTATTTTAATCAATCATAAGACAGGTTTTGCTTATCTACATGTGAAAAAATCTTCATGCACATTAACACAGCATCTACATGTGTTAATTTATCAACATTTATTTGCAAGTCAGTAAGGAAAAGACTATAAATACATAGTATAAATTATGGTTCATCCCCATACATACTCTCTATGTCATGAGTCTGTGCAAACTACGAGGTGCCTTTTAATCAAACCGGACTTTTGGTTGTGCAGAATAAGAGAACACAATTATGAGAGTAAAACCTCCCTTATTTATCTATATAATCCGCTGCTAGACTAATGTACTTATTCCAGTGTTTCACTAGTGCTTGGATGCCATCAAGGTAGAAAAGTTTCTCCTGAAGTTATTCCTGCTTAATTCCTGTAATGTGCAAGTGGTGTTTGTAAAATGATCGTGTGTACAGTTCCCACAGACAGATGTGTCTCCTCCCCAAGTTGACGACAAGATACCCATAGATTTTCAAGGTTTAAGCGTTCTGTAACCTTCATTCAAGAGCAATTTCATCACTAGTCCCAGTTTGACTTGAACGACCCTCATAGCTATGATGATATTAAAGCGGGAAATGGGGGATAGATATAAGTTGCAAAAGCATGAATAATGATGCATAGATTAGTAATAAACTACCCAGAAGTAGAATTTAACAGTTGATACTAGTCTAACTTGGAACGAGCAAAGAAACCAGACCTGGTGATATCAAAGGTTAACATAGGTCATGACTTCTACAGGCAAAGGTGACACCTTCCTGGAGTCTTTATGAACTGCACTCTACTGAAACATTTTCCTGCTCCTCCTCAATCTTTATCAACACACTGTTTATTGGATTATCCAATTCAGAGATACATAGATAGATAGGCTTGATTTTTTTTTTTTTTTTATATTGATAAACTTGATTTGTTTCTTTGGAACTGAAATGATTCGATGGTAAACATCAATTTGAATAAAACAGCTTTTTAGATTGATGTTTATCTGTTGGGTCAGGGGTAGATCAGTGGTTAAGGTACTGGACTATGGTTCGGAAGGTCCAAGGTTTAAATCCCACAACTGCCAAGTGGTCTCTGTTGGGCCTTAACCCTCAACTGCTCACATGTATAATGAAATACAAATGAAAGTCGCTCTGGATAAGGGGTGTCGGCCAAATGCCTAAATGTAAATGTTTAGTATGTAGCCACTGCCTGGACGAGAGAAGAGAACCTTTAAAGCTGTAAAAAAAAATTAAAGAGTGAAATCTTGTTGTTCTTTCAAATTAAGTAAAAACCCAAGTGTTCAATTTCAATTGCACTTTATTTATAAAGTGGCATAAATACACCAAAAAATTCATTAATCCAATCATTGAGGTGTTTTTCAATAAATCCTGATAGTTAGTTAATTTACAAATTTTACAAATTTACAAAGTTACAAATTTTTACAAATATAAAAGTTGTGATTGTGCAAGTACAGTAGTGGCCAAAACTGTTTTCACATTTTTATTATAATGATAATCAAGATAATATTTTTTTATTTGAATACAATGAAATTCCTACATAACAACCAATAGTCAAAACTATAATCAAAAGTATGAGGTCCGAAGTGGAAAAAGACATCTGCAGTACACTGGTGTCACTTTCTTAGGGATTGCCTGCTTGCTTGCTTGCTTACTGAGGAACATTAATTAAACCAGCTTCACTAAAGCAGGCTGTTTATTGTGAAAAAGCCTCAAATGTTCAGTTTCCTGAAGTTTATTGCTCTTATTTGCCCCCTAGTGGAACAACAGAAATTCATCCCTTTATTTCTATTTACAATACCTCAATTAGAGCCCATGAAATGATTAAAATTTTAAACACAGATTTGAAATGTATTCGGTGAGCCGGATTGGAGCGTGTGTCAGGCCAGTCTCAGGCTGACACCTTTGACTTTGGTATCAGTATCACACAGACACCTTTAATATTTTAACGGTACTTTAGTTCGCGTACCGTTCAAACCGCTCCACAAATGATGCTATCGCTCATCATCTTCATACATCTCTCACACACCTGGACAATAGAAGGGGGAATTATGTTAAAATGCTCTTCATCGACTACAGCTCAGCATTTAATACCATAATTCCCTCCACACTCACCACCAAGCTGGAGCACCTGGGACTCAGCTCATTTTTGTGTTAGTGGATCTCCAACTTCCTAACTGACAGACCACAGGCTGTAAGGATGGGCGGTCATGTCTCTGCCTCCATCACTCTCAGCACTGGAGCACCACAGGGCTGTGTTCTGAGCCCTCTACTGTACTCTCTGTACACACACGACTGCGTAGCCTCTACTAACTCCACCACCATCATCAAGTTTGCTGATGACACTGTCGTGGTGGGCCTGATCACTGACAATGATGAGACGGCCTACCTGAAAGATAGGGAATCTGGAGCACTGGTGCCAGAGGAACTATCTCCTTCTAAACGTCAGCACGACGAAGGAGTTGGTAGTAGACTTTAGCACAAAGCAGGAGAGGAACTACCAGACCCCTGTCATCAACAACAGCCCATTGGAGAGAGTAGACAGTTTCAGATACCTCGGTGTCCACATCAAGCAGGACCTGTCATGGTCCTGTCACATCAACATCGTGGTGAAGAAGGCCCGACAGCGTCTCTACCACCTCAGGCGCTTGAGAGACTTTAGACTGCCCTAGACGAGCTCTACAGAGGGTTGTGCGATCAGCTGAGCGCATCATCCGCACTGAGCTCCCTGACCTGCACTCGATCTACAGCAAGCGGTGCTGGACCAAGGAGCAAGGTTTTCTCTGTTGAGGTCAGAAAAGCGATTCCGCTCCCTGAAGACCAATACAGAGAGACTGAGGAGGAGCTTCTACCCGCAGGCGATACGGTCTCTCAACCAGCTCACCAAACAGTACTGACTGACTCACTTTACACACCCACACTCATGCTTCTTGCACTCTCTCTGGACTCTTGGGACAATAATTGCACACCCTTCACACTATTTCTATCACTATTTATTCTATAGCACAAGTCACTTTAAGTACAAAACACTTAAAGTACTCATACTTGCACACCCCCTGGACATCTCTATTTATATTCCATATTTTTCCATACTGTACACCTAGGTTCACCTAGGCTTTATTATAGTTCTTATATCAGATATATATTTTCTTCTACATTTGCACCCAGGTTTTCTTATTCTCTTATATTTTTTATATTTTTATTTTCTTATATTTTTCTTATTGTATATTTTTACTGTACATATATTTTATTATTTTATTCTTAGTTAAATCTATTTCTACGTTCTTTGTTATATTCTTTTCGTGTAAATAGTCTTAAATAGTTTTTATTCTAAGGTCACGGGCAGTCGCCTAAGCATTTCACTGCATATCGTACTGTGTATGACTGTGTATGTGACAAATAAAAATTTGAATTTGAATTTACATACTTTTTCCTGGAAAAGACCTGTGTTGACATTAATTAAAAATGAAAGCTTAAATCTCAAAGAGGATCTCATTAGGAGAGATGCTACTTTTGACCTGTTGTCTGATGAAGCGAAAATGCTTTGAGTAATGTTTGTGTGTATGTGCTTGTGTTATATAGGATCCTGAACAGTACAATGTTTGAGAGCTGGGAGATCATTGGGCCGTACACCTCATGGTGGGTCTTTAACAGTCTGCTGCTGGTGCTGCAGGTGCTGCACATCATCTGGTCCTACCTCATAGTACGCTTAGCCCTCAAAGCCATCATGAGAGGAAAGGTAAGCTACTGTTCTGATGAGAGGGCGCTCATTGATATTTATAGCTTGTAGCTCTAGTTACATTGTTTAGGAAGTACAGTTACATCATTAATACATGTAGTATGTTTTTCACATTATTATTATGTGGGTGGGTGGGGTATTCCTGGGATTTTAATGTATTGTATAATTATCCCATCTTGATATAGTGTAATAGTAGTAATGATTTTAATTATTCTGTACTTTATAAAATATCTAATTCTTTAATGTTCTGCTCAACTTTTTGGTATAAAACATTTGAGTCACTATATGTTATACGCTCTAAATCTAGTGGATTAAGTGGCAAAAACATTTGTCCTGTATATACACAAACATATTTAGCATTTTACCATTAAATTTTTTTAAATCTAGTGATACTTGACATCTCAACCATTTGGAAGAGGCTCATATTGGAGTGTGTTATGTGTTGAATGTTGAATGTATGATGTTAAATGTTTATATGCATTGAGTCTAGAATCATTGTTATTGGTTTACCATAATCTTATAGTGTGCAATCAGACCCGATGAAAACTATGCCATCCACCATTTTTTACTGCCGATCTGTCTATAATTTTACAATGCCAGACAATTGTTGTGCAGGGGGAATGTGAAGGCAGTTTTATCAGTTTCCCACTGACTAAAAGAAAAGAGATTTGTAGTTATCAGCCATCCAGCGGGGAAACAAAGCTAATCAGTGATCACTGGTGCTAGTGTAGTGACCATATTATCTTAGGTACATGAATCATGAACTTAACTGTAACTCAATAAATATATACGATTAACCTGTGTAATGTTTGCTCATTTAGAGTCCATGCAGGGGTTAAATTAAGGACTGTCGTTAGGTATTGTACTGGCTGTCGCTATTAAGCAGCTCATGGTATTGAGTTAGCATTTGTTATATTTGTAATGTTGAATTGCTGTTTCCTCAAAGCTTGAATTAGATAGATTTAGAAATGTTTAATTGCGCCACTTTTTTTTATCATACATGCAATACAGCTAAAAACACTGGCACAAGAGCACACACAGCGACCAGAGAGCAAAGTGATGTGAATAGCAAGTTAGGAACAAAAAAGAGGTCCGAAACTCTAGTGATCAATAACAGCATGTAAACTATGTTGATATTCTGCGTCGATATTTTGCATAGTGTTTTGATTTTAATAAATCTTAATTTAAGATTAAGTCGTACTTTATGAGAAAGCTGTGAATGTCATCATAATGTAAATCTGATTGCACGGTCCTTGAAAGTGGTTATACTTAAATTTCTCCACATTGACCTTTTATCTCTGGTCATGTGTGGGGGTAAATTAAGCCAGCAGTTTATCATTATTTACATCAAGGCTGTGTTATCTCTGGAATAAATAATTGCCAGATAAAATTGTGAATGTTCTGATTGTGGATCACGTGATTGCAGAGAATACTAGATCAGTTTGGCAATATTGGACATGGTGAAATGCTCTTGCATTTAACCCTTGCAGTAAGGCGTCCTCTGCCTGGCGGTTCTGTTATCTTTTCTCCAAAATCTGTACCTTTTTTCACACTCTTGTCTTTCACCTGTTACCTCCCTCCACTGCAGAACCGGCTTCTCTCTTTCCCCCTCTCCTCTTGGCTGGAAGGCAGCTCCTGTCTTTCTGTCACTCTTTCCTGATTGAGATCTCTGCCTTTTTCTCTGCTTAAACCTCGCTTGCTGTTCTCATCTAGTAGACCCTGTTCTCTCCTTCCTCAGCAGTAAGTGTGCCTCCTCTTCCACTCACTCTCCTTAATGAGATAGTGCAGTCATATGTCAGTCCAGCGTTTTATAAAGGTTCTCACTCACTCACTCACTAATCATCTATACTGCTTAATCCTGTATTCAGGGTCACGGGGGGCCTGGAGCCTATCCCAGGAGACAGGGCACATGGCAGGGTACACCATGGACAGGGTGCCAATCCATCGCAGGGCACAGACACACACATACACTCATTCACACACTACGGGCAATTTGGGAACGCCGATTAGCCTAACTTACATGTCTTTGGAATGTGGGAGGAAACCGGAGTACCCGGAAGAAATCCACCAATTTACTGGAGTCTAAGCAGAGTGAGATCTTGCCAAGACGATGACTATCAAAACTCCTAGAGTTGAGCTTCGGAACTGCTCTTCAGAAAACCTGAATGAGGTCTCAGAGAATTAGTCCAGTTGCCTGCACCCAGACGTCCTCACGTAACATTAATGCCTGCGCTCACTTACACTCTTGTACCTGAACGTGCACAAATCCAGACAGCAATGGATTTGTTGAATCTATTGAAATGCCTTTCCAGAAGGGTGGAGCGTCTTACATCAGCAGAAGCAGGGGCTAAATCTGGAAAAAGGAGGTTTAAAAGGTGCACAGGTGTTATGCACTGGTGTCCACATACTTTTGGCCTTTTGCAGGCTTTTGGTGATGTACCACCAAAATGTGTGTGCCTAATAATCAAATCAGTACACGCTGATCATTCACACTAGGACAAAAGACGTTACATACTGTAAATTCTTGTCTAACATACTGTATATATCCATGCCTGTATGTTTATGACAAAAATAAATTAGTTAAAAAGTTAATGCTTTGCCATTCTTCTCTTTGTACCAGGTATCCAAAGACGTGCGTAGCGATATCGAAAGCAGCTCAGAGGAAGAGGCCGAAACCACTTCCACCATCACAGCTCCAACCAAACGGGAAAACGGCACCAACGGCCATTTCACCGCCAAGGCTTGGACCCGCAAAGACGACAGCTGGTGACACGGCGGCGGTTCACAAGCCGTTCGCGAGAACTGTTATTCCTGTAGCGTCTTATTTTTTGACTCCTCCGTCCATTTCCTGACCAAACTGTACTATACACACATTCCCCAGTTTTTACACACATTGTGTTGACATTGTGTCGACCATGATGATGAAGTGCTGAGTCATGTTGGCTGTATGGACACTGACGAGTTAGTTAGCTTGTTTCAGAAGCAGAAGTGTGATCACGTTTTTCTAAATCTTTATCTTTTCGTTTGTTATTTCTTTTTATTCAGTCTTCATGTCTGATGTACTTTTTTTTTTCACCATTCAGTTACGGTACTTATGTTTTGTCTTTAGCCTGTTCTGTTTTTTGTCACTTTGATTGATTTTAGTTGGAGAGAAAATAAGTTTATTAAAAAAGATGAATTGATCTGTTCACACTGAGAGATGATTCGGTACTCCGTTATGTCATATGAAAAATGAGACGCAGTTGCCATGGCAGTAAATAATGCATCTTATCTTGGTGCAGAAGAAAAAAAAATTGTCTGGTGTCTATTGGGACTCATGCTTACTCCTCACTGTTGAACCAAAAGTCCAGGGGGTAAAGCGTAACCAGATCCAGCACCTCCAACAACCCTAAATTTTAAATACGACACACAACTGAAACACACTGCATTCTCTCTCCACACGGTTAAGAGCTTCTGAATCATGTCCACTGGTATAGCCAGGGATACTTGCGTATGTCAATAATGCCACACCTACTTGCTTTAGAGAACAGTATGATTTACTTTACTTTATAGACAAAAGGAAAGAAATGTTGTTTACACTGTCTAAACAAGCTCAAATATCTTAAATCTACCCAAATGGTTTACTGTGTTTTTTTTTTTTGTTTGTTTTTGTTTTTTATAATAAGGTTGCAATAAACCAAACAAGATTATTGAATTTATTCCTACACTATTATTAGCGGATACTTTTGCTATATTTTAAGCAATCATTTTTAAGGAAAGGAAAAAAAAGTACAATTATTTGCCTGTAAAACAGGACAATTGAAAACTTTAAAAAAAATAGTCAAATATGGCTAGAAATTGGCTTAATGTTATATTTGGTGTATTCTAATCTTATAAGAAGTATATAAATTTGAAACGATTTATGATATTTTACAAGGAGTGTTCAAATCAGAACCAGGACTTTCTTGTGCATGAAGGTGGACAACTTAATGACATTTATTTGGAAACTTTTCCACATGTTTGGGCCATTAAAGGAGTTCCTGGGAGGCCAGCATTTGAGACATGAAGCATGCAGTCTGATCATGGCTCCAGCGTACTTTGAAAACGTTCTACCTTGATGGTATAAGCCCTAATTAAACACTGTGATGAGTTCCTTAATGTAGCAGAAGATTATATAGCGATATAAGGGTATATTTTACTCTCGTAACTGTGTTCTGTTCTTCTGCACAATTAAAAGTCCCAGTTTAACTTGAGCACCCCTTGTATTTGCTGGGATCATTTTTTTTTTCTCTCTATGTGTGTGTAGCTGAACATCAATATTGTACAGGAAACCTTTTGGGTATCATTCAATGCCATAATTGAAGGTATTGTACCACAAGGTAGGAGGTTGTGTGTATTTATGAACAGATATATGGGTGAGAGACTTTGACTGCTTGTTAGATCCAGACACCAAACATGTCTCAGCTGATCCATGGCATTTGATTTCTGTTGATGTTTTAAAGCTGCCTGCATGCTGTATTTTTTCAAATTGAGAATTTTGTATTTAACAAAGCTGTGCATTTGACATAAATTAAATTAGAAAAATATCAGTGAGCAAGATGTTAGAAATGCATTGACTGACTGTTTGCAGGTCAACACTGATGATTGCAACTAGTGCACGATCAATGTTTTATATCGCTAAATTAATATTCGACGTGAGTATCATGTGATGTGATGTCAACAACCTGGCGTGAAAGATGTAAAATAGCCATCAACTGAAAATTATTTAAAGCTGTCTATGCAATACAAATTGAACTTGCACAACTGTACAAGTACTCGATTATAATCAATTCATTTTTTGAGGGTGGAAAAAAAGGAAACACTGATAACCCTTTTTTTATTTTTTTTTTATGAATAAGCAACATAAACTGGTGAACTGTTTCTTCCACTTGACATTTCCACTATATTACATTTGACATAAACAAAGTTTAAAAAATATAAAGCATTTTTACGCTGCAGTTAAATATAGATTCGCCATGCATATCGGACGAGATCTCATCATCCGAATGTGCTTGCCTAAAGGCAGAAGCGAGACAGGTGTTCCTGTATGTTGATAACAGATGATCAGTCTTTGACTGTCTCATGGTCAGTGATCTGATTCTCTGCGGCAAGTTGGAGCTGCTTCTGTCTCTGCCAGTAGCGGTAGCCGCGCATGGTGCACAGGTAGCCTCCGTACAGAGTCAGCAGCATCATGGATCCGGAGAAGACGCGGTATCCAACGTCAGCCAATCGCTTCGAAGTCAGCATGAGGAACTCGCTGAAATGGAAAGAAAACGGCTTTGGAGTTATGGCACAGGTTTCTAGAGATGTGCCTTCCTCTTCCAATTAATCAAATCATGCTTGATCCCAAGTAGGACAGGTCATCTAATCTGGTTAAAGCTACCCTAAATACAAGTCAACGTTTACTACAAATTATTGCTCCTGCAATGCTCCTAGACCCTGATGTTGATAGATTTTACATAAATTCATGAACAAATGTATTGTATAGAGAGTCAGTTAATTTAGAGGAAGAAACCAGCATCAAGTGAATGTAAGATGTCTGACAATCTGCTACAAGGAGTAAAGCCGTATACTGGCCATATATTATTTTCTACATTATATACCAACATTATAGATTGCAAAACATTTTTTAAAATTATTTATAACAAATATTAAATAATGTATGAGCTGTTCTTGAATAGTTCTTACAAGAACAGTATTGTCAATTGCATTTGCAAAATCCATCAAGCACCATGAAGAAACTGGCTCTCATTAAGACCTTCCCAGGAAAGCAAGACCAAAGCCTACCTCTGCTGCAGAGTTGTTCATTTAGAGTTACTAGCCTCAGAAGAAACCAATTTACACCACCACAGATTATTATGTAGCAGACACATCTCAATATCACCTGTTCAAAGATTATCGCATATCGTGTTTTTATAATGTAAGAAGAAATAAAAAATCAGGAAAGATCATGCATATAAAATAAGCAATATAAAAATATACATTTATATGAAAAAAAAACATATGCAATAAGCATTTATACAAGAAAATATTTTTCATATACCACATTTTTTAAAATATTGCTTATTTTATAATCAGATTTGTTTGGTCTAATTTATGTGCAAATCATAAATCTATGAATTTAGGTTCTAATATAATATTTGATAGATATTATGTAGGGGGAGGGGGGACATTTTATTGCATAACACCGGCTTGGGACCATAGAGTTTAAGCATTGGGTGGGACTCTAACCTGGGCCTTCCACATAGTAGTTAAAATTGGGATTACTGACTGTGTAAAAACCTCAATCTGAGATGGTGGTGCAGTCCTCTTACAAAAGAATAAACTTCAACCTTTTGAAATGGGAATATGAACAGCTTGGCAGACATACATTAGGTTCGCTGTAAACCAGGACACGCCCCTATGGGTGTGGCTTAATCAGTTCGAGCGCGTGATTGGGTAAACACAAGACAAGTACAGGTCCATCAAAACATTTTAATAATTTGGTAGCGATTATTAAATAAAACGGTTATCAATCTATTTAAAAAGGAGAGTATTTCTAAAACGATTTCCCCTTATTATTCGTATTAGTTTCCGAAAGGTCTGCTTTTAGAAAGAAAGAAAAAACAATATTTAATGTCACACATCTGCTATCCTGGAGAGTAAAGCATGCACGAGACGTAGTTTAAATTAGCCAACAAGCACATATTTTATATTAACTCTTATTTTGTCTAGTTTTCCCACAAACCAAAATAATACATTTTAAATAAATACTTACCCGTTTATTTCTTAGATTTAACTCTTATGGGATGGTTAAATCAACGCCTTTAGGAAAGCTCAATGTCAGTCAGTTACTCCTCCTGCTCTACATTACTTCCGGATTACACTACGGAGAACCAAAACGGCCAAACACGACCAACGCGTTTTATAAATTCGTATAAAGAAATACATTTTCTGTTGTTCAGCTTTAAATTAAGAAATTTAAACACAGACAATAAAATTGTATCGATTGGTTGATAATGACTCTTTTAATTGTTATTTTATATTAACACCTTTAAAGCCATAACCAAGCCGTATTTTGAAAATAATAAAAATGGCGGCGCCCGGTAATAAACAAACGTGTTCAGAGCCCGGAGAGGAGAAAGAGGATCCTGGTGCGGCTCCGTACGGGAACTTTATTAATTATTACACGTTTAATCCGCCTGAGAATCGCCTGAGATTGATCCCGAGCACGCTGCTGGAGGATGTGCGGTATCAGCGGGACACAGACGCCGTGCTGCTGCTGCTGGATGTGGGCTGCAACTCCGGGGTGAGAGAGTCGACCTGATCAGCTCAAATAGCCATATCATTATTAAATCAAAGTGTTAATGGCTTACTTGTTACGAATGATGTTTTAAATTATTAAATAATCGCTTTAATTAACATTATCCGCCTTGACACTTTCCATCATTTGCTCGCTGATCTTCGAGAGGAGAAGACACTTAGACCCTGCTCAACCTAAAGAGAGCAATGCAGCCGAGCTTTAGTTACCCTACTTTACTTTAGTATGTTAAAGCTGAGGCAGCACGAGGTTTCCACCAGGGCGGTTCCGGAGCTGGTGCCCAATTTCGAACCAGTTCTCATTTTGAGCTATTGAAGGAGTTCCAGTGAGGCCAGCATTTCAGAGGTGAAGTAAGCTGTCCAACAAGAAAGCTTTCTACCTTGATGGTATCCAAGCACTAGTGAAACACTGGGATGAGTGCATTAGTGTAACAGGGGATTATATAGAGGAAATAAAGGACTTTCATAACTGTTTTTTTTTTTTTGTTGTTGTTGTTATTCTGTACAAACAAAAGTCCTGGTTTGACTTGAACACCCCTTTTCTTTTTTTGCCTATGGATCCAGTCTTTTGGGCCACCTTGTATATACATAAAATTGTATACATTTATTAAAGCATATGACAAACTGCCATGATTAATTTTTTGTTCACTTTTCTCTGTTGTTGCTCTTTACCAGGACTTATCTATTGCACTGTACAGACATCTTCTTCAAGATCAGGCACCCAGAAGTGATTCTTCTAAAAATATTCAACTACTTGGATTTGACCTAGACCAGGACTTAATCATTCGCGCTCAAAACTCGAACCCATTCCCTGAAAACATTGAGTTCATCCCTCTTGATATCACCAGGGAGGAGAGTCACGCTGAGCTCACCTCCTATCTGCAGAAGTTTGGACGCAGTCGCTTTGACCTGTGTTCGTGTTTTGCTGTGACGATGTGGGTCCACCTGAACCACGGAGATGCTGCCTTATTAGCTTTCCTCTCACGGATCGCCTCTTTGTGCGAGTGCTTGTTGTTAGAGGCGCAGCCGTGGAAATGTTACCGCTCGGCTGCTCGGCGGTTACGGAAACTTGGGCGCAGCAACTTTGACCACTTTAAGACTCTGGAGATCCGTGGGGATATGACAGCTCATGCTAAAGAACATTTAGAAAAGCAATGTGGAATGGAGCTGGTGCGGAGTTTCGGGAGTACAGCGTGGGACCGGAGCCTTTTGTTGTTCAAGAGGCGATGATGTGACTGATGAGGGTTAATGAGCATGTAACTACTTGTATCTCATTATAACCTGTTATTGTGTCAAGACAGTACTTTGAAGGGAATCATTGTAGAATCAGTTTAATTATTCAGTTGTTATAAATTTGATCCCTTTTTTGTGCCAATTCATGTATTTCCACAGTGACTTTTGTAGATATTAAATATATGATAGAAATGCACCGGTCAATCAGCCAGTGACCAAAATTGGCTTGTTTTGAGCTTGATCAGCCATGACTGATCAACCTCAGATAGAAATGAATTGGAAGCTTCCAGAAATTGCAAAAGAATTGCATTTCTATGGTGTTACATTATCAAAAGGTGTGTGCATTAAAAAGCCTCGGTCAGCCTTTGGCTTCAAACTCTGTGAGCAAATTAGTATCAAACCCACACATTACGCACATATACATCAGTCTCAACACACCCCAAGTACTAATTAGTCTTGAAACAAGAACCTGCATGCTCGCAGCCGCTCGACATGCGCTCGAGGCATTTGAGGAAGTAAAATGTCACTGTTTCTTTTATAATCCTACAGACGGTACACTCTAAACATTTGCATCCCATGTGGTAGGAGTGAATTATTGGCTAAGTTTATTTAGAAATAATTATGGCGGATAAAAGAGTAAAAATTTACCCTACCCTTAACTTATTTAAAGTTAAACTTTTAAATCTTGTATTTGAAGTTAGTTTGTATTGTTTGAATGCTGCATTAGTTTTTATGTAAGAAAACTAATATAAGGAATGGGCTGCATTTAAATACTCAGGTCCAATTCAGTTTTGAAGCTGTTCAATAAGCCTAAGGTAAAAAAAAAAAAAAAAAAATTAATAAATAAATAAAAAAGGGGAGGGGTGTATTATTAAATCAGAATATTTACATATCAAAATAAATTTTAAATGAATTGAAATTATGTTTGTACTGGAGCGAGTGTGTGGAATTTAATTTACAGTTAAAGAAGCTTGTGTGTGACTAGAAGCCTCTGTTTTAACTCACTCAGGGCTTCAAGTGAATGGTTCTCCATCAGGGGGAGCTCTTACTCAATTTGTGCTTCTGTGCTTATTTGAAAAATGAGGAAACAAGTACAGAGAAGTAACAAATTAAAGTTAAAACTGTATAAAGTGTCTTGGTAAAATTAACTACCTCGATGAGCTGTCAGAAAAGCTTCAGAACACATTGGTACAGATTTTACAAGTCACAGAACAGTACTGGAGCACCTGTGTTTTATTTTTTTAAATACTATTTTGCTCTGAAATCTCTCATAGTTGGTCAAATAGGTTAAGTTGTAGTGATTGTGAAGACCATAGTGTAACACCCATCTCTTTGTGGGCGGTAAAGCTAGGCTGTTATTATGGACATAGGATAGGCAAGTAGTGTGAAAAAATTATTAAATTAATTTCCCGCATGTGGCACTGTTGCCCCGTACCTCTATGTTTAGGGGTTTGAATTTTACCTCAGGTCTGTGTGTGTGTTTTCCCCATGCTTGATGAGTTTCTTCTGAGTGTTCCAGTTTCCTCCAACAGTTGAAAGACATTCAATATACGGTGAATGGTATTTCTAAATTGCACCTGGTGTGTGTGTGTGTGTGTGTATGTATACATATATATGTATGTATATACACCTGTTCTCTGCGATGGGTTGGCACTCGAGTTACTGTACCCTTGAGTTAAACAGGATAAGCAGTAGACAGAAATAGATGGATGAATGATTTCCGTTGTAATTTAGCTGAAAAGTCTAGAACTTGTTTAATGGGAAGAGGCTACCCATGACATAGACACAGGGTGACAGAAAAGGCATGAAAATGAACACAAGGAGGTATAAAAACCGTATACTGAATACTGGGGTTAAAAACAAATGTGATTTGAAACTAGATTTTTACAGTAACAATGTATTTTATAGTTAATATCAGAGGGTGGCTTACGCTTATGACACTTATGAGTGCCAGGTTCCCGGGTCGACCCAGGGTTCAGGTCACTGTCTGTGGACGTACTCCTTTTATCTCCAGTTTCCTCCCACTTGCACATGCAGGTATTAAAGCTACACTCACATTACAAGCCATGTTGTTCAATTTAGTTTTTCTGGGCAGATTGGATTCACATTCATAATTACAAGTGGCTTTTACTTGACTCTAATGTGGATCTGTCTGTCCTCTGATACAGTACATAAAACATCACAAAAACAATGTGTAAACACATTGGATGCGGTTTCAGCGAAAGTATGATTGGGATTTTACTGTGGAGGATAACAAGGAGTTAGCTGGCAGTATTTTTTGCAATCCAGAAGAAGGAAGCGAGCCAGATGCCTTACTTTAGCTGTTTTAGCAGTTATTGCTAGCACTGCTATTAGATCTGTGCATTCAGACTACCTATTAAATCAGATCTGTGTCCTGTTAGGGTAAAAAAGTTGGTTGTGAGTCACTTCAGGTGGGTATTGTATAACGTAGCATATGTCACAACACAAGGTGTGAATAAGAGTCTGCATGTGTGTGAGTCCCATTCAGGCTGAATTCCTGCATCACACTCACACAACTACAAACATTAAGAAAAAAATTAGACACCAGATATCTTGGCTGATCTAAATAAGTGAAAAATCAGTTCCTTTAATGTCACATAATGCAATTTCATGCTAATGCCTTTACATACAGTAGCATTATGAGCAAATGCTTAGATGCAGTTGTGGATAAGGTCTTGTGTTTTTGTAAATAAAAAATCTCAAATTAGACAATATGAGATTTAATGAAAAGACAGATTAAATAATAATAAAAAGATCTACTTATGTACGTACATTTAACAATGTTTTCCATAACTCTTTATTCAGTACTGTATTATATCAGGTCTAAGAGACCTTTATTGATACAGAACATGCATATAGATATCATTCCTATTACATCATTTCTTCTACCATAAAATGATCCTACATTTAGTGTTACAAAAGTTTCTTGAAGCTATTTGATATCATATTTCATACTGAGACATCAGTGAGTGCTGAATCTGGTGTTGTCTCGAACCTCCGTGGTTTTGATTAGTAGTTTAGGGGGTGGAGAGCTGACCTGCTGGTAGCCGTTCATTCCCTTGGAGCCTAGAATAAAAAAAGACATACTTATGTTTTATGTCCAAAAAAGTTACACAGTTCTCCGTTTTTCTTTTTAGTTCTGCAATAACGCTATAAGGCTGCTGTTGCTGATTTGTATATGGGAAGGTTCTAGCCTCGGGTTTGGAGACATGCAAACACACTCACCTCAAAAGTTCTTTAGTGATCTCAAAGCAACTTGTTTATGTGGTTTCAGACTCTGTATGACAAACTGTTATCTATAAAATGAACAAAAGGACATTGTAGAGCTGAAAATACAAGCGCTAATCATTTTGAAATGGCACATACAGTACGTGTTTTTACTTGTATCTTATTAACGTTCGTGTAGAAATCTTATTACTGAGCCAAACATCTTTTGAGGTGATTATGTCTAAAGCTACACAGTGATGAAAAAAAAAAAACCAAGTGTTGGTTCACATCTGCACTTTTTCAAGTTTGGCTAAGGGAAAGAAAGGTTAAAATTGTTGTAACGTAATTTTGAAAAATTCGATCTCGGATTAGCTCAGTGGCATTATGAGAAGCATCATAGGTGTGTTAGCTGAACTTTGGAATGCATTTTTGCACGGAACGAGGGTTGTTGAATTTGGCCACAATTACTTACAATGTCCTTGTGTTCTCGATGACAAACGTCACAGTTGGTGTGCTAAGTTGGAAAACAACGACCTATTTAAGACTTGAAAAAACCCAAACTATGCCTTTAATACCTTTAATTTTTAGTAAAAAAAAAAAAAAAAAAGAAAATTATTTCTTTTATAGTTATGCTTCTAAGCTTGATACTCACTATAGCTTTGCATGGATTGAATGTTGACAATGCTGTGCTGTCCAATTCTGTCCTCCTCGCCCTCCAGCAGCTTCCTATAAGTGGCAATTTCGATGTCCAGTGCCAGCTTGACATTCAAGAGCTCCTGGTACTCCCGCAGCTGGCGTGCCATGTCCTGCTTGGCTCTCTGCAGCGCCTCCTCAAGGTCTCTGATACGAGCTTTGGCCTCCTTCACAGTCAGCTCACCACGTTCCTCTGCTTCAGCGATCTGGTTCTCCATGTTAGTGCGCTGGGAGTGAGAGTGTTTTCTAGTTAAGTCTTACAATTATTGGACACTTTTTAATGGTCAACTATTTTAAAATATATATGTGTGTACAATATATATAATTTTTTGGATTTCACCTAGTAGGTTTCACCATGAAAATATACATGAATATACTAAATATACATGAATGAATGATTTCCATTTATTTATACATGAGAATATTTTACCATTCTCATGTTCAGCTTAGTTAGGAGGCTTAAAAATGTTTTGTTCCCATGTCTGCTCCATTGTTCAGTAATGGCATTTCAATACCATATTCTAAAAAAATTTATGCATATTCTAAAAAATTACTTAATTCATTTATAGAAACATGTAAACATCATCTAGTAAGCCAGTGCCACATGGTATGTGTTTGACCAGACTTCTTACTAAGATTATTTCCCCTCTAATTGTTTATTTATTAGTCATTCATTATTTATGTATTTTGTACCTGGGCCTTGATGGACTCGATTTCGCTCTGCAGACGGCTGATCATGCGGTTCAGCTCGGCGATCTCGGCCTTTGTGGTCCTCAGCTCGTTTCCATACTGTGTAGCCTGGTTGGCCATCTGGTCATACTGGAGAGAGTATACAAACACATGCCAAAGATCCCCAGTGTATGTCGCACTAACTGAACATTAATTGGCATAATCATGTTAAAATATTTTACTTAGTAAAATATAAAGGAATTCATTAAGACGAATGAAAGCCTCCACCCAGATTAACGAATATACAGTATGTTTCAGTGCCATCGACTTATGTTGAGATAATAATTAAGTGTCTTATGTTCTAGTATATAATTCTTGCATGATTCATATGATTCTCAAAGAGTCCACTACCTTAGACTTGTACCAAGCCTCAGCTTCCTCGCGACTCTTGGCTGCGATCTCCTCATACTGAACCTTGACCTCAGCCACAATCTGGTCCATGTTGAGGTTGCGTGAGTTGTCCATCTGCACTACGACGGAGGTGTCCTTGATGCTCGCCTGCATCTCACGCAGCTCCTGTATCAACAAGGGAAAAAATGCTAGCGACCTACTTAAGTTACATCCACTTCCACTATATCTACTATATTTATATCTATAATACTGTATATACACTATACACAGTTTTTTTTTCTAGACAAGTAAAGTAATCCAAAGAAAAGTCTTTATGTTTCAATTCACTCGAATCTGTTTTATTTGTATAGTTGTTTTAAGATTAATGTTATAAAGCAGCAGTACAGATATCTAGATCCACACCTACTGCATAAGCCTAAGTAGTAAACCGGAGACGGCAGTGTTACCTCATCGTAAATAGTCTTGAGGAAGTTGATCTCATCAGTCAGAGCGCCCACTTTGTCTTCCAGATCAGCCTTCACCAGGTATGCAGAGTCCACATCCTACAAACAATTCATTGGTCTGAAGGTCTGTTTTCAGGTTAGGAATGAAATACAGTACACGTCTCTGTGCACCGACATTGGTTTAATAGCACCTGTTCTTTTATTACATTTATTAAATCACACACCTAATACAACTCATCAGTTATTTAAACAAACGTACAAATTAATTAGAGATCAGATGTTGTTCTGCCTGGTTAGGATCAAATCCTGCAGCCCTTTCTGTTCAGCATTCCCAAAGGCATGTTGGGAGTTTGGAGAGCAAATCTGTAGACAATATACAGTATACCTGAAGAACTGGATGAAGTCGACAGTTTTAAGACCTGATGCATTAATTAAAGTAAAGGAATTTTATGACAATAATACCTATCTCAGAGCCTTTAGAAGTAGATACAGTACAATACTGTGTAAAAGTCTTGAGCCAGCACTCATTTCATGCTCCCAAAGAGCCAGCCTTTCTTGTATTTGTAATGTTGCCAAATGGAATAGTTCTCCAGACTTCCTGAAGGACATCAGGTGCAGATGATGACAGGTGATCAGGCTGGTGTTTAGTATACTAGTGGTGCTGAATGTTAGGTGGTTGGAACAGACGAGATGGGAAATGAGGTTGCTGCTGAGATTGATACATAAACAAAACTTCCCATTTATTTAATCAAGGGAACACCAGTGTGGACCATCTGATCCGCACACAACCTGGCACTGGATTTTTGTTTGTTTGTATGCTTGTTTTTACACCGGATGCCCTTTCTGATACAACCCTCCCATTTTATCCGGGTTTGGGACTGGTACTGCATCCCGCGGTTGGAGTCGGGCATTGGGTGGGAATCAAACCTGGGCCTTCCACATGGGAGGCAAGAAGAAGACTTCTGCACAGTAATGTAGTTCAACATGTTGGACAGGAAGGGGTTTGTACTTGTACTTTTTCCCACGAGGGCTATCATTATCAAAAAGCATCACTTATCACTTCTCGGAAATGTTAACTCTGTAGGGTGTGGTGACTGGAAGGCAAAAGCTACATACAGTACATTCCCCTGTCTATACAGTATTTTGTAGAAAACAAGTAGTTCTTCAGGCTTTCAACTCAAACATCCCATATTCTTCTCTTTTCTAATAAGGCTTATCCAGATTAGGTTTGTTTGCTGCACATCATTGCAAACATGCACTTATTAACTCATCACTAAAATGAATTCTGTGTAATTGTCGGTTATAAGAAAATAACTATTAAAGATACTTATTGGTCCATCACACATGTTAAATGCTAGAGTGTTGGCTGTTGTAACAAGGCTAGCAACACTAATGAAGCAACATTATCCCTCAGGTACTTGTGTTACAGCATGTGAGAGACAAGTGACCCAGTTCAGCAACTTCTCTCCAAAGCTCCTCTCAGTTACAGTAACATTTAGGGTTCATAAAACAATGCAATCACTACTGTATGTACTTTTTGAATTGAGACAAAAATAAAAAATGTTGGAGTTAGTAAAATTAATCATTTGCATCAGAGACAACATAGCTGTGCTTGTTTTTTAATTTATGACAACAGATATGGAAATATAAGATGGTGTAATATGTTATTCTAGAAATGTCACAGGTCAATCCATGTCATGCTTTAATGAATGGTTAAGAAGTTAAGGTTTCTAGCATTGCATGTACAGCACCAGAGGCAAATGTGTCTCTTTTGATATCTCATTCTAACCCCACCCAGTGTTTCGTTAAAATATAATATACATAGGTTCAGCTTTTACAAATATTCACCTTTTTAAATCTTGGACACTTTCATTGTGCCTTTGTATCAGGCTGTTTACTTTTCTCCCTTGTCTCATTGTACTGTTGTAGCATTAGATCTAAAGCGCACAAAAGACCCTATTGTCCATATGTGTGCCCCTGAGAGGACGGTAGAGGAATCAAACCTTTTTCAAGATGACAAAATCATTCTCTAGGTTGTTTCTCTTGTTGATCTCTTCCTCGTACCTGAGTCAAAGCCAACAGAAATGGAAGGGATTACTGTACATGCAGAGCTGCAGGAGAAAAATCTTTGTTCCATAGAATATTAGGACATCATTCATATGTGTTATCTGTTTTAAAGAATCGTAATATAATTTACATTTATAAGTGAATTGCTATAAATTCCAATACTATTATTTAATATTTTGGGGAGGTTTTTTAGATGTAACACTAAGGCATTTCTAGTTCCTGGTAGAGATCCCTACTTGTGCTTGAAGTCTTCCACCAGCCCCTGCATGTTCCTCAGTTCTCCATCCAGCTTGATTTTGTCATTGTTGACCACATCTAGCTGTCTGCGCAAATTGGACATGTAGGCCTCAAACATGGGCTCAATGTTAGACCTGCCGGGGGTCTGGCTCTGCAGAACCTCCCACTTGGTCTCCAGAATCTTGTTCTGCTGCTCCAAGTACCTCACCTGTGAATGGGAAAAAGTCAAAAACGATATGAGGAAAACTTTTGGAATGTTTGCTAGAATTAGGCAAGTGGTCCAAAAATGAGATGGAAAAAAGATCTCTTTGCTAAGTTACTCCATGCAGCTGAAACAAAAAGACTCATTGTTTCTTCTGATGCCTGTTATTATCGGTAGTATCTTATAGCCTTTGCTGAAAGATAAAGTCCGGTGTGGTGCCAAACTGATCAAAGATTCATGGATTCCCAACTCAATTTACAGTTTGTATAGGTCATTAGGTGTGGATGATTGAAGCTTTAGAATGAAGTGCATATGTTATTTACTATGCTACCAGACTTGTAATGTTCTCATGATGTCTCTCAATGTGTAATATTATACATCTTCTCTTATTGAGGTTTGTCTGCTGTCCCTAAAGAAGGTTGATTTTTGGTTGAATGGGATAATTAAATGTCCTTTAGTGTATTGGTCCATAACACATGTTAAAAGGCAAGACTGGTTTCATTTATGGCTGCTGTGCCAGGGTAGTGACACTAATGGAGCAACTTTATCCCTCAGTTACTTGCATGGCAGAACTAGATGTACAAGGCATGCTCATAGATCAGCCACCTCTCTTCAGACCTAATCTCATTCTTTTTGAACACTGATCTGAGGCCAGTACTTAAAAAAACCCTTTGGCCCTGACTGGTATCAGTAAAAGTCTCTGTTTCAGCCCAGGAGGCCCCTGGGATTGGGTTGCCATTGTCCCTCAAGCGCACAAAGGTTCTCTTCATACTCTCAGGGACAGTGGTGTCTTAGGTGACTCGCTCAAGCCTGACCTGCTTTTTATCCGGTTACAGTCCAGCTTTAGAGAAAAGGGCCATGGTGCTAAAGCTCAACTATCGTTTTCATGAGCTTTCCAGCAGTGTTAAGCAAATCGCTCTTGTCTGAGAACACTTGGGCTTCTTAGATGTCTAAAACTAAGTATCCTTTTAAAATGGAATGGGGTCAACAATTTCACTCCTACTTTGGCGTCACAGACTCGAAGTACAATGCCGTCTTTGTGAAGCAGCCCTTTAAACAAGGATGTGTTGCTTCTAGTAGAAATGTCAGCAATTTAAGGCAAAGAAAGGTATTGATCAACTTGTTGACTTTACCTTATAGAACTGAATTTCATGTCCGGATCTGGCTTAATGATACATTTTACTTTCTTAGACCAATAACCCAAATCTTACCTTGTCGATGAAGGAGGCAAAGCGGTTGTTAAGAGATTTCATCTGTTCTTTTTCCTGAGTGCGAACCATCTGGATGTTTGGGTCGATCTCCAGGTTGAGGGGGGCCAGCAGGCTTTTGTTGACCGAGATGCTGGTTATGGGGGCGCCCAAGTAGGTGCTGCTGGTGCTGAAGCTGGGTGACAAACCTCCAAGGGACATTGTGCTAAAGCCTGAGCTATAGCCGCCATAGCCACCAAGCTTCCCACTGCTCCTTACAGAACTACTCGAACTGATTCTCTTGCTCCTCAGACTCATGGTGAAGAAACAATGTACCAGTGGAAGCAAGCTGAGGATGCTGTGAGAGATGCTGTGGAAGTGCAGCAAGTGACCAGAGGAGAGCTTTTAAATCCCAGGATTGGGGTGGAGTGAGTGCGATGTTGTGAAACCTGTTTCACTAGATGCGCATGCGCACACAAATGTGCTTGGACAGCCTGGTCTTTATGGATCCCCTGTCTCCAGAACAGGGAGTGCACGTACTCACCTTGTTCCACTCCACATCCGCCCACATTCTTTACACACACCCACTACTACTCCTGATACCACTGATACCTCTATCCCTCCCTCCCTCTCTCTCTCTCTCACGCTCCACTAAACTCTAACATAAGTAATATAGAAGAGCCTACATCTCAAATATCAGCAAGATATCTAGTAAGATGGTTTATTTTATGAATTAGAAAATCAAGAGCTCATGGTTGCAAATTCAAAACAAGAATGTGACCAGAATATCAAGCGGTTAGTCCAGGCACCTGTTAATCACTTTGTTGTAATTTCTGCAATTTTGGATTGAATTAATGAGTAAAAAGTGTGACGTGGAAAATACACAAATAAAGTACAGCTACACAAAAACAATACTTAAGTACAGTAGGAGCTATTTGTACTTCGTAACTTGCCACCTCTTTTTGCTACAGTGTTGTCCATAATAAACTGGCTCCTATTTGTATTTTGACAAGAGCATTTAAAACTTGAACAAAAAACAGATAACTGTGATTAACTGATGAGTTGGTAAGTTAAATTTTACTTTCTAAAGACAGTAAATAACGTATTAGCTCAGGAACGTAATTATAGGATATCTGTATGCAGAGCGTAATGCATTATTTAGTTATTTCTTGGGGATTCACAGTGGACACCTGGTTTAACCCTGAGAACTGGATACTATGACTGGTAAGTTTTCCATGTTCCCTGTGTCTATGTGCAATGAACCGATGTCCCATTAAGGGGTTTATTCCTGCCTCCTGCCCAGGCTTGGCCCAGGATTCACTATGACTAGGATAAATGAATAATTGAATTCAGGTCATGTAGGTTTAGGGTTTCGAAAATCTATGCATGTGTTTTTATATAAATAAAAGATATTTATTACGTGTCATGGACTAACCTGTGTACATGCAGTACTTTTTTTGTTTTCCTGTGGATCTCCAGTGGCCAGAAAAGTTCTGGTAATTACTATATATTAATTTATTGAATTATAAAAGTGGTTTTTTTCTCAGTATAATACTACATGTACAGTAAAATAATTGTATGTGTTCCTTTGATGTAAACTGCTTGAACGAGTCAAGTCAAACCTCTCATCAACAAGAGGTTTCTGTCTGCAGGATTACCTTTAAAAAAAATGACTTAACTTATTTATTCATTTATTCATTTGTATAAGAGTGGCATAATAATTCAGAACTTTACAGCAATTTTCATACATAAACACCCATTATTTGTGGCTCATAAAAATGGAAGAAGATAGCATAATTATAAATATAATGATTGACTTGGATGAAATGAGTGTTGGACATGACCAAGAGATGATTTGCGAGACTTTTACTGCAGCCGTCTTCTGGTTTGTGGGTCTTTCTGCTTTCTGTCTCATCTTCAATAAGTGAAAAGCATGCTCTATTGGGTTGAGAGCAGGTGACTTGGCCAGTTAAGAATATCCCAGTTTGGGGTAGCTTTCACTTGGGTAGCTTTCACTGTATGTTTTGGGCCATTATCCACCTGCAAAAGTCGTTTTGCTACTTTTATGAACAGTCACATTATCAATAAACACTGGTAATCCAGTTCTATTGTAAGCCATACATCCTTATGCCATAAAACTGACTCCACTATTTCTCCACGATTTTCTCTTCCCATCATTCTGCTGCAAGTTAATTTTGGTTTCATCATAGAATTTGGTCTGTCTGTTGTTGAGCTTTACTAGTGGTTTGCACCTTGTTGTAAAGCCTCAGTATTTACTTCATAAAGCTGTCTATTAATTCATGTGTATTCCTTTGATGTGTAACAGTCTCCTCCAACTTCTCTCATCAACTAGGGGCTTCTGCCTGCAATTCAGAAACTACAGCAATTTTCACAGACAAACACTCATTATTTGTGATGATCCATAAATAATGGAACAAGACTGCATAATTATAAACATAAGGGCTGGATGAAATTGGATGTTTTTCCTTGAGATGCTTTGCCAGGCCTTTACTGTAGCTGTCTACTATATGCCAGGCATGCCTACCTCCTCAAGAGAGTTCTTAACTTGACCAAATGTTGCGAAATTGTTGTTCTTCACCAAAAAGTAACAAAACATATATTTGTTCCCAAATGTATAGACTTGATTGGATGTGAGCAAATCTCAGGAGATCAGCAGTTTATAAAATATTAAAACACCAAATCACTGAGATCACATACAGTACTGTGCAAACATCTTGAGCCACCCATAATTACTTAATATTTTGTTTCCAAAGAGCCAGACTTTCTTGTACGTTTAATGTAGTCTTGAGAAATAGTTCTCTAGCCTTCCCAGAGGATGTTTTTGGAGGAACGGTTTGTTTGTTATGCCACATAGTGATCTATTAATCATTTATCCTAAAACAAAAAGCTATTTAAGGCACAAACCAGTGAGAAACAGGTGCAGATGATGACAGACGATCAGGCCGGTGATTAGTATACTGATGATTCTGAATGCTGAGTGGTTGGAACAGACAAGAGGGGAAATGAGGTTGCTGCTGAGGTTGTTACATCAACAAACAATTTTTCAATTGGGCACTTTGTAAACATTTATACCCATTTCTTTAATTTAATTTAATTATGTATGGCTAAAGACTTTTACATAGTAAGTAAATGTAATAACTAGTAGTGTTAATTTCAAGTTCAGTTTTATTTGTCATGTTTGTCAAATGGACTGTTTGTCATTCTTACATAACTCAAGCACCAATTAACGAATATACAGTATATAGTTCCAATGCAGGATTAAAATGCTACATACAACAGCCTATGAGTTATTATTAATTAAATAAGGCAATGTGGTTCTATTTGTTTTGCAAAAAGCTGCCACTGAAAGCTGATGTGGGATTCTGTGTGTGTGTGGGGGGGGGAATAAGTCGAGCTCCTTCATGTTAGCTTGCTTTGCGTTTTGCTGCCCTGGAATCGCTTCTGGGTCTCTTTACAGGTTTTTTCCTCAGGCTCACCTCCACTGGGTAATGATCACTAATATCCAGAGCCTAATGAACACATAAATATTTTTTTCCATAAGTAATAGAACAAATCAACTGTGACAACATCATATAAATATGTAAGTTTGGATAGATTTTCCTGCTCTTGTTGACATATAGAATGTGTTCTGCTTTTCATTATATAAAAGTGAAGCAGTTAGAAAACAGGAAGTTCTTGAACATGTCTGTGTAATAACATTTTGCACACACATACAACAGTTGTTTATAATAAGGTTAAAGTTATAAGGTTAACATTTTCTTATAGCAAGTGTAATAGTCTGGAAATGCTTAAAAATATCTTTCTTGAATATTTTTTTCAACTATTTTTAAAAGCCCTCATACATAGGGCTATAGGATTAGTAGGATAATAGGATTAATCAATGGTTAGGTTACAGTTTCCACTAGGGCATTTGGTTTTTACCTGTGATGGCATGTGAAGGTACTGTACAGCACAAACTTAATAGCACACAACTGAAAGGGAATTTATGCAGAACACCAGATGTGTTCATACGAGTTCCCGGGAGACAGTGGGAGAAACTCTTTGAGGTTGTCTGGGAAGTAAACTTACAATTTCCCTTGTGTATTGACTTCAAGCACCCTGTAGTTATTGTAATATGTTTTTAATGACCTGGTAAAGACCGCAATGGACAAAACAGGATTGAATCTTATTGATCTAAAATGATATTATATGTGTGGTGAAACTTTTCACATGGTCAAACTTTGACATTTTATGCCATAGATAGTTCTTAAAACTACAAGAACACCAAAAACCATGTGCTCCCATGTGATGTGTTCCCTTTTTTGCATGTATCTCAAACTGAAATTTCAGCATTTTAAAGCTTGTTAACTTCAAAAAGTGAAAGACTGAGACCAACACAAAGCAACAAGTGACATTAGAAAGAAAAGAATGAATAAATGAAAAATAGCACTTTACTTTTTGGTATAATAATCATGCTTTTTTTTTTTTTAGCTTGTTCATCGATTTTTATTTTTATTTTATTTTTTACTTTGAAATGTGCACTGCTCCTGTAATTTTGGTTAGTTCTGAAAAAGAAAGCACCCATAGACACCATAGTTCCTTTTCAAGAACAGTTTAATGCCAAGCCATAATTTTAAATAATAAAAGTTTGTAAAGTTTGTAATATGAACTGACAGTTATTTGATCTTACATGCTCTCTTATGCTCTTACCATTTCCACTGACAGCTTATAGGCCTCATGGAAGTTAAACGGCTTTGCTGAATTTTTCACTACTGCCTTCAACAGCTTGTCCTTGTACACCACAATCCTAAAGACATGTCCAGTTAATACAGGAATACACAGAAGGCAAAAAGGTAAGCATCAAAATCCCACCATCCCAATAGCAGCTATTGGCTTTAATATACATTAAAGATTAAAGAAAATTATAACAGATTTAAAAGAAATATGATAATTGCAAAAATGCCCTTAAACATGATAAGCACTAATTAATGCCAGGCTGGGAAAAATTTGTATGAAACCTGTCATATGTGTAGTCATTGGACAGGCTGGCTGTGGTGTCCACATCGTCCCCGATCAGCCAGTGGAAATCTTCATCAGTACGAATCCTGATTTTCTTCATCTTTTTCTTGGAGACGTACGCACCATCAGCATTAAAGTCACCCAGGAACATTATATTCTGTAAGGCATAATCTAGGTGTTTATAACATGCCATTTCAGGAATATCATCAGTATTATTAATGCTTATTCTTCATCTTGCTTAAAGAGTTTAATTTATTTACACCAGACCCACATATAATGACAATGATACTTAAATCTTATTTATGGTGCCTTTTGTATATTTCTATAATGTCAGTATAGCACATGTACAATTATACAGTATTTATTATTTAGTTATTTTGTCTAATTAATAAACCAAAATTTGCCATTTTTTATACAGGAAGGAATTAAAATTCCTGTCTATTGGATTGCAATTATATAAAAAGGAAGAAAAATTGAAACCAAAGTTTCTGACATTTATTCTGTCTGCACACTATACTAAGCAAATAAAAGCAGTCTGAGTATTGTTTTTTATGCTTTAAGTCATAGAAAAGCTCATTTCATCTTTACTGAAAAAGATGTCACATCTACACACACTCCTCTTCCTATACAGTACATGGCCTGCATTTGCATTATGTAATCTGCCTCTAATCTTTCCTGAAGCAATAAGAGCAAAAACATCACAAATGCTTTTTACCGTTTGTTTAGGGGTTTATGGGGGTCATGATTATTTTTTACCAATCTTTAGCATGGGTTAAAACTATTTAGTGATCACTTTTCCCTCCAGGACATTTAAAACACTTTACTTACTTCAGTGCGCCATTTCTTCTTGACAGCCATGCACACATCATACAGCTCATCTATTTCCTTCTGAGAGTCTTTGGGCTTTGTGTGGACTGGGATTAATACCAGGTCATTTACCACTAGAAACAGACATACCACAACAACAATAGGTTAGGACACGTTTCATTCAAATGTACACATTGTGATGTCATTATTGTGTGTAATACAAATGTTCCTCTCCTGTCAGTTCAGAAAAAAAGGATATAATATTTACCACTACATTTCAAAATTATTCAGGTAGTAAATGCAGTAACCATGCAGTTTGCGAAATGTTTAACTGGTATCAATCAATCAGCATCAATCAATCGTCTACATAAACCCTCCTGTGTGTCCTGTGCAAAGCTAAGAAAGTAAACTTTAGACTCCAAGGACAAATGAAATTGACATTTGAGTTAAATGAAACATTTTCTCGAGGAGTTTTATTCCTACCAGTGGCTTGCTTGTTATGGATCTAAATCCATATCTATTTTTTTCTCAAGCTACTTTGAGACAATGTCCATTGTTGAATGCACCATATATATTAAACTAAATTGAATGAAACATTGTAAAATTTCTGGCTAAATAGAAAGTTTTTTCTTTTCTATCTTTAACAGTTGTAAAATCTTTCAATTGTCATAATGAGTTAAATATCTAAAATGTGCTCATATTCCTATTCATACTCCTGATTTTTTAGTTACATTATTTTATATTTATTATGAGATATATTTTATTATATTTAGTTATGAGATAACTTGACACTTTCAAGTTATCTCATTACGCTTTGGTAGTCCTTTCTGAGTTATATAAAGTACACAGTGTAAATAAATTTCTTTAAAAAATTGATTTAACATGAATGTGAATACGTACTCATGTTCGATAAGCTGAAACGCAGGATGAAGGGCTCTCGTGAGAAGGCGTCCTCGTCTCCTTCCTGGTTGTCCTCATATTGGTACGTGTCGATCAGCTTGACCTGGTCTGGTCTAATAAATGAAGGCCAGAATATTAGTGCTATTAGAGGAACAGTGTATCTTCATCATAGTGTCTACATGACGGTTTTATTCATTTTAATTCATAGTTAAATGCAATGAAATAATTCTAGGCGTAATGGAAATAAAATTGATGAGTACTGTATACTGTATACATAACACAGTGTTACAAGTGGGCTTTTCCCCGCACAAGCTTCGTATCTGACTGATTAGATGTGCCTGCATAAAGTAATAACAAAATGAGCACTACAGTAAGTGGTATCTGGTAGTGTCTACACAAATTATGGTATTTTAAATGGTCTGCAGTCATGTATGGTGTGTATCAAGTAATATGTATTCAACTGAGTTTATTTTTCAAAAGGAATATTTTTCTCCCCAACTTCAAATGTATGAAATCAATAATAAGACAAATTTCTTTAGTTTTGTACTGGAACCAAAACAGCTGTCAAAAGTGTCAAGAGAAATCAGCTATGCTTGTGCTGCGCTCTTCTTCCCTGCACAAAGCTGTGAAAGGCGAGTAATACACATTCAGAGCTTACTCAAGGCTTAGTACGTGGTGTCGAACACAGGCCAAATGTTTTTAGCCTCTGGTGTTGTAATTATGCATTGATGTTATTGTGGTTCCCTTGATATTTCAGAAGTTTTACCAATTTAAAAAAAAGTATTTACCATGATACATAGCAAAATATTTCTTTGTCCTTTAACTGGCGTGCTAGTGTTAGCCAGCTAGCACACTCCTGTAGCTTCTGAAGTGTTTTTAAGCCTCACAATAGCTTGTACAACCTTTTTCATGACCGTCTAAACAATCACTTCCACATACATGATGCTGAGTGCTGATCTGCGGTACTTGTTAGCACCGTCACAGTCATGATCATTGTTTTGCAAGAGGATAATTGCGTAATGTTTTTTTGTTTAAAGTAACCATTTTTTTAAAACATAGTTTTAATTATCATATAAATTCACCTATAGAGGCATGCGACCTGCTCTTTGTAAAGTGACCGACCCAGACTGGAACTCATCTCCATGCGGTAAGGATGCTTCTTGTTAGCGCTGTTAAACAAACAAAACATAATAATAAAAAACTTGAGGTTTCTTGCTGTTATTATGCAGAATACGTTGACATTGCTGATAGATGTTGATACAGACCCTGTGCTATTCAGCTTCTGCAGGAATGTTTCCATGGCCTTTCCTTTCTTGTCCACTACTTCAAGAATCACAATTATGCTATAGCGAGACACAATCTACAAGGACATACAAAACACATACAATTTTAGATTTAAATGTAGACGTGAAGGGTTACAGATGATCCAGACACCACAGCACACCCCAAAAGGCCAAAGCTGTTTTGGTGGCACAAGGGGAACCTACACAAAGGGGTTAATGTTTGGGGTATTAATGTTATGGCCGATTGATCTATTTAGAAATTGTAATTAACCCTGTTATTATGGGTCATATTACATAATATACTTTTTACTGTACCTCCTATAAGGTCCTATCAGGTATCTGTTCAAATTTTTGCATTAGACTCATTGTAAGGATTTTTGTAGTACAGTAGTAAATTCATTTTTAGAAACTTATAAATAAATTCTGAGACTTTCTATTAAGATATTTACTGAAGAATGTATTGTAAAACTGATGATCAAATTGTCAATAGTATATTTAGCTCCTACTGAACTACTAAATAGTATGTGCAATTATAAGCCATTGGAGTTAAAACATGCATCAAATTTGACTTGGATGGTTTTCTTGGTTGTGGTTTTTCAGTAGAAATTACATGTTTTTAGGACCTCAGCTCTCTGAACAATGGACTCTTTTTCCTGTTTGGTCAGAGAAATGCCAAAAACAGAGAAAATGAGGAGGAAAAAATAACTTATTTGCCTTCAAACAGGAAAACAAATACAGATACCTTCACTTTGTTCTGAATATAGTCATCCTGTTATATACTGCCACCTATCTTTTATAACGTTTATAATTTTTGTATTTTTCCTGTTCTATCTATGTGCTCAGCGGGATCATCATTCCCAGGCATTCTTTAAAATGTTGAAATGTCAATTCTGTAAACGTCAATCAGTTTTACATCTTCATTCACAATTTTTTTTCCCCCCCGATTTTCTCCCTAATTTAGTCGTGTCCAATTCCTCCCCGTCACTAGGGGGCTCCCACATTAAGGCTACTACTACCACTCAGCCGGGAGGGCCGAAGACTATCACGTGTTTCCTCCGAACCACGTGACGCCAGCCGACCGCATCTTTTCAAACTGCTCGCTCGCGCACCCACTGCGCGAACCCGCAGACGCCCCTGATTGGCTGTAGAGCCGTGGTTAATGTGGGAGCACTATGTACCTCTCATCCCTCCCCTCTGAGAGAGCTCGGCCAATCAGCTCTCTCTAGATCTCCGGCTGCGAGAGGTTACAGCAACAATAAATTTTTATCAGAAGTCCCGCTTTGTATTAAACACCCTTCGTACATCTACCTCAGTCTGATGTAGAGTACAGATCACACCTGCCAATGACTGCACATCCTTTTCTATCTGTCCAGTATAATAGGAAATTCTGCTTTAAGGAAATTCTATTTTTATGTCATATACTAGTCGCAATAAGAACTTTGCTGCATATTGTTCTGTGTATGGTTGTGCGCATGTGACCAAAAATGTATACACTTGAATTTATTATTTATTCTAATTATTCTATTAAATGTAACTGTAACTTGAATCTAATAGTATGACTTATACTATGGAACAAATTCTGTCTATTGATATTAACAAACAATTAGTAAAAAAAAAAAAAAGAAAAGAAAAAACACCACTGAAAGTGATGTTAATGAGATTACCTTTATAAGATAACGTACTACATTTTCATCCGACAGCTTACTCAAGCCAAGGCGCTGGACATTAAAGGATGCAATCTTCATGATGTTAATCTGTAGAAAAACAGCATAACGTTTTGCTAATCTCTAATTCACAAAATAATAGTAATATACAGTACCAGTTAAAAGTTTGAATGCCCATTTGTTGTTTTTTGCTTAGTAATAATTTTTTTTTACATTCTAGAACAAACCTGGAGATTTCAAAACTATGAAATATCACATATGGAATTATGTAATTCAGTAACAACAACACCAGTCAGTTGTTATTTTAAGACATGCGGATCAGCAGTTCTGGAATAGTTCTTCCCAGAACAGTATTGTCACATGCCTCAAAAATCACTGATCAGTGAGAAATCATGTCAGATTAGAGCGGTTATGAAGGCGTTACAGAGCATGCAGTAAGTAGCAGACACATCACAATATCAACTGTTCATTGGAGGAGTTCATTGCATAGTTTTGAGCACACAGATTTAACATCATTTTAAAATGTAGAAATACTGTTACAATGTAACGTAAACAATGTAACATTGTTTTACAGTGTAGAATTTGTAGTGTGACTGATAATAATAATAATTTTCTATTCAATAAAAGCAGTAATAGCTGGAATGTATCAGTTTGGGGATTTCACAGTGACATAAATGTTGAACACAACGTCGCACAGACAACATTTTCTGTATTTCAGTAATAATGCAAATTTAAGTTGATTGGTTTTACAAATACAAAAGCTTATGTTCTCAGGAAACAGCCTTTCGTGCGAACGTGAAGCAATTCTAACCACAGTGTCACATCTTCATCTGAGAGGAAACCCAAGAGTTTCACATCTCCGCCAAGTCTATTCAGCAATAATATGATATCTAGGGGAGCTATGACCATTTAACAATCATTCAAATTAAAGGAAGTAGTTTATACTTCAATTAACATGAACCTAGGAAGTAAAACAAAAGCTTTTACTTTAAATTTGAAATGACTAAAGTTATATATTTGTATATAAGCCAGTACTCAAAGCAGAACATAATTCATTAGGAGTTACATTTTTTTAAAAAAAAGGTAAATCTTCCTTCTAAATAATCCATAGTAGATACAGAATAACAAGGTTTAAGATGAATAATAACCTGGGAGTTAACATCTACTGATGCTGTAATACATGATCTATTACAGTCTCAACCGAAATCTCACTCACCTTTATGTCTGCGTCTTCATGTGATTAGTGTGCCGGGTTACAGTGTGCGTGCAACAGACGGAGTAGAGCGAGTTGTTTACTTCCTGGAGTTGACTGGGGAGCCACAGCCAGTATGCTTTTGCATGCTTTGCATAGTGTTGCTTACTCAGCGCTCAGTAGGCGTGGACTGTAAGCTATATTTGTCTTACATAAAACGGAAAACGTGGATTTGGTATAACCTGAGGCAGTTGAAGTCATTACTGCAATCATTTGTGGTCAACCACTTCAAAGAGCTTACACTCTCATTGATCACTCAGGTTTGTTGACAGTGAAGTGACTGGTTACTTTACTTCCCAGGGAGTCTTGATGTCTGTGTTTCCTTCTGGCTCTCCCTTTTAGTTATGCTGTCATGGTTAGGCTTGAGGAGTCCCCATTGCATTCTGCACTGACTATACATTTACCTTATATATTATGTGACTGTGACCATACCTACTGTTATCTCTTCTCTTCTCTTCTCTTCTCTTCTTTCTACTTGCCTTTGTTTGTTGATCTACACTCCTGAGGCAACCCGCCTCCTGAGCTCGCGGTGATCCAGACCCTCTCTGCCCTCCGAATCTGTCTGACTCATCCTGGTGCTCTGCCTCTGGTTGGTTATATGTATCTTAACGACTGAATAATGAGAGAATTCTATCAGTTATACAATGACTTAAGTACCTACTGTAATAATAATTAACTTAAGTTTTAAAAAAAAAGGTTGTATAAAAATCAGGTTTATTAATTTGAAAATAGATTTTATTTCTGAACATTTAAGTCTTTTGTGCTTATTTGCATTATTACAGTTGTAGTTAAACCAAAATGAATGGTATAGAATACATGTAGAATGATCAAATATGAAAAGATATAAGTTTCTAAACTGTTTAAACACATGATACATTCACAGGCCAAATACATACTCTAATGATTACTTGTTCATGAACTATGGACATGAACCCCAATTTTTTTTGTTTTTTTTGTTTGTGTGTGTGTGTGTGTGTGTGTGTGTGTGTGTGTGTGTGTGTGTGTCTTTAAAATATTTCTTTACCTTCATATATACAGTACATAAAAGTATTATTTGTGGCTCTGTTCTTTTTACATTGTTTTTGTGAAAAGCACTTTAGGATTTTAAACTCGAAATAAAAGTGATAGACAGTGAAAATTCTGTCCCATCTTTGTTTTAAAAACTGAAATACGAAACTTTACAAAAACAATAACAACGTCCCACGCTGTGTTTGTACATGCCCAAATATGCTCAGGCATTGCACAAGGGAATCTTCCGAATCCGCCAGCAACTACGTTTCCCAGAATACACAACAGCCTCTAAACATGGCTGCCAATGACCTTCCTTCATGAATCCTGTCACCTGACCACACACACATACACACACACCTGCAAACAGTCAGTATGAAAGGACACTTTTGAAAAAAGTAATGCTCAGTGTACCCTTTCGCTGACTTACCAAGCCTGTTTCTGGTTGCTATTTCTAGTTTAGACAATGGCTCTCTCAGTGTTTATGGATTGTTATTTGCACAATTCAAATTCACATATTTGAACTGTAGTGTTTTTGGACTTGTTTGCCCATCAAGTTTGCCCATTGTTTTGGAATTGTTTGCCCGTTTTTCAATAAGGCCCACTAAACTCCAGTTCTATATATATACACTACAAAAGTTTGGGATAATTTTCTAACTCCATGGTCATTCCTGGTTTTTATTTCTTTCTACATAAAAGCAATATAGCATATAAAGCATATAAAGCAATGCTGAAGGTGTACAAAATACAATATGTAATAATCCCCTTTGAACAGTTACTGTTGAATGTGTCAGGCTCTGTAAAGTCTACATAACAGCTCTAATCTGAGGTTGTGTTTAACTGGTGATATTTGAGGCTGGTAACTCTAAATGAACTTCTCCTCCGCAGCAGAGGTAAGTTTTGGTCTTGCGTTCCTGGGAAGGTCTTCATGAGAGCCAGGTATATACATTTTGATATATTTTTATTTTCATGTTCTGCTTTTAATTCTATGTTTGATATATACCCTGTTTTTCATACCCATTCTTTTTATACCTTTGTTTAATTAATTTTATAACATTATATTTTATGTTTATTTTTACTTTTTAGTGGCATTCACTAGGGGACAGCAAAGAAAGAATTTCATTGTCCAGGGGGAACATGTTTCCGTACTGTGCATATGACAATAAAACTTGAAAGCTTCATCGTGGTGCTTGATGGGTTTTGCAGCTGACATTCATGTCTTAAAATAACAACTGACTGTTGTTGTTGTTACATAATTACCTAATTCCATATGTGTTATTTTATAGTTTTGAAATCCCCAGTATTGTTGTAGTATGTAGAAAATAAATCACCAAACAAAAACAAAGGAATTTGCAAGTGATTCCAAACTTTTGAGCGGTTGTGTATATTAAACATAGTCTATATTAAACCATTAATAAAACCCCCTTTCTGTTTAAAAGATGCTTTTTAAGAAGTAAATTAGCTGGTGATTATTATTATTATTATTATTATTATTATTATTATTATTATTATTATTATTATCAATAATAATTATTAACTTCCTAGCAGATCCCTAACACTGACAAACAGATAACAGTGCACAGAATTAACACATTAAATCTGTGAAAAAGGAACCAGTGACTGTAATTTAAGCTCTTTATTTTGTCATTTTAAGCTCTAAGGAATTTAAGGATTTTGGAGAATCTGCCAGAGTTCCATTAGGCTCATATCTGTTCCTGTTTTGTTAGTTTTTTTGTTTGTTCAGATAAAGCCAGATAGAGCTCTTTTTTTACTTAATTTTTTTTTACTGCCAAACAACTTTTTTTTGTATTTTCTTTATTTTCCTATTTTTATTTTCCTGCATTTTCCTGTGTTTATTTTTGTATTTGAAATTTGTAAAAAAAAAAAAAAATGTTTATAATAAACAAATAAATAAATAAATAAACAAATAAATATAATAAAGTAATAATAATAATAATAATAATAATAATAATAATAATAAATATACCACATTTGTAATTTTTTATCTAGTTTTATTTTATCTTTTTTTTTTTATCATTTTATTTATTTTCAGCAAAAGCATTCAAATGATCTTGCTGTTTCTTGCTTTGACTGGATTCTCTCTAACTTGAGTAGCATGTATAAAGTATGTCACTTATAAAGTAAGTCGTGTTTTCAGACAGTTTTACTTGTTCCTGCAACCTTGTGTGTTTCCATGTATTGTTTCGGCTTCAGGCCAGAACAGGCAAGGTGAGTTTTTCCTCTTTTTTTGTTTTTTTTCTTTTTAGCAGTATACATTCTGAACAGGTTTTGAACATGTCTGCTGTACAACACTGACACACCATGCTTAATGCTTAGGAATATGCAAAAACTATTGCCTGTTTATTGCAGCCATAGCCAAAGGTTTTGAGAATGAAACAAATATAAATTTTTATAAAGTCTGCTGCATCATTAACGTTAGCGCTCACATTCATACATTTCAAGAAGGGTGGCAAAGAGGCTTCTCTTCAGAAAAAAAGGACAAACATCAGGGACAGACTGATATTCTGGAAAAGGTACAGGAAGTGGACTGCTAAGGACTGGGGCAAAGTCATTTTCCGATTGTTTGGCACAACTGGAATAAAATAACATCCTGAGACCATTAATATGCAGGGTCACTTATAACTAAGTGGTTCTGGGAACAAAACTTTTGGGTAAATTTTGGGTCCGTGCCCAGGCTTTAATCCCATTAAGAACTTATGATCAATCAACTCAACTCAAGAGGCGGGTGGATAATTCCGACTCTAAGCACTGATTATGCAAGAATGGGCTGCCAACAGAAGTTGATTGACTGGGCGTGGCCGGGGCGAATTACAGAGGTCTTGAAAAAGAAGTGTCAACACTGCAAATATTGACTCTTTGCATAAACTTAATGTAATTGTCAATAAAAAGCCTTTGACACTTATGAAATGTAATTATGCTTCAGTATACCATAGTAACATCTGCCAAAAAGACCTAAAAACACAGCAGACTTTGTGAAAATTAATATTTGTGTCATTCTCAAAACTTTTGGTCATTACTTTAAGTATTGTGTGAAATCATGAATATAATGCGGGCCATTAATCATGGGCTCAGCCTTGATGCAATCACTCCATCATACTGAACCCTGGAGGTGTGAAAGAGCAATGCTTTTAAAGATTAATCACTGCATGCTCACTTTGTATTATTTTACTAAGAATGTATACAATGCTGCTTACTTCCTTAGAATCTTTTTTTCTCACCTGTGAGCGATTAATAAGTGACTACAGTATATAGTAGTTTCTACATTTCTAGCTGTCTAGCACATAACATTTAACATTGCAATTGACTTTAAATACAAAGGATTTCCCCATGTGGAAATTTTAAAGCTATAAAAGTAGAAAGGTAGAAACAGCACAGTTTTGTTTTGGTTTCTAAAATCACCCTTTTACTGAGTAATGGACGTTGAATCAAGTGTCTTTGTGCTATACAGGGTAAAACATGCCCTTAATCATAACTAGTCATATCACATCAAGAAGAATTCTTTCTTAGAAGAAAAGAAAAATCTGCCACAAATGTTTCTCACTCTACCACTTAATAATTTAAGTAAGTAAAATCTTACTGCTCAGATGCTTAAGTATAAATGTAGAGTTTTATCTCGTGTAATTGCTTTATATATGTAAATGTAAACTATCACAATTAAAGTACTGGTCTGCTCAGGACTGTAGACTGAGTATCACCCTGGTCTGAGTTATTTTCAAGTAACCTGTTTATAAAAGCAGAATTAATAAATATAGATATAAGAAACAACAGTTCAAACGATTTCTAAATATGCAATGTCATTCTGTCTTATTATTATGACAAAATGCTAAAAAATTACAACCTGTAAATGAAATGGATTGAATTGAAATTGTGTCATGAATCTACACAAAATAACCCCTTTCAATAAATAATATTGAAGTTAGGGGGAAAATCTATATTTGCATGAACAAAAATAAATAAATAAATAAATAAACAAGGGAATGAATATTTATTGCTACGAACTACATAAATTAGTTTTGGTGTAACCAGTTGTAACCAGTAGAAATCACAGATGGAGATGAGAGCTTAAGATATATGTGGAACTAACAGAAGTCCAGCATTCAATATGATTAACATATTAGAATAATAACATTTCTTAAATAAATCATTCAGGATGCATTTGCAGTGTCTTCCCACCTGATGTATGAACTTTACATCTTTAATTGGCACTAGAGCTACATCATTAATTAAATACATTTTAGTCATAAGTTTACTTTCCCATTTAAATGTAATTTTTGGAAATACTTAACTTATTATTATATTTTATTATTATTATTTCATGTAAACCTAAAAATGTGTTTTAGGACACAGTAATTTATGAAGAGTATGAAAACTGCACTGGGTTGGTTTTCTGTAACATTATGGCACAGTCATGTTGAATTAATGGAATCAGTTTTCTTTATTAAGGATTGTTATCATTATTATTTATAGTATAAACTGAGTCTGGCACATACAGGGTAAGAGGCAAATTATATCTGTTTGTTTTCTTGTTTTTTGCTCAACTTCTATTCATTCATCCCCCCCATGTGGGGAATGTTCATATATGCCTTGTTAAATTTTAACAAGGTTAATAAAGAATAAGGAAATGTCTCCCAATCCGGTACAACTAATCTACAAAACATACAAAAATGCAACTTAATAAAGCTATTCATGCTTTTTGTTATCTCATTATGACAGTTTCCTCAATCTGTCCCTACATCCTGCTTTGAAGAATTGTAGGAGGGAACAGCGTTGTTTATTAGCCTCCTGTGCACCCATGTCTGGGGCTGGACTAAACACACTAAGTCACACACCCTCAGCTAATCAGATGGAAGGATGCCCCTATAAGATGTGTCTCAGTTGTGTTTTTATGGTCAGACGGTTTCCTGTGCATTTCAGCTTTGATCATTTGGAAGTAAGTGATGGTTTCAGACACTTTTACTTGTGCCTGGAACCTTGTGTGTTTCCATGTATTGTTTCTGCTTTAAGTCAGAACAGGCAAGTTGAGCTTTTGTTTCTTTCTTTTTCCTTTTTAAATGGTTTACCTTCTAAACTAATACACCACGCTTAAGACTGAAAGAGGAAAAAATCTGAGGTTTTAAAGGTGGTTTAGTTTTTTCTCAGTTTGTTATGTTTTAAACAAAAACAACGTATAGTATGGATGTGCAAGTACTATGGCATTTTTAACCTTAACATGTAAGCCTGTTTATTGCAGTGTGTGTAGGGGTCATGGGCTGTCATGGAAATAATATGAGCCACTAATTAAGTTCTCAACCTTGATGCAATTATTCCAGAGTCCTGTGAAAGAGCAATGCTTTTAAAGATTAACTGCTCTTTTCTTTTACTAGGAATTTATACTATGCTGCATTCTTGTTTAGAGTCCCTTTTCTCACCTGCAAATGATTACTGAGTAGTAGTTTCTATAGAAATAAAAAAACGTGCATTTTCTACATTTCTACCTGTTTATCACATTGCATTTTCTAATGCAATGGACTTAAAAGAACATGTTTTACCCATATGGAAAAATTGTGGTTATATAAAGCTATAAAAATTATTTTGATTTTTATTTTTATATGTACTGTACAGATCAAATAGAAAAAGCATAGTATCATTTTGGTTCCTAAAACATCCTTTTACAGAGTATTGAATGTGGAATCAAGTTTCATTGTGCGATACGAGGCAAAACATCCCCCTTAATCATAACAAAAAATCTTTTAAAAAATAATAAAAACTTGTGTATCAAGTTCCAAAGGTAATCTTTGTAAATGGTGTTACTCAGTCTAGCCAGTTGATGACTGAAGTAATTAAAATCCTCCTGCTCAAATGCTTTAATAGAAATGTGGAGTCTTCTCTTGTGTAATTGCTCTATACTGTAAATGTAAACTATCACAGGGAAAGTACTGGTCTGCTCACGGCTGTAGACTGAGTATCGCCCTGGTCAGAGTCATTTTTGATGAACCTGTTTTTCCACCTATAGCCAGGTGTGGGTGTTTTTTTTTTTTTTCATCAACCCCCTCTGAGACCACAGTGTTGATGAAAACACAGTAACTTGTATTAGCTTGCCAAGGCATTAACCCTATACACACAGAATGCATTCTTTCTGTTTTCTTCTGTCTCCTTTTTTAAGCATGTCTGCTTCTTTAGATGACAGATTTTAGTCACATGTTTTGTTTTGTTTTGTTTTTTACAGTGAGCTAAAAGCGGCTTAAGGGGAGGAATTTACAAACCATTTTATCATTATAGAATTTCAAAAGGCAAACAGGAAAGAATCACAGTAATTGTAATACCTTACAAATGTAATGTTTCACAAATATTTCAAATATAGTGAATCCAATATAATTTGTTTATTTTTGTAATTGATTTATTTGCACGTTTTGCAGTTATTTCCCACATCATTTCTTTCTATATGATTCATTTCTTTTCGATTTCCTTTACAAAAGTCAAAAATTTTCCCATAACCTATATTCCGTATTTACATGTGGTCATTTATTTATTTATAAAGATCAATATTTATTTACACAAATTAATTATTTCACATAAGCTATTAAGCTATTAGTGCTTAGCACTGTTGCTTTGCACTTCCAGGGCCCAGGTTCGATTCTCGCCTCTGTGTTTGGTGGGTTGGGTTCTTCCCACAGTCCAAAGACATGCAGATTAGACTAATTGGCATCGGCAAATTGTTCATAGTGTGTGTGTGTATGCCCTATGATGGATTGGCACCCTGTCCAGGATATACCCCGCCTTGTGCCCTAAGTCTCCTGGGATAGACTCCAGCCGCCCGCGACCCTGAATACAGGATAAAGCGGTATAGTAGTGTATTTTACATGTAATTTCAATCAATCAATCAATCAATCAATCAATCAATCAATCAATCAATCAATCAATCAGCAATTATTTATATTGTTGAACCAAACTGCTTCACAGCATTAAAATAAATGACAATAAGATAGCAATAAAATACACAAAACAAATCAAGATACATAAAATTATGAAATACCAAAATCCATTTAAATAAATGAGTTCAGCAGGTGAATAAATTGGAAAAAATACTTCAATAGTTATTAATTCAGACTTTTGTAGTATTTTTATTTCAACAATAAATGAAGAAAAGAATATATCAAATAATACAAATATTTATTATTGAATCTGAAAATAAATCAGGAATAAGCACATATACAGATAAATATAAATAAACAAATAAATAAATATGAAGGTAGTAAAAATTGTTACACTGATCCAATCTGATCAAGTAATTTATGTAAAGATAATCTTTCTGTAGTCTACAGTTAAATGATACTTTTGAAAATTGATGTGCTGTGATGTGAGAACATGTGTCATCTAAATGTGTTTACATTTATTTTTATCAGTTACTGTAGGAATCATGAAGATCGCCTCTTTCAACATTCAGAAATTTGGAAAGAGAAAACTGTCAGACCCCGTGGTCATGCAAACACTTATTAAGGTAAAGACAAACAAATCTGATTTGCTTCTCTACTAAGAAGAACATCTGTGAAGACACTTTCTCAAACATCAGACATCAGATATGTGCAGATTTGCATGATGTGGTGTGTGTTGCAGATAGTGTCGCGCTATGACATAGTTGTCGTCCTGGAGGTGGTGGACGTCAGTGGGAAAGCAGTCAACAGCTTTCTGACAAAACTAAATAAGTAAGCTAGGATTTTAAAATATGATAACTTTTACACAGATAGCATTGCTCAAAGCAATCATTGTTCTTAAAGTAAGGGTGAGATTTAAAGGAATGTTCTTTTGGCAGGGCCAATCCACAGCACCATTACAGCGTGCAGCTCAGCGTACGTCTGGGGAGGACTGTGTACAAGGAACAGTTTATGTTCCTTTACAGGTAAACATTTGTTTTAAGGAGAACACAATACACATTTTAGAAACAGTTAAATAAAGACACAATTTCATGATTCTGAGAAGAGAGGAAAAAATTATATTATTTATATATCATTATGCACAACTACATAACTAAATGATGATTTAAACACACAAAAGCACCATAAAAAGAAATCGGCTAATTATTATTATTTAAAAAATATTATTTAATTATGACATTTGCATGCAAACTGTTTCATAAAATAGGAAAGAAGGGAGGAAGGAAGGAAGGAAAATACAAATTAAACTTGAATCATTCGATGAGCTAATATCACAATCTTTAGTGCACAGTTCATACGATTCGTTTATTCTTATAGATGATAGTGGCATATGGTGCAGAACCCAAGTACATAAGCAGAATCCAAGTAACGCCTGAGAACACATGATGCTTAGGTGTTAGATATAGGATTTGTTTATTTGCTAGCTTTGACTGAGTGTTGAATCCAAGTAACTGAGTATAGAATAGGAACAGTTAAAGAATCTTTCGAATAATTAAAAATCTTAGTTTAAATGTAAACAAATGTGGATCTTTTAGCTCTGTATCATTATGTAAAATCTAGTAAAATCTAAGTAAAATTTTCGAATGAATGTAAACATTGGTTATGTGACTGAAAGTAAAAATGATAATCCTATTGTATGTTCAGATTTGAGACTTTGAGACTGATTTTACCTTCGTTCCTGAACTCAATTCAATTTTTGATAATAAGATAAAGTAAAAAAATAAATAAATAAAAATAATAATAATAATACAAATTTCAGATTTGCACTTGTACTTTTTCCCCACAATATTAAGCTCAAGATGGTTTGAAATAAGGAAAACAATGCAAACATACATCAATATACACTCAATAAATATACACGAACAACTGTGTTAATGTAGATCCACTATTTTAGTAAATTTGGGAATTAATCATAAATCATTAATTGCTATTTAGTGTTTTAGTACTATAATTAATTCAAGATTTTGGGTTGATCTAAAGAGTGAGAAATTATTCACCATTGAATAAGAAATTATAAGGTCACTGCACCTAAAAAAAATACAATAATATAAATAAATACATATATTTTTAATGTATAGGAACAAACTAAGTAAAAAAAAATAGTTTGTTTCTTTTTACAACAATTTTATGGAAATATATACAGCCAACAAAATGTATACACACTTCAGGGGGGGGAAAATGATATATATACTACTCACAATAAGTTAGGGACCAACCCTAGGGATATTGTTATTTACATGAGTGCTTTTCCTATTTGCTCTGAATTTTAATGAAATAAGTAAAAGTTCCCATTGATATTACTACTAATGTATGGGAAGAAACACCATTTTCATTAGTTTAATATTTATTACCCAAAAAAATTAGACAATAACAAGGATAGCCCAAATAACAAAAAATTACAATGTCAGTAGCGGGTGTTTCCACCATTTGCCGCAATGACAGCTTGACAGAGACGTCTGATGCTCCTCATTAGCCTCATGATGGTGTTCTGAGACAATGCGTTCCACTCTTCAACAAATGCTACACACCCTTCTACAAGGTCACGTGGGGGTGGGGTACGATCATCCAGTCTCTACTTCAACTGGTCCCAGATGTGCTCTATGGGGTTCAGGTCTGTATGTATGCCATCCACTGAGTCTCTCACAATATCACTAACTTATTGTGAGTAGTGTATATATAAAATACTTTTTTTTCCCTGAAGTGTGTATACATTTTTTGGCTGACTCTGTATATTTATATACAGTATATTTAGAGAAACTATGGATATTATATATATATATGTGGATGATAGGATCAATAATGTACATAATATTTCTTCTTCTTCATATCAACTCTGTAGATTCAAGCTGATGTATTTTTGTGAACAGGGATGCTGTGGTGAAAGTGACTGGCATGTATCAGTACGAGGACAAGCAACCTGGAGACGAGGACGCGTTTGATCGAGAGCCTTATATCGTGCGATTCTCTTCTCCTAACACAGGTACTCATCAAGTTAATCAAAGTTTGTTAAAGGGACTTATGTAAAAACAATGCTCACGTTCTAAATCATTTTCACACATCCACAGAAATTTGGAAACTAAGGCTTGTGATTATTGCAGCCAATCAATTTGACTTTAGCAAGAAAGAAACAAGGACATGTTTTGCTCCCTTTCTTTTGAATTAAGATGTTGAGGATGCTTATCTTTTTTCTTTTTAATCTCACCTCATACAGATGTACATAAAAACACTAAATCAATATTAGCAGTGTCTGCTATTTCATCACAAAAAGCTGCAGTCACAGCTAGCTAGCTATACTGTTAACTCATAGGTGACATTGGTACATTTGTAAAGCTTGTTTTGCTTTATGCTCTAATCTGTTCATGTGTGTATGGATGTGTTTTTGTGTAAGTGGTGAAGGACCTGGTTCTGATGCCTGTCCACACAAAGCCTGAAGACTCAGAGAAAGAGGTGGATGAGCTGTATGATGTAGTCCTGGCAGTGAAAGAAAAATGGAAAACTGATGTGAGTCAAATTCAAGTCATATTTCCTATTATTAAGACATCTAAATAAAATACAGCTGTGCAAAGATCTTGAGCAACCCCTAATTTCTTCATATTAAATGAAATGAAATTATGTAGATTAAATGAAAGAAATCGGAACAAATGTATTACTGTACCGGCCTAAAGATGCAGTTAAAAATTGGTTGTCTATGTTACAACCTCAGCAGCAACCTCATTTCTCCTCTTATTTGTTCCAACCACTCAGCATTCAGCATCACCAGTATACTAATCATCAACCTGAACATCTGTCATCATCTGCACTTGTTTCTCTTGCACTTGTTTTTAAGATTAGGTTGAGTTAGATTTTTAAAATAACGTCTTAATGGTTCACAGGTCACTGTTTGGCTTTACAAACAAAAAACATTTTCTCTGAAACTGCTCAGGTACAGGGACTGGGCTGAAAATGGGAGTCAATAACAGGTCATTCAGGAAAACTATTCCTCAAGACTACATTAAAAATGCAAGAAAGTCTGGCTGTTTGGAAGCAAAATGGGGGATGGCTCAAGACTTTTGTACTGTACTGGAGATCTAATGAGATCTAATATTCTGTATACCTAGCCAGATTAATTAAGTGCAACCAAGTTCAGTTTAACAGAAAGTAAAAATAAGTTGGTTAAGTAAAACTCAATTCAAAGTGAGTAATTAAAGTTATTGCGATGTGCAGGTTTCAAATTTTGATCTCATAGTTCATCATATTCAAAATAATAAAGTATCAGCTGCATTAAACAACTTGAAACCTTCCCATGTTTAAATGTAACACGTTACAAAGTATTGCATTAGAGTACTCAGATAACTTTTTTGATGTAACGAGTAATTTAACGCGTTAGGGCCGCCATTTAAATACTCAGTTATTTAGTTCTATTTTGAAAAATGTAATACGTTATTCAGACAATTTATGTAATCTGTGAGCCAGACAGCAGTAATTTTGTTAGTGGGTGTGTGTGTGTGAAAGTCGTCCTACAAGCCCCGCCTCCGATATCTCGCCCCCCACCCCCCTCTGTCATTCCTGCTGTTATACCCCTATCTCACCTATGCGGTTTGACTCGCAGTGAGAAGCGGTGTTAGGCACCGCGAAGTTCTGTAAGGTCCGCAAACTTCCGCTAGTACTGACACGTGGAAAGATAATCACAGCGCCGAAACTCATGGTGAATCACAATGAACCGTACTTACGGCCACCGCGCGGAACCACGAAGGTGAAATAGGGGTATTAGTAGTTAACAGATTATGGCCCAAAACTTAGTGATGATGGTAGAATAATTATAAAGGTCTTGACTAAAACAACATGCAAGGAGTTTTCATTTTCTGCAGTGGAAAAGTACTCGAACTAGTTACTTTTACCAGAAAGTACCACTGTAATGTAACTGATTACTTTTTAATGACAGTAATTTTGTAATGTAGTTAGTTACTTTAAGAAGTACCATCCCCCAACACTGCTGATTAACAATAGGAAGTAAAAAATCATTGTACTTCATAAGGTATGGACATGACATATGAATCATATGTGCTCTTGTTGTATGCAGAATATCATGATCTTGGGTGACTTCAATGCTGATGGCAGTTACGTGTCTAAAAAAGAGATGAAGTCAATCCGAATCTTCACAGATAAAAACTTTCACTGGCTGATTATTGATAAGGTGGACACCACCACGAGCACAAAGAACGACCACACTTATGACAGGTTTGTCTTACACCAGTGGGAGAGGTCCCCTCTTACCATCCTTATCAATACAGCTTTTTTTGTTTGTTTTCTGCTCCATTTTGTGTGAAGTCAAGAGACAGTTGTGGTTGATCTCTGGGAGATCTAAAAGACTTTGAACAGCTTATCTGGCACCAACATCCATGTCACTGTCACTGAGATAACGTTTTCTCCATAAGCCTGATGCCAACTGAAGCTTTTAACCTAATTGATTATGTAAACATAATATTAACATTGGTTTATTATTCTGTAACTTAATAGCTAGAACATTAGTGATGAGTACTTTAAATCTCTATATACTCTATATTTGCTGTTTTACTTTATAGAAAAAGGAATAAAAAGAAGAAAAAAAACATTAGCCTGTCAAGCATTATTGGATTTGTCCTAGTCCTTCATTTTGCATTGTATTTTATTTTGTTGTGATTTGTACATTAAATTAAATATGGCTTGCTTTAACCAGCCAGGTGTTTATGCATCTCTGTTTCCATTAGGATCGTAGTGTACGGACAGAAGATGCTTGATGGTATTGTGCCGAACTCCGCCAAACCGTTTAACTTCCAGAAGGAGTATGGACTGACTGAAGCTGATGTAAGCACAGTTACATTGAGTAATTTGCTTAAACACTTTATATGTGTTGCCATTTCTTCAAATGGCTGTTATCAGTAGTGTGTATACAGTTATTATGGACTGCTGAAACATTTTGTTGCTAAGGACAATTTGTCAGCCACACTTCAGTGGTACAGGACCACCATTTCTAGATTCCCTGAACATGGGCTTAAGATGTGGAACTGAAGTGACGGTGCTCATATTGAAGTGTCCAGTGTAGTTCTTACTATTACACCAGTGTGGCAAGATAATTATCTCACCAAACATCAACCATCAGATTAATTTTTTTTTGGAAATTACCCATCAGAAGAGTGAACCGGGAAACTGACAAGATTAATGTCTGACAAGTGTCCATCTATTATTTGTTAAAAAAAAAAAAAAGAAAGAAAGAAAAGACTCCATTGTCCTCCATGTTGTGGAATCAGTGGTAAGATAAGCCATTGTGTTACTGCTGATACTGGAGAGCAATGAGTTCAAACTGAAGATTTTTATCAATATCAGCTGTTTGAAGTACAGTAACTTCTTTTAGTTAGAACATATCCATTGTTGGTACAATGTCTAGTCAGGAGTGGCTTTTATCTATTTGATAAAGTGGAGGAGGAGGCTAAGAAACAGATTAATTACACTCATTCATTACACATTAGACAGTATACAGACTTTTACGAACAAAGAGAAACATTGTCATGAGTGTTAAAAGAAAATTTGTAGTCATTAATTGCCCTTAAGCAAGGCAACTCCTCTCCAGCTGCAATAGTACAATCATACTGTATTCTTCATATGTATGCCTTCATATTTATGAACACTTTTACAGGCACTTAAAGTGAGTGATCACTACCCAGTGGAGGTGGAACTGAAATAAAGCAATACTGATGTCAAAGTAAGTATAATTCTTTATTTTGTACATCCACATTACCTACTGTGATCAAATACATAGGAATCACTTTAATCTACTAAAAAAAACACCTTCTTGCTTTAGCTTCTGCTATAACCAGCAAGTAGATGTCAGCAGGAGGATGAAAAAAAAAAAAAAAAAAAACACCACCACTGGTTGAAGACTTGGAGAAAAGGAACCAATTTTCTGAAAACAAATGCATGGGTGTAATTTTCAAAATTAAAAAGTAATTTTTTAGATCTGCAATGTTATGTATTTGTTTTGTATGTCTTTCTTTATGTGATAAAAGTGTGTGATTTCCCACAAGTTACATACAAAACGTTGTGTTTTTCCACTTATCCTCACAGGAGGACATAAAAATCTAGTTTGTGTACATTTGCGGCCCCAGAACAGAATCGAATTGCGTTTTTCACATAACAGTTCCCAAATGAAGGAAACAAACATTTCTGATTCACTTCTTCCCAGACTTCTTGATTCCACTGCCACCTGTAAATGGCAAATTAGAGGTCAGACAAGATGATTAACTGTTTGCAAAACAACATGACTCGTTTCTTGTGAAAGCTTTGCTCGTTTGCATGCAACATGCAACGTGTTCAGTATTGCCATCTAGTGGTCAAATTTATCTCCCTGGGTGGATTATCAACTAAAATATGTTGAAACAACTCCAACACTACTTTATTCGCTCATTCATATTCAGTGAGCCATACTTCAGCTGGGCAATATATGAAATAAATAGATAGTACTGTGCGCAAATCTTAGGCATTAGCAAATAATCGCTCTAAATAAAATTAAATAAAACTTCTGGACTAAAAAAAAAAAATCTATAAAAAGCAGTAAACAGCAATTAGACAAATTGCGAAAAAAACACTTCAAAAGGGTACAAGTTTGTCTTGTCTGCATTTAGCATATTATTATTACAATTAAACATAAACAAAAGTCAAAATACAGGTACCTGTTTTAACAACCCTCCCCTTACTGTTGTATCTTGTGGGCATGCACTGCACAAGAAATACAAACTACAGGGTGGGCCATTTATATGGATACACCTTAATAAAATGGGAATGGTTGGTGATATTAATGTCCTGTTTGTGGCACATTAGTATATGTGAGGGGGCAAACTTTTCAAGATGGGTGGGGACCATGGTGGCCATTTTGAAGTCGGCCATCTTGGATCCAACTTTTGTTTTTTCAATAGGAAGAGGGTCATGTGACACATCAAACTTATTGGGAATTTCACAAGAAAAACAATGGTGTGCTTGGTTTTAATGTAACTTTATTCTTTCATGAGTTATTTACAAGTTTCTGACCACTTATAAAATGTGTTCAATGTGCTGCCCATTGTGATGGATTGTCAATGCAACCCTCTTCTCCCACTCTTCACACACCGATAGCAACACCGCAGGAGAAATGCCAGCACAGGCTTCCAGTATCCGTAGTTTCAGGTGCTGCACATCTCGTATCTTCACACCATAGACAGTTGCCTTCAGATGACCCCAAAGACAAAAGTCAAAGGGGGTCAGATCGGGAGACCTTGGGGGCCATTCAACTGGCCCACGACGACCAATCCACTTTTCAGAAAACTGTTCATCTAGGAATGCTCGGACCTTACACCCATAATGTGGTGGTGCACCATCTTGCTGGAAAAACTCAGGGAACGTGCCAGCTTCAGTGCATAAAGAGGGAAACACATCATGTAGCAGTTTCAAATATCCAGTGGCCTTGAGGTTTCCATTGATGAAGAATGGCCCACTATCTTTGGATAGAAATCCACTATCTTTTGGAAAGGCCCACTTTCCACACCATCACTTTTTTTGTTCCAACAATCTTGGAGGGATCTATCCAATGTGGGTTAGTGTCAGACCAATAGCGGTGGTTTTGTTTGTTACCTTCACCATTCACATAAAAGTTTGCCATTTGTGAGTAGCTAATATCCGCCGAATGGATGTTCGACTAATGCCACTCTCCAGTGACATGCGGCGAGTGCTACGCTGTGGGCTCTTGCTGAATGAAGCTAGGACAGCCACTGATGTTTGTTCATTAGTGACAGTTTTCATGCGTCCACATTTTGGCAAATCCAACACTGAACCAGTTTCACGAAACTTAGCAAGCAGTTTGCTAACTGTAGCATGGGAGATGGGTGGTCTCGTAGGGTGTCTTGCATTGAAATCTGCTGCAATGACCCGGTTACTGCGTTCACCAGATATCAACACAATTTCGATCCGCTCATCACGTGTTAACCTCTTCGACATGTCAATGGCTGTGAACAAAGAGAAAGAAACTTGTAAATATCTCATGAAAGAATAAAGTTACGTTAAAACCAAGCACACCATTGTTTTTCTTGTGAAATTCCCAATAAGTTTGATGTGTCACACGACCCTCTTCCTATTGAAAAAACAAAAGTTGGATCCAAGATGGCCGACTTCAAAATGGCCACCATGGTCACCATCCATCTTGAAAAGTTTGCCCCACATATACTAATGTGCCACAAACAGAACGTTAATATCACCAACCATTCCCATTTTATTAACGTGTATCCATATAAATGGCCCACTCTGTATTTATTGTGTAGCTAGCTTTTTACAGATTACTAACCTATATAAGAGTTAGAGTTTATTGATTAAATTGAATTTTAAATTGTGTCCTATTAACTTTATGTCCTCCATAATAATGAGAAATATCTAAATCCCCATCAATACCCCCCCCCCCCCCCCCCAAAAAAAAAAAACACCATGCACAAAGGTGCAATGAGCACTTTTTCATGTCCAATTTCATGCAATTCCATCCCAATGTTCACTTGTTCCCTACACTGTTCCCTTTGAGCAGTTCTGCTCCCCACAAATTGGAATCACAATTAACACAAGCTGAACGCTCTATACAGTATACCTCAGAGATTTTCAAGCCAACTGGAGCACAGCCATAAACACTCATATACCTAAGGGTCCTTTTCCTGCTGCTTTGGCCTTCAGCGCCTCCATTGCTTTCTGATCCTCCTTTTGCTTCTGCTTGAAAGCCATCTCATCCTGGGTTTATAGGAGGACAGGAGCACAAACATATCAGTTGTGACCTCCTACTCTTTTTGACAAACATGTAAACTTGTTTTAGAAAACAACAACCACAGATGAACTAACATCATCCAACTCCTTGCTTTGCTTCTTGGGAGCCTTCAGAGGTTTCTTCTTACCACCTGTGTATGCACATACATCAAGTCATACTGTAATCCGTTACAAAAGCACACGTCAGCAAATCTAAACAATGTTTCACTGAGTAAGGGCAAATTGATTATTATAATCTGAACAGACACAGAGGATTAAACCAGTTGCTGTAGGTTAATCTACTGAATCACTGGCTAAAGTCTAGAATTAAGGGCAGGCTGCTCAGATACACAAATCCATGATGCAGTATTGTTCTCTCCTTAATTTTAGAAACATACTGCACTATATAGGTTACATAAACCCTTATTCTTTTTTACATCCTGTGTAGTTCAATTATAAAGAAAGCACTGCTAAAGTGCTATTCAACCGCAGACACTGCCACCACTGTACATTATATAGACAATTAATAAGTTAAACAAGGTATGTAAGTGAATACTACTAAACAACTAATTTCGACTGGGTTTAATAAATACACATTAAAATAATCCTCGGTTAATGAAATACTTAAACAGTTAGCCAGTGTGGCTACACTACAGTTAACATTAGCGCAGCGTTAGTCAATAAATATTTAAGCAGAACGGTAAATCACGTAATATTATCTAAATTAGTTTAAATAATTACATTGTATTTTATTATCGAATTATTAATATTAATAACTATTTACCTTCTCTTCCAGACATTTTGAAGAGAAACAGGCGCGTGCGAGGGAGCGATAAAAAGCAGCAAGGCTTCGCCTTCTTCTTCTTAGTAGTTTTTTTTTTTTGGCGTCTTGCAGCCATCTTATAGTTGCCTTACTGCCATCTGCAGGACTGGAGTGTAAGCCCGTTTATATTAGATTCTAATCACTTTCGTGCATGGTTTATTAGTATATGTGATACTATCTCCATTTGTCCACAAAATTCACATTTTCCAGCTGGGTGTTTATCCATTAATAAGACTTTAGTTTAATCCTGTGTGCACCATTCTTAGCCTCCTTCCTCTCTTCTCTTTCTGACCATACTTTCCCTTCTTTTTTTTGAAACTGAAGATTTTATCAATATCAGCTATTTGAAGTACAGTAACTTCTTTTAGTTAGAACATATCCATTGTTGGTACAATGTCTAGTCAGGAGTGGCTTTTATCTATTTGATAAAGTGGAGGAGGAGGCTAAGAAACAAATTAATTACACGACTGTACATTATATAGACAATTAATTAATTAATAATTCTTTATTTTGTAAATCCACATTACCTACTGTGATCAAATACATAGGAATCACTTTACACATTAGACAGTATACAGACTTTTACGAACAAAGAGAAACATTGTCATGAGAGTAAAAAAAAGAAAAGAAAGTCGCTACCTTTCCATTTTGTTCATCTGCCATCACACTTTGATTACAGAGCACACTATGGTGGCCATTGTGGTGTAAGAATAATTTCTTATGCGCCCAGAACAACTCTTTTACATTGTGATAACCTGGTCATTCAGTGCATCAAGATGACTTGGTCTGGACCTGAGCAACTGAAGCAACCCCAAATCATAACACTGCCTCCAGGTGCTTTTACAGGGGCCACTACGCATGATGGGTGCATCTAATTCATGTGCTTCCCTGCTTACATTGACATGCAGAGTTTTGGAATAGGGTCAATCTGGACTCATCAGACTACATGACCTTTCATCATCACACCACTATCCAATCTTTACGCTTTCGTTAAACCTTTTTCTGATTAACTTCTCTAACAAGTGATTTTCTTATGGACACACAGCTGTTTACTCACATTGTGTGGGAAAATGCACTTACTTTCCCTATTAAACAAAGCTTTGATTTTTACTGTTAAGGTTTTTAAAAGCAATTGTTTAAAAAACAAAAGAGGTCTCTGATCATGGTCAAATATACAGTGTATATATATATATATATTTTTAAACCAAGTGTTAATAACGCATTGAAGATTTCTTGCACACCAATATTTTGACGTGAGATTTTTTACTTTTTTTGGTGAGGCAGTGTACAGTATTATGGATTATGTAAAGCTAAATAAATTATGTGCATAAATGGACATTCAGGATTATTTCATGAAGACCAATATTGTGAAAAGTTGTGACTTAAAACCTTTCTATTTCGATTGGTTAAATTTAATTTGGCAGTTTAGCTATTAAAACAATAAAATCCCAGTTTATTAAATTTAAAAATCAGGTTTTATCACTACAAAAAACTTGTGATGAATGAATAATAATCAATCCACCTCTTCTGATCATATTAACATTAATTTGTAGTCATTAATTGCCCTTAAGCAAGGCAACTCCTCTCCAGCTGCAATAGTACAATCATACTGTATTCTTCATATGTATGCCTTCATATTTATGAACACTTTTACAGGCACTTAAAGTGAGTGATCACTACCCAGTGGAGGTGGAACTGAAATAAAGCAATACTGATGTCAAAGTAAGTATAATTCTTTATTTTGTACATCCACATTACCTACTGTGATCAAATACATAGGAATCACTTTAATCTACCAAAAAAACATCTTCTTGCTTTAGCTTCTGCTATAACCAGCAAGTAGATGTCAGCAGGAGGATGAAAAAAAACAAAACACACCACCACTGGTTGGACTTGGAGAAAAGGAACCAATTTTCTGAAAACAAATGCATGGGTGTAATTTTCAAAATTAAAAAGTAATTTTTTAGATCTGCAATGTTATGTATTTGTTTTGTATGTCTTTCTTTATGTAATAAAAGTGTGTGATTTCCCACAAGTTACATACAAAACTGTTTTTCCACTTATCCTCACAGGAGGATATAAAAATCTAGTTTGTGTACATTTGCGGCCCCAGAACAGAATCGAATTGCGTTTTTCACATAACAGTTCCCAAATGAAGGAAACAAACATTTCTGATTCACTTCTTCCCAGACTTCTTGATTCCGCTGCCACCTGTAAATGGCAAATTAGAGGTCAGACAAGATGATTAACTGTTTGCAAAACAACATGACTCGTTTCTTGTGAAAGCTTTGCTTGTTTGCATGCAACGTGTTCAGTATTGCCATCTAGTGGTCAAATTTATCTCCCTGGGTGGATTATTAACTAAAATATGTTGAAACAACTCCAACGCTACTTTATTCGCTCATTCATATTCAGTGAGCCATACTTCAGCTGGGCAATATATTAAATAAATAGATAGTACTGTGCGTAAGTCTTAGGCATTAGCAAATAATTCCTCTAAATAAAATAAAATAAAAATTCTGGACTCAAAAAAAAAAAAATCTATAAAAAGCAGTAAACAGTAATTAGACAATTTGCGCAGTTTAATAAGTAAATTAGCTGTTTAGTTTCTCCTGAATATCATGTAGAACTAGCCACAATCCTTTTAAGGAGTTTGTCACACCTGCTTATTTTTTTCCATGCATGCAAATCAACTTTATTTATTTATTTTTACACATAGTATGGTGCTTTCTTTTCTGGTCTACATAATTTTCCTCTAAGATTTTTATTTATTTATTTGCTGAAATACTAATGTTCAGAAATCAGAAAAGTATTTTTTATAGTCTTAATTATGAAGTCATAAAAGAAACATGTATTTGGAGTATTACGGTATTTGGAATGATGCTATTGGCTGATGGCATTGTTTTTTTAAAGCAGGTGATTTATTTTTAATTGCCCAATAACTGACCAGATTTAATTTGAGCAGGAAATTCAGCCAACTGTGCACACCCAACACATGATTTATTGCTGCATAACGTTGCTGATCCTAGACCTGATTAACTGAAGCAAACCCAAATCATAACACTGTCTCCAGAAGCTTGTATAGTGGGCACTATGCTTACCACACTTCCCATCTACTCTGACACAAACCCTTCAGACCACATGAGCTGTTTAGTCCCAATCCAGTGTGTCCTCATCACATTGTGTGTGTGTGTACGGAACTGATCTTTCCTTCACTATTAAACATAGCTAGGATTTTTACTGTTGATTTTTTTTTTTTTTTACCAACCAACCCCATTTATTCCACCAAATTGATGGGTCAGCACTATTCTTGCAGGTTTTGATAATCTGTTGAAGGGTTCTTAAACCAATTACAGAAACTTCAAAATATCCTTAGTTGTTTCCTTTGCTTGATGCAGCCCAATAATTTGACCCTTCTGAAATGTTGACTATTTGGCCAGGCAGTGTAGCAGCTAAAAGCAAAGGGTGTAAACTGACTGTGAAACTGCTCCAACACTGTAGACTCCCTTCATGAACAGCAAGTTAAATAAACTTCACATCATGCTTTCCTTTGCTGAAAAACACCTTTTTTGGAATCAGTTTTTTTTAAAGACTATATTTGACCAAACCACTTCAAAAGGGTACAAGTTTGTCTTGTCTGCATTTAGCATATTATTATTACAATTAAACATAAACAAAAGTCAAAATACAGGTACCTGTTTTAACAACCCTCCCCTTACTGTTGTATCTTGTGGGCATGCACTGCACAAGAAATACAAACTACAGGGTGGGCCATTTATATGGATACAAAATGGGAATGGTTGGTGATATTAACGTCCTGTTTGTGGCACATTAGTATATGTGAGGGGGCAAACTTTTCAAGATGGGTGGTGACCATGGTGGCCATTTTGAAGTCGGCCATCTTGGATCCAACTTTTGTTTTTTTCAATAGGAAGAGGGTCATGTGACATCAAACTTATTGGGAATTTCACAAGAAAAACAATGGTGAACTTTATTCTTTCATGAGTTATTTACAAGTTTCTGACCACTTATAAAATGTGTTCAATCTGCTGCCCATTGTGATGGATTGTCAATGCAACCCTCTTCTCCCACTCTTCACACACTGATAGCAACACCGCAGGAGAAATGCCAGCACAGGCTTCCAGTATCCGTAGTTTCAGGTGCTGCACATCTCATATCTTCACACCATAGACAATTGCCTTCAGATGACCCCAAAGATAAAAGTCTAAGGGGGTCAGATCGGGAGATCTTGGGGGCCATTCACAACTGGCCCACGACGACCAATCCACTTTTCAGGAAACTCTTCATCTAGGAATGCTCGGACCCGATACCCATAATGTGGTGGTGCACCATCTTGCTGGAAAAACTCATGGAACGTGCCAGCTTCAGTGCATAAAGAGGGAAACACATCATCATGTAGCAATTTCAAATATCCAGTGGCCTTGAGGTTTCCATTGATGAAGAATGGCCCCACTATCTTTGTACCCCATATACCACACCATACCATCACTTTTTTTGTTCCAACAGTCTTGGAGGGATCTATCCAATGTGGGTTAGTGTCAGACCAATAGCGGTGGTTTTGTTTGTTAACTTCAGTTTCACGAAACTTAGCAAGCAGTTTGCTAACTGTAGCATGGGAAATGGGTGGTCTCGTAGGGTGTCTTGCATTGAAATCTGCTGCAATGACCCGGTTACTGCGTTCACCAGATATCAACACAATTTCGATCCGCTCATCATGTGTTAACCTTCGACAGGTCAATGGCTGTGATCAAAGAGAAACTTGTAAATAACTCATGAAAGAAGAAAGTTAGGTTAAAACCAAGCACACCATTGGTTTTCTTGTGAAATTCCCAATAAGTTTGATGTGTCACATGACCCTCTTCGTATTGAAAAAATAAAAGTTGGATCCAAGATGGCCGACTTCTAAATGGCCACCATGGTCACCACCCATCTTGAAAAGTTTGCCCCTTCACATATACTAATGTGCCACAAACAGGACGTTAATATCACCAACCATTCCCATTTTATTAAGGTGCATCCATATAACTGGCCCACCCTGTATTTATATTCACAACTTCTTTTAAATAAAGTTAATTTTTTCTTTAATTTGTTTTCAGTCACAAACTAAAAATTTAATGTATTTCTATTTCGAAGTTTAGCATGCCAATTCTTATTTATTATTATTCAAATATTAAAGATCATAATTTCATTATCTGATCATTTACAAGATGTACGGGGAAATTATTATTGTGAAGCTAGCTTTTTACAGATTACTAACCTATATAAGAGTTAGGGTTTATTGATTAAATTGAATTTTAAATTGTGTCCTATTAACTTTATGTCCTCCATAATAATGAGAAATATCTAAATCCCCATCAATACCCCCCCCCCCCCAACAAAACCCCACCATGCACAAAGGTGCAATGAGCACTTTTTCATGTCCAATTTCATGCAATTCCATCCCACTGTTCACTTGTTCCCTACACTGTTCCCTTTGAGCAGTTCTGCTCCCCACAAATTGGAATCACAATTAACACAAGCTGAACGCTCTATACAGTATACCTCAGAGATTTTCAAGCCAATTGGAGCACAGCCATAAACACTCATATACCTAAGGGTCCTTTTCCTGCTGCTTTGGCCTTCAGCGCCTCCATTGCTTTCTGATCCTCCTTTTGCTTCTGCTTGAAAGCCATCTCATCCTGGGTTTATAGGAGGACAGGAGCACAAACATATCAGTTGTGACCTCCTACTCTTTTTGACAAACATGTAAACTTGTTTTAGAAAACAACAACCACAGATGAACTAACATCATCCAACTCCTTGCTTTGCTTCTTGGGAGCCTTCAGAGGTTTCTTCTTACCACCTGTGTATGCACATACATCAAGTCATACTGTAATCCGTTACAAAAGCACACGTCAGCAAATCTAAACAATGTTTCACTGAGTAAGGGCAAATTGATTATTATAATCTGAACAGACACAGAGGATTAAACCAGTTGCTGTAGGTTAATCTACTGAATCACTGGCTAAAGTCTAGAATTAAGGGCAGGCTGCTCAGATACACAAATCCATGATGCAGTATTGTTCTCTCCTTAATTTTAGAAACATACTGCACTATATAGGTTACATAAACCCTTATTCTTTTTTACATCCTGTGTAGCTCAATTATAAAGAAAGCACTGCTAAAGTGCTATTCAACCGCAGACACTGCCACCACTGTACATTATATAGACAATTAATAAGTTAAACAAGGTATGTAGGTGAATACTACTAAACAACTAATTTCGACTGGGTTTAATAAATACACATTAAAATAATCCTCGGTTAATGAAATACTTAAACAGTTAGCCAGTGTGGCTACACTACAGTTAACATTAGCGCAGCGTTAGTCAATAAATATTTAAGCAGAACGGTAAAACGCGTAATATTATCTAAATTAGTTTAAATAATTACATTGTATTTTATTATCGAATTATTAATATTAATAACTATTTACCTTCTCTTCCAGACATTTTGAATAGAAACAGGCGCGTGCGAGGGAGCGATAAAAAAAAAAAGCAGCAAGGCTTCGCCTTCTTCTTCTTAGTAGTTTTTTGGCGGCTTGCAGCCATCTTATAGTTGCCTTACTGCCATCTGCAGGACTGGAGTGTAAGCCCGTTTATATTAGATTCTAATCACTTTCGTGGCATGGTATATCAGTATATGTGATACTATCTCCATTTGTCCACAAAATTCACATTTTCCAGCTGGGTGTTTATCTATTAATAAGACTTTAGTTTAATCCTGTGTGCACCATTCTTAGCCTCCTTCCTCTCTTCTCTTTCTGACCATACTTTCCCTTCTTTTCTTTTCTTTTTTTTTGAAACGCTGCACGGTTTCGTACTTTTCTTCTACACCCGTATTATGAAAATAAATCCCGCCTGTTCTGAGACAATTGAAGCAGTGCGCGGAATACGGGTGCAAAGCAAAGCAAGGACCCGAGATGATGCTGAGTGACCCGGATGTTGTAGCGTCATCACGTGCCTGAACTAAATGTTATCAGTCAAGTACGATAGTATGAGTTCTGCATAGCTGCATTTATCACTTTTAATACATTGTTCATTTAAGAATAGTTTTAAAAGACGACAACAAACGGAATAAAAGACAATATTTGGTATGTTATACTTGTATATGATGGCTTTAGATAAAATTTTTTGGCTAGATGTAGCTTTAAGTAGTAAGGTTTAGATGCTAGGTCAATGTAATGAGCATGACATATCCTGTATAAGAGCATCAGTGAACATTTATGTTTCATCGCAGTGAACATTTATGTTTAAATGCAATATCATAATTCAGGTTGAGATTATATTGCCAACTATGTCAAACTGTTTTTGCTTTGTAAACTGGTTAGTCTGGTTATACAAGCTGGTGTCAAAAAGTTTCAAGATTAGCCCTGTATACAAGCTCTTTTCTTCACCGTATGTTCTCCCTCAGTTGCCTTAAAACCTAGCAATAACCCTGGGGACGATTTCTCAATACACAATGCCGCGAATTTTGAAAAAGACAACAAGCTTCACTTGGCCGAGCTGTGGACCTGTCTTATTCTAGACGTGAAGGAAGGGTCGTCCATGGCACTCTGACAGAGTTCTTGGCAGACTTTGATGCAGTGTTCTTATTGCTCCTGGGTCAACATCCTGAGGATGAACTTAGCAGCATTAGAGCACATGTACAAATCACACGTGAGGATAGCTTGGACTGTTCTATACGTGACACAGACAGTGGCAGCAATGTTGTGGATTGTTCTCTGACTATCATCACGCACAAGTTGCTAAATGGTTTCAATATTTTTGGGGGGTTGAGCTCGTTAAAAATGTCTTCCTTATCTCTTATCATCTTCCAGTTATTTTCATCCAATCTTGAAGCATTCGTGCCACTCAGAACACCTCAAACAACTCATTGCAGCATCGCAATAAACTTGACAAATCCTGTCAAGCGCCTCTGTGGCAGATTTTCCCAGTTTCACACAGAATTTCACATTCGCTTTTTGTTCTTACTTGCTGTAAATGATGAACTGGCATATGTAATAACACATGTTGTCAGAATAGGACCAGTTGGACAGCTCCCGATGTACAAAGGATGATATCTTTTGGCACATTGACTTATGAAGGTTGGTGCTCGCTGTGTCTGTGCGTGCAGCCTTGTCCTGCCATCTGTTGGTGTGTCACAAAATTAGTCTTGAAACTTTTTGATACCACTTCAAATTGGTTCTTACAAAAGTAATAAGTCTATTAAGATCAGATCTGTTTCCCTGCTTATAATGTTCCCTCTTCCTACAGGTTGTAGGTTTGATATGTGCGGTCTGTAAAAGAAAGTTCAATGAGCTACAAAGGGAGTTGTGCGCTACAGAGGAGAAATGCCAGCCGCTTCTACCTCCTCCAGATCTCTGGCAGAATCCCGTGCAATGCCTTCTCCATCAACAGGACCTTCTGTTCACAAAAAAGTCTCCCAGATAAACCCCTGGCCCCTCAGGACCAGGCAGCGGCTGCCATGAAGAACATGACAGAGCTCGGGAAACAGTGGGGACAGAATACTGTGAAAACTGCGACAGCGACTGTCAATTACTGGTGGAGAAAATATGAAGAGTTTGTTGGCCTTAATGAGGTCCGGGAGGCTCAGTCCAAGGTTACAGAGGTACAGTTTTGTTTTGTATTTGTTGAGATCCTTAATAAGCTCTAGTGCCAACAATCCTGACATCATTGCATTTCTTGGTGTTTTGTAATCAGGCCGAGAAAGCTTTCATGGTGGCCAGGGGAATGGTTCGTGAGGCTCATATGAGTTTAGAGGCTCTTCAGGTGAGACTTAAGGAGGTTAGAGATCGCCTGGATCGAGTGTCAAGAGAGGATGCGCATTATCTTGAATTAGCAACACTAGAACACAAGTTACTCCAGGTGGGATTGAGAAGCAAGTGTCTAAGTAAATATATTTGGATAAATATATATGTGCTTATTGATTCTTCTTTCATACCAACAGGAAGAACGGCGTCTGAAAACGGCCTATGTAAATGCAGAGGAAGGAGAGCGAGAAAAATTTGCCCTGTTCTCTGCTGGAGTGCGCGAAAGTCATGAGAAAGAGCGGTCACGGGCCGAACGCACCAAGAACTGGTCTATCATTGGCTCGGTTCTGGGCGCCATTATCGGTGTCATGGGGTCCACTTACATCAACAGGGTGCGCCTTCAGGAGCTGAAAAGTCTGCTTTTGGAGGCTCAGAAGGGACCTGCGAGCCTACAAGAAGCTATTAAAGTCCAAGCCAGTTCACACAAGAGCCAGCAAGAGGAACTCCAAGGCCTCATAAACACACTTAAGTTAGCCATTAATAATAGAACAGGTGAAAAAACTATATCTGTTCCCGTATCGACCCGATCTGCAATACCCGCATCGAAACCCAGCATGTCAGAAGAAGCCATTAAAGAGATGATTCTGCACAGCCAGAGAGCTCAGTCACTTATGGAAGATCTCAAGCCACAGATGGAGCAGATAAGACAGAATTTAGGGAAGATGGGGACTGAGCTTCAGGCCGTGAAGACGTCCATCTCTGCTGAAAAAACATTAATTCAGACAAAAGATACGCCGCTTTTAGTGTGTGAGACTGAGAGCGTCATCCAAGGCCTCGACCAGACTGAGAAAAGACTGGAGGCTCAGATTAACAAGTCTACTCTGTACAACACTATTCTAACTTACACAGCATTCGCCTTATCCATGCCAGTGCTGTATATTATCTTCAAAGGCACACAATGAAATTGTCTAGACTGAGGCATGCACTGAATTGGCCAGAAGTAACCTCAGATTTTACAGAGTACTAATAATGGAATGGAATAATAATGGAATCATGCACTGATGAAGATCAAATTAAAAAGATGACCAAGAATCAAAACATTTTCAAATGTTAGGTTAAAAATAAATATAGCACTAGTATTTATGCGTACATAGATTTGATAGATGATAAATGTTGTTTTGTCACAAGAGTAATTTCATGACAGGGGTGACATTTTGTAAACACACACCATCCATCCTAATGGCACAGGTACAATATAATTAATTGAATAATTAACCTTTAGTCTATAATTTGGTTAATAGGGATGTTTCTTCTCATAGAATTCACCAGCCAGTAGCACTATATCAATAAATAAAAAAATCATGATTCTTTACTAAGGGACCAGAATGCAGCAAGATGTTTTCTTATGGATCCTCCCTAGCTCAGATTGGAAAAGGGGCATGTGGGTCATCTGGGAGCACTACCAGGGTTGAGATTCAAATCTCTGCTGTGGCGTTTGCATGTTCTCCCTGTGATTTTTGCATTTGTTCCAGGTACTCTTGTTTCCCGAAACACCAACTACATGCTTTGTAGGTGTAAGTTGATTGGTCTAATATTGGTATGTGTATGCCTTGTGCCCTGTGATGGGTTGGCACTTCACCCAGGGTGATCCCTGTGTTGAGCTCTGAGCTCTATGGGATAAGCTGTCCACTGATCTACACAGGAAAAGCAAAATTAATAAATAAAACACAAATGAATAAATAAAAAAGAAGGAGTCCTAGAATCCATGTTCTTTCCATCATCTTTAGTATTTAGATGATGCGAATTCCTGTTGAAGGCAGCACAGAGGTGTAGTCGTTAGCATTGTGGCCTTGCAAATCCAGTTTCAAGGGTTAGTTCAATTCAAGGTTTAGTTCATGTTCAATTCCTATCTGGGGTCTGCATGTGTGGAGTTTGCATGTTCTCCCCATGCTTGGTGGGTTTCCTCCATTTACTCTGGTTTCCTCCCGCAGTCCAAAGACATGCGGATTAGTTTAATTATCAATGTGTGATTGTGTGTGTGTGTGTGTGTGTGTGTGTGTGTGTGTGTGTGTGTGTGCGTGTGTGTGCGCACCCTGCGATGGACTGGCACCATTTTCAGGGTGTGCCCAAAGTCTCCTGGGATAGGCTTCAGGCTAGCCATGACTCTGTACTGGATAAGCGGTATAGAATATGAATGACTGACTGAACTTCCTATTGAATGTGTGACTTGTCAAACACTCCAAATACTTAACATCAGCCATAACATTATGACCACCTGTCTAATATTGAGTAGGTCTCCATTTTTCCACCTAAACAGTAATGACCTATGTGTTCTGACACCTTTCTACTGGAACCAGCATTATCCTTTTCCTGAATTTGAGCTACAGTACAGTACCGCTTCTATTGGATTGGACTACACGGGCCAGACTTTACTCCCCACAAGCATCAGTGAGCCTTTAGCCATCCATGACCCTGTCGCCAGTTCACTGGTTTTCCTTCCTTGAATTACTTTTGGTATGTCCCAATCACTGCAGCCTGGGAATATCCCACAAGACCTGCAGTTTTGGAGTTGCTCTGACCCTGTTTGTCTAGCCATTACAATTTCTCGCTTCTCACAATTCAATTCAATTTTATTTCTATAGCGCTTTTAACAATGGTCATTGTCTCAAAGCAGCTTCACAGAAATGAAAAGAAAATGAAAATAAGACTTATGGAAATGTATATATGTGTAAGAAAAATGTGACTAGATAATGAGATTGTCCCTGATGAGCAAGCCAAGGGTGACGGCGACAGTGGCAAGGAAAAACTCCCTGAGATGGCAATAGGAAGAAACCTTGAGAGGAACCAGACTCAACAGGGAACCCATCCTCATCTGGGTGATAACAGATAACAGAAATTGTATAACATCATGTGTGTTATGCAGATGAAAGTTCGATATAACAGAAGTTAATTTAAATTAACACAAAGTCCAGTTCAGCTCAGGGATGAGTCAGCAGGTGCAGAGGGCAGATGGGGGTCTGGATCACTGGGAGCTCAGGAGCAGCATGTGTAGATCCAAACCAACATGAAGAAGAATCCAGCTGGAGCTGGTCCTTCTCTGGATGCCTCTGGGTCCTCGCAGGGTCGGCCTCTGTCTACTGAAGCTGGCACAATCTCCAGATGCCTCGGGATGGGTGGAAAAATAAAGAGCAGGTGAAAAGAATTAGCGTGGATAGATGTACTGGAGTATCAGGTAAAGAAATTAATTATGTGTATGCCAGATTAAAGAGATGTGTCTTGAGTCTACTTTTAAATTGGGAAACTGTGTCTGAGCCCCGAACACGGTCAGGAAGGCTAGTCCAAAGTTTTGGAGCTAAATATGAAAAAGCCCTACCTCCTTTTGTGGTAGGTTTTGATATTCTGGGAACTACCAGTAGTCCAGAGTTTTCTGATCTTAAGGAGCGTGGTGGATTGTAACATATCAGAAGACTGGTTAGGTATGTGGGAGCTAGACCGTTTAGAGCCTTGTACGTAAGTAATGCTATTTTGTAATTAATTCTAAACTGAACAGGTAGCCAGTGCAAGGATGATAATATTGGGGTTATATGATCATATTTTCTGGATCTAGTGAGAACCCTGGCGGCTGCATTTTGGACTAACTGTAGCTTGTTAATTGAGGATGCAGGACAGCCACCCAGTAATGCATTACTGTAGTCCAGTCTGGAGGTCATGAATGCATGAACCAGCTTTTCTGCATCAGATACAGATAAAATGTTCCTAAGCTTGGCAATATTTCTAAGGTGGAAAAAGGCTGTTTTTGTGATGTTGGAGATATGATTTTCAAAGGATAAATTACTGTCTAATATCACACCCAGGTCTTCCACTGTCGAGCTGGTGGTAACAGTACATCCTTCTAAACGCAGGCTGAATTGTGAGAGCTGGTTTTTGGGCCAATAAGTAATATCTCTGTCTTATCTGAATTTAGTAAAAGAAAATTATCGGTCATCCAATCTTTTATATCTTGAATACACTCAGTTAGTCTAGACAATTTGGGTATTTCATCTGGTTTTGTGGAAATGTATAACTGAGTATCATCAACATAACAATGGAAACTAATCCCATGTCTTCTGATGATGTTACCCAAGGGAAGCATGTATATTGAGAACAACAGAGGTCCTAAAACTGACCATTGTGGCACCCCATATTTCACTGGCATTACACCAGACTGTTCTCCATTCAGATCTACAAAATGGAATCGATCAGACAGGTAGGATCTAAACCATTCTAAACCATCACAGTAGCTACATTTTCAATATCTCGTTATAGTGGTGGATGGAAGTGCGTGAGATATATTAGGCAGCAAGTAAACTTTTTTTCCTGACGTTGATGCTTTGGAAGCAGGAAAAATGGGCAAGGATTTGGGTGACTCTGACAAGAATTTTGTTAGCTAGAAGACAGGGTCAGAGCAAGTCCAATACAGGTCTTGTGGGATATTCCTGGTCTGCATTGGTCAGGACCCGCTGAAGTGGTCCAAGGAAGGAAAACTGGCTCACTGATGCACATGGGGAGCAGATGCTGGACGGTGTAGTTCAGCGATCCAATATTAGCGCTAGCGTAGATCAAACTGAGATAAAGGTTAATGCAGGTTGTCATAGAAAGGATGTCAGAACACACAGTGCATCACTGTTATAACGACAAAGGGGTCTTCATAATGTTATGGCTGATCGGTGTATGTTGTTTTGAAAGAGTCTTTACTTGTAATGTAATATATTTTACATTTCCATTCATATTTGCAAATGTAATATCAGGGGAGTGCTATACTAAATTACATCTAAAACTCTGTTTATTATTAATTCAAAATATAAAGTTTTTAATATTCCTTCTTATTAAGCTATAACTGTGTGCTATAACTTTAGCACACCCTCCAGAATAACTAGAGGACTATAGCTTTAAATTTCTTCATGCGACACTAGGAAGCAGAGGAGGAGCGCGTGACGGTAAGAGCGCGCGGACCAATCCACAGCCTCATGGATCCTCTATATTCATGAGGTTTCGCGGGCTTTTTGGTCACGTGCCTGATTTCGCGCGAAAACTTTGTCTTGCCGGGGAAAAAACAGTCGAGTCTGAAGCGAAGATAGTTGAGCACCTCGCGGTACAATGGCGGTGAGTGGAAAAATATAAATTTAGACGTATATGTTTAATACGTTATTTGAAATTAGGCAGAACTGAAGAGGTGTATAAAGGTAGACAGAATGAAAGTGTAATGAGTTAAGTTGTTTTAGATGTTTTTTGTGTGTGGGTGTATAGCCTGCTCATGCTGTCAAAGAGATGCTTTGTGTGGAAGTGAATTGATCCAGGGATATTTAAGTTATATTAAAGAAATAAAACGTGTAATTTGTGACTGTTTCACTGCCTCGGCTTTGGTGTTTTGGAAGCAAAAAATTGTGAAGTTTAAAGTGTCACTTAATGTATGTTAATTTATAAGATTATTAATGTTCAAACGTTAGCCTCATTGTTGTTAAGATAATATAAATTCTGTACTGTGTATTACAACGAGTCCAGACTCGTCGTGGCCTGAATTTTAGGTTAAAATGTGGCCCAATAAAAAATGCAGTATGCCACGCTTCATTATTGAATCAAAACTCACTGCTCGGTTTCTTTAAACAGGCTTCGCTGCAAGGAGTCGATTCAGTAAAGTGACTCGTTATCATTTCCGTAAGCGTTCAAAAATATTTTTAGTGAAACACCGTGAATTTGGATGGGGGGGAATCCAGATTCAGTAATGTTTTGATGTCTACGCTTCATTACTGCATCACTCGTATTGTTCGGTTTCTTTCAACAAGCTTTGCTGCAAGGAGTCGATTCAGTAAACCGATTCGCACGTAACACCGTTATCATTAGCATGACGTGAATTTTAATTAATTGATAGATTTATCTTGATGCCGTATTCACTTATAAGCGTTCAGATGAATATAGTAAAAGTTCACCATCTTTTGTTTAATTCTAAAACGTACTATAATACAATGAAAGCAAGAATTCAAAAAGGTGATTTTGCTAGATAATCACTTATTAAGAAACAAGATATTTTTGTTAATTAAATGTGGGTTTCAACAAACTAAGTCAACTAGGGCACATTTTCTACCACTGCTGTGAAAATTGGAATAAATACAAGGGTCACCATTGGCCTCCACGGTCCCTAGTTGAAATACAGAGGTTCCTAGATGGATGGATATTGTTTGCGTTAAAATTGCTCATACAATAATTTCATTAACAGATAAATTCATTCTGGGCACAAACACACACAAAAGTAAACTTGGCAAACTACTGTTCTGGTTGACTATAGACATGTTTATCATCCAACTTGGCTCTATGAAGTGATGCACTCCTTTTCTCTTTCCTTCCCCCAGGATTCCTCAGAGTCTTTCAACATGGCCACAAGCCCGAGTCGTGGCTCACGGCGTGGTGATCTGACCTCCAGCCCGGGCAGAGACCTGCCTCCCTTCGAAGATGAGTCTGAAGGACTGCTCGGTGACAATGGAGCTGAGGATGACGAGGAGGATGGAGAGGAACTGTTCGGGAACCAGTTGGAGGGGTAACAGATGTTGTTTTGTGGTTTGGCATCTCTTAATAGTGTATATTGCACACAAACTTGGGGGAAAATGTTACTATAATTATTTATATCACTTGTATTACCTGTAGCACATTTTCTAAAAATTTTAAATTCATTAAGGAGTAATTTTTTGTCCAGTATATATTGTGGTAACAACTTGTGTCTAATATTTTGTCCCATGCCATCTTCAGGGACTACCGTGCTATCCCTGAGCTGGATCGTTATGAAGCTGAAGGTCTGGATGATGAGGATCTGAGCGAACTGTCTCCTGGGGCTCGCGCTCGTGCTGAAGCAGCCATGAACGAGAGGGACAAAAGAGTTGGCGCGGGCCGCATGCCTAGGGGACTGCTTTATGGTGAGTTGTCTCTGACATGGAGGAAAATATATAGACAATATAAAATGTTTTTGTGTATTTGAATTGCATAGCACATCTAGGTGTGTTGGTGACAATCTGATGAATAATATGTGCATTTAAATTACAACCAGAAATTCAGCATAATCTGTTAAGGAGCTGTTTTGGAAACGTACAACAATACTCTGGTGCATTTAATCAGTAGTCAGATGCAGATTAATTATATTGGTCTTGTTTTAAATGACGAAATATAAATCTTTGCTGAAATGGTAAACATTGATGAACTGCACCCGCATTAAGAGCAGGAAATGACTCGCAGCAAATGCACAGATGACAAATTATCATTTCAGAGTCAGAGACTGGAGCACTATATTCTCAGCTGAAGCTGTGCCACTAGCTAGTTAATTGTGGCTTAGGAACATATGGATGAACAAAACAAATTGTTTAAACTGCAGTACAATTTCCACAATTCAAAACTTTCATATGACTCTAGTCTTAAACCTTACACCAAACATGTACATTTTCCTTGTCCAGACAGCGAAGATGAGGATGACGAGCGGCCATCGAAGAGGCAGCGACGTATGGCGGAGCGTGCCGCAGAAGGGGCTGGTGCTGAAGGCGAGGATGAAGAGATGATCGAGAGTATTGAGAACCTGGAGGATATGAAAGGTCACACAGTGAGGGAGTGGGTATCCATGGCTGCTCCACGCCTAGAGATCTACCACCGCTTCAAGAACTTTCTCCGCACACATGTGGATGAGCACGGTCACAACGTGTTTAAAGAGCGGATCAGTGACATGTGCAAAGGTAGACACTTCCTGTGGTGGGGTGTTTTTTTTTTTTTTTCGTTTTTTTTTCAGTCTGATATTTAACTGTATTAGGCACTTCAGTTTTGTTTAGAACAAAGTTGATCATTCAAGTCTCAGAACTGCCAGTTTAGTCACTGCTTGTTTGCATTTTGGAGGTTTCTGAGTGGTGCATCCAAATGGCATTCAAGATTACCCGTAATGTAAACTTTGGCAGCTTTCTCTTACATATGCATTAATTACTGTTTTGCTCATGTTTAGAAAACAGAGAGAGCTTGCTTGTGAACTATGAAGAGTTGGCCTCCAGAGAGCATGTACTGGCTTACTTTCTCCCTGAGGCGCCTGCTGAGATGCTGAAGATCTTTGATGAAGCGGCAAAAGAGGTGGTGCTGGCCATGTACCCCAAATATGATCGCATAGCCCACGAGATCCATGTGCGTATCGGCAATCTGCCTCTGGTTGAGGAGCTGCGCTCGCTTAGGTACAGAGTCATACAAGTGCATGGGTGCTGTTGCGTTTATTTATTTGTTCTATAAAGATATTTAAGAGATATTAAGACTACAAAACTTTATGGCCTCAGTGTCTTGGAGAAAGATGGAAAAAAAAGTGTTCCAGGGTTAGGTTGTTTTTAATTTGTGTATTTACACAAGCTGGCTTTTTTTTGGCACATGAATAAATGTAGGAACATGTTGAAGCTTTTATATTTGCCTGGTCTTGTTTGGTATTTTTAATGTGTTTCTTAAAATCTATTGATTTGTATAATATTTTCTCGTCTCTGTGTCATTTGTAGGCAGCTGCATCTGAACCAGCTGATCCGCACCAGTGGTGTGGTAACCAGTTGTACAGGAGTGCTGCCCCAGCTCGGCATGGTCAAATACAACTGTAACAAGTGTAACTTCATCCTGGGCCCCTTTTTCCAATCACAGAACCAGGAAGTTAAACCAGGCTCTTGTCCAGAATGTCAGTCTCTTGGACCGTTTGAAATCAACATGGAGCAGGTATGTACTTAAGGTTTTGAATGCTGAGTGTCCCTGCTGTAAATGATTGTGAGTTTATCAGTCCCAGTAGAGTTTGAGTTGCCTTTTGTGGAGGGTATTTACAAGAGTTTTTGTAATGCATTGAACTGTTGTATTTCCTATAGTTAGTTACACTATAGCAAGGGCTTATGATTTTAAACTTCCGTTATCTGAGGCACGAGGTTAAGTGTTTACTCTTTCCACAGACGGTGTATCAGAACTACCAGCGTATCACCATCCAGGAGAGTCCTGGAAAAGTAGCAGCTGGCCGCCTGCCCCGGTCCAAAGATGCCATCCTTCTGGCTGACCTGGTGGACAGCTGTAAGCCTGGAGATGAAATTGTGAGTCCAGTATTTATTTTTTTTAACTTTGATTGTAATGAAGGGAAACGAGCAGTTTATGTGGTAACTGTTAAAATGACATTTGTTACTTTGCACATAAAATAAGTATTATTATATGAGAAAAAGAAATGGAATGAGATTTGTTTAAACTGAATTTGCCTTTTTTTTTTTTGTGTAATTGTAGGAGCTGACTGGTATCTACCATAACAACTATGATGGCTCTCTTAACATGGCCAACGGCTTTCCTGTTTTCGCCACTGTAATCCTGGCCAATCACATTGTGCGAAAAGACGAGAGAGTGGCTGTGGCAGAACTCACTGATGAAGACGTGAAGGCCATCGTGGCTCTGTCCAAGGACGAGCGCATTGCAGAGAGGGTAGGCAAACTGAAAAATAATTCAAAGTCTAGCTGGCCTGTGGGTTCTGTCAGTGAAGGGATTTAGGTGTGCTGTTAACTGTTATTTTTGTTTCTGCAGATATTTGCGAGCATTGGACCATCTATCTACGGCCACGAAGATATCAAGAGAGGTTTGGCTCTTGCTCTGTTTGGTGGCGAGTCGAAGAATCCAGGTGAGTTATTTATAGCATTTCAGTTTGTTTGGGTCTAACCTGTAAACCTGGATTTCAGCTACCAGACCTAAATTAGCTTACATTATTCAGAAGTTCTGTTACTGAAACAGAGTTGTTCATTTTTTATAAAGAATTTAAAATGAATACTAAAAAAAACTTTAACAGATACTTATAACGGATGCTTATGCATTACTCAAGTAAGATTTGCTACTCTGCCTCCAAACACAGTTTGTCTTCATGTTCTCACACTTAACTGATTTTGTCTGTAGGAGGGAAGCATAAAGTACGTGGTGACATCAACGTGCTAATGTGTGGAGATCCAGGCACAGCCAAGTCCCAATTCCTGAAATACGTGGAGAAGGTGGCGAGCCGAGCGGTGTTCACCACGGGGCAGGGTGCCTCAGCCGTAGGTCTCACAGCCTATGTCCAGAGACACCCGGTCACTCGTGAGTGGACATTGGAGGCCGGGGCTCTGGTCCTGGCAGACAGAGGAGTCTGTCTCATTGATGAGTTTGATAAGGTGAGAGCCTTAAATAAATTTATAGATGTAGGAGTTTTCATTTCCAAATTTTAATGTAGTAGAAAATATTATTCAGATTTTTGAGTACTGTTAAATGAGCAAGTGTTGATTTCTGCTTCTGGGATGTTATAAGTGACGAGGTTTGTGATGGCAGCAGTAAGAAAACATAAAGATTAGAAATACAAAATACAGAGCTGGAGGATTGTCAATTTATAGTGACGAAACTGCTGTTCTTTATGTTTAAGAATAACTATTAAAAGAGAATTTTAAGCCCAGTTTTTTCATAAAAACTAAGGTAGACATCAATAGTCTTTCAGTGTGTACTCCCTGATCTTGCTGTTTTCATAAAAAAAATGTCCTTGGGTCTCCGAGTGGCGCAGTGGTAAAAGCGCTCGCCCTATCATCCGGAGATCGCTAGTTCGAATCCCGGGTGATGCTGTAACCTCTCGCAGCCGGAGGTCTAGAGAGAGCTGATTGGCCGAGCTCTCTCAGAGGGGAGGGATGAGAGGTACATAGTGCTCCCACATTAATCACGGCTCTACAGCCAGTCAGGGGCGTCTGCCCCCAACGGTGCGCGAGCGAGCAGTTCGAAAAGATGCGGTCGGCTGGCGTCACGTGGTTCGGAGGAAACACGTGATGGTCTTCGGCCCTCCCGGCTGAGTGGTAGTAGTAGCCTTAATGTGGGAGCCCCCTAGTGACGGGGAGGAATTGGGCACGACTAAATTAGGGAGAAAATCAGGGGAAAAAAAAAAAATGTCCTTTTATAATTATATCACTGTTGTTTTCTCCCTACAAAGATGAACGATCAGGACCGTACTAGTATCCATGAAGCGATGGAGCAGCAGAGTATCTCTATCTCCAAAGCTGGCATCGTCACATCGCTGCAGGCCCGCTGCACTGTCATGGCTGCTGCTAACCCAATCGGTGCGTACTAGAGGTTTATGCAAGAAGTGACGGTTTTATCACTAAACCAATTTAGCTTTATTTTATATTTTGAAGTTGCAAGTTCTGTGTTGTTGATGGAAAGTGCTGTTAAGTAGGCAGATTAGTTAAAAGTGCCTCACCTGCAATGCAGAGGTGTTTAGATAAGGGGTAATAAAATTGCTAGGGGCGCTTCAATTGATCTGTCACTGATCATAATCGGCCGATAATTGCTTTGGGAAGTTTGATCAGCAGTCTCTATAATGGCTGGTTATAGAAAAGCCGATCAGATGACACAAAACTCGCGAGGCAATTTTTTTTTTTGCGCTGCTAAAATGGGTTCACCGGTCTGGCAATTCTACGTGTTGTGTGAAAAAGACAATACATTAGCAATCGGCAACCTGTGCACAAGCCAATTCCACGAGGCGGGAACCACCCAAGTCATTTTAACACCACAAATCTCATCAGACATTTGAGAGAGCGGAAGAGTTCAGCAACTCGTGCGCTGCCACTCACTCAGCTGTCTGTATATTTCAGTCACTTTCTTCTTGCGCACAGTGTAATGAATCTTTTTTTATTTTATGTTTTTACACACCCTGCTGAGGGCTTTCACATGAAATCATCCAGAATGAGGGAGTGTGGTGGAGGATGCTATGTGTTCAGTAGTGTCTTGTAAACAAACAAACAAACACACAAAAAAAACACTTTCAGGTATTTTTCTTTCAGGCAAATAAAAGAAAACAGAATTGACCGTGCACACAGGGTTTTCAGTGCGAACAATTTAACTGTGTGTAACTTGAACTCGATTAGTTATTTTAAGTACTTTATGCCAGATCAAAGGCAGTTTGTAAAGCTTGCCATCTAGTTTTAAACCCTAATGGATAAGCTCACTTCTGACATTGGCTGTAGGTTAATGTAATGAATATTGCATTGGAGTTTCTAGATGAACCATTCTATATTCAGTTACATTTTATTTTTATAGTGCTTTTGACAACCGACTTTACCACGAGATGGCTTTAATGAAATGGTCATGGAGCATGGTGCAGGCAATGATGGCAAGGAATAACTGAGACAATGTGACAACCCTTATGTCAGAATGATGAACCCATTTTATAATACATACATAGCACAATCACTATTTCCTGTGTTCTCTCACCCTTTAAGGTGGCCGATATGACCCGTCCCTCACTTTTTCCGAGAACGTGGACCTGACGGAGCCCATTGTTTCTCGTTTTGACATCTTGTGTGTTGTAAGGGACACTGTGGATCCTGTGCAGGTGAGGCAGTCAACCCAACTTTTGTTTTAGTTCTAGTAACCAGTAGCTGTTGGAATACTAATCGTTTTTGCTTTCCCCCTTTGTCCTTTCTCTAAAGGATGAGATGCTTGCACGCTTCGTGGTGGGCAGCCACATAAAACATCACCCAAGCAATAAGGAAGGCGGTGTGGCCAGCCTGGAGGAAATGGTGCTGCCCAACTCGTCGGATGTGCCACCTATTCCACAAGAGCTGCTCAGGAAGTACATCATCTATGCCAAGGAGCGTGTTCGCCCCAAACTGAACCAGATGGACCAGGACAAGGTGGCGCGCATCTACAGTGACCTTCGCAAGGAATCCATGGTTAGAGAAATGACTCTTTTTCCATCGAGCTGCTGTTCAGAATGCATTTAAATGTGAACTCTGTGAATTTTATATACTGTCTTGGGCAAAACCGGGTTTAGCAGTAGAGTTGCACTGTTGAATTCACTAGTTGATATTGTACATTTCTAAAATTTCTGAAAGAAAAATCCTGTTTATGCTCACTACAAAGGGTATAATATACAGTTGTGGCAAGTGTTCAATTAATTTTGCCTCCGGTAAAGAGTAGGTTGTGAGATCTTGTTAACACTTTTTTTATCTTCTAAACGCCAGAAATTTTTTTTAGCAGTTTATAACAGCCTTATTTTTCATTTTAATAATCTGGGATCACCTACTTGTAATGTAGCCTGTAAAAATTAAAACCCAAGTCAAAGCCTCTTTATCTTGGTTTAAATTATAATAGTGGTTCCGTGACAAAAAAAAAATAGCTTCAGTTAATTCCCAATGACAATACAACTATTCAGTATGAAGCGATTGTATGTCTAGTTAGTGACTCAGTAGTGTTTGTTTTTTCTTTGATCTGATGTGGTTAATGTAGTTTTCATTATCTCTGACAGGCTACAGGCAGCATCCCGATTACAGTGCGTCACATTGAATCAATGATCCGCATGGCAGAAGCTCATGCACGTATGCATCTACGTGACTATGTACAGGAAGACGATGTCAACATGGCAATACGTGTCATGCTGGAGAGCTTTATCGACACGCAGAAGTTCAGTGTGATGAGGAGCATGAGAAAGGTGCGGAGATTTTATCGACAAAGGTTTTATTGTAGCTAAATCTGATTTGTATGTGTACAACGGTTTTCACTGTGGCAGTGATGAGCAAAGCTTGTGCATGGTTATGATTCTTAATATATTCTGGCATGAGTGTGCCAACATGAGAAATGTGAGGTAGGACACCTTTTTAGTATCATGGACCCAGGCATTCCTCTACTGTTACCTGTTTTCTGACATAAAATTGTAACTTTAAATTAAATAAAAACCTAAAAAGTACATGGCAATCATACCTTAAACATCAATTCTGTGTATTCAAGTTATCATTTTTTAAACCAAAATGACATCTGAATGATGTCATCCTTAATCAGAGGAAAAGTGCAATCACTCATTGGCTGGTTAGACCTCCTTAAATATATCACCAAAAATTTTTAAAAATGCACTCTTCAGTTGCCTTTGAGAACAAAATCTGTTTAAATTTTAATGAGCCTGACTTTTGCTGCTGTGATTAACCTTGAGCTGAAAAAGCATGTAAGGGTAGAAGCACTTGCAGGAGCAATTGCATTTCTACCCTGGTGTTTGTCAGATCAGCACAGCAAGGTCAGCACTCTTGCTTTTAAATATGTGTCAATACATCAGCTGTGGGCTTTTTCACCTGTTCAGCACTAGCATAATGTGCAGGCAGTAAAAGTTGTTTAGTATCAAAGGTTAGACAATTAACGCAGTTTGCTCAAAAAGCTACTTTTTTTTTTCCTTTTGAGAATTTTGTAGAAAAGTACAGTTGCCATTTAATATCATGGTTTAAATCTAGTCCTAGTCTAGTTATTCAAAACTCTTTAATTACCTCTATAAAATCTTTAAATATAGTAGAATGAGTCATGAGCACAGATTTTTAATTTACTAATGCTATTACTTTTTCTCGAAGTCAGAACTTTCCTTCCTTTTATTAGTTCTGGGTTTCACTGATGACTGTCTGTTTTCCTCCAGACATTCGCACGCTACCTGGCTTTCAGGCGAGACAACAACGAGTTGCTGCTGTTTATCCTGAAGCAGCTGGTGGCCGAGCAGGTGTCTTACCAGCGCAACCGCTATGGAGTGCAACAGGATGTCATCGAGATCCCAGAGAAAGACCTGGTGGACAAGGTAATTTTTTTTTTCTTACTCCTGTTATGTCATGTATTGAACAATACAGTGATATGGTATTTTGCTTCTGTGTCATGTCTGCACAGAGCCTAAACTATAGGTAATGATGGTTGTTGCGGACTGATTTGCCGCAACGTGTAGTTGCATTTCTAGGGAGTTTAGACTGCATAGACGTGACACAATTACATAAGTTAGGGCTTAAATTTAGCCCTGGAAATCTAAAACTTGAGTTTTTGTGTGGAGTGCAATTTTTTTTTCTTTCTTTATCTGAGGTTTTTTTGGGGGAGTGGCGGGGGAAAGTTCTCCAAGGAAATGTATTAGCTAGCTAGTTAGGTCTGTTAATAGTTAAAAGTGAAGGAATATGTAATTATTCCCTTCTAGTTTCTTTTGTGCCTCCAAAAAGAGTCCACAAATCAATAGCCAGTGTTTGGTCTGTGAGATTTTTGGGGTTTGGAAACATGCTTTTTTGGACAGTAGTGCATTGCACCACTGTGAAGCATACAAAGCAGCAGAAAGCTGTTTTTTGACATCAGCAAGAACTTATTTATTGATCGTATCTATCTATTTATTTATTATGCTTGTTAAGCCTGCTCTGAAATCTCCCAGGCATCGAGATTGGTGATTTGTTCATTGTGTACATGATTTAATGGATCACTGAAGTACATTTATTCATATTGCAGTAGTGTTGTGTCATTATTTTTACCAAGCGATGCTTTTCCCTTTCTCTTGTATAGGCTAGACAGATCAACATCCACAGCTTGTCTGCATTTTATGACAGCGACTTGTTCCTCTCCAACAAGTTCTCCCACGACTCAAAGAAGAAGCTGATCGTTCAGCAGTTCTAAGCCACATGCTGCATATGGATTGTGTTTTTAAGAATCTTGTGGACGTGTAAATATGTTCCTGTATCGCCACACGGTGTGGAAATGGATGATTTCTGATATGGACAGTCACTTTTTTTTTTTTTTATCGTTCAGAGAAACTCCACACTTTGACAGTGGTTGTTTGCTGTTGCTTGATTAAGACAGGTGGTATGATTTTCATTTTTTTCTATTGACAAATGCAGAAATGTTCTGGTTGTGTCGACTTTGATGTTGTTAAAAGATTTGTACCATGTTCTAAAAGAAATTGTCAAATAAAATGTTCACTGACCGTCAATTTACTTTACTTTTTCAAATTTAGAAATTTTTGCTGAGATGTGCTGTCACAAAATGTGTGGCTGTCCTTAAGTATGCATGCATCCATGCACAGCATTACATTACCTGTTCACCAGAGGACTGTCTAGGGCCACCATGTTCACATTATCAGGCTGAAGTGTTTTTTTTTTATTATTCATTTTTAATTTTTTAAAAGGCTTGCTGAATGCACAAATCTGATGTTTTGCAAATTGAAAACTTTTGCCTCTTTTGAAAGATTTCGTCGCCTGCATATAAATCTGGTACACGGTCATGTGATTTTGAATGAGAACAGACAGAACCGGATTCATGGGACTTTTTTCCTTTTGTGCATGCATGGGGTGCTCACTGATGTCAGTCAGCACCAACAGTATGGGGATTTCATACCAGCACTAGCAACAGCTGCAAAAACAGCTAAAGCGAAGCGTCTGTTTTTTTTTTTTTCCTCTTCCGGACCACAACCAATAAAGCTAACTAAATGCTTGTCGTCCTCCAGAGCAAAACTCCAAACACATTTTTGCTAAAATTGCATCCATTGTTTAAAATAAATGAGTGATGGCACGAACTCCCGACGTGTTTTAACCCAGATGACGCAAGCAAAGACGCATTGAGGTGCACATATTTTAAGGTTTTAAAGGACATAGGAGTCCAAAAACTCAATTGATCAATGTGGCTGAAAATGTGAATGTGGCCCTAGGTCTCTACATTTCACCTTTTCTGAAAACCTGTGTGTATGTCTAAAAATATGTGCATGTGGGAGTAGTCCAAGGTCACGTTATTGGCCTTAACAAGCCATGACTGGGTCTGCTAGAGAAAGAGAAGTGAATATGTAATAATTTTAACTCACTATGGTTAGTGTTTTTCCAAAGCTCAAATACTTTTCAGTCTAAATGCCTGAACTGCATTTAGTTGTTGATTTGCCTAAGCATTTTGTTAAGACTGAGAGTTGTAATAAGTGGGATTAAAATCTGTAGGTATATATGGAGGAAAGAAAAAATAATAATATAGCACTGCAAAAAGCCGAGCACGGTTAATTAAGTGCCATGGGTAATGAATGTTAATGACTAATGACAGTGGTGACTTTCATGGAGGCATGGAGAGTTTTTAGATTTGGGTTTAGTCCTGGCAAATGTTCAGACCTGAGACAAACAATTCACTCGTGTACATCCTTACAGATTACAATAAACTGATTTATATTCTGTTTCAAAATCTTAACGATTTGTTTAAAGAAATGTTATAAAGTGCTGCCTGATACTGAGTGAATAATCAGATTTTTGGGATTTGATTAAATTTAGGCACAGATCTGAGAAACTTGAGATTTGTAAAAAAAATAAAAAAAAAAATTCTTCCCTTAAAAACTCTCGTGTCCGAAATGTGTGAATAGCTTGGAGTGGGACGAACAGCTCTTATGAAATTGTTTGCACTATTTAAATGTTTTACTGCGGCTGAGAGACTCATCACTATATTCTGTTTGAAGACTTTTCTAAATATGAATCTTCATTCGAGAGATTTCAAAAGTCGTCCTAGTTTGACGCGTCCTAGAATGCCTCTCGTATTATTTCAAGTTGTTAAAGAAAGACAAAACTGGTGACGTTGTTAGGAGTCTCTTCAGTATACACACTGGCATACAGTGGATATAAAATGTCGACACTTGTAATAAATTCATTGTTAAATTCTTTCAGATTTAAGTGATCTAGCAACCAATAAAAAGGAAATAAAAATGTATGACTAATGAACCTACATTAACAACCTTTTTTAATAGGTCATGTGACCGCATTGAATGAACAAATCACATTCAGAATCATGTATGAAAGCATCATACACCTGTCATTCATGATGTGATTCTGATTAAACCCAGATAAAGATCATGTTTCTGCAGGACTTTGTTCACATCTTTGTTTTGCCAGACTGCTGAAGTCATGGCCTACAAAGACCTTATAAAGCATGTAAAGATAAATACAAAATAAATACCCAATCATTATATGAACCATGGAAAACCATGAAGCCCATGATCAACAGAAAAAAATGGGGCATCACTAAGAATAGGATGCCGGGCCAATAATGATGACGAGAAGATGTATCAGGAAGGCTGCTGAGAGGATGGATATGGCATCATGAAAGGATCGGTAGGAATATTTAGCAAGTACTCAACCCATCCTGCATGTGACAACAATTTCATGTAATCTTTACATGTTTGGGATATGAAAAAGCGTGGCTTTCTAAAAGCTTTTATCTCTGAAAAAAAAAAAAACATGATTACCCATGATTCTACAAATGTAAAATATTTTATCTTGTTTCCATAATTTCAAATCTCCTTAGTTGATTCCTTTATTTGGTGCAGCCCATTAATATGGCACTTGTGAAATTATGTTTCAATTATTTATCCCATGTACATTACAGCACAATTAAATTATTTTTATATCCTGGTAAGGAAGCTGGAGTCGGAGCTCAGGATACATCACCCCTGGAGCAGATAGGGTTAAGGGCCTTGAACAAGGGCCCCACAGTGGCAACTTGTTGGAGCTGGGGTTCGAACCCCTGACTCCTTTGAGCTACCACTGCCCCCCACCCCAAGCAACTTTTTTGCAGGCAGTGTATATAAATAAACTAAAGAACATCATGCCCATGCTGAAGCATGGTGGTGGCAGCACAAAACCTGCAGGCATTTGTGAACTGCTAAAGAATTTGTTTTAACTTCATTTCTTTTAACATCAAGCATGGGGGAGAACCTGCAAACTCTGTGCAAACCAACCCAAAGCAGGAATTGAACCCAGACCATGGCAGTATAAGTTGACAGTGCTAGCCATTATGCCACCACATCGCCCCTGGAATGGCCCACTTATATCTAAATCCTAAAAATCTTTACAAAAAAGTTCACTATGCACTGATAGCTCTGGAGCAATGAAGTGTGGATGAAAATAATGCCAAATCATGGTGTCCTGTATTTGTGGACTGTTCCTCAAATAGATTGAGTGCTGTATTACCAGCAAACGTTGCATGAGAAATATTAGTTAAGGTGTGTTTGAGTGTGTGCTGTACGCATGTACATGTGCAACCAGGTCATTCACAACCCAACATGTTTGCCCCTGTAATGCAATGCAGGCTGGTAAAGCTACAAACCTCTCTCAGTATCCACGAGCACCACGAGTCACTTAACTGAATCGGTTCTTTCGCACAAAGCGGCTTGAACGAATTCAAGCGAATCGTTTGATGTATTTGATTCATCTTATTAATGACTCGGAAGAAAAATACCGTATAAGCGTCTTTTTTTTATAAACACTAGCTAACATTGAAGTTGTGTAATTTATGTTGTATGTACGGGTAAAAAACATTAATAGTTAATAATTAGGTTTAATCAAGAGTAACATACCAAACAACACGAATACGTGAATACTCGAACCTACAAAGATGTTGTGTAATTCATGTTGAATAATAATGTAATTCATGCTAAAAATATGAACATAAGAGTTAATAATTAGGTTTAATTTCGAGTACACACCTGAGGGATTTAAATATAGATTTAAGGGACTTTAGAATATTGTTTTAAAAAAACTGATTCGTTTGGGGTGTGAGTCGATTCTTTTAAATCGTTCGAATCTTTGTCCAGCTCTACTCCTGCTCACTTCTCCCAACATTAGAGCGTCGCAGGAGGGGCGAAGCATCCAGAATATTACCCCCAAACCTAGTCAGACAAGCCGCAAGTCATCCTTTGTCTGCATCAATCTGAAAATGCGAGTGTTTTTGTGCCGACTGTGACATCTTTGCGTAGTCATGCTTTCTCACGTCGAGGTCACTGAGACAACAGAACGGCTCTGAGATGCTGCAGATGCTCGCTTAATCTTCAGCATGCATCTCACCGCTGTGCTTCTAATGCATTAAAATAGCACCAAAGGACAGCAAAGGATTTCTTGCTAAATCTATCTTCTTTATTTTTATTTTCTTTTGTTGTGCATCTTGTGTTGATCCTGCAGCCATGCCTGGTACTCATCTTCATCATCTCATCATAGGTAAGATCATACATGCAGTACATTTGTTATACATAATACATTAGATTGTATTATATACCTTGGCATGGCTTTTAGAAGTTATTCATTATATATAGATGCATTGTGTTGCTTAATATATCTCTTAAGACGAATTAGTTTCTTATGTGCCACCAAAATGAATATGGATCTGTGCATTTCTTAATTTCTATAGTTAATATATAGTGAATATATCCAAATCAGTATCACTGACATGCCTTTGATTAGAAAAAAATGACAGATTTTATACAGACGTCCATCCTGTTTACACAGATAATATTTTATTCATAAATCCTTAAAAAAAAATTTTTTTTTAAAGATATAAACAGAACTAAACTGTAGTTTTCTCTCTCTCTGGGGTGGTACCATTAATGTTATTATTTTTTTTTTTTAATATAACTTGTTTTGTCCATTTCAATGTAATATATTTAATAATTATTATTTAATGATATATACATATATTTGGACTGTATTTCATTTTTGAGTCAACCTTTAAACAAGCATGACATGCACCTTTCTATGTCAAAAAGGTACCATACAAAGGCCTACTAAAGGTACAACAGATGTGCCATGTAAGTGTGCCATCTAAAATACAGATTGGTAAGCTGTCAAAAAAAAAGATGCCGTTGCAACATTATTCCTGTAACGCTCCAGTTGGTAACCCTTAACTGCACCACCCCAGGGACAAAATTTAGATTGACTTTTTTTTTTGGAAAGTGTTTATGACATTACTGCTCTGGGATGATTAAAAAAAATTGGACTTGTTTGTTTTTGTGTCCGAATAGTTGGCAGTAATTAATGACAGACTGCGTTGGTTAAAAGCCATGCTGTGTTTTAGCTGCTCTGGCCAACACTCCAACTCAACAATCGGACTGTTGATAAAACACCAAACTGAAATGTCTGAAAAGTCTGTCTTGTGGTCTGTGAGCAATGCTGTGCTGCATGTCTTACCTTCATCCAGCTATGAGTCATCTTAATCTTGTTCACGATCAAGAAAAAAAGAGACTTTGTGTTTGTCTTGGGAATGAAAAAAATATATATATATTTCATCCGTCGATATATGAGAGTGTAATTGTGAATAATATGCTGCAGGCTTTACCCAGCAGCATCCCATCCCACCCCCCCCCCCAAGAAAAAAAAACAACAACTTTAATCAAACCAGCATAAGCCTGGTAGGGGTCTTTGTGTCTCATTACCAAGACGTCCAAGCCATCCCGTAGCCTACCCACTACTTTGTTCATTCATTAATGTTTATGGCCACTGCAGAAAGCTCATAGCCTGGACTTGAGACTATAAATCTCCCTCCTACACATACACGCTGCTGCAAAGTCAGCCTTAGATTGTGGTGCAGGCAGACAACCAATTCAGGTCATATGCAATCAGCATTTTTTGTGTGTAGATATAAAGTAATTTATTGATTGAGAGATACCCAATTTATAGAGGTACTTGAGTGTTATCTGAGAATAGATACCATGGATACAGATTACAAAAAAATTATTAAGGTACATACTATTTGGACCATACTTAAATTATTTATTTATTTATTTATTTATTTATAGGGGAAAAAAAAGTCAACTCCATCAACAAGGAGTGGTATCCTTATCCCGGTTTAGTACCCTTATATACTAAATTGGGATAAGAATAAAGGGTTCTCTTATAGAGTGGCAAGCAAAGTGCTATGCAAAAACTTATTTTGAAGTTAGATAACATTGTCAAACTAGCATGCAGTAAAAGTGTGTTAAATGAAATTAAGAGACCATTTGCAATTAGTTCTCAAATCAGCATATCTACAACTATGACAACCATTCCATTCCATTCTATTCCATTGTCTGTTGGTTTCCAACAAAAAGCACACCCTTTTTGTGCTTCATGTGGTACTGATTAGGTGATCGCCTGAATCAAATTTTATTTAATGTGTAAAAGTATAAAAACCACTGCTGTGATCATCACTGCACTCTTGCAACGTGAGGTGGATATCTCAAAGACAATGTGAAAATAGTTATTGACCCTGCCAAAAGAGTTAAAATGAAAAGTTTGGAGTAAGCAAAAGAAGGGTTCAGTTCTGGCTTTGCTGGCACAGCGACACAGTGATTGTCAGATTGTTACCATCTTTAAAATTCTAAAGATGACAGAAGACAAGAACAAGGTTACACAGCAGACATCAGGGGCAACAAAGCAACAGGTTGGCAGAGGGCAAAAATGAATCTCTACTGACAGGGATGACCGCACACTCATTTGAATGTCACTCAACTACCGTAGTATGACATCAAGTAACCTTCAAACACATGGCAAACTGAAGCTGTGGTATAGTGCATGGTGAGGATGGTTAGAAACAGGCTGCTGAAGGTGAAGTCATGGAAAGCTGAAAAATAGTGAGAAGCACTGAAAACCCACTGAAATTGGACCATTGAGAACTGGAGAAAGGCCATCTTTTCTAATGAGTCCAGTTTAGGCTAACATAACCTGGAGAGGCCTGCAAGCCACAGTGTCTCGCACCAACCATGGCATGCGTAAAATTATCTGGAGGTGCTGTACCAAGGCTGGAATCGGGGAGATTTGTCTTTGTGAAGGAGGCGCCCAGGTTATCCTGGAAGAATATTTGTGTCCTTTTTGAAACTATGTTTCAAAAACCCTGAGGATTGTTTTTTTTTCCAAAAGCACAATGCTCCATGCCACACGCCCAGGTCAATCAAGGTTTTGATCAAGGCTTTGTCATGGACAGCCCTATCTCCAGATCTTAACTCCATTGCAAACCTCTTGAACATGATCAAGTGGAAGATGGATGGACACAAGCCATCAAACAAAGTTGAGCTGCTTGCATTTTTGTGCCAAGAGTGGCATAAAGTTACCCAACAGCAATGTGAAAGACTGGTGGAGAGCATGCCAAGATGCATGAAAGCTGTGATTGCAAATCAGGATTATTCCACCCAACACTGAATCTTTTTATTAGTTTGATAAATAAATACTTTAAATAACAATATTTTTATTCAGCATTGGGGAGAAATGTTGTTAGTGGTTTACAGAATAAAACTAATCTGTTAACTTTATCAAATCATACACCTATGAAACAGAAAACAATGGAAATTGATCATTTTGCAGTGTTTTTTTTTAATTTTTTTTTTTTCATATGTATTTCATATGTATCGTCCAGATTATGGCCTTCAGCTGCAATGCAAATCTTTGGAAGGTTATGCATAGTTGTGATAAGAGTTACAACTCCGCTATTTATGATATTTAGCTGCACAGTAATTCACACTGCAGTAATTCACAGTGTGAAGCAGATATTTAGATATTTTGTGTAAGCCTGTTTTTGCTTATTAGTTATAGACTTATAGGTTATAACACAAAAACTAACAAGCAAATACTGAACACCAGACATGTCTTAGCTGATTAAGTACATTTATGTCAAAGGACAAATTTTATAAATTATATTTTTTATCAAAATATAAGTTTCTTTATTTTACTTTATTTAAATACAGGTCTGTGTCATGAAACCCAACATCAATACAACATCAATACAACCAATTCTTCCAAGAAGTGTAAATGAATATTCAATAAGAATTCTACCAGAAGCATGTTGATGGCTACCAAAACCAACTGTTATGAAGGCGAGACTTGCTAAGGAACACTCAGCCGAATGTATAATTTTGCTCCTCTATTGATTTCAGGTAACCCAAGATAAAGTAAAATGTTTGTACCAAGGTTTTCTTTTACTAAAGATGAGAATGATTGTAAGATATGACGTAAAAATGACCAGTGAAAAAAATAATAATTGCAAACCCAACACTGCCATGACCTTCATGTTCATAAAGACTGTGTAACCTTCTGTGTCAAACCATATGCCAGAAATGCTGGATGCAAAGTTGGTGCTATTCAAAAGCATTGCTTTCACCCTTGATGCATGAATGCTATGTGAAATTTTCTCAGCTGTCCTGCAGAAGAAAACAGGTGGAGAGCAGACATGTTGTGACTGGCATGAAACTAAAGCCAACTTCTAAAAAGCTCTAGTGCATGTGCCACTTTCATTCATTCAAACATAGTCAAGGATTACAAAAAGAATGGGGACTGTGTGCTAGTGCGAACTTCTTTATAGAAAATCCCCGGAGCTAGGATCTCAGACACAGGATTAAACTTAATCAGATGCTAAACATTTGTTGGCTTTTGGTCTAAGGACAGGAGAAATCTGGGTTTGAGAACCTGGCTTTCATCAAATCCTGATGTGCGTTTTTCTATTTGGTATTAAGACTGATGTAATGAAAGCTGTTTGTTATGTGCTCCAATGAATAATAAGTGCATATCATTCATCATGCAATTAATGAATAAATGATCTGCTACACTGATAATCAATAAATCTTTGTAGGCTTTGTTTAGGCAAGAGGCAGAACAAGATTCAAGAAACACCACTGGAAGTTTTTTACTTTGAAGTTACTGCTTTGAGTATCATGATAATAATATTTCGTGTTCTAGTTTAAGATGTGAATTTTAAAAAGAAGTGAATTCATCTTCCTTCTGCCTTTTGGCTTTCATACAGTATATTTAACTGACCTCAAGAAACTTGATTATGATACCACCTCCTGTTCCCTAGACATCCTAGTACAGGTGGTCTTCTATTTCAGAGAAGCTTTGAAATGTAGAAGAGCTGAACTTTTTTAGACTATGATATTTTCACATCACAAAACCTGCAAGTGCAGGAAGACTATGCACACAGATACGATAAGGTCATGGATATGACTGCCATGACCTTCATGTTTATAAAGAATGTGTAACCTGTGTAACAAAACAAAGTGGATTCACTAATGTAAAAAAAAAAAAAAGTAAATATAAATTTTTGGTTGAGTTGTTACTTTTTAATTCCAGTTTGGTTTTAAAGGTCCCATGTTGTTCTATTTCTTTGAACTAGTTAACAAAGGTCCCAAAAGTGTGTCTGTTGGGGCGCAAATGGTTACACCTGAAGGTCTGGGGTTTAAGCTCCAGCACTACCAAGCTGCCGTTGAGCGAGGCACTCAGCTCCTTAATTGAGATACAATATCCAAAAAACAGGTTTGCTGTGCTATAAGGTACATGTGACAAATAATAGATTTTTCTATAGATTATTTTTCTCTTAATCATGGAGAACAAGAGAACAACACAGCTGAGCAACAAGCCAGGAGAAGGGCACTTCTTTTATTCACTACTTTTATTACTTAGTTTACTTTTGTTTAGTCATAAGATTAGGGGGAAAAAAGCATAAATCGATGCAAGGCAAGACTGTGTTCAGAGTAATTTTAAGAATTTAAGGGATTTGTTTTAATATATATATATATATATATATATATATATATATATATATATATATATATATATATATAAAGGATTGCAAGCTAATGCCAATTAAAAATCAAGAATCTAAACCCATAGTCTAGAGCAGGGGTGGGCAATTTTTTCCCCCCAGGGGCCAAGTGAGAAGCAAAAAATATTGTAGAGGGCCGGATGGTTCGTCTCGTAATGCCGACTCACGTTGTACTCCATAAACACGACGACCCGGTCGGTCTCCACAATCGAAACACACGGGTTTACCCCCGACTCCAGTAAATAAATATTTACTAGTCCATATTTTCTTGAAACCACAGCCTTCAGCATCCACCTTTCTTTTTTAGGCATGTGCAAACATTTTGAAGGGATACCATTACAATGACTTGTTGCTAATCACATGCACTCCGACTTGTTTCAGAGTACCTGTACGTAAACGATGCATGCACACAGTAAACAGGTTCCAAAGTAAAAGCACTGTTTTAGTCCATGCATTATGCAAAATTTTGAAAGTAGGTTTTATTTTCTTAATTCCAAGCAACTTTTCGCAGGCCAGTTAGAGTCGGGCCGCGGGCCGTATTTGGCCCCCGGGCCTTAAAATGCCTGGGTCTGGTCTAGAGGTCAGACACATTTTCCAATTCCATTCCTTAGAAGATATGAGGACGTATGTCCTCCTTTAACTTCACTAATTAATTTACAATACATTTGAATCAGTGCTTGCTAGATGTTTTTACATTTTATTCTTCAACAGAAAGACATGTAGTAATATAATAATAAAAATAATAATAATGATAATAATAATAAAAATAAAACCCTGAAGAATGTCTTGGATCTCTTTACTGCAGCACTGTTGTATCATCTTACTGGTTACTCAGCAACTCTGGATACTGTACAAGCCTCTATGCTTAGTCTCCAGAGTGCCACCTACACACTGCTGCAAAGTCAGACAGACAGACATCGTGGTGCAGACATATAACCCACAGAGGTCAGGGGTAATCAGCGTTCATTTTTCAATTTATGTCAGGCCAAACAACAAAGCCATGACAGAAAAGTACGAAGGAAATTTTACCCCTTTTGAAGCCCTGAATTGTTAGCAGCAAAGGTCATGAGTAGTTGTTTAAAAACTAGGGCAGGATACTGGCAAGTAGAATGTGTCATGATGCCTAAGAGCAAAGTATATATTTTTAAATTTATGATGAAATCAGATAAAAATGGCAAAGAGAATGGAACTGTTTATTAAAAGCCAGGCATGGAAGGCAAAACTATCCTGCAAAAGTTAAAGCTGTCACCTTAATCTATTCTTTTGAAGAACGTAAAATATGAGTCAAAAGTTTAGGCATAGGTTTGGATAGATTTTCTACATTCTAGAACAATACTGGATTTTTCCAAAACTATGTCAAAAGAAATAGGAAAGATCATGGATTTAGAAGTTGTGTCCAAACTTATGACTGGTAGTGTATATTACAAGTGAGAAATTTAGCACAAAAAACACATAGTGTCCTAAAATTGCTATCATGAGACGACACTATTGCAGGAGTTTATAAGTCACCTGGTATACATGTAAAACAGGAGAAGTATGAATCAACAGAACCCTAAATTGAGAATTGGCTATAACAATCCACAGTGTTCAGCGGCTCTAGAAATGTGTGTCCATATGATGAGTTTTTTCTGAAAGGCCACTGGAGGATGCATCTTCCCTGGTGGTTTGTCATCCTCTGCTATTTGGAGAAATCCTGGTTGATCATGATTGAAAGTGTCCAAGTAGCTTAATGATGGCCAAAGGAGTATTGATATTTGGCTTTGTAGCATATAGCGAATGATCAACAGGTGAACAACAAAACCATCCACACGTGGCTGGAAGATTGTCAAAGACATTGGCTTTCTGGATGCAGTCCAAGCAAAGGGTTCGAGGCCTCACTCCTCCCAAAAACAAACCTCTTTAAGGGCCAGATGAATACCAAGAAGAACCAGTTTACCCACCTGATCATTTCTCAAAGTCAGCACTGGGGTAAAGCTTAGCTGTTTCCCAGGGTGAAAACAGCCCATACTTCCATCTTAAAGGCATAAACCTGGAACACAACGGTAGTGATTTGTCTTGCTGACAGAGAAGTGGAGCTGAAGGGAACGTCAGCACTAATGAGATGAGGTGAAGGCCTCTTCTGCAGTTGGTGAGCTGCCATGGAACTTTTTTGAGGAATGAGTGAGCGGTACAACTGCAATGCTGATTTGATTTGTAAACCCAAGTAAGTCTCTGTTGCTCTCACATTTGGTCACTCCAACACTGCCTGGACCTTATTCTCCTCTATGCGTACCCCTTAGATGATGACATACAGTACTGAAAAAAAGTATTGAGCACCTGCTCATTTCTTTATATTTTGCTTTGCTTGAAGTGCCAGACTTTCTTGAATTTTTCAATGTAGCCTCAATGAATGGCTCTTCAGACTTCCTGAAAGATTTTTATTTTTGACAAGTTTTTGGCTTTCATTTTCAGTCCAGTCTCTGTACCTGACCAGTTTCAGAGGAATGTATTCTGTTTGTTAAACCACACCTTGACCTACTGTATAAATCCTTAATAAAAACATCTGGCTTAAGGCATTAACCAGTAGGAAACAGGTGCAGATGATGACAGATGATCAGGCTGGTAATTAGTATGATAGTGAATGCTGAGTGATTGGAACAAACGGGAGGGGAAATAAGGTTGCTGCTGAGGTTGTTACATTAACAATTTTTAAATCGTATCTTTAGGCATTTTGCAGCCATTTACAATAAAACAATTGATCTGTTTTTTTAATTTATTTATTTAATCTCACCCACTCTCAATCATTCTCTATATCACCTATTCTATGTAGGTTCGTGGGAGGCCTTGAGCTTATCGCAGGGCACTCAGGGCATTAGGCAGGGCCTATCGTGGACAATCAGGCACACACTGTGGGCAATTTGGAAAATGCCAATTAGCATTTTTTTAGACTGTGGGAGAAACCCAGTGTGCCCTGAGTAAATGCACCGAGCATGGGAAAAACAGGCAAACTCTATGCACAAATACAGTTGCCCCCCAAAGTTTGCATACCCTGAAAGAATTTTTAAACGTTGCCATTTATTTGGAAAATATGACAGTTAATGCAGTTATTTTATATGCAAATATTTTTTTTCTTATTTAAGGATTGTGGCATGTGAAATAATTAATTATTACATACAGTACTTGTTTGATTCCTTATTAAAGCTAAGGATAACTGAAATCACCCAAACAACCCTGATCAAAAGTTGACAGACACAGGTTTATATGGATATTAAAGGGAGGTTTTCACTCATTGTAATTATAATCAATGTTTGTGCATAAATTGTCAGTGAGTATCCTATGGAATAAAATCACTGTCAAAAATAATCGTGCGTAAAAAAAAGATTTGTGTGTAATTCTGTGTTTTGTCCGAGTACGGCCACGACAGCTTACAGATACAATATTTAGTGTGTTTGTTACAGTACAACTCTAAAATAAACACACGTGGACAAAATTGTTGGTACCCTTCGGTCAATGAAAGAAACAATCACAATGGTCACAGAAATAACTTTAATCTGACAAAAGTAATAATAAATAAGAATTCTATGAATGTTAACCAATGAAAGTCAGACATTGCTTTTCAACCATGCTTCAACGGAATTATAAAAAAAAATTAACTCATGGAACAGGCCTGGACAAAAATGATGGTACCCCTAACTTAATAGTTTGTTGCACAACCTTTTGAGGCAATCACTGCAATCAAACGATTCCTGTAACTGTCAATGAGACTTCTGCACCTCTCTGCAGGTATTTTGGCCCACTCCTCATGAGCAAGCTACTCCAGATGTTTCCGGTTTGAAGGGTGCCTTTTCCAGACAGCATGTTTCAGCTCCTTCCAAAGATGCTCAATAGGATTGAGGTCAGGGCTCATAGAAGGCCACTTTAGAATAGTCCAATGTTTTCCTCTTAGCCATTCTTGGGTGTTTTTAGCTGTGTGTTTTGGATCATTGTCCTGTTGCAAGATCCATGACCTGCGACTGAGACCCAGCTTTCTGACACTGGCCAGCACATTTCTCTCTAAAATCCCTTCATAGTCTTGAGATTTCATTGTACCCTGCACAGATTCAAGACACCCTGTGCCAGATGCAGCAAAGCAGCCCCAGAACATAACAGAGCCTCCTCCATGTTTCACAGTAGGGACAGTGTTCTTTTCTTGATATGCTTAATTTTTCCGTCTGTGAACATAGAGCTGATGTGCCTTGGCAAAAAGTTCCATTTTTGTCTCATCTGTCCATAGGACATTCTCCCAGAAGCTTTGTGGCTTGTCAACATGTAGTTTGGCATATTCCAGTCTGGCTTTTTTCTGATTTGTTTTCAACAATGGTGTCCTCCTTGGTCATCTCCCATGTAGTCCACTTTGGCTCAAACAACGACGGATGGTGCGATCTGACACTGATGTTCCTTGAGCATGAAGTTCACCTTGGATCTCTTTAGAAGTCTTTCTGGGCTCTTTTGTTACCATTCGGATTATCCGTCTCTTTGATTTATCATCAATTTTCCTCGTGCGGCCACGTCCAGGGAGGTTGGCTACAGTCCCATGGATCTTAAATTTCTGAATAATATGTGCAACTGTAGTCACAGGAACATCTAGCTGCTTGGAAATGGTCTTATAGCCTTTACCTTCAACATGCTTGTCTATAATTTTCTTTCGAATCTCCTGAGACAACTCTTTCCTTCGCTTCCTCTGGTCCATGTTGAGTGTGGTACATACCATGTCACCAAACAACACAGTGACTACCTGGAGCCCTATATATAGGCCCACTGACTGATTACAAGATTGCAGACACCTGTGATGCTAATTAGTGGACACACATTGAATTAACATGTCCCTTTGGTCACATTATTTTCAGTATTTTCTAGGGGTATTTTTTTTAAATAATTCTGTTGAAGCATGGTTGAAAAGCAATGTCTGACTTTCTTTGGTTAACATTCATAGAATTTTTTTAAATTATTACTTTTGTCAGATTAAAGTTATTTATGTGACCATTGTGAGTTTTTCTTTCATTGACCGAAGGGTACCAACAATTTTGCCCACGTGTGTACGACTCTGACCGTTTACAGACACAAAACCTGTTTTTATAACTCCTCTGTTACATGGACGAATTGCGAATTTACGCCCATGAATGTAGTGTGTTAAACCACTGTCAAAAATACGTCATCATGGCCACATGCACAGGCATTACTATCTGAAGGAGGAGAAATCGATACAGCGCATGCGCCCTGCCACCGTTTTAAACTCCTAAAATCTTACCTGCTATAGTTAAAACATCTCTGTAATTTTACTTTTCTTAAACATGTACAAATCTGTGAAAAACAGAAAACTTACTTGAGACAATGAGAGAGCGTTTGGCTGCTGATATGCCATTTTGGCACCGGTGGTTTAAAACGGTGGTCGAATCGATTCCTCTTCCCTCGGACAGTAATGCCTGTGCATGTGGCCTTGATGACGTATTTTTGACAGTGGTTTAACACACTACATTCATAGACGTAAATTCGCAATTTGTCCGTGTAACAGAGGAGTTGTAAAAACGAGTTTGGTGTCTGTAAGCGGTCAGAGTCGTATATTTCAGAGTTGTGGCCGTAGATTTTGGAATCCAACTCGGACTAGCACAATTATTTTTGACAGTGATTTTATTCCATTTCTTAGCTCATGAGGTGATGCACTGACTTGGCTGGATACTGCACCATGGGGAAGACAAAAAAACTGCCAATGGACCTGTGGTAATAAGGTAGTTAAACTTAGGGATGCTTTTGATGATCCAAAGCACAAGGCCAAGTTGACCCTCCAATGGCTACAGAAGAAAAGGGTGAAGATTCCTAGCATTTTGCTAGGAAGAATGTGCAGCTATACCACCTTAGAGAATTAAGTTGGGTGGTGAAACTGGCTCTTTTTGGTCTTGGTGTTTTGCTTCAGAGGTGCTCCTCAGGCTGCTGGACTGTCAGCATGGTATGCTGGGCATGGAGTTTGTTCAAATCATGGCTCTGTTCCTCTATAACTGACTTACTTTCAGTAGCCACTGGTTGGTTTTCTAATGTTCTCTTCCAGGTCTATCAATCCTCAATTTAGTAATTGAACTTTAATTTAAACAAGAATCAGATTTTGTTTTGCGTTGAACCATCTTTACTGGTTGCTCAGCTCACTGGACACAATAAAAGCCTTTATACTCATGTCGTATTTCAAATACTGTACCTTGGAAGGGTTAAGTTGGATCTCAGAACGACATAATTTTTGAGGTCCAAAGAGGGGAGTCTTTATGAGTTTTTCTACTTTCCAATTTTATAGTGACTGTTATACATATTACAAGCTATTTTGTTTCCTTCTGGTGCCATCTACAGCCATCTACAGTGATTTGATATCACTCTATGAACTTTTAACCTTTTGAACTTTTGAACTAAATGACCATTTTCATCATTTCATCATACAAAACATTCATCATAATTAGCTGTTTTGTTCTGCTCAGGGAAATGTAGTAGGTGCAGCTTATGCAAAATACCACTCAGGATGGAGCAGATGTACAGTACCAGTCAAAAGTTTGGACACAAGTTTAGATTTATTTTCTACACTCTGGAACAATGGTGGATTTTTTTTTCACAATTATGTAATAACATATGGCGTTATGTAGATAAATAACAACAACAGTCAGTTGTTATTTTAAGACGAGAAACCAAGCTGTTCTGGAATAGATCTTGCAACAACAGTGCATTTGCAAAACCCAACAAGCACCATGATGAAACTGGCTATCATGAAGACCATCTCAGGAAAGCAGCCTCAGAAATCACCAATTAACAGCACCTCAAATTAGAGGTGTTATGAAGGCTTTACAGAGCATAAGTAGCAGACACATCTCAATCTCAACTGTTCAAAAACTGTTTATTGCATATTTTAGATGCCTTCAACATTGTTTTATAATGTAGAAGAAAATATAAAAATTTAAAAAGACCATGTAATTAGAAGGTGTATCCAAACTTTTGACTGGATGGGAACCCTGCACTGGATGGGCACTATGCATTCAAATCGAGGCCATTTACCAGTGCAGATGACGGTACTTCAGTTAATATTGCATTTAATGATATTTGTTCTGTGGTTAAATTTATGATTTATTTGAGCATTTTCAGTGAATGCCTCAGCTCCTTAAAACATACATGCTAGTATGTAGTTCACTAAAGTTTTATTAGGCATAAAAGCCACCATCTGTGTGCAGCTTTTGTGTGGCAATTTATGTATCGCCACACTTAATCCAAAAAATTTTAAATATTATTTTTAATTAGATATGTTTTCATTAGGAGACAGGGTGTTGTAGTGTTTAGCAGTGTGGCCTCACACCTCCAGGGTTGGATTCCTGCCTTAGATCTGTGTGTGGAGTTGGCATTTTGTCCCTGTGCTTTTTCTCTAGGTACTCTGGTTTCCTCAGACAGTCTAAAGACATGCATATTAGTTTACTTGACCATTCACCCTGTACACAGGATAAGTGATATAGAAGATGAATGAATGAGTGAATGTTTGCATTTAAAGTGATAAAAATGTTGCTGTTCCTCTATAATCCTAAAGGTGGTGCACGCTAATCTATTCACCTAGCACAACATCCTGTGCGATAGGAGTGAATATAATTTTTTAAAGAGTTTGTTTAGAATTGAAAGCAGGATATTTCTAAAATCGTGATATTTATACAACTTTAATTTGCATCTAGGTATTGTGATAGTATCATATTGGGAGCTCCCTGGTGATTCCCATCTCTAATGGATGTGTCTTTACTTTCTGTTCTTGCAATCTATAATGCAGTTATGAATTAAAATTCATATTAAAGCACATGAGTTGTGAACAAAATGTCCCCCACACAACATTATCTAAATATCATTTCTTTACTTTCCTTTTCAGGTTCCGCTCTTGTGCTCATCACACTTTCTAAAGTTCTTGACGGCAGTCCAACACCTCTGACCAGCGCCTCAGCTTCATCTCAGCCCATTGCGGATGTTTCTGTTGGTCTGGAGGAACACAATGCAGTCCGACGTGATGCGGAAAATCCTGCCATGCCGGGTTTGGTAGAAACGTCCCAGGAGAGTTCAGGATTCTTCAGCGAGGACAGTGACGAGAATAAGGCTCCTCTGGCATTGCGGAAGTGGGATGTTCAAGCAGAGCTCAATTCCAGTCTGGATGCAGATTCTTTGCTAGGTATGTAAAGCTTGAATCAAAGCAATAGTTTGATTAGTGTTTTAAATTTGATGAGTGTAATTCGTGGTCATGGGTAAATAATTTTTTTTAAAACAAAATAAGGCACTGTTAATATTTAAAGCGGACTTTCCAGTCAAAATGACAATATGACAGAAAATAACTTTCTGTTGGTCATGCAATTTGTGGAAGATTCCAGATATTTCTCGATTTTTAAAATATGGTAGATAAGGGTCGATTGAACCTTTGTGGGACATACACTCACTGGCCGCTTCATTAGGCACACCTTGCTAGTACAGTCCCCAACTTAGGAATGAGTTAAATTTTGTGAGCATGTAAGCTGTAAGTCTGTAATTCTTTCGTAAGTCTGTCAAAGTGAGTCTTACACATCTATCTCACCAACACGGAGTCAGCGGTTTATCGCGATTCACGTTTCCAATTAAAAGATTGCGTTTCCAGTCTTTAATGTTTAATTTTTTGTCAATCCTTGAGGAAGCTCGTGGTGCCGGGCGGTCACTCATGGTCTCACCGCGAGTCAAACCATGTAGAAGAGATAAGGGTGTTATACATGTTTGACATAATTATACAATGTAAGGCAACACACAGGCTTGGTTCTGTGTTATACTCACGTGAGACTGCGACACCAAATGGGATGGGAATCCTGGTGATGCTGGGATCAGCAGTGTCATCTGACCTTGTTTAAAGGCAGTTCCGGGGAAGACAAACCTACATGGTGTCTACCAAGCGCTTGAACAGACGCCATTTTGTCTTAGAGCTATGTATATTGAAATGTGAAGTCTGTCTTGTTGAGGATTTTCCGAAATAAGGATCAGCTTAACAGGACAGCCATTTTCTATCACCGTGCTCCCAGACTGATTCATTGAAACCAGTGAGACTGACTCATTTCTCCCGCACCCCCACACGCACACACATACAATATACTGGACTTTCGACATTTTATACATTCACTTACACACTGAAAATATTTTATACGATTGTAAATATTGTTATCTGGTGCACTGTAGTGTCTATTTTTGTACAATGCACATGAGCTACTTCCACAATTTATTCGCATCTTCAAATGTTTGTAGACCTTAAGTCCGTTTGTATCTGTGGAAATTTGTAACTCGACTCAGGGACTTACTTTTCTGTATCGGACTTCCTTTTTCCGTTGGAACTTCCTTAATTCTTCACTACGAAAGTGTACCAAGTGTGCCACAACTGCACCAACAACATCACAGAGAAAAGGCAGGATGGATGCATGCTTTCAAGTTGTTGATATCATATTCTGACCCTGCCATCTGGATGTCACAGCAGAATTCAAGACTCATCCGCCCATGCAAAAACGTTCAAATCTTCTATTGTTCAATTTTGGTAAGGACAAATGAATTTGAGCCTCAGTTTTCTGTTCTTAGCTGACAGAAGTGACACCCGGTATGGTCTTCTGCTACTGTAGGCCATCTGCTTCAAGGTTTGACAGAGATGTGCTTTGGTATACCTCAGTTCTAACAACTCATATTATTTGAGTTACTGTTGCCTTTCTGTCAGCTTAAACCAGCCTGGACATTTTCCTCGGACCTCTGCCATCAACAAAGCATTGTTTGCTAAGAGAACTGTCTCACTGGATTTTTTCTCTTTATTTAGACCATTCTCTGTAAACCCTAGAGACAGTTGTGTGTAAAAATCCCAGTATATCAGCCATTTCAGAAATGCTCACACCAGCTCGCCTGGCACCAACAATCGTGGGACATTCAAAATGTGCTACATTTTGCAAATGTGCTGAATGTTTAAAATGTATTTTCTCATTTTTATCTGTATATGTAATACTGTTAGAACATACTGTAAATGCCAACTCAGTCATGCAGTCACAGAAATTCCTTATACATCACAATATACATAAATATTACATTAGCACAATTCTTCTTTCTTTATTGAAAGTAGTGTTCATTACATTAGAGGAAGCTAAGGTCATAGGAATGTCGCCCGACGTGTCGAAATGTCATAATGCCGTTAAAATATGTACAGTACTGTATATGAGATCCCTCATGTCCTGAAGTCAGTGCTTAGGTAAGCCATATAAAGCATCTCCAGACCATTCCTGTATGCAGCTAGAGAAGTGTGTCATATTCTAGCATGACTCATCAGTATTAGCATAAGAGGTCTCATAACTGTCATTCATGTGACGAAGCTCCATCTTGAGCGTGAAAGTCACCATTCCAGAATATTGCCTGAATGTCAAAACAGCGATTATCCAAGAGAAAATGAGTGCTAAAATGTTTTTTTTTTTTTTGCATTTTATAATCACAACTGTTCTACTTCCTGCTAGCCTTTAGAGGCTGATGATGATAAATTGCCTCTCCCTCACTAATTTCTGAAGAAGGATTTTTCCATTTAAACAGTTTAAATGAAATTGCCGCTCTCTTTAATATTTGATGCTCCTGCGGTGTGGCAGTAAGGATGAAAGATTAAACACAGCTGCATTATCAAGGCTCGCCAAGACGTTGGGATTCGATGCCCCTAAAAACAACCCAAATATTTTTAGCTGGCATTCTTGAGATGTGAAGGTGTTTTCCACTGAGACACTTATTCTGTCAAACTTGGCGTGGTATGTGTGTGTGTGTGTGTGTGTGTGTTTGTGTTAGAGAGAGAGAGAGAGAGAGAGAGAGAGAGAGAGAAAATAAAAGCATATAGATCAGCATCTACCAGCTTTTCCCTGACGGATTGTGAATGGAGATGCTCTAAAGTTTGTTTGCCGCAGTCAGCTTCGCAGATTTAGACACATAAAATAAATTTGTGTATTAAACTGCGCCAGAGTACAGGTGCTCAGATAACACCTGCATACACAGATTTGTGTCGCACTGGTGTATGAAAACACTGTCATGATGCTAATTATGCTGAAGCACCTGCATTCATTATACTATCTCACCTTGCAAATTTATTGTAAATTTGTAATTACAGTTCTGATTGTGTAACAACAACAGGCTTCTCTGACAGTTAAATTTTTTTGGCTAATTTTGGGATGCTTGTCTTTGTGGTTAGCACATGTCGCGTGGTTAGCAAAAGGGGGAAAGACAGCTGATTTGCAAGTGAAACAGAAGGTTTTAGTACAGTATCCCACAAAGATCTGTTAAGTATATGACATACTGTTCACACAACATTCAAATCGCATAATGTCCCATTTTATAGAACGTCGCACGAACAATAAGCGACGGATATCTGTAATTCATTACCGCTTGGTTGTAAACATCCTTTTTCTCAGCTTCGACATTCTCCAGAAATCTGTTGAACAAATTAATTTCACTCATGGTGCAGCTTCACTGATCATGTAATCGGCTTTTCAGGAGTCATCACCTTTTGCTATGAAATATGATTGCTCTGTGTTATGGTTTGCCTTTAACGTCTTTGTTGAATTTTCTTCCTTTCTCATATATCCCATTTCTTACTTTTTTACTTACTTACTTTTTTCTTCTTTTCTACCTTCCTACTCTCTTTATTTTCACATCTTCTTATTCTGTCAGTAAATATCTCTTCTTGTCATGATTTGTTTATTTCGCCATGGTGTCAGCTAGATAAGTGTTAATATGTAGGCCCGGTTTATGGAGGCTGATTTGATTAATTGCTGAAATTTATGCTTCTGTGACTTACAACGATCAGCCATAACAATACGTAACATGATTACATATTATTGATCACACTATATGGGCCAGCCTTCGCTTGGCCACCCATGACTCTGTTGCCAGTTCACTGGTTTTCCGTCCTTCAATTACTCTCGGTATGTATTGACCACTGCTGACTGGGAACATCCCACCTTCACCCAGTCTCCTAGCCGTAACAATTTGGCCCTTGTCGAAGACACTCGAATCCTCATGCTTCCATCCTATCAACGTCAGCAAAAAAGGTTCAATTGCTGCCTAATATATTATACCCACTTCCAGTTTTACACTTCCCTACTGTAATGAGATATTTTAGCTGTAGCTATTGTGTGAAGGGACAGATTGTGATGGTTAGATAACTGGGTCAGAGCAACTCTAAAACTGCAGCTCTTGCAGGATATTCTCGGTCTGCAGTGAAATACCATACAGGAAAACTGGTGAACTGGTGACAGGGTCATGGTAACCAAGGTTCACCGATGCACATGTGGAGTGAAGGCTGTCCTGTGTAGTCTGATCCAATAGAAGAGCTACTGTCGCTCAAATTGAGGAAAAGGTTAATACTGGTTCCAATAGAAAGCTACAGGTTATTACTTTTTTGATGGCCAAAGGGAACCTACTCAATAATAGAAGGGTATGATCATGGCTTTTTAGTGTACTCCACTCTGTACATCTCCCAATATACTGTAGGTCTGGGTGATGATGATACGATACTGATATACTGTATACTGCGATAGTCACTTCCTTAATAACAATTAAAAAAATAGTTTGATAGGCTGGCTGGTTAGAAGCATAGCCTTAGGAGACCATTGGTGTAACTCAATTCAGATGTTTCATCCTTCGAAGGATGCATTTGAAGGCTGATTCCTCTGAAGATGAAGTGTGCCACAGTGCATGCTTCACAGCCCAACCTTTCCCAATGTTCTTTGCAAGCTGGGGAAGAGACTGGTAGAAATGATGACGGATGCAGGATCAAAGGATATATATAATATGTTTAAAAAAAACAAAAAAAAAAAACAAGGGGACATACATGAATAGCATATTCAGAAGCATATTCATACATGTTTTCTTTTTAGATATTTAGTTATTTATTTGTATTTAAGGTGAGTACCTCTCCATCCTTGATAGACATCCAAGAGGTGCCTTGATAAAAATATATAGTGATTTAATAAAAGCTTATTTTTATCTTGCTGTTTATTAAAAAATACATTGCCTTGTAATAACTCATTTAAAATCTTTATACAACATAAACTACACATTGTAATAGTGAAATATAGCGAGGCAAAGTAGAGGAAAAGTATAGTATTGTGTAGTATAGAGTATATACTGTAGTATATCTCTTTGTTTCTCTTTCCATCCATCCATCCATCCATCCATCCATGTATTTATTTGCTCATCTCCACTCTAATCTCTGTGAATCTTAATTTTTTTGTGTGTGTGTAAAATATAACTATACAGCATGAATGACAATTACAAACACAATGTCTACAAATCCTTTCCCCAATGTTTCTCTCAGGATATAATCCATCCTCCTCTCGTCCTTCATCTCTCACCCTTCGCAAAGATCCCAAGCAGCTTAATTTCTCCTCATCTTTCTTCCTCCCTGCGGTTAAAGCTTCAGACGCAGAGAAGTGGCAGAGGGAGTCTGAGGCCAGTGGTTTTCCAGTCCATTCTTCCTCCTCACTGTCTATCACAACTGCAATGCCACTTATGCACTCATCCATCACAGACACACACTCCTCCAACACTGTGTCCATGGCTGGGTTCTTTGGACCAAATAACCCCCTGCCTGAAGCCACAGCTGCTGCTGACAGCCCTGAGGAGGACTTTGATGACGTAACAGAGAACATCCTCACCCAGGCATCTACCATTCCAGAAATAGGGATGTTGCCTAGCCAAGGGCCTTTACAGCCTGATGACTCCCACCAAGATGACTCAGAGGAAGAGGAAGAAAATGAGGAGATTGTGGCGTTCCCAACTGAGGTAGATGGACAGGAGATAGATGTTTGGAAGCCGCCTTCTTCAACAGATTCGGACACACCGATTGTGGCCTTTACTGAGACAGCCTGGCATGAAGCAGGGGAGGATGAGGAGGAATCAGAAGAGTCTGAGCTTCGTCATGGAGGCACTGAATATCTTCTGCATGGTTCCCAAGAAGAAGTGCAGGTAAATAAACGGATGGATGAAAAGGTGGTTGTATAGGTGAGTAGACATGATGGAGGGTCGGTGGGGGTTTTAGGAGGATGGATGGATAATTTGAACAGGTGCTAGGATGGATGGATGGATGGAAACTTTGAATGGATGAATGATTTGAATAGATGTATGAATGGATGGATTGATGGAATTGTTAAGTGAATGGATATGTTGAATGAATGGATAATTTGAATGATTGAGAGTGTGAGTGGATAGGTGCGTACATGGATGGTTTTGATGAGTGGATGGATAGATATTTTGTATGGACGGACAATTTGAATGGATGGAGGGAAGGATGGGTAGATGGGCGTTTGGATCGTTTTGTTGTGTAGATGGATTTCATGAGTACATAAACAGCTGAAAAAATATTGTTTTAATTAAATAACCCATGTAATTACATAGATTACTTATTAAACAGAAACAAGCAGTTTGTGAAAGCTTTAGCAGTGCTGAGATCCTGTACCCAAGATCAGATGTTACAAATAGTACTAGGGTAATAATATGTAGCTTAGAAGGCTAAGGCATTGAGTTACTGATTGGAAGGTCGGTGGTTTGAGCCCCAGCTCCGTCTGGTTGCCCTTGTTGGGTTCTTGAGTAAGGCCCTTAATCCTATCTGCTTCAGAGATGCTGTATCATGGCTAATCCTGCACCCCAGTTATGCTGGGACATGCAAAGAAAGAATTTCACTGTGCAGTAGTGTCTATGTGACAAATAAAGGCTTAACTTTAACTTATTGTATAATAATTATATTACCAGTAATGGTTTAATCTAGTGCTTTTAATCACATAAAAATCTAAATCGTGATATGGACTTGTGCAATCATTTAATTGCATCTTCCTAATATTGTAATTTGTGCCATTATTTCCTTTTAGCCTAGATAAATACATTTAAATACAAAAAATAGTAAAGGCAGGAAAAAGATTATTTAGTTATGTTTCATGATTCTTTTATTATGCAGTTCATGAATCGCCACTCTGACTCCAAATTTATTTTATAGGCGGCATGCTCTAAACTATTCACACATTGGCAGCAATGTGCATTATTTGTTTAGAATTGTAACAAAGTCTAATAAAATGTAATTCCGTAATATTTATAAAATAACAATATATATACAGAATCATAAATCGAATTGGCACCTATAGTAGGTATCGTGATAATATCAAATGGTCTGGTCCCTGGTGATTTCCATCACTACTAAAAAAAAAAAAAAAAAATATATATATAATATATATATATATATATATATATATATATATATATACATTTTAATTGCAATCACGATATATGCCAAAGTAATTTTTTTTAATCAAATTTTCCAGCCCTAGCTTAATCCAGAAAAAAAAAGAATATTGCATAATCTAGTCATGAATATTTGAAGCAACACATTCTGCTAATATTAACAATAAACTATGCATCTTTTTGACCACATTTTTACCATTTTTACCACAGTAAAATTCAGGCCATTTTCCTTTCTTTTTCAAATGAACAAATGTTCAGTGTATACAGGGAAAATTCTGTGTAATTTCCCCAGTAATAATGTTGCCTGAAACACATAAAAAAAAGAGAGAAAGAAATTGCTAAGCTTTATTCATCAGCTGAATGGATATAATGAGACACATTTGTGTAATTTCTCATGACATTTCTTTTTTTGAATTTCTTTCTGCCTGTCAATAATGAATGTTGCTAATTATTCCAAATTATTCACTATTTTATATAACTAATGTTAGCAGAACTATGAGATATCACTTCCAGTGTCACATTTATCTCCCATCTGTCACATTCCATTTCACTCCTTTTTTTTTCTCCTAGGTAATTTGTGCTGACTGGAGTGATCTGGCAGGAAAAGGCTATGTCATCCTCAACATGTCAGAAGATTATGATTGTGTGAGTTCCTATCTTGTCCTTTTCAAATGTTGACATTTCTATTTCTAGCATGATAATTTTATCATGTTGCACTCAGATCAGTTTTCAACTGTTGCCTTTATGTAGTGTTTTATTTAGGAGTGTGAATACCACATGCTTATTTTGTGACAGTGAATCAGAGTGGCTTCTGTTATAACCCGGGGTGTGGTTGGTTTTGTGGATTTTTACGTTCACATTACAAGCCACATTATTCAATTCTGTTTTTTTTTTTTTTTTTCCGGACAGATCGAATTGTCATGACGGATACATGCTATGACAGTTCACATTCATAATTACATGTAATTTCTTATGTTGTTGCATGTGTCCTCTGAAACGGCACGCATGCGCACATCGATATGCCTTTGCTCATGTTTACTAATCTGTGCGACCACTAATTCATTTCTAACCAAGTTAGAATAATTGATATTATTAAAAATATGCCTGGGATTTTGCAAGTAGTTATTCAGGGGGTTTTCTTGAGGTCTAGATGAATAAACAAAACCAGATATGTCAGCTGATAAGAAATCCCCACACCAGCACTGACTGATGTCCTGCACATGGATTGAAAGTGCCATGAATTCCAACCTACCCTTCTGATTTAAGTCGTATAACCGCGTATCAGATATACACACGTGGACAAAATTGTTGGTACCCTTCGATCAATGAAAGAAAAACTCACAATGGTCACATAAATAACTTTAATCTGACAAAAGTAATAATTTTAAAAAATTCTATGAATGTTAACCAATGAAAGTCAGACATTGCTTTTCAACCATGCTTCAACGGAATTATTTAAAAAAATAAACTCATGGATGGAACAGGCCTGGACAAAAATGATGGTACCCCTAGAAAATACTGAAAATAATGTGACCAAAGGGACATGTTAATTCAAGGTGTGTCCATTAATTAGCATCACAGGTGTCCACAATCTTGTAATCAGTCAGTGGGCCTATATATAGGGCTCCAGGTAGTCACTGTGTTGTTTGGTGACATGGTATGTACCACACTCAACATGGACCAGAGGAAGCGAAGGAAAGAGTTGTCGCAGGAGATTTTCTATAATTAGAAAATTATAGACAAGCATGTTAAAGGTAAAGGCTATAAGACCATTTCCAAGCAGCTAGATGTTCCTGTGACTACAGTTGCACATTTTATTCAGAAATTTAAGATCCATGGGACTGTAGCCAACCTCCCTGGACGTGGCCGCACGAGGAAAATTGATGACAAATCAAAGAGACGGATAATCCGAATGGTAACAAAAGAGCCCAGAAAGACTTCTAAAGAGTTCCAAGGTGAACTTCATGCTAAAGGAACATCAGTGTCAGGTCGCACCATTCGTCGTTGTTTGAGCCAAAGTGGACTACATGGGAGATGACCAAGGAGGACACCATTGTTGAAAATAAATCATAAAAAAGCCAGACTGGAATATGCCAAATTACATGTTGACAAGCCACAAAGCTTCTGGGAGAATGTCCTATGGACAGATGAGACAAAAATGGAACTTTTTGCCAAGGCACATCAGCTCTATGTTCACAGACGGAAAAAATGAAGCATATCAAGAAAAGAACACTGTCCCTACTGTGAAACATGGAGGAGGCTCTGTTATGTTCTGGGGCTGCTTTGCTGCATCTGGCACAGGGTGTCTTGAATCTGTACAGGGTACAATGAAATCTCAAGACCATCAAGGGATTCTAGATCGAAATGTGCTGGCCAGTGTCAGAAAGCTGGGTCTCAGTCCCAGGTCATGGGTCTTGCAACAGGACAATGATCCAAAACACACAGCTAAAAACACCCAAGAATGGCTGAGAGGAAAACATTGGACTATTCTAAAGTGGCCTTCTATGAGCCCTGACCTCAATCCTATTGAGCATCTTTGGAAGGAGCTGAAACATGCTGTCTGGAAAAGGCACCCTTCAAACCGGAAACAACTGGAGTAGCTTGCTCATGAGGAGTGGGCCAAAATTCCTGCAGAGAGGTGCAGAAGTCTCATTGACAGTTTCAGGATTCATTTGATTGCAGTGATTGCCTCAAAAGGTTGTGCAACAAACTATTAAGTTAGGGGTACCATCATTTTTTTCCAGGCCTGTTCCATGAGTTCATTAAAAAAAACATTTTTTTTAAAATAATTGTTGAATTGTTGAAGCATGGTTGAAAAGCAATGTCTGACTTTCATTGGTTAACATTCATAGAATTCTTATTTATTATTACTTTTGTCAGATTAAAGTTATTTCTGTGACCATTGTGAGTTTTTCTTTCATTGACCGAAGGGTACCAACAATTTTGTCCATGTGTGTATATCCATATAGGAAAGTGAATCAGATCTGATCTTAAAAACATCACATTAGGGTAAAAAAATCTGAATTGAGTCACTAACGGCTGATAATGTGAACATAGCCTATTACATACAAGTTTAAGTCATGTATCTTGTTTGTTGTCTCTACTAGATCATGAGTGTTCACCTAAAATTTGTGGTTCAGTCACATATGTGTCTTGTTTCCAAAGGATCGGAAATTATAATATTTTTTTAAATAAACCAATTTAATGGTCTTGCTACAGAAGCTGTAGTGATTCAATAGGTAACTAGAGGTAAATAATTACATCAAGTACAGTATTCATACCATTTTAATGCATCCTTGAGTTGGCATCTGCAGCACAGTTCAACTACACTGGAGATTAAAAACAACAAAGACTGAGAACATTTAATTACCTACAAATGCATGCTTTAAAGATAATTACCTGGATTTTTATGTTAATGTCTGCAGTTATATTTTAGTTTGTTATCCGCTGTTCATATTTTAGGGACATATCTGCAGTATTTGGGGTAAACCTACTGGGAATATCAGTGCCTCCAGTTTCTCCAAGAAATGAACAAAAACTGTCTGTGTTAGACAGCATTGTTGCACAGAATACATAAGGGAATGTTCACCAGTCACCACTCTGAACCACTTGAAGCCATGTCTGCTTTAGTGTTATATATATCATAGTAATTATGCTCTTTTTAAAATTGCCATCCCTCTCTAGGAAGATGCGATTCCTTCTACACAGAAACAATGGCCAACTGTGGTGATTTCGGGATTCCTTCATTTGAAAACAAGGCAAACGCTTTTCTGTTGTGCCTCTTTAAAGGATTTCCAGGATTGCCATATACAGTAGCACATGAATACAACGTCTCCATATCGACATTTTTCAAATAAGCTAAAAAAGTGACGTAAGACAAAAAATCTGATCTGTCTGTTTACACGACAATCACATTAGCACATATCTGATTTACATCTGATTTATTTCCACATATGAAGGAGGCCTGAAACCGATCTCGAAATATCGGAATGCATGTGTTTTTTTCCTGTTTACATCTTGTTTATCCGATATGTGTCACATATGAGCAAAGAATTGCTCACATTTGGGTCACTTTTAACTGACAGTGTAAACGTAGCTTCTTTGTCTTTCTTACCTATGTCTGTGTACACATTTGACTTCATTTAGACGTGCAAGCGGGTACTCCCTTGACATACCATACACTGTTAATTGCAGAGCCAGTTTATTTTTAGCTTTATTCCCCACTAGTCAGCAGCATTTTGACTGCTTTACTAAATTTTGGGTTGGATCATCCCTCATTGTTCACATGCTGCCAAATGGGTAGCTATTGTCACAGAACTTGTGCAGTGTGCCTGAAACTCTTGGAATGCCAGGCTAGGCTACATCTACTGTATGTGTCTCCTCTCCTCTGATGCAAAAATGGCATCAGTATATTGAAATATTTGGACTTCTACCTCCTCTATGCTCCCAGCAATTAGAGGCCTTTCAGAAGACATCCACTATCCAGTGATTTTTTGACACATTTAGATTCTCCATAGATTTAGATGGGTTGTGTGTTTTGGGCTCATTATGAACTCAGACAAACTCTCTACCAATAAAAAAGGCTATCAGCAACTGTTGATTATGCTCCGAATGCAGTCCTGACTGCGATCCCAGTAGGCCTTGCTAGACCTGCAGTAATTTCAGAAGTGGGCCATCAGCCTGCAACTGGACCACAAAAAGTCTTTGTCCCAGCAAAAGGAGCTCGAGCACTAAAAGACATTCCTTACAGAATTAGGCTAGTTGGGAGTGAGATAATCACTATCACAACAAGAGATGCTTCACTTAAATACCTCATAACGTAAGGTCAAAACGTATCTGAACTTGTAGTTGTCGCATTTGGCCTTGAAGTTCTTAGATGTTTCCATGTATTGCTCTGGTCAGATGACCAAGGTGAGATCTTTGGTTGCGTCAGAAAGGACATCCAGCGTAAAACCTGTGCCAAATTGTTGTGTGGATCGAATGGTCGACTGTGGCGATCATTCAAATGTAGTACAACAAAAAATAAAGACTTAAAATAATATTTAATAAGTACTGCATCTGAAATGTACTAAAATGTGACAGATTACGCTGGTCTCGGAAATGATCGACTTCCAGGATAAAACATGCTAATTCGTAGGTGAGAAAGTAGCTTGTTGGCTAAAGTTTTCAAGATATTTCCTGATAAAGATTTATACACAGGCGAGAATATTTGCCTACAATGGAAGTGGGGTGTCTGATGATCATGATGCCTCATACGTAACTTGAGGCATGCAGTCGAGGCATGCAGTCCACATGATAGAAACATACGAAAGCATGAAACAGCTGCTGAGGTGAGCCTGTGGTCAGTTGAAAGGCTGTTGTCCTGTTGCTTGGCCAGGGTGAAAACACGAAGTACTGCTGTTTTCTTTATGAATGTTAAAGTTGAGCCAGAGATTCTCATTATGTCAAGTAACACTGGCCATCCTGACAGTCCTGGAAGCCAAGAAGAAAAAATCCATCTCTTTTTGTTACCAGTGTTCCATATAAAACTCGGCCTGATAAAGAACTTTGTTTGGCTATGGACAAAACAAAACCAGGTTTCCAATATCCCTGTGAAAAGTTTCCAAGACTTAATGAAGCTAAAATCAAAGAAGGCGTATTTGACGGTCCACAGATTTTCAGAACTTCTCAGAGATGTTTGATCGTCTATTGTGCGACAAGGAAAAGAAGGCATGGGAAGCAATCAGTCTGTGGCAGAGCAGTTTCTCTGGAAACTTTTTTTTCTCTTGTCTTTCAGCATCTATGAAAGACACTTGGAAAATTTACTTAGGTCCTACAAGGCACTTTGTGCAAATATGTCACTGAAAATTCACTTCTTACATTTTTATAGCATTTACACTATTTCCCTTTGAACTGTGGGATAATGAGTGATGACCATGAAGAGAGATTCCACCAGGATATTGCAGGCATGGAGAGAAATGATACCATGCAAAATGTAGTCTGTCCATGCTTAATGATTATTTCTGGAATATTCACAAGAGAAAAGCCAAAAAGCACTGTTTAGATCCTGTAAAGACTGATGTAAAAGCTTTTTTTTAGTAATTATAAGGATCTCATATTATTCACCATACATATTGTAAGTTTTAAAACTATATAATTTTGATGTTATATCTTAATAGTCTGGGAAGCTACACAGCAATTGGATAAACCTAGCAATAATTAAGTCAGTTTTTCATGAAAAAAGTATGAAAATATTACATAAAAACTCAATAAATTAATGAAAAGTAGGTCATCAATTAATTTATAAGGGTAAATTTATCTTGAGTGGTGTGACACTATTACTTACTTTTATATTACATTTTGCAGAAAAGTTATGGAGCATAATCACACACCCCCTCATATTTTTTTTTTATTTTGATGCAGTTTTGACCTGAAGCTGTATCTTGGAAACTGGAGTCAATTAACACTAGTTAGTCACCCAATTCTGGTAAAATGTAGCCACTTTCATTTCCGAGGCTCTCTCATTGTGGACCAATGCTATTAATGTATCTTTTCAGTAACTGAGCTCAAAGCATTCTTGTTTAAAGAAAACTTCAAATCAAAAGAAACACCATACTGAAACATTTAATTTTGTCTGTATTGTAATATTCATGATGAGTGTAACCATTATGGTACAAGGGGCATTCAAGTCAAACCGAGACTTCAGATTTTTTCATTCCTATCAAGGTAGCTAGTGCAATGCCTCATGTCAGAAACACTGGCCTCCCAGGAACTCCTTTAATAGCCCCAAAATGTGGAAATGGCTTGGAGCAAGGTCAAGACTGTATGGCAGTGTAGCGATAACTCTCGGCAGAGTTCATGTAATGTAAAGTGCTGTTTGTAAGTGATTATGTGTAAAGTTTCCACAGACAGATATGTCTCTTCGGGTGACAAGTTATCCATCAATTATAAAGGATCAGGCATTCCACTCAGCAAATGTTAACGGGAACAACTGCAGTGGGCTCCTAGCCACTTCAGCTGACCCGCCATTCACTAATGTACAGCCTTCTTTATAACTTTGCGAGTCTCATCACTTAAACTTGTTTGACTTGAACACCCCTGGTATTACCTTCATGAACTTCAATTAAGACACTGGAGTCAATGATTACATAAATATTTCAAAAGATTAGAAATAATTTAAAAGCTTACTTCCAACTGCCTATGATGATCAGGTATCCACAAACCTTTGGCTGTATGGTGTATATAACTGTGGTCCTTTTAAACCCTGTAGTAAATAACAGGGTTCCTTTTTATATAAAACTTGCACCAGCTCTGTGGAAACTTTCTATAGAACAATGGCAGCATGACCGTGCTACCTAAGGTCAATCTCTTATATATTCATATATGTGAGACCTTCTTGAAACTACTTGGCATACATGCATGTCTCCTTATACAAAAATGCATTCAGGTGTCTTACTGTACACTGCCCCTGATGGTGCTATCAGTTGGAAGGAACCAGACTTCCATATCTAGGTTTAAGATTAAATGGATTAAATGTTAAATTGGAAAGGCATTCTAGCGTTTCCTGAATTCTGTACAGGTAAGGAACACAAGCTGAATTTCTCACGTTCATTCTTTTATTAAGATCTGTTATTTAATTATTTGCATGAGTACCATATTCTTTCTTAAAGTCTTTAAATAAAAATAGGGAACTTTGCTTAAAAATATTACAGTATATAAAATAAGCCCTTAATGGTATATCTCTGATTCCCAACATACAAATGTGGCAGAATACTTTTAATGCCTCAGTATTGTTCCACCCCTGATATTTATATTCTCTCTCTCTCTCTCTCTCTCTCTCTCTCTCTCTCTCTCTCTCTCTCTATCTATCTGCAGTAACAGCAGTTTCAGCAGTAGCACACAAATTCTTTAATCACATTCCCTGCCAATGGTACTGCAGCAAACTGGCCACACACACACACACACACACACACACACACACACCTCTCTGTCCGCACCCACTCCAGAATAGCGAAACACGAGGTGCTCGTTCATCGTCATGGCAACTGCAAGGCATGTAATTACAATCAGCATGGCGTTCGGTACAGAACATCTGCGTGCCGCGATGGACGGCATGCCAACTAGGGGAGGGTCCACAGGGTATAGGAAATATTATCAAACAAATGCGGCAACGAAAATAGTTCATATATTATGCAATTATCAACTTTATACATGCAATGGCGTTCATTTCAAACTAAAGTACAATGAGACAGGTAAAATGAAATGCATGTACCCAACACTAGACTTTTTAAAAATTATTTTAGAAGGCTGCTCAAGCAGTGAAATAATTCTTTCCCCCTTGACCTTCAATTCTAAGTACTGTTAAAAGCCTATCGTCTGATTGTGGTCTGCAATTCCTTTTTAAAAGAATGATTACTAGCAAAAGGACAAGCAAAAGCTAAATCCCAAATAAAGGCCGACTTTCTCTCTGAGACTTGTCTCTTGAGACTCTTTTCTCTCTTGAGACTTCTCTCTGAGACCCCTCCAGATCATGTTTGGCCAAATGAATCAGCACAAGTATTTGAAGAAATTAGACTCTAAATTGGGTGTCTGTTTTGGCACAAGGACAAGCAGCATATGTTGGATATGAGTGTTTAAAAATCAGCTATGGTCGAAATACACTCACTGTCTGGAGTTGAGACAAATTAACTAAGGCTGCTTCGGGACCTTCTTGTCACTTTTTGTCTAGTGAGGTTGTATATTTCTTATACAGTACAGTACAAGTCAAATGTTTGGACACACGTTTGGATTTATTTTCTGCATTATAGAATAATAATGTTTTTTTTAAAACTACGAAATAACATATATGGCATTAGGTAATTAGGGAACAACACAAAAACATAAAGGTCACCTGTTCTGGAATAGTTCTTGCAAGAACAAGTGCATTTGCAAAACCCATCAAGCTGGACCACTATTAGCCTTTTGTAAAATAAATAATTGAAATACGGTACTGTGCAAAAGTCTTCCACATTTCTTTATATCATATTAAATTCAATGATGACTCAGTAGGATTACAGAAACCGGAACAAAGGCTTTACTGTAACAGGCTGCAAAGCCTAAAGGTATAATTTGAAAATTTGTCGTTTACTGTATGTAACATTTTCAGCAGCATTTCCCCTCTTGTCTGTTTCAACCACTCAGCATTCAGCATCATCAGTATACTAATCACCGGCCTGATCATCTGTCATTATCTGCACCTGTTTCTCTCTGGTTCATGCCTCAAGTTAGATGGTTTTTATGCTTAAATGATTCATAGGTCACTGATTGGCTTAACAAACAAAAAACATTTATCTGAAAAACTGGACTGAAAATGAGAGCTAAAAACTTAAAAATAAACCAAAAATAAAAGCCAAAAAAAGTCCTTCAGGATGCCTGGGGAACTATTTCTCAAGACTATCATTTTTTTTTTTAACTGCAAGAAAGCCTGGGTCTTTTTAAAAGCAAAATATGAAGAAATGAGGGGTCGTTCAAGATTTTGCAAATAGGGGAAGATTATAGGTTTCTCTCAGGTCCAAGCTCCACGCAATTATACCACAATTTAGAGAAAACAAGATTTGATTTCTGCATGCAGCATAAACATTGGGGGAAAAAAGACGCTGGATTAAAGGTTACTTTCAAATAAAATATTCGATGTCTATGTGAGTCTGCTCGTATTTCCTTTTTTTTTTTTTTTTGAATTTTTCCCCGATTTTCTCCCTAATTTAGTCGTGTCCAATTCCTCCCCGTCACTAGGGGGCTCCCACATTAAGGCTACTACTACCACTCAGCCGGGAGGGCCGAAGACTATCACGTGTTTCCTCCGAACCACGTGACGCCAGCCGACCGCATCTTTTCGAACTGCTCGCGCACCGTCGGGGGCGGCGTAACACACTCGGAGGTATCCGCTACCTCCGCTGCGCGAGCTCACAGACGCCCCTGACTGGCTGTAGAGCCGTGATTAATGTGGGAGCACTATGTACCTCTCATCCCTCCCCTTTGAGAGAGCTCGGCCAATCAGCTCTCTCTAGACCTCCGGCTGCGAGAGGTTACAGCACCACCCGGGATTCGAACTAGCGATCTCCGGATGATAGGGCGAGCGCTTTAACCACTGCGCCACTCGGAGGCCCGTCTGCGCCACTGTTTTTTTTTTTTTTTTTTTTTTTTTTTGGATTTTCCCCGATTTTCCCCTAATTTAGTCGTGTCCAATTCCTCCCCGTCACTAGGGGGCTCCCACATTAAGGCTACTACTACCACTCAGCCGGGAGGGCCGAAGACTATCACGTGTTTCCTCCGAACCACGTGACGCCAGCCGACCGCATCTTTTCGAACTGCTCGCTCGCGCACCATTGGGGGCGGCGTAACACACTCGGAGGACAGCGCTATCCGCTCCCTCCGCTGCGCGAGCTCACAGACGCCCCTGACTGGCTGTAGAGCCGCGATTAATGTCGGAGCACTAAGTACCTCTCATCCCTCCCCTCTGAGAGAGCTCGGCCAATCAGCTCTCTCTAGACCTCCGGCTGCGAGAGGTTACAGCACCACCCGGGATTCGAACTAGCGATCTCCGGATGATAGGGCGAGTGCTTTACCCACTGCGCCACTCGGAGGCCCACTGCTCGTATTTCTGAAATAAAAAGCCGAACTTAAATTATCCACCAGCAGCAAACAAAAAAAAATGCTTTGTGCCGTCATCCTGGTGCGTGCAGTCAGCTGTCAATCTGAATAAAACCGGGTGTCGGGTGTGGCATCGACGGTTGTGACGCATATTTTAAGCGATAATAAACACGTTTTATTTTTAGGTTACAAGATGACCATAATCTTCACATATAGAATTACATAAAAAACCTAACAGACTAATATAAAATTAATTTAAATTAAATACACATAATTTATTTTACAAAGCCACAGGGAGCCGCAGCAGAGGGATAAAAGAGCCACATGCGGCTCCAGATCCCTGCTTCAGACGAAATTTCCCATCTTTACTGCTCCTGTGACTAATCAGGTCATACTGATTGTCCAAAGTGGTAATACAAACCAAAGACAAATAGTCTTTGGTTTGTTCTAGACGAATTTGCATTTTATCGTTCATTACTGGACCAATACATGTAAACAACATTTGATTAAAAAAAATAAATCAGGATGAATGCTCATTTACATTTTTTGTTCTATCATGCTTGTAAAGTGCAAGTAGTGAAGTACTATCAACCCCAAAAACAGACATGATAGCTCTGCATTCTCTATCTTCATTTTAGAATAATGTATTAATTTGGTCCTTATTTTTAAACTAAATAAATAATTAAATAACCTAGGTGCAATTATGACTGTAAATGCAAACCTCTCCCTCATGGATAGCCCATCTGTTTCACTGTTGTCAGTTAACTGTTGGTTTAATAGTGTGTGTGTGTGTGTGTGTGTGTGTGTGTGTGTGTGTGTGTGTGTGTGTGTGTGTGTGTGTTGCAGGAACGGTTTCGTGTGGAGAGTGGTGACAGGCTGCTGGAGATGCTGGAGAGTACATTCTCTAGGAAGCTGAGCAGTCCTCAGGGCTCGTGGCTCATCTCACTCAGCAAATCAACCAAACAGGAACATCAGCTTCTCATGACAATCTCCAATGAGCAAGGTAACACACATACCTGCTTTTTATCATTTTAATTGGATGAGCACAGACTCTTAAGAATCATAATCCAAATAATATGATATATCCACACATATAACCCATGCCTAATATAAATTCAACCGAAGCATAATTACTTTACCATACTCATCAAAACTAGATCACTGTCCTTATCTAATAGTATTATATTATCTACACTGATCAGCCATAACATTTCTTACCAACTAAACTCCAGCAACTTGGTGACAGGATTATGCACACCCAGTGCTCACCCATGTGTGTAGGGACAAAAGACCAGTTCGTTCAGTCTGTTCCCACAGCCAATACAGCAATACTCTCCAAAATAATTCAAAACGCTGGACATGATACAAAGGCACCAGAACGCCCAGCGTACCACAGCCTGCTGCACGAAGGTCCTGGCCCCTAAGCTCGCTAGATCCCAATCCGTTTGTCCACCCATGGGATGCGCCGGACAAACAAATCTATCCACAGAAGCCCTATCCCGCAACCCCACAGCACGCAAAGGATCTGCTGCCAACGTCCTGGTGCCAGACACCCCAGCATACCCCCAGTGGTCTTGTGGAGTATTGCCCTGAGGGAACCGAGCCACCCTGGTGGCACAAAGGGAACTTAGGTAGTTTTAATAGTAATTGATTTAATGTTATGGCTTCTCAGTGTCTAGTATAATAATAATAATAATAATAATAATAATAATTTGTAATTCAGGTAAAAGAAGACATCTTGCACCCTCCAAGGTAAAGGGGTTCGAATTTCACTTCCTGCTCTATATTCATGGAGTTTGCTTCTTTTCTCCATGCCTCTTGTATTTTGTCCAGGTTCTTTCCACATTTCAAAGACATGCATTGCAGGCTGATTGGTGTTTCCAAATTGCCCATGGTGTGTGACTGCGTGTGAGCGCTTGTTCCCTGAAATGGGTTGACAGCCTTTACAGTGTGTACCTTGCCTGGTGCTTGAAATTCCCTGGGATAGGCTCCAGGGCCCCATGACAATACTCAGGATAAGTGGTACGGATGATGGAAACACTCATTCTGTGAAATAAAAACTCCACCATGGACTGCTTCCATTTTAATCTTTAGTTTGTCCAGGATTTGTTCTATAGTGGGTCTACCACCGTCAGTCCATTATGCTCATCTTCTCTGAGACCAATATTTGCAACAGCGTCTCCACTAATTCTACTTTGCATTTCTCATGAATCTGACAGTGTGTGTCTATGTCAAAGAAGCTGTTGGTTGGTTTTCTGTTTATAGAAGCTAACAGTGAAACCTAGATTAGACCTTGTTTGAGATATCCATATTCCTCTGTAACAGCGCTAGCAGTGTCTCTTTGTGATAAAATAGCACGGGCATTCAAGTCTAACTTGCATATATGATGAAAAATGACATAGAACCAGAAGACTTTAAGCACAGTAAAACGTGCAGAAGAGACACATGTTTCTGTAGGAACTGAACACATTGCCACATCCCCTGTACAGTCCTGACCATTTCACCATGTTGGCCATTAAAGGACTTCCTGGGAGGCCAGCATTTTAGACATGAAGCAGGCAGTCAAATCATGGCTCCAGTGTACAGCGAAAACTTTCTACGTGGATGGTATCCAAGCAGTAAAAAGCTTGAATACGTATGAGATATATACATTACCAGTCAAAAGTTTGGACACACCTTTAATTACATGGTTTGATTTTTATCTCTTTCTATATTCCTCATATATTATAAAAAATTTGCAGAATACACCCAAATTTGCAATAATCTCCTTTGGACAATTGATATTGAGGTGTGTCTGCTACTTATGCTCTTTAAAGCCTTAATAATGGCTTTGATCTGGGATCCTGTTAATTGGTGATATTTAAGGCTGGTAACTCTAATGAATTTCTCCTCCCCGCTGGTCATTTTTGGTCTTGCTTTCTTGGGATGGCCTTCGCGAGAGCCAGTTTCATCATGGTGCTTGATACTGTAGATATTGCAAACGCACTTGACAACACTGTTCCTTCAAGAATTATTCCTCTCCCAGGGGCGTGCATGAGGCGGGGTACTACTCCATCGCAGAGCACTCGCATATACACACACTGACACGCTCATTCACACACTACATGCAGTTTGGGAATGCCAGTTAGCCTATCCTAAATGTCTTTGGATTGTGGGAGGAAACTAGAGAACCTGGAGGAAACGCACCAAGCATGGGGAGAATATGAAAACTCCATGCACACATACCCCAGGCAGGAACCGAACACAGACCCAGGGGGAGCAAGGCAACAGTGCTAACCACTAAGTCTCGTGTCGCCATTAGATCATTCTGTACAATCACAAGTTTCCGTTTTGACATGAATTCCCTACATACAATACAGTGCCATAATGTTCAACTTACAAATATTGCTAAATGGACACAATTGAATATTTTAGCTTGCGCTTACACACTAACAATTGGATATGTTATAGTACATCTGCGCTCTAAAATAATTTAAAGTAAGGATTTTTATGTTGTTGTTATACTACACTAATGTACAGGGTCGGCCATTTATATGGATACACCTTAATAAAATGGGAATGGTTGGTGATATTAACGTCCTGTTGGTGGCACATTAGTATATGTGAGGGGGCAAACTTTTCAAGATGGGTGGTGACCATGGTGGCCATTTGGAAGTCGGCCATCTTGGATCCAACTTTTGTTTTTTCAATAGGAAGAGGGTCATGTGACACATCAAACTTATTGGGAATTTCACAAGAAAAACAATGGTGTGCTTGGTTTTAATGTAACTTTATTCTTTCATGAGTTATTTACAAGTTTCTGACCACTTATAAAATGTGTTCAATGTGCTGTCCATTGTGATGGATTGTCAATGCAACCCTCTTCTCCCACTCTTCACACACTTATAGCAACACCGCAGGAGAAATGCCAGCACAGACTTCCAGTATCCGTAGTTTCAGGTGCTGCACAACTCGTATCTTCACACCATAGACAGTTGCCTTCAGATGACCCCAAAGATAAAAGTCTAAGGGGTCAGATCGGGAGATCTTGGGGGCCATTCAACTGGCCCACGATGACAATCCACTTTTCAGGAAACTGTTCATCTAGGAATGCTCGGACCTGACACCCATAATGTGGTGATGCACCACCTTGCTGGAAAAACTCAGGGAACATGCCAGCTTCAGTGCATAAAGAGGGAAACACATCATCATGTATCAATTTCAAATATCCAGTGGCCTTGAGGTTTCCATTGATGAAGAATGGCCCCACTATCTTTGTACCCCATATACCACACCATACCATCACTTTTTTTGTTCAGTCTTGGAGGGATCTATCCAATGTGGGTTAGTGTCAGACCAGTTGAATGGCCTCCAAGGTCTCACGATCTGACCCCCTTAGACTTTTATCTTTGGGGTCATCTGAAGGCAATTGTCTATGGTGTGAGGATACGAGATGTGCAGCACCTGAAACTACGGATACTGGAAGTCTCTGCAGGCATTTCTCCTGCGGTGTTGCTATCAGTGTGTGAAATTCCCAATAAGTTTGATGTGTCACATGACCCTCTTCGTATTGAAAAAACAAAAGTTGGATCCAAGATGGCTGACTTCCAAATGGCCACCATGGTCACCACCCATCTCGAAAAGTTTGCCCCCTCACATATACTAATGTGTCACAAATAGGACGTTAATATCATCAACCATTCCCATTTTATTAAGGTGTATCCATATAAATGTCCCACCCTGTAGTTTAATAACTGCAATAATTATTAGTTGGCTGCAGTGCAGTGATCTCTTTTTTGGCCTTTTTTTTATCATTACACATTATGCCCTCTTTTCTTTGAATCAGCAAAATTATTCTTTGATGTTCTGATTATCTTAAATGATCTAGATTGTGTATGTGTATGTGAGTATGTGGAAGATGGTCATACACATTCCATCTCCAAGTGTAAAGAAAAATCCTATTCAGTCACAAATACCTTCATTCTTTTCGAAAGCTCAGTCCTTCAACAGAAAATGTCAAAGCAATAAGCCACTTGAAGGCATGTATTAGAGTGATTTTAAAAAGGGTGTTTTTAGGCAATAAACCACTTTATCCATGGTAAAATCATTGTAATGCATTCCCTCAAGTGGCATCCAGATTTGTGTTGGATAAATAGCTTAATTTATTATTAATATACATGAAGTGTGTAAGCTGTGGTTGCTAAGCAACAAAACAGGCAGTACTATATGGACAGAGCAATAGGTTAATTATAACAGATGTTAGCATTAAAACTCGGTGCATAAATGCAGAATAACATTTTTGTGATGCAATCACGTCAGAAGTGTGTGATGATATTGCTGCATGTATAAAGTAGATAATGCACCTCTGCTCTAAAACACTCCACATCCTCATTGCCTCTATAGCGATTTTATTAGGGGATTTGTAGTAAAGGTGTGCAGGAGTTTTGATTGCAATTCCATATATGTTACTTAGCAGCATGCCACTTTGATGGTTTAATCCGGAGTTTAATCCGTTATGAAAGGGAGTCAGCAATTTGGACTGCAGAAATAGAATCTTGATAGAGCTTGAGTAAAAAAATAAAAAAACCATAAATGTTAACATTTCATGTGAAGCATTTTGAAACAGAAATGATGGATGGCTATTAATAGCAGAATAAACTCTGTAATATAGCATTCTTTATTTCATCCTATTAGGCGTCGTTGCTGCTAAAGATGTGCTGTCAATGCTGGGAGAAGTAAGGAGAGGATTAAATGAGGTATAAGCATCCACCCTGTATCTGTGTCTGCTGACTGCTTGCTATAACAGTTTTCCGTGATTACATCCTGGCAATTAATGCAAATCATATTTCAGATTGGCATTCAGAACTTCTCCAGCGTGAGCATGTGTCACTCCAGACCCAGCCAGACGCGTAGCGATTACGGAAAACTGTTTGTCGTGTTGGTGATCATCGGATCGGTGTGCGTGATCATCATTGCATCGGGGCTCATCTACATCTGCTGGCAGCGTCGCCTTCCCAAAATGAAGAGCATGGTAAGTGGGTAAGGAGTGGGGGAATGATGAACTGTGGTGAAAAGAAATATACTGAAATAATATCCAATGCTGTATAGGATATATTTAGAAGAAGGCTAAAATTGCCTTGCTTCCATTTCTTCATAATTAGTGCTCATACGCACGGAGGTCATGTGCTTTTGACTGGGACACGCATAAACTATCTCCACTCTGCTTATATCAAACCTTCTGATAGCCGCCAAGTTTTATCAGTGCTTTTTGTTTAAGTCACTGCTGTGTATGTGTGAATGTGTTACATCAGTTCATTTGTAATGGCGCTGTGAGCCGCTTCTGATTTGCACAAAAGAAGAGCAGCGTGCAGTGATTTTTTTTTTTATGGTCTTAGGGTGTACCTGGTGCCAAAACAACTCACGCGAGAGCAGATACGTTTAGATATCTTCAAACTAAATTTGGACTGCTACTCTAAGGAAGATTATTTTTTTTACTGGTGACGAGACATGGATTCATCACTACAAACAGTATGGAACAGAAACATTGTCAATCGTCGACCAAGTTCAGTCAATCCAGCTGGAAAATTGATCCTTACAATTCTCAAGGGCCAGTATTAGAACATTATACAGTGAGATGTTTTTCAAAGAGCTGAAGCCTAAACTTCAGATCAAACCCAGAGGACTTCCTTCCAAGAGCGTTGTGATATTGCATGTCTGCACACTTCTGCCCACACTGTTGACACTCTGCAAAAACTTCATTATGAGGTGTTAAAGCACCATCCCTATAGTCCTGATCTCGCTCCATCGGACTGTCACCTGTTTGGTCCCCTGAAAGCAGCCCTACAAGGATGGAGATTCACTTCTGATGAAGCAGTGAAGACAGCGGTGCATTCATCCCTCGCAGCTCAGCATAAAACATTTTTTAAGTGAGGGAATATGAAAGTTTGTTGACAGATGGACAAAGGGTATTGAAAAGTAAGCAGATCGTATGTATGTATTTGTCATTTCTAAAAATAAATGAAAGTAAGTGCGGATTTTTTGACTCACCCTCGTTTGGATATAGGCCACACCAGCTTTCCTGGTTCTGAAAGATGCCATGCCTTCTTTTTGAGATTAACAGGCATGGAGGACACAGCTTCTTCAGTAGGACAGGAACGACAGTTCCAGCTGAGGTGAACTGCCCACTGTGGTCATTGCTGTGACCATTCAGAGTGGAAGGCCTGATTCGCCAACTTGCAGAAGAGGTGCATTTGTCTGTGGAAACTTGCCATCAAAGGAAGTCGGCTCGGAGTTATGGCCACATCTCCTGTACAGTCCTGACCTTACTCCAAGCCATTTCCAATTGTTTGGGTCATTAAAACAGTTTCATATGCAAAATGTTAGGATACGTGCATTAGTGTAGCAGGGGCTTATTTAGGGAAATAAAGGTACTTTGTACTCTCGTAATTTTGTTTTTTTATGCTGCACAACCAAAAGTCCCAGTATGACCTGAACTCCATTTTGTTTTTGAACTTTGTATGTCTCGTATGGCAAATAACTCTGAATTTCTGTGTCTTGTTGAAGTCGCGTGGCGAGGAGCTGCATTTCGTGGAGAACGGCTGCCATGACAACCCCACACTGGACGTGACAAGCGATGGCCAACCGGAGCAGCAGGAAAAGAAGCACAGCACCAATGGCGTGCCAGCAGGCAGCGGAGCATGGCAGGGCGTGCCTAACAAGTCAGGCAAAGAGGAGGAAGACAATCAAGAGGAGGATACCCATCTCTAATAAGGAGGAGAACAAACCGAAGGAGAAAAATTTGTTAGAAAAGTAAGGGCACAGAATACCAGAGCTTTTTTTTTCCAGATACCTGCTCAATATTTAAAGTGATTGTCTTTGGCTTGTACGGTCTTTCATTTATCTGCACCAGCGACAGCACGTTCATGTTCAGTAAGTGTGGCGTGGGTTGATTCTTTAACAGTGCAAGACAAGAGAGGCACCGGTAAAAAGTTGTAGCCGTGCTAACTGAGGAGGATTTCGTTCCGGGGTGCAAAGCTACTAATTAGCCTTAGCTGTGAGGAAACGTGTTGAAAACCTGCAAGATTTCATCTTCAGCAAGTCTTGCACTGTCAGAACTCAACAGGATAGCAGTATTTAGTAGGATCTTAATGCATAATAACATATTTCAACCGGCTATTCTAGTACTCTACAGTACACATCCTCTTTTCTTTTGTATGGATGCATCTAATGCACTTTTTGAAGCAGTACAATAGCGCAGTGTGTTTTATCATGGTGAAGTTGCAGCCAACTGGCCTTGCTCTTTAATCGCTTGTCGGAATGGCCTCTCTACGGATAAGATGTTTCTCAATGTACTTTGTTTTCTGTGTCTTAGTCAAGGTTCTCGCCAGTGCGACGGCTCCACAGAGAGGCTTCGCACATATTTACTGTAAACATCGCACAGGGCTTACAATCGAAACGAGCAATTAAATCTCATTATTTTCAAATTTGTTTTAATCTTAACGCCAAAGTGAGGGTAAAACAAACAGGACCTGTTTAAGAATAAGGACTGGATACCACCGATTTGTACATTTTTGCTGTTTTAAAGAAAACAACTCCGCTATTCCTCCACTAATTCAACCTAATGTCGAACTACTACATCCCTAGTGTGTGTTTAATTAACACACTTGAAAATGCTGGCATTTTTCCCTGTACTATCAAAAGCAAAGAAAAACAGTTTACTAGAAACACGCATACTTCAGAGAAGCCAGTCCACCTACAGGAATGTTTTTAGGTGGGAGGAAACTGGAAATCCCCCTGGACAAAGGGAGAATACTGTGTCGACTGATATAGATGGGCTTCAACAATCGCCCCTGAGTACAGCACGAAAGAGAAAGTGTTGAATTTCTTTTCTGTTGTAATTACTACAGATGCAGTGGGTGGGTATTAGGTTTCCAAAACTCTGTAGTGCGTTTTTAATGAAGGCTAGAGTTTAGACAAAGGCAAGTTCTCTACCGTATGTACACACTTCACTTAGTAGCCTAATTGAAAACAAGTCAGTCCCCTGTGGTTTACAGTACGGTCACTTCAGCATATCTGATATTAAACTGTTGTTACACTATATTTCACGTAGCTGTTATTACCACATAAGCAGTGTAAAATAAAGCTCAGTTACAATGTCCTGATTATGGAAATTTTCATTACAACATGAACTGCCTATCTTTACCATAATGTGTTTTGTATAGCCATATTTGCAGCTTAATAAAACGATTAATAAAATGTTGTCTCTGCATTGGGAAGGAGCGTTTTTTTTAAATAGCCAAGACAGCTATTCCATCAGGAAATACTCTACAGCATTTTCATAAACCTACATCCAAATCATAAACTGAAGAAATTGCAATCGCAGGGATAGTAGGAGTTAAAAAAAAAAAAAAAAAAAAGGCAGAACTATATGATCATGTGCATAACGATATGGTCTTTGGATTCTTGCAAATGACGTCAATGTTCAGTTGTCCAGGATGGCTGTTTACATAGTGATACAGTGTTTAGTCACATGGTGACACGTTTAATAGATTAGAGTAAGCAGGGATGATTTTAGATCAGCTAAAATTCCTTATCAGTATCTGAACAATTAAAGTATTAGCTGTAATTTAATTGTTTCATTAATTGAATATAACAGGTAACATATCTCACAAGGTCTTATAGATGACATAATAAAAACCTTAATGGTCCCATATTTTGCAGTAATTTTATACAAGTTAACATAGGCTCCCTGAAAGTGTGTGTGTGTGTGTGTGTGTGTGTGTGTGTGTGTGTGTGTGTGTGCTCCAGCAGGTAATTACTTTTTTTTTTTTGCGTATCTCTAAATACCCTTTTTTATCCATTCTTCTTCTAAATGCACAGTTTTAGTATCTGTGTAAGTGACCTATGGCTGAGCCACACCCCTCCAGAGAACAGCAGTGCTGAACAACAAGGGAGGGATGAGCTATACTTATATGAGGTCACAATATTATTATTATACTATAAAATCTAATTTCCCTTTTACCTCAGCCAATAAAAAAATAAAGAAAGGACAAAAGACAAGGAATATATTTTTTTGTTTATTTGTAAACACACTTGAGACCCACCTGAATGTCAAAAATGACAAATTTTTGCATAATTTGTCCCCTTTGAGACAAATATTCAATAATAATATTGTAAATCCATAATGAGCAAGATGTTAGACATTAGACCTTATGGTCACTGTATATTTTAAATTTTATACTCTTCCAAGACATATATTCATTTAGTCCTTTTCCAAAAACATATTTAGGGACAAATTTGACAGATAAATAAGGTTATTATGCTTGTGACTCGTGCTGGGGAATTTGACCTCAAATCAATGTAACAATTAATTGAACATTTTCCCCTTTTTCCCCTCATAGGCACAAACACGTTTTGTACTGTAAATATGCTCAATTATCAAAGCTTCGATTTTTTTCAATAAAAGATTTCTCCTTCATGTTGCTTCCATGTCGCAGACTGGATGGGGTGAAGTCAAAAAGTGCATGTGAGTACATGCACAGTAATATCTTTTTAAGTGGATAGTACATAAACACAGAGGGGAAAGTATTAACTTTAAAAAAAAAGTATTAGAATAAATAAATAAATGACATGGGCAGGATTACATTGATTAGAGGTTCTGAATGTTAGTTTTGATTAATTGCCATTGGCATGGTGGGGTTGTGATTAGTATTGAGGATTCGCACCTCCGGGGTTCGGGGATCTAATCCCGCCCTCAGGTCTGTGTGAATGGAGTTTGCACGTTCACCCCATGCTTGGTTGGTTTCCATCGGCTATTCCTGGATATACTGTAAAAAGTGAGTGAATGACCAGCCCTACCTGTGATTATATATATTTCAGTCACTGCTGAGGGTATGCTAAGGATATTTAATGTCACTAAGGTGAAATCTCAAAAATATCAACCCCAAACTAGCCATTGTTTCATTTTGTCTCATCACCTGGAATAACTATTGATGATAGGCTATATGCATCTACAGTCTGGACTAGACTCTAATCAGCCTTGCTTCTTCCCATTTTGTCGAACCATTCATCTGCCTCGAGACATTTTGTGTGCCACAAAAAAAATCTGATCCTTGAAAGAGAGGGAAGGATTAGCTCTTATAGTACTAGACAATCCTGACAAAAAGTCATACCGTTCTTAAACCACTCCAAGAAGTCAAACTAATTTTATGGAAGACCTGGGTTTGATCGTCTGTTAGGGCAAAGATATTCAGCCAAGATTTTTGCACAGAGACTTTTTGGGCTACATTAGTTCATCATACACAAATATTCTTAACTAGGGCAGAGTTGCACAAATTCTTACAAATCTAGGAATAATCTTAATAGATTTATGGCATTTAAGACCACTCTTTCCTTTATCCAACCATCATAATTAGCTGTAAATATGACCACACAAGTTCATGTTGCAATTACTGTTTCCATAAGAGGTTTTCATATTGTAACAACTTTATTCGCTAGTTTTTACAGATGTGATGTTACACTATAATAACTGTTACTGTTTTATTTGTACTAAACCACCTACTCTATAATCTATATGACACTTAACAGTTTGTATGTAACGTACTGATTTAATGTGCATGATGCTGTTATAGTAATATATCCAAAGCACATATCAGAAGTTGGCAGTATTAAACCGATCCAAACCGTGGTTATTGCAAAGCTAGATGTCTTGGGTAGTTCACTACAGTATATCCATTTTTTTCTGTATGCTATTACTTGCATTGTAAAAAAAAAAACAACAACAAAAAAACTGACTGATCACATCAACTTGATCAAATCGAACAGGCTGATCTCGATAATCATAGCATAGGCATAGTTTTTTGTACTCTAAAATAAGTGTACAGCTTTGTTTGCAGATGCACTTTTCTTTTTGTTTTCATTTTAATGTATATCTCGAATGCTTTGTATGAAGATTCTCTTAACCGCTTTGTAACGGAACGTTTGTACGGACAAGATCCAATCTCATTGTTATTTAATGTAACTTTAGGTTTGACCGTTTTAAAATGCAAGACAATAAATGTTCAGAGAATCAAAGCTCATTGTGATTGTTATGAGACTACATCTCAACAACAACAAAAAAGATTCAATGCAACCAATAGTTTGTGGGACTCATTTTAAAATGGTGCCACCTTGTGGCAAAAAATATCAGGTGCACTAATCAAACAATAGGTTGAAATGAGCTGACAAATTGTGTGTGGTAAAGCGGAAAGTTGCCTACAGTCATTTTGATATTTTAACTTTTTAAAAATTAATTATAACAATAATTATTGTGTCTTCTAGTTTAATGTTCATAAGTAAGGACTTATTCATTCTTTACTTATGTAATGGATTTTAAATGAGTGATTATGAAGACACATTTCTGGTGAAGTAATTATTGCAACACACTATGAGCCCAGATTTGTCTTATTAGGCAAGTTGATATTAGGCAAGGTTAGTATTCACTGTATGAAAAATACACTGATCAGCTGTAATATTATAACACCACCAGGTAAACTGAACCACACTGATCACCAAATATACACAAGCAAACTGCTGACAGACTCTTGGGCACAGAAACCTGCACGGATCAAAGGCCAACTCTTCCTGTCCAAGAAAGGCATCAGAATACCCACTGCACCATAAGCTGCCTTGCATGGGCCCAGCAAGAAAAGAGCTCAAAGTCACCGACCCGCCTCCAAATTCCCCAGGTCCCAATCCGATCAGACGCCCATGCGATGCACCAGATAAAAAGTCCAATCTACGGAGGCATCACCCCCAACCCACAGCACCCAAAAGGATCCGCTGACAACATCTTGATGCCGAACAACCCCAGAGGCCCCCTCTGAGCCACGGCCTAAGGTGTCAAAGCCACTCTGGTGGCACAAGGAGAACCCAAAACCTACAACAACTATCCACTTAGTCACATCATGCAGACACTACAGGTCAAGCGCTTAATTTAAACTTCACATAAAGCATCAGAATGGAGAAAAGGTGTGGTCTCCGTGACTTTAAAAGGTCCCATTTTCCTATTTGTAACAGGTTAACACACATCTCAGGACTCAAAGTGTGATTTTTTAAAATAGCTAATTATAGCTAATTATATTGGTTGTTTTAAGAAACAGAACCAACCATGATTGTTATAAAGCATTACAAACAAGTTACAATCAAAGTGTGTGTTAAAGCTGCAGCTAAAATATCCCTTAGCTAATGCATTTTTATATACACCTCAAACTCCCTTCATTTTACTCCTCCTTCAAATGTTTCAGTTATCTATGTAAATGAGCTACTGCTGAGGCACGCTCCTCCAGAGAACAGGAGAGATGTATTAAAAGTGCTAGTTTGAGTACATCGTAAACTGCTGATGATTAAGGAGATGTCATGTGCAGTAGTTTCTGGAATTTACACAGAACGACGAGTACAATTCTGTGGGTTGAAAAATCTTGCCGATAAGGTCAGAGAAATCCTACCAGACTGATTTGAACTGCCAGGAACAATAGAGTAACTCGGAGAACTGTGGATCTAACTGTAGGCATATACATGATGGTTTTTGTATTTTGTGTTCTGCAGGTAAATAGAGTACACGTACACACACTACAATATTTATCTATTTACATACTACAAAGTTAGTTTATTAAAAGTGGCCAGTTAGTGTATTTTGACAAGTAAAAAATCTTCATATTTAATAGTCATATAAAAGATGTTTTGTCTGAGAACGAGTATATGGATAAATTGTTGCACTGACCTCAAAATCATCCAAAACACTAAAATGTTTGAACATTACACTTTACATTGCATGTTACATGACCGTATCATACCGAGTTTTGGTCATATGCCTTGGTTGGTACTAATACAAATGTTTATAGACTAATAGTACAAGTTTTTTTTTTTTTTTTTTTTTAAGAGCATGAAAGAAAGCAGAACATGTTTTTAAAAGCTTTCATGCTCTGGTTTATTCTGCAATGTGTTGTCAAATGTACAGTGAAACCTGCTGATTAAAAACAGTCAAGACAGGAACAAAAGCAAGACCACTTACAAGATTGTCTTGATCACAAGAATCTACATGTTGTACAACCTCAGCACTAATACAGCGTCGCTGATCTACTCACATCGGACAGCACTGCTACGTTCGACGAGGTTCATCTTAAACATGCAACAATTGTCAGCTATAAGTTACTAAAATAAGAAAGAAACCAAAAGAAATAATTCACAAGAACATTCAAGTGTTGTAGATGTGCAGCTTGTGATAAAACATTCACAGTAAAATGTTAAAGAAAGGATAAAATTAAACAAAATGATTTTATGATGACTACAGTGAATACGCTGCTGCTCTGACAAGAAGTCATCTGAGAAAGCAAGTACCAGCTTGATATTGACTTTAATATCATCATGTACAAAGAGCAGATCTAATCGAAGTAGTAATTCTGAATGAAGATGCTGTTCGCTCCTTTGAAGACAGGAATGTAGTTGTAAATAAGAGCCTTTTCCTCCTCACTTGGTGTGGGAAAGCGGTGCTGGTTTTTCATAGCTGCAGTGAGGTGGAAAGAATTAAAAAAAAAAAAAAACTAATTAGACAAAGTCAAACATCAACTGAGAACAGTTGTTTCTACACAGAAGAAATCATCCTAGATTTGAACTTGTATGTTCAACACACATGCTCAACCTGATTCATTCATTAGATTTATTGTTGTCAGGATTATATTGGTTGTTTTAAGAAACAGAACCAACCATGATTGTTATAAAGCATTACAAACAAGTGGTCAATAGAGATGAAAAGATTAATTGGCCCATGGCTACAATATAGAGGTTTTTTTTAGTTAGACTAAGCTGGAGCAGAAAGACACTTGTTCCATCATCCGAGGATCACGAGTTTAAATCCTTCTACAGGCAACTAGAATCTGTCGTGACTGCCAAAAGGTAGGTAGACTGTTGATTTGAAAATTACATTTTTGGACAATTTCACTTTAATTTATTCAAGTTGTTTCAATAGAACTAATGTTTTTCTGTAGATTTCTCTCAAGCACATATTTCTTCCAGGTTTTTAAGTATTAAATACTACTTAAATTTTTTGTCATACAAAACAGGTTCCCTCACCTCCTCTGCATCAAACGCCAGCCCTGTAGGTAGCAGTATGGCAACAACTGGCCAAAAACAAACCAAAAGTAAATATTGAAGCGGTTTGCATTTTCTGCAGAGACTGTGAGGTATTTTTAATGGACTCCTCAATTATACAGAACTTGCTAAAACATGCTATTTGTAAACTACTTAAAAAAAAAAAAAAAAAAGTATAATTCTCATAAATTTAAATTATTGATTAAAAAAAAAATTGTGTGCAATATATATAGCAAAATAAAGTGTTTAAAAAAAAAAAGAGAAAAAACTTGTATAAATATTTTTATAGCAGCATTCCTCAAATCCGCAGGACAGACTCAAAAAAACATTTAAAAAAAAAAGAAAGAAACGTGCGCAATTATTACATCTCTAGTTGTCAGGGTTCAGCAGAAATTATGGAGTATAAAAGCAGGTCCTTACAGAATAAAAAATAAATAAAAATTCTTCCACCTAAATGACAATCTTACATCAACATATTGTTATTGGTGTTCTTGGTTTCTTTTCAAAGTGACGTGCAAATAATCAGTAGGTTAGGCCCTTTAATGTGACCCTTTACTCTCACATGCTCATGTTTCCACTGCACCTCAAAAAAAAAAAAAAAAGACGGTACAACATTTTGCTAAATTAAAACAAAATGTAACAAACCTTCAGAGACGAAGAAGGCTGCTGTGTAGAAGGAAGCTCTGATGGCAGAGATGGAATGGATCATGCCTGGCTTGTCTATCCACTCAAACTGGCTTTTCTCAGGGTGCCATTGAACAGCATAGAATGGATATCGGTAAGCTGCAACAAAAATAACCGGGTTTAAAAATAGAACACAACATCCTTTGAGCATTTTAATATACTAGATAGAACCTAAGATAATACAGGATACAACTTTTAATAAAATTTTACCATGTATTATATTATTTTCATACATTATTAAATATTGATCTGATGATTACCATACAATCCTGTGACATTCTACGGTTTGCTTTTAGACGAGCATCACATCAGCACTCAGGCAGATTTAATTAAAAATTATTTATGACACTGCAAAAACTTTGTCACCAGCTGTCTTTAGTTTACAAAGGGAATAATGATCCACCTGTAAACATCATGCGGTTTAATAATCGCCAAACTGTGTACAGTGTAAAATCCAGCTTTATTTAGCTGACTGGGACCAATAAAACCCCAACCCAAGTGTACTCAAGAGATGAATTTCATCACTAATTGAATGGTCATGTTGTAAACATACAAAATGTGGTGTTAAATTCAAACTGGCTAAAAAATTTCGGATCAGTCTGATTTAAAAAATACATTCTCTACTGGGAGTACAAAGTCAGTACTACTGTCCTGTTACCAGATTTTGTAGATGCTCCTCACCTTCCATGGTAGAAATAAACTCCTTCCTGCCATCTGTATTTGTGGTCAGGACTTTGTAGAAGCGCTTGAGTTTGGCATTGCGGGTGAAATTCTGTTGGTATAAAACACATTTTAAGCTTCAAAGATTATCTGTCTACTTTAGAAGCTTGATTGTGGTTGTATTGAAATTTAATCGAAATTCTACCTGTATGGATAAGCTCCAGCTGTGGAAGTTGGATGTGATGTTCTCAGATGAAAGGGACTGAAGGAGGTCCTTTGGGAAGCTTTTGAACAGCCTGCTGTTCTGGGCTCCTGTTCAATAATAGGTAGGTACACAATTACATTAAGCCTGGTAATAAAATCATGTCCTGGTAATAAAAATGGATTATTTTTAATCCTGACTGGTAAATGTTTCCGTTTGTGCGGGCAGGCGCTGTGCATGTCTGTTTGTGTATGTATGTGAAGCTAAAGTTAAAGGAGAGGAGACCCTCACAGACTCCTCGTCTTATACAGTAACCCTTTCTCCTCTCATTTGAGTTACGCACGCACGCAGTGTCTCGTGTGTGTGCGCGCATGTAAGAGAGAGAGAAGGGGCATGGTATCCAGTGACGCACACAAAGTGCAGGCTGAGACAGAGAGAGAAAGAAAACGAATCTTTAACCTCTCTAATGACACTTACTTTTGCTTTAAATGCGCACACGTGTGTTATAATAAACAGTACATGCAAGCTACACACACATATAAAATAAAAGATGTTTTACGCACACACACATGGTCACAGTGTTATAGTAAACAGTACACGCACGCACAGATGTTGATTATACCAGTGTGAGACGTGCATTAAGACCCAGCAGGGGAGACAATTACCCACAATTTCACAGTGCATGAGGGAGAACAATCAGTGGCTCAGTTGTAATCACGCGACGTTCGCCATCAAAAAAAGATTTGTAAAAATCGGTTTTCATTAAAAAAAAAAATTATTTTTTATTTTGTCGGTCAACATTTTTTTATTATACAAGTGAGAGTTTTGAATGATTTTTGGATGCAAAATGCCATAAATCCACCTCCGACAGATTCATCACATATAAAACATTGCACACTTGCGGCACCGTAAATTAGTATCAATAATGAGGTTGGTTAATAAAAACAGAAAAAGAATAAAATGCCTATATATCAAGTACAATTTTATAGCAAGAGCTGTGACATAAGAGCACTAACCTGAAGCAAAGGTGAGTGGCAGAGCCACTGCTTTCGTGTTAGTTAACGTCAGAAGATTCTTGTTGCTGGTCAGAACCGTCAGCTGTTGGAAGCCTTGACAAGTTCCCCATATTGGAAAATAATCAGAGGCATCATTGGCCTAAAAGGACAAGAATAAAAGAAAAGAAAGATTGACAATGAGATTTGCAACGGTCAAGCAAAGCCATCACTATGAAATAAAATATCATAATAAAATAATGTCAAAATGTCATTGACAATTGGTGGGTAGTGCTGGTTCAACAAGGGAACAGGAGTCAAATTTGACCAACCAATCGCCACACCACAACAGTCTAGCCAGCTAGCCTAGTATGGAATTTGGTCCTTGTTTTTATTGCACACTAAACTCTTAACCTAATTTTACCCAACTTGACCAGTATACACTGAAAATTATTGTTTACCACAGTGGCTTGTAAGAATAAGTTGTTAGCTTATCCACCTTGAATAAGAATATGTTGCTTACCCACCTTGCCAGCAAAAAGATGTTGGCAAATCGACAATTTTGCCACTGATGGTTTCTTGGTTTCAAAATAACTACAATCAATTAGAGTTAACAACCATTTTTAAATGCATTTCAAAAACTTGTACATTTATTTTCTTATTTAAATACAAATTTAACAACATCCAATGTTCTGTGAATTAAGTTCATAATTCAAATGATTTGTCCTGATGTCAAGTGACCATTAAATGATGTTCCTCCCTGCGGCACACATTTTAAGCACAAGTATTCTCTCTTTTTTTTGTTGTTGTTTTCTATAATAGCTCCGTCATCAAGTATATTAATTGACTAAACGTTATATACATTGTGATGGTTTGCAATTTATGACTTTAATGTCAAGTATTTGTTTGAACATTATGGGAAACTGTTCATACATTTTTTTAGCCAAGGGAGTCCTAACACTGAAATTATGGGTCAAAAGAAGGAAATTGTTGACTACGTTACCCGCCAACTATGTTAGCCAGTAGTGTACATAATCAGTCAGCAAAAATAGGCAATGTTTTGCTCTGCAAACACTTGAACCACTATACGTTTTACTGAAAAGAATATTGTATTTAGAGCAACTCATGTGAAAATGTACACATTATATAACTCATTAGTACAGTAGAATGTACAGGTAGCAGGCAATCTTAGCTAATTATTGCTAAATTATGCATGTGGAAACATAACCAGCAACCTGTTTTACTAAAAGACACATAGCATGAAGTTGCGATTAGCTTTTCAAATTTCACTCATGTTTCATCCTTGATGCGCCACTTCTGATGATGACCTTGATTGCTAGTTCATAGAAAATCTTGGCCACTCTGCTAAACTGGGACTCCTCAATATCCACATCTCCACCTGGCAGCAACAACCTGCATCATGAACACAAAACATGTTTTCGTGCTTCTTCTTGGGTACAAAATACTCCCTGGTAGCCATATGAGAAATCTCAGACAAGTAAACACTAACCCATTTATTGAGTAGAAAAGTTTGCTATATTCCTCTTCTGTCTCATTTATCCTGAGGAAAGGAAAGAAGAACATAAGGATTTAGACCAAAAAACAAAACAAAAAAACAACACCACACACTTAAGCAGATCGCATGCATCCATAATATCAAACATTTAGTCAGACATTTTGGCCTACCTTATTGGCACTACCCTGGCACCGGCCGACTCCAAATACTTCACATAGGAAGCAGCTATATAGGAGGATCCTTTGGCATCATGGTCACCTTCCAAATTTTCTTGGGCTAAAACACCTAAGAAATAAATCAAATAATCAAGAAAATACCAGATTGCAACACGGTTCATGTACAGTCCCCTCCTAAAAGATTGCAGTGCCAAGGCCACATTATTTTTTTTTTGCAAACTAGTCATTTGAGTTTAAGATAAAAAGATGAAATGAGCCTTCATTTGCTGATATACGAATCGGTGTTCCCAAGCTGTGATATGAAGCAAAAATGTATCATAATTGTAAACAATTTTGTTTCCATAAAAGGTTTTGACTCTCTTTTGTATTTCTGTGCAAATGCGAAACCAACCCGTTTGCTGTATGGTTGTTAACACACATGAGGCTCCATTTTCAGAACATTCCAAATAGTTTTAGTCACCATGTCCAGTGCTACTGAAAAGGCTCCAAATTTTTCTTTTTTCTCAGCTTCAAAATTGCTTCCTTTACCTCCCATAGACCACACTATGGTCATCACGCTGGTTTATCCTTTTTAACAACAAATGCCGTTTTCAAAGATGAAACCTCTAACCAAATGTAGACTTTCAAAACTAGGAATTATCTAAACAAACAATTAATCTAATGACACCCCTGGGCAACGAGAAAAACCAATCACCAGACCTGTTTCAGATTTCCTAGTCACTTGAAAAATGGGTGGGTTTAAACAAAAGGCATCGTGTTTTAAATAGCTTAACAGATTTGAACGTAAATATCAGCAAATGAAAGCTGACATTTAGATCAAATCAGCTCATATTCCAGTTTTGATCTCAATGTCAAATGACTTCAGTAAAATAATAATAAATAATAATAATATCTATATAGCAAAAACAGAATTGGACTTAATATTTTATATACGGTATTATTCATGCAAGTCATGTTTAAAATGATCAAATTATAAAATAAATCACTACGTCTTTTCTATAATTCCTGATTATTTTTGGGGCGAAATTATGGAACGATATTCAATGATGAGGGATAAAGCAGTATAGAGGAGTACATGAAGATGAGATTAGTGCAGTGCTGAAGCAGAACTTGGAAATTGACACACACTTTATATATTAAAGTGTGTGTGTGTGTGTGTGTGTGTGTCTCAAATTCCATGTATATAAAAACAACTAATCTTATAAATCCTTTCAGAAAACTACAGCTGGGTGTCTGGAACTAATCTCTTCATAAAATAGTACAGTACATTGTGTAGTCATGATTAAAAGACACAGATTAACAACCACTGTGTAATGCAACACAATATGATATGAGTGGCCAAATAATACATGTACATCCTAAAGGATTATTGTAGGGAATACTTAAACACACCTAGCAATACATTATATTAGCATTCTATCGTGATCATTAACTATTTTATACTGTTATTGTATTCATGTTTTCGGCCTACCTGTCTATCCATTCATCTACACACACCTTAAATATAAAATGTAATAATGATAATGCTATATTACAATTTTATTCTATTCCCTGACACAAACCATAAGCATCAAAAGGATTCTAGAACATTCTCAGCATTTAGCACAATTGCTCTGCGCAGGGTGAACGCTTCAGCTATGATGATTCGCGAACATTCCGAAGAATCGATTGATTCACTGAATCGGTTCTTTTAAATAGTAGTTCTCCAAGTAATGGAGAGCTTCACCCCGTGCGGGATTTATAGGAAATTAATCCGTAATAAACAGATATTTTGGTCAGCTTTTAATTTGTGGCAGAAAACATTAAGATGTGAAATATTGTGTTATTAGGTATGTTGATATGAACAGACAACCTTTGACACATTGAATGAAAAAAATTCGCTGATTTTATTTCGATTGTAGGAATCCCTTTTTTTGTCAATGCCTGCAATTGAACCGATTCACTTGACCACACTAATTAACAAATGAATGCACGGACTTGTTCGCTTGTGAAATCAACAATCACTATCAGCACAAGGTATGAGACACTGTGGTAGCAGCTATGACACACACACACATTAAACACCAGTGCCTTACCGATCACGGGTCTGTAATTTAAATGACCGCCGCATGACGCTGGAGCTGGGAATCTGCAAATCCAGGCGGCGAAAACCGCACAGACCAAGGCCGGGTGACGCATTGACCTCAGGAGCAGGAATCCAGAGGAATAATTCAAATGGCAAAAAAAATAACTCTTAATGCAACCAAATTCAAATTAAACAGCAAAATGATGCTTGTCCTCTAGGATCCCTAGATGTGGACCGCGCACCGGACACGCGCGGGATGCTCTGCGCCAAGGCTTACCAGATTGTTAGACCGGTTTCCCGTGTTCTCTAAAACCGCACATACCACCCCAATATAAAGCGTCATGGGGGCGGGAGTATGGCGTGGATTCAGACATTTGATTGGACAACTCGGTTACCCTGAGACATATCTTGTTGAAATGTGCTGTTATACTATTTGTACAGCAAAAATAGTGCTAATAGACTTGTAAAGGACAGACTGTTGTGATTCACACAGAATATGCAGTGATCAGTCAACTTCAGCGTTGTGAAGCACACAAAAAACATTGTATACACTGTTGTTTGCAAAGATGCTATAAAAACCTTTTGATGCGAAATGTAAAGGACCATGGCAAAATTGGATTTATATTCGATATTCCCTCTTCTGTTTCTCCAGAAATAAACGCAAAAAAAAAAGACAAACACGCGTATTTTGTTACACTTGAATGGACAGAGAACCGAGTACAATTTAATAATTTTTTTAGATCTTCTCCTGTTCGAGCTAAATCTTTCAGAAACCCTGGTTACCGGCGCTTTATAGCGATGGAGTCACTAAGGGGCCATACTGCAGAATTAGTCTAAATGAGTGATAATACTCACTCACAGCTTATTTTTAAAAATAAGACGCCCCCCTCTTAAAGTTATGCAGAGAAGAATGCTCCTTTAACATGTAATTATTTAACATAATAATTATTTATTTTAATAATGAAATAAAGTAATTTATAATTTATAATTTATTTGCAATAAAAAAAATCTAAACTGTTTTACGCTCATTTGTGTTCGTGTAGGCGGGGCGCCGACAAACGAGTGTCTACATAGACAGGTACGGTTTTTGAAAAGCATGTGACCTGAGGCTGAGCTCTGATTGGATTTTGTCAAATCATCCTTCGGCGCAGCACTGTGCGCCCTGAACCCTCCCACTTTTATTCTGAGCGAATCAATATTGTTTTTAAATATTTGGGCTCATGTGATTGGACCATTCTCAACGAGTCTTTTCCAGCACTTCTTTGGCTGACGTGAGTCATGTGAGTAATGCCTTTATTTTATGCTAGTAGTAATGATGCTTAATCACCTGATAAATGGTTATTTACAGGCACACATTAAAAGTTTAATTAAAATTTTGTTTGCGCCCCCACCCCCCTCCCCCCAATTTTTTTTGCACCAGCCGCCACTGTAAATGAACCAGATACTTTACAAAATATATACAGTGGAACCTCGGATTACGAGCATAATTCATTCCCGGAAGCGGGCTCATATTCCAAAAAGACTCATAAACCAAATAGACTTTTCCAATAAGAAATAATGAAAACTCTAATTATTCGTTCTACAGCCGAAAAAAATAAATACATAAAAATAATTAATACAATATATAAAGTAAAAATACAACAATTTAACCTGCACTTAACATTTAAAAAAATTAATCCAGACAGTTAAGTGTTTCCGTTTGTGCGCGCAGGCGCCGTGTATTTGTATGTGTGTGTGTGTGGAATTAGCCCCTCGCCTCCCTCCCACACCTCGCTTTTTAAGTTTCACAACTAACATACACAATGCAGGGGGGGTCACGTGGCCGAGACCAAGATGGCAACTTAGCGGAGAAGTTCTGATCAACCGTGCACGATTTAATATAAAAACCCTCAGTAGTAAAACATTTGGGAGGGGGTAGGAGGTGTTTGTTTGTATATATTTGCACCCACTCTACTATTGTTTTATTTTTCATTCATTTTTTGTTGTTGTTGTTTTTTTCTCTCTTATTCTTCTTATTTATATATTTCCTTATATACTAAGACAGTAATCTATGGAGGAAATGAAAGTAAAAGGTAGTATGGATATTAAAATTACAAGTTGGAATGTCCGGGGAATGAGAAAACTGGTCAAACTGAAACAAGTACTGAATAGGATAAAACATCTCAAATCTAAAATAGTATTTCTGCAAGAATCACATTTGATCACATCAGAAATCCATCGCGTGAGTAAAAGATGGCCAGGCCAAATATTCCATGCAAACTTCAGTTCTCATGCAAGGGGTGTAGTTATCCTCCTTCATAGGTCGCTGCCGTTTCAAGTTATTAAAACTATTCAAGACCCTTCTGGAAGATATATAATTGTCCAGGGGAGTATTTTGACACAAAAAATAAATCTTATAAACATTTACGGTCCCAATGAAGATAACTCATAATTTTTTGAGAAATTATTTTTAACTGTTTCTGATCTGGAGGGATTTAATATAATTGGAGGTGATTTTAACTGTACCCTCGACCCAATATTGGACAGATCCACTCAAAGGGATACAACTCATACACATCCAGGAAAACATTAATTGATTATATAAAGGATCTAAGCTTAACTGAAATCTGGAGAGAGCTGAACCCAGACAAAAGGGAATATTCTTGTTATTCAAGTTCATATGAAACTACTTCACGAATTGATTATTTTATAATATCTGCAGACTTATTGTCCAATGTAAAAGAGTGCTGGTACAATAGTATAGTAATTAGTGATCATGCAGCAGTGTCTATGGAAATTCATTTAGGAAGATTCAAACATTGTCCTAGATGGAGGTTGCAAAGTTATTTGTTACAGGACCCAGAGTTTATTAAATTTGTGGAGAGTTGTATTAATAAATATTTTGAACTAAATACCAATGAAACTACAGCAAGTTTTAGATGGGAAGCATTTAAAGCTTACATAAGAGGAGAAATTATTAGTTATACAAGTGCTAAAGCTAAACATTACAATCAGCAACTACAAACCTTAGAAGATCATATTAAAAAAATTGAAATTGAAATTAACTCTGATAATAACCCTGAAAAGCTACATAACTTGTCTATCTTGCGAGCTAATTATGACAAATTAACAACCGATAAAGTGGCAAAAAGCCTACTGTGGACTAAGCAAAAATACTATGATCAGGGGGAAAAAACAGGTAAACTGTTAGCATGGAGGATAAAGAAGATGCACTCTGAAAGAACAATTAATAGTATAAAGTTGAAGTCTGGTAATTTAACTATGGATCCAACAGAGATAAATAATCATTTTAGAGATTTTTATCAAATACTATACAAAATGGAATATAATGGAAATAGAAAGGTGCAGAAACTGTTCCTTGACCAGCTGCAATTTAAAACAATATTAGAAGATGAGAAAATAACATTAGACAGCCCATTAACAATAGAAGATCTCAGTGAAGCCATAGGAGATATCAATAGTGGTAAAGCGCCTGGACCAGATGGGCTTCCAATAGAATTTTACAAAACATTTAAGAGACAGCTTATAAGACCATTGCTTGACATGTATGAGGAATCCTTTATGACAGGAATGCTCCCAGATTCATTACGATTAGCTATCATAACATTAAACTAAAGCCAAACAAGTCCCCGACTGAGTGTTCATCTTACAGGCCAATTAGCTTAATGGGATGCGATACAAAAATACTTTATAAAGCACTTGCTAGAAGATTGGATAAATATCTTCCGCAATTAATCGATGATGACCAACAAGGTTTTATACAAAAAAGACAAGGATATCATGACATCAGAAGGGTCTTGAATATACTATATGAGCGATACAATTAAAAAGACACTAAATAAGCCAATGTTATCTGTGGATGCATGTCAAGCATTTGACAGGATAGAGTGGGATTATCTGTTCGATCTGCTTCCAAGGTTTGGTTCAGGCAAAACATTTCTTAAGTGGATTCGATTTCTATATACTAATCCATCTGTTGAGGTCTTAACTAATAACATAATTTCAAAACCTTTTAATCTTCAGCGATCCACCCGTCAAGGGTGTCCTCTGTCCCCACTGTTGTTTGTGTTGGCAATCGAACCCTTAGCTATGGCAGTAAGAGTCCATACAGGAATATCAGGTATTATAATTGGGGGGAGGGATCGTCGTATTTCTCTTTTTGCGGATGATATTATATTTTTTCTGACAAATTTGAAAGCAGTATTCCTAATATGATGAGATTAATTGAAAACTTTGGAGAATTTTCTGGATACAAAATTAATAATTCTAAGTCAGTATTGCTGTTTCGTAACAAGGAAGAAAGACATAAACCTATAATAAACGCCCCTTTCATGGCAACTACAGAGGGCTTTAGTTATTTAGGTGTTAAAATCACTCCCAACTTTAGCAAAATAATCCCAATAAATTATGATCCTCTGATGGACAGAACTCCATGATCGGACGAATTAACATAATAAAAATGAATATTCTACCCAAATTTCTATACTATCTTCAAACACGCCCATTGCCATTACCAAATGTGTTTTATGATAAACTTAAGAAACTACTTGCCCAATTTATTTGGAATGACAGAAAAGCTAGACTTCGCCTTAAATTATTACATTCACCCTATGACAGGGGAGGGCTTCAGCTTCCCAATTTTAGATGGTATTACATGGCCGCACAGCTGACTTCAGCATGAAATTATTTCCACACAGCACCACCTCCGGCTTGGGTAGACATTGAGCAATCATGCACTCCAGATTTGCCATTAAAAATTTATTTATACTCTTCAGATGTGAAGTGCATAAAACGGAATACAAGAAATCCCTTTCTTAAAAATACAATTTCAATTTGGCATGCTGCTCATAAATATATTGGTGATATGCCAGAACTGTCCCAATTCACTCCTGTTTGGGGTAATGTACAATTTAAAAGCAATAAAGACGGAGGCTTTAAGTTTTGGAATACAAGAGGCATTCAGAAAATTATGGATTTATATGAAGATGGAGTTTTACTTTCATTTGATCACTTATGCCAGAAATACTCAATCCCCAAAAAACATACAAAAAAACATATTTACAGTTAAAAAGTTACATGTCATCAAAAAAGGAACAGATAAGCTATATACCATCTTTATCACAATTAGAGGAGATAACTGTTAAAAACTTAGAAGGAAGGGGGCATATATCTATGTATTACAATTTTTTGGTTAAAAACAGCCCTGAATCAACATTAGATAAATTGAATGCCTGGAAATTGGATATGCAGGAAGATATTGATGAGGCAGACTGGAATGAGGCATGTCTAAAAGCACAAATGCAAACAATAAATACAAGGTTTAAATTACTTCAATATAAATCATTAATGAGAACCTACATAACGCCCGTTAAACTTCATCGTATGTCTGCTAACATCCCAGATGTGTGCTCTAAATGTCGGGAAGAGAAAGGCACATTATATCATTGTTTTTGGAGATGTCAGAAAATACAATACTTTTGGAAAAATGTTATTGAATGTATGTCGAACATGCTCGGTGAGAATATTCCTCTGAATGTTAAACTTTGCATACTTGGTATATACCCACTGGAATCTATTTTGAAGAAGACTAAGCTCATAGATTTTGGCCTCCATCAGGCTAGGAGAGTTATTGCCTTGAGATGGAAAAGCATGGAAGTGCCATCCGGACTGGATCGAACTGGAGAGACAAACATATATTGCAAAGGGCAAACTTTGAACGGCTTTGGGAACCATACCTGAATATTTCACTGGACAATGTACCGAGTTCTACTTGGAAATTGTAAATATCGTCTCTGAATAATTTATTTATTTATTTTGAATTAATTAATTACTTTGTTTATTATATATCTTATTATTACAATTTTTTTTTCTCGTACCTAAAGCATCAATTATAAATTGAGCATGTTTGTAAGGAGGGGTGTGTTTGTATTCCGGTGCATAAGTGTTGTTTGTTATGTGGTTATATGAAAAGTCAATAAAAATATAAATAAATTGCCTCCGAGTGGCGCAGTGGTTAAAGCGCTCGCCCTATCATCCGGAGATCGCTAGTTCGAATCCCGGGTGGTGCTGTAACCTCTCGCAGCTGGAGGTCTAGAGAGAGCTGATTGGCCGAGCTCTCTCAGAGGGGAGGGATGAGAGGTACTTGGTGCTCCGACATTAACCATGGCTCTACAGCCAGTCAGGGGCGTCTGTGAGCTCGCGCAGCGGAGGGAGCGGATAGCGCTGTCCTCCGAGTGTGTTACGCCGTCCCCAACGGTGCGCGAGCGAGCAGTCTTCGGCCCTCCCGGCTGAGTGGTAGTAGTAGCCTTAATGTGGGAGCCCCCTAGTGACGGGGAGAAAATCTTTTTATTAAAATTTTATTTATATATATATATGTATATATATATATATATATATATATATATATATATATATATATATATATAAATAAAATTTTATTTTAAAATATTTTTAAATAAAAAAAATAAATAAAAATATATAAAAAATATTTTTTAAATTAAAAAAAATAAAAAAACATACACACTGTTTTAACGGGAAAAAAATAATTCTCCCTAATGATACTCGTGTGAGCATACTAACGGAATCACTGCTGTAAAGTAAAAAAAAAAAAAAAAAAAAAATTAACCAGCACCTTACCTTTGAAAAGAGTTTTTTGTGTAAATAAAGTGCGTGTGTAAAGCGCCGGGGAGATCTGTGTGTGTGTGAGAGTGTTTGTGTCGGTGTCAAATTACGCTCACGCCAAAAATGGACAAAATTGTTGGTACCCTTCGGTCAATGAAAGAAAAACTCACAATGGTCACAGAAATAACTTTAATCTGACAAAAGTAATAATAAAAAAAAATTCACTGCATGTTAACCAATGAAAGTCAGACATTGCTTTTCAACCATGCTTCAACGGAATTATTTAAAAAAAATAAACTCATGGAACAGACCTGGACAAAAATGATGGTACCCCTAGAAAATACTGAAAATAATGTGACCAAAGGGACATGTTAATTCAAGGTGTGCCCACTAATTAGCATCACAGGTGTCTACAATCTTGTAATCAGTCAGTGGGCCTATATATAGGGCTCCAGGTAGTCACTGTGTTGTTTGGTGACATGGTATGTACCACACTCAACATGGACCAGAGGAAGCGAAGGAAAGAGGTGTCTCAGGAGATTCGAAAGAAAATTATAGACAAGCATGTTAAAGGTAAAGGCTATAAGACCATTTCCAAGCAGCTAGATGTTCCTGTGACTACAGTTGCACATATTATTCAGAAATTTAAGATCCATGGGACTGTAGCCAACCTCCCTGGACGTGGCCGCACGAGGAAAATTGATGACAAATCAAAGAGACGGATAATCCGAATGGTAACAAAAGAGCCCAGAAAGACTTCTAAAGAGATACAAGCTGAACTTCATGCTCAAGGAACATCAGTGTCAGATCGCACCATCCGTCATTGTTTGAGCCAAAGTGGACTACATGGGAGACGACCAAGGAGGACACCATTGTTGAAAACAAATCATAAAAAAGCCAGACTGGAATATGCCAAACTACATGTTGACAAGCCACAAAGCTTCTGGGAGAATGTCCTATGGACAGATGAGACAAAAATGGAACTTTTTGCCAAGGCACATCAGCTCTATGTTCACAGACGGAAAAATGAAGCATATGAAGAAAAGAACACTGTCCCTACTGTGAAACATGGAGGAGGCTCTGTTATGTTCTGGGGCTGCTTCGCTGCATCTGGCACAGGGTGTCTTGAATCTGTGCAGGGTACAATGAAATCTCAAGACTATCAAGGGATTCTAGAGAGAAATGTGCTGGCCAGTGTCAGAAAGCTGGGTCTCAGCCGCAGGTCATGGGTCTTGCAACAGGACAATGACCCAAAACACACAGCTAAAAACACCCAAGAATGGCTAAGAGGAAAACATTGGACTATTCTAAAGTGGCCTTCTATGAGCCCTGACCTCAATCCTATTGAGCATCTTTGGAAGGAGCTGAAACATGCTGTCTGGAAAGGGCACCCTTCAAACCGGAAACAACTGGAGCAGCTTGCTCATGAGGAGTGGGCCAAAATCCCTGCAGAGAGGTGCAGAAGTCTCATTGACAGTTACAGGAATCGTTTGATTGCTGTGATTGCCTCAAAAGGTTTGCCTCAAAAACTATTAGGGGTACCATCATTTTTGTCCAGGCCTGTTCCATGAGTTCATTTTTTTTTATAATTCCGTTGAAGCATGGTTGAAAAGCAATGTCTGACTTTCATTGGTTAACATTAATAGAATTCTTATTTATTATTACTTTTGTCAGATTAAAGTTATTTCTGTGACCATTGTGAGTTTTTCTTTCATTGACCGAAGGGTACCAACAATTTTGTCCACGTGTGTATATTTCTTGGCCCATTCCTTCATCTTCATGGCTGAGTAAATATACCATTATGTTATTATTAACCCTATACTACAGCTGACAACATTCAAAATGCAAAAATGTAAGTGATTAAAACATTAAAGTATAAATAAATAATTTATATATATACAGTACAGACCAAAGGTTTGGACACACCTTCTCATTCAAAGAGGTTGAATTTGTATTAGGGCAAGAAAAAAGCAGCTAAGTAAAGAAAAACGAGTGGCCATCATTACTTTAAGAAATGAAGGTCAGTCAGTCCGAAAAATTGGGAAAACTTTGAAAGTGTCCCTAAGTGCAGTCACAAAACTATCAAGCGCTACAAAGAAACACATGCTGACCGCCCCAGGAAAGGAAGACCAAGAGTCACCTCTGCTGCGGAGGATAAGTTCATCTGCGTCACCAGCCTCAGAAATCGCAGGTTAACAGCAGCTCAGTTCAGAGACCAGGTCAATGCCACACAGAGTTCTAGCAGATACATCTCTAGAACAACTGTTAAGAGGAGACTGTGTGAATCAGGCCTTCATGGTAGAATATCTGCTAGGAAACCACTGCTAAGGACAGGCAACAGCCAGAAGAGACTTGTTTGGGCTAACTTGGGGCCGCAAACAAAATTAAAATTAAACTTTTAATACTCGCCTGTAAATAGCCATTTATCAGGTGATTATGCAGTGATCATTACTATTAGCATAAAATAAAGGCATGACTCACATCGCATCCAGTCAGACACTTGCCATAAGAAGTGCTGGAAGACTCGTGGAGAATGGTCCAATCACATGAGCCCAAATATTTAAAAACAATATGATTCGCTAAGAACAAAAGTGGGAGGGTTTGGGGCGCACAGTGCTGCGCGAGGGATGATTTGAAAAGATCCAATCAGAGCTCAGCCTCAGGTCACATGCTTTATATATATATATATTGTGTGTGTGTATGTGTCTTAGATCAGGGCCCATATTCACAATGCTTCTTAAGCCTAAAAGTTGCTCCTAGTGATGAAATTCTAAGAAAATTCTTAGAATTAGGGCATTTTCTTAGAATTTCCCCTTACATTTAGGATTAAATCTTAGTAAAGATAAAAATTATTCACAAAATATTTTAGCCCTAAAAATAGCTCCTAGGGTAAAATTTGTTAAGAGTAGAGAGGAGGACTTTTAAGAGGCTTAAGAGTTTCTACAGCACAGAACAAAATGGCGGAAGGAAGAAATATTCTCCCAACACTGAACGTAAAGCTAAAAGTAAACACTGCTCTTCTGTTCAATTTGGTTTTCTTCTTGTTTTACTTCCTTTCATCTCTTGGATTGTTGGCTACATCCCATCCAAAAGTGAAAATTAAATAAACTGTCCTGCAATCATATAAATTGTAAAAGCTGAGACATTTTGCTCCCATCAATCTGAAATGGATTACAAGTAATAAAATCAGTACGGTAAATAAATGTGAGAACTTAAATATAGTAACTACTGTGTGGAAATTGGTTGCTTCAAAAGTAAACACATTTTCAACATTTAGCTGTTTAATTATCTTTAAGACATTTAGCCTAGAAACTTTGCATAAAGTAGCAGGTAGTCATGATGATACAATTTCTTCATATACAAAAATGATGATTTCACTGTTTGTTCTATTATCATGTATCCTGTTTTCACAAAGAGCTCATTTCAAAACCTTTGCAGAGGTCAGAGGTTATTTTTTTTATTAACCAATCACAGTCCTTGAATTGCTGCATCATCCCTAGCAACGGGGTCAACCACACCTCTTCACTAAGATAAAAGTTTTTGTACTTTCCTTACTCAGAGTTGCTCTAAAAAGTTTCCTAAATTATTTTAATCTAGGACTCCCAGCTCGGACTTTTTAAGCTTAGATAGGAGCTCTTTGAGAGAATTCTAAGAAGCTTTGTGAATACGGCCCAGACCTTTAAGACGTCTTTTTTTATGAACACTCATGTACAAAGCATTAAAATGATTGTATTTGCTAAACAGTGATGAAATTTCATTTGCACTGTTATTACAACAGAAACAGAAAAAAAAACTCATGCTTTAATAAATTTAAACTGCATAATTTTTAGAAACTTTGTGGTTTTTCAAGCTGTTTTGAGAATCCTGTTTACAAAAAGCTTACAATAGGGTCTCGAATACTGTACAAATGAACATGTAGAGGGATCCATCGCTAGTCTCGTTCTGTTTACATAGCAGGGCTTTCCGGGGGAAAAATTGTGCATTTATTGCGCCCCTGGACGGAACATAACGAACTGAGAGGATAAGGCAAGAGCCCAATAACTTGGTTGTGCTTGGTGGTGAGAACCTCAGTTACACCAAACACCTATTTTTTCAGGAATAATGATTTGAGATTAACGGACGGTAATTGCAGTGGCAATAATGTTAAATGTTGATGAACTTAAAGACTTACAGTAATACAAAATGATAGGTCAAGCTTACCAATCTCTTTTTATCCACATTGACATTGCTGTCCTCATTTTAAGACACTGTTTTTCATGTTCTTTTTTTTTTCTTTTTCTGTTTTGCGCACCAGAAAATGTCCCTCTTCTGTCCATTTTGCATACGTGACTGTCTTGCAACTATAGGGGATGGGGCTCAATTGATATCATATACATTTTAAACGAATATATAATTAAATTAATATTTAATTAAATATTAAATATATATATATATATAATGCTAAATAGTCTCTTAACAAATATACATTTTCAAATATTTAAAAAGCTTTAGTAATGACAATTTTCAAATTTTTTTTTTTCACAATGACGCCCCCATGCACTGCATATACTGCATACCCCGTTTTTGCGCCCCAGGCTCGAGCACAGCTGTTTCGGTTAATTAGCTAATTAATTACTCTGCCTGAGTGGCAGTTAATGTGTTTAAGTAATGAAAACAACCTAATATACAGGTTCTCTGATATGATGTGAATATTTCCATGCCTCTATGCCCATAAAACAACCCCTTCATTGCGCGTCCTGCTTCCTTATATGGTAACACTTCCTGTAACTCGTGTCCAGGCAAACATGCATACAAAAAGCTCGTGTTCTTTTGTTTAACTGGAAATTTTTCACTGAGTGAGTGATTGTGGAAGATATTTTATTTTACTTTATTCAACCTATAACAGCAGACCGTTATTTGGCCAAAGGGCAAAAAAAAAAAAAAAAAAACCCAGGACGCTTCTGTCGTCCAATAAATTACGTCATCAATCCGCGTCCACTGTTGCCATGGGTGACCAGACGCAGGCGCTGATTTAAGCCGCATAATGCCGTAGGATGGGGAGTCGTAGGGTGGCGGTCTTTTTTCTTTTGTAGAACACACTCAGTAATACTGTATCATAGCAGTCATGTTTGTCCATCTTTATCTTCTTTTCCTTTCTTCTTCTTTTCACTCTTTTCGTCATGCTTGGCATGGAGGTAGTAATGAAAAATGTGGACATGTCCGTGCAGATGCAGCAGGAGGCTCTTGAGTGTGCGATACAAGCTGTGGAGATATACAACATTGAGATTTATATTACTGCCTACATAAAAAACAGGTTTGACACTATATACAACCCCACCTGGCACTGCATTGTAGGAAGAAACTTTGGAAGCTGCTTGACCCACGAGATGGAGCACTTAATCTATTTCTACCTAGGCAATGCAACCTTGCTGCTGTTCACGTTTGACTGAGACGAAGCTTATCCTCATCCAAACATTGATCTAGGTACCCTTGTAGTCCAGCTAGGGACTGTGGAGGCCAATTGTGATTACCACTGTATTTATTCCCATTTTACGGCTGTGGTGGTTCCTCCGGTCAATATTCACACACTACAGGCAATTTGGAAACACCAGTTAGCTGAATCTGCAGGTCTTCGGACTGTGGGATGGAGTGTCGGGAGGAAACCCATTACGCACAGGGAGAACATGCAAACTCCAGGCACACAGACCCCGAGGCAGGAAATGAACTTGGACTCTGGGTGTGCGAGACCACCGTGCTTTTGCCTTTCACAACTGGTTGCCATTTTCCAACAAACAAATATTGCACCACTTGCTACTTTGGTAAGCTTTATTCATGGTCCCCAGATATTGAACTATTGCACTTCTTCAAATTTTTAATTTGCACGTTTTCTTCTAGGTTTAATTGCACTTTTAATGATTAGGATAAACATAGCAGTTTAAACCTTTCATTTAAATGAAAACAAATGCCATCAGCAATAGAATGATTTAGTCTGCAATACCTTTTATGGAATAATACATTTATATAAATATTTGAAATTGGACTAGGCAGCACAATGGTGTATTGGTTAGCACTGTTGCCCTGTACCTCCAGGGTCCAGGTTCGATTCCCGGCCAGGCTCGATTCCCATCTCTGTGTGCATGGAGTTTGCATGTTCTCCCCGTGCTTGGTGGGTTTCCTCCAGGTACTCTGTTTTCCTCCCACAGTCCAAATACATCTAGGTTAGATTCATTGGTATTCCCAAATTGGTCGTAGTGTGTGAGTGAGCGTGTGTATGAGTGTGTGCCCTGCAATGGATTAGCAACCTGTCCAGGGTTTACCCCGCCTTGTGCCCTAAGTCTCCTGGGATAGGCCCCAGGCCCCCCCCCCCCGTGACACTAAATACAGGATTATGCTGTATAGATGGTGAGTGAGTGAAATTGGACCACAAGTACATGTACTCCTCTGTAGATTTTTTTGAGGACACAAACATGGAATTGTGTCCCTTCAAAAAAATATATACTGTATAAAACATCAATCCTTGTTGGGCAGTTGGTGGTGTTTGCACAGGTTACAGTACACTAGGCAGCCTCATCATTAACTATAATAAGTCATGCTGTCAGTGTGTGTCACAAGCATTCCTCGTTGAATGTAACAGTGCATATAACAGGCAGAATGAAGGGCTGAAAAAACATTGGAACAGCGTGAGAAGCAACAGAGTCATCAGTTTTTTAAGTGAAAAATGAAATCCTGGATTAGATTGAGACGCCTCTACAGCGGCAGAACTAAAGGCTTCTAAAACACTGGAGCGGCGTGAGCAGCGGCAGTCAGTTGACCACACACTCCATTTGCAATTAATGGTAGCAAGCTGGCATCAGGATCTGTACCAGGTGGAGCTGCGGGTATCCTCGAAGTAAATAAATAAACAAACAAACAAAAAAAGTATGATACCTCTAGTGGTGTCCCTGACTGCAAACCTTAACGTAACCTGGAACATAATCACTTCTTATTGCATTGTGTTGATTTGAGCACAGGGCAAAAAAAATTGCAGTCAAGATCAAAGTTTACAACGTAGCTAAGGTAGATCTAACTTTTCCCAATTAAAGCAACGCCACTTTTGTAACTCATTATGAAAGGTGCTATGCAAACTCTTATCAGCCAATAACGTGTAAAAATGTCCGATCTGGCAACAGACGTCACTATATGCTCGTGCACAGGCTCGATCTCTTTCAAACGAGTCTGATTGAAAGTGCTTTATTAAACTCAGGTGTATTTAATCCGCCTTCTTTTAGAGGGAAAAACCAAGCGGCGGGCATGGCACCTGTTATAGACACACAGGTTTGTTTCCATGTGCACTATATTATTCAGAATATGTATCTATTAACAACTGTAAGCATTTCATTATTTATTTTAATAATTTATTTTGCAGAATAAAAGTTTGAAATTAGGCAACATGGCCTGGAGTTTGCAACTACAAACAACTTTTAAATAAAGTCACAATAGGTTTAATGCAACCACTATAATATGTATTAATACGTACATTTGTGCGCATGTGTCAATATTAGTCCTCTATGTTGATTTTGCACGGTCACGCGGACATCTCGCGGGGTTTGAACGTGCGTAAAGAACGCGCGGTGCATTCTGGGTACTGTAGCTTAAAAAATGGCGGACGACGTAGAACAGGTTTGTATTTTCCCCCCACTTATCTTTTAAGTCTGTCGTGGTTTAGAAGTAAAAATTTTGATTATTGTTCATTTATAAATCTTTATAAATATCCTAGTGACAGAGAGAGATGTATTCCAACTTGCAGAAAACAGCGAAATGTTGACCTATATAAACAGTAATTAATATGATCCAGTGTTAGCGGGCTAAAATGGGCTGCAGAGACTGTATTGTGCTTCTCCTCCCATCCGTATTCAGACAAGCCCCGCCTCTTTGGTACTCCCTCGCGGTGCCCTAGGATTTGCCGCTGAGTCGCTCCTACTGGCCATCCTCTGAATTGACAGGTTTATTAGCCTATCACAGTGCAGGAGGAGGAATTTAGTGCGATAATGGCGGTCGGGGAAATTAGGCTCAAAACTATAACAAAATAAAAATACTGTAATGGTATATAATACTGCTAAAATAATGCATCATAACTACAAGACATTGTTTTGTTAACACATTTGCAAAAATGTTGTGCTGAACAGTTGAGTGAAAAAGTTAGCACGTTCTTAAGACTATTATAATCGGAGGCATACCAACAAATATGTTGAATGCCACAGATCTTCCTTTATTATATATATATATATATATATATATATATATATATATATATATATATATATATATATATACTAGTATATAAGGATCAAATTGACTGTGTTGATTTTAGTAGTGTAAATCTGATGTAAATATTGTCTAAAAACTTGTAATCCTACTTTTTAGATCCAACCTGGTTTAAATTGCTCAATAATCATTATTGGTGTGTATTATAGGGTTGAATGTCTCGGGTGTTTCTCACTAAATGTAACAATATGTAGCACCATCAGTGTGTCACAGGGTAATGGATAGCGAAAAACGTTGCATATAATGAGCAAATGAAACCCTGGATCAGACTGAGGCATGTCTACAACTGCAGAAGTAAGCGCTGCCAAGACACTGGAGGACTACATTGAGTTGTTAATATATTGGTATAAAAGATTTTGCTTAGCAGTTGAGTGCAAAAGGTAGCACATCCTTAAGGCAAAATCATAATCTGAGGCATATCAAGAAGCAGGTTGGATCTCAACTATTCATTTATTATATATACAAGTAATAAGGATAAGATGGTCTGTGTGTTGATATTTATAGTAAAGGTGGGGATGGGGATCAATTCAGTTGTAAATTGTGACTCTTTTGTCAATTCATGTATTGCCACACTCACTCCAAAAACTTAAAAATGATAAAAAAATAAAATAAAAAAAAAACGTATACGTTTAGAAGTGCGACGAACCGGTCAATCAGAACCAGTGACAACAATTGACTAGTTTATAGGTTGATTGGCCATGAGTTGTGATTGGCTAATCAGCTCAGACATAAATGATTCTAAACCAAGCAAAGAAACTTCCCCCCAAAAAACAAAGCCATTAGAGACACATTTTAGGATAAATTAAAGTAGAAAAAGATAAAGGTATGCAGCTGTTATGTGTTTATAATATTATGTATAGGTGATGATAACTTCTGTTTAACCTGCCTTGCTGTGTAAGGTTTGTGTAATATAGCTTGCTTTATATGACATATGTTTAACCAGCCTTGTTGCCTTCTTTTTGTACTTTTCAAAACACTGGATAGAATTGAATGTAATAAATGTAGCAAAGGTACGACAAAAGCGAAGGGTTATTTATTTATTTATTTATTTATTTATTTATTTATTGGGACACTGAATTGGAGTTTGCCAGAGCAAAAATTACAGCAAAAGTCTAAACACAGAACTGCTGTGCAAGTGAATGAGAAGTTACTCCACCTGGTCTGTGTTGTAGAACGGTTCTTTTATCCAGTTGCTCAGCCAGTTAACCATGTGAAACTGTTTCAGTGCACCCTTCTTTTTATGCCAGCAGCTGGCATTGGCTGCATTTACTGCCTCTCAGTACACAGTGCTTGCGGTGGCAGAATAAATTGGTGCAAGAGCGGTAGCTCAAGAGGAAATAGTTGATAGCTAATAGTTTGCTAATAGTTGATCGACTGGGGATGGTATCGTTCTCATGGACAGATTTTTTTTTTATAATGGTGGCCAAATATACTTGGGTGGCTAATATACTTCGGTGGTCTGCCGAATTATACCCTATGTTTAAACGCTGGGAAACTTGACTATTATAATAAATATTTTTTTTTGTCTTGATTGTGTTTCAGCAACAGACCACAAACACGGTCGAGGAACCTCTTGATCTCATTCGGTTGAGTCTAGACGAGCGAATTTATGTGAAGATGCGGAACGACAGGGAGCTTCGTGGAAGACTACATGTAAGATAAAGATTATCAGAGATTTTTTTTTTAACTCATTTTTGTGTGTCGTACATCAATGCAAGCCTTAAAATAATGATGCCAGTTAAAATATGTACACCCCTCACATCTCTGCAAATATTTAGTTGTATCTTTTCTAGGGGTGCTCTGATTGATCGGTCGCCGATCATAATCGGCCGATAATTGCTTTGGAAAATTTGATCGGCAGTCTCTATAATGGCCGATTATAGAAAAGTCGATCAGATGACGCGAAACTCGCGAGACAATTTTTTTTTGCACGTGTTGTGTGAAAAAGACAATACATTAGCAATCGGCATCCTGTGTAACAAACCACGAGGCGGAAGCACCCAAAGCATTTTAACACCACGAATCTTATCAGACATTTGAGAGAGCGGGAGAGCTCAGTAACTCGCGCGCTGCAACTCACTCAGCTGTCTGTAATACCGCTGTCTCATCTACGCAGTTTCGCTCAGTGGCCAAAAGTACGGTTCATCATGATTCATTGCGAGTTTTAGCGCTATGATTACGTTTCCATCTTTCCGCGCGAAAAATTAAACATGTTTGTCAAACGTCAAATTTTTAAACAAGTTTTTAAACATGGAAAAATTAAGCATGTTTAATTCTTTGGCGGTCCTCGCGGATGCTTGCGGTCCTTGCAGAACTTCCGGCGACTCGCGTCCTATTAGTCTTCTATTTTATTGAATTTTAAATAAATCGTTTAATAAATAAATTATTTAAGTTTTAGGCTGTTCCCAATTACTAACCAAGCACAGGCTGCTATGTTTTAAGTTAACGTGTTGCACATGTTGCTTGCCAATAAATACAGTTGTCAGTTCATGATATTTCATTTTTTGTCATTTCAATACTTAATTTACATTGTTGTTAGATATAGTTTAATAAATAATGCTACATGATCGGACTGGGCGATAAAACGGTATCGGTATTTATTGACGGTAGACCATTGTCGATAACGATAAAAAAGACATTCGGTATGAAGCGCTATAGTTTTATTAAAATGCGGCTGGCTGACTGAGCATGCGCCTTGCCTTAATCTCAACAGCCTATCAGATTTCTCGATGAATGAGCGTGGAAACAGCCAAAAAGCTTGCGCAGCCACTCTGCGTTGTCATCACCAACTCATGTCAGTATAACACACGCGAAATTGAGTGTCGTGCCACGCAGTAGGGATGAGATTGTGAATCAAAAATGATGCATCAGCTCACCATTTTTTTTGGTTTTCCTTTCTTCTGATCAACACCAGAACAATGTTGTGTGTAAGTTTTGGAAAAAAAACAAAAAAAAAAACATCCCGGCCAAGTATGCAAACACAAGCAACTTGCTTGTGCGATGGAGAGGTACTCGGTAATCCTTATAAAAAAATCCTCCAAGCGATACAATCATATAACCCACGCGATCGCGTACTACATTGCCAAAGAATTACTACAAAGTGTAGGAAAACACTGGAGAGCGAGCTGCCGTCTGGACCCGTACATCAGCTTAAGCGTACCCGTACATCAGCTTAAGCGTACATTTTAATGACAACTGGAATCTAAAGAGTAAATATGCTTAGACACCGCATATTTCCCCGGAAACACCACTGGTGAATTTATTGCGCAAACCCTAGCTGATGCGCTGCTCCACATGTGCATCACGACTCACAGCGGGGCGAATATGGTGAGCCGCTTCACTCAACAACTGCACTCGTCGCGGTGTTTTGGCCACCGATTACACTCAGCTATCTGTGAGTAAAGTTAATTAATAGTTGCATAATCATCCACATACAGTTTCTTTGGCTGTAGTGCTACATGAGCGCAACTTCCCAATAGTGAGAAAACTTGCAAAAAAATACTTGTGCATCCCAGCCACCAGCAACCCCTCAGAAAGAACTTTTAGCACAGGGGGTAATGTAGTCACATTCACAGCATTAAATCCAGAGTTAGAGGGAACCAACTTGTCTTTCTTGCTCACAATTTATAATGTTGCAATGTACAAGTATATGTGAATAATGATGGTTGGTTCCTCTACTCGAGAGCTTATATTTGATTATTATAATTTTTGTTTACAGAGTTTGAGGTTTACTGTATATTGTTATTATTGACATTTTACAGATGTTGATCTACCTCAAAGTTTGCTTTAGTGTTCTTTACAATTGCACACACTTTAACATTTTATTTATTACGTTTAAGAGTCTCTTCAACACTTAGATTTAGTTTATTATAGGACATAAAAGACAAGATATTTTTGTTCAAATTTTTGTTTTTGACTATTAAAATAATTTGCCTTAGTAATGTTGGTAAATGTACCTTTTTTTTCTACTGGTCTTCATTAATAAATATTCAATAATTACCGATACCGAATGATATGAAACATTATATCGTGATAATTTTTTTTCTGTATCGCCCAGCCCTACTACATGATAAGGCTTCGAGGTATCGGCCGATACAGCTTCTAGTGATCGGAGATCGGTGATCGGCCCCAAAAATCCTGATCGGAGCAGCCTTAATTTTTTCATAGGCCAACACTGCATAAATCACTCTTGACACAATGACACAATGAAAAGTACAGTGTGAAGTTTGTATAGCAGTGTAAATTTATTGTCCCCTCAAAATAACTAAAAATATAGCCAATAATAGCTGACCCCCTGGCAACAAAAGTGAGTACACACACAAAATATGAGGGAGGTTTGCTCTCAATGTATCCTAAAATAATTATTGTTCTATGTTTTTGGGTAGTTTAATTGGCACTTGAATTTTGATATGCACATGGCATCGACAGCGGTGTTGAAGGCTTAAAAGTTTATCAAGTGCTTCAAGTTTTTTGTTTTCAGTCTACGTACCAATCATCAGATTTTTAAATGTCATTAGAAAGTGTATATACAGCGAGCTCATGCTTTGTACATCTGCTTTAGGCTTATGACCAGCATTTGAACATGATCCTTGGGGATGTGGAGGAGACAGTGACAACAGTGGAGATTGATGAGGAGACGTATGAAGAAATTTACAAGGTGAGCTGCTTTGCTTGTAATAGTATTTAAAAATGTAGGGGTGTGTATGTATTGCACACACAAAAAAACGAGAACCAGCAAATTGTTTAGTTTGATAGGTGACTGAAAACAACAAAAGAGTATATTAATGGAAAAGGTCACTATCATTTTCGTTCCATCAGTACTTTTTATTTAAACATTAATGTGCTTTCACACAAAGTTCTCTGTCCGGGACCCAGATACACTTATCAATCATGTTTAGTAAGCGGAGTAAGCTATACCGGGCTCAGGTCTACTAGAAAATGTGGTCCAAGGGTGCTTTCAAAGTATGTTCTCAAGTTTGGTACATTTCTATAATATGAACACACTAGGCATGTTCTAGGCATGTAATTGGGTGAAAAAAAAAAGAAATCTGTGAATACAAGGTGTTGAAAAAAGTCTTTACGTAGGAGAAATGGACATTTGAGCAATATGTAACTTCATTTACTAAGCGCTCTCTACAGTGGCCAGTCCCAAACTTAAGGCTGTGGTGCAATTTTTAAAAAGGGAAAATATTCGGTGGCCATGCCAAGCTTTTAATCACCATTAACTCCCATCAACACATGAGACTAATATATGAAGAATATCTTGTTTAAATCTCATGGCCTTGTTTTATTTGTTCTGGTTCTTTTTAAGTGTAGCTTGTCAAATATGTTGGGGGGGGGTATTTTAAACCTACTTACAAAAGGATTTATTTGTTATAAATTATGTCTCGTGTCCCACGCTTTGGGAAAAACTGTTCTACCTATTTGCTGTTTCTTTGGTTCACCATGGGATGTGTGTGTTTAAATTATCTTTCTGCTGTATTTTTATTTTCCTGGTACTCCAAGGTCTTCACATGCCCCCACAGGTTAAAAACAAACAAACAAAAAAAAACAGTGGGCTTAGATCTGGAGATCTTGGAAGCCAATCCACCTGACCAATTCTTCAACCCAGAAACTGTTATTCCAAAACTCCCTCATGTTTACAGACTTTTGGATCACCCAGTGTTGTAAATTATACTTTTAATATAATGTCACAATAGACTTTACTGTACAACAGTTAGTTCTAGCTCACTGATTTGTTTGGACAAGCAATATACCAAAAGTGCTGATGGGTATTGTGAAAGCACTGGTCTGTTTCACTAGCTTGTCTATATTCACTACATAAACTTGCAGCTCTATAATAATTTATTATACTGAAACTGTTACACTTGCTGTGGGTTGTCATTTGAGCAACTAAACACATTGTTCTGTTGTTGTGATTCTGCATTATGATGGCCTAAAAATGTAAAATTTCTTAAATATAGCACATATTTTGCAGGAAGAAAATACCTGTTTGTGTTATATTTATATATGTTTGTTATATAAATATATTTGATAAATATTGAAATGCTTTTCATTCAGTCTCGTATAAAGTGATAAATTAATTGCCAGCCTTATACTCCACACTTCTGTCCAGTAGGTGGTGATAATGCACCATTCCAACTCCCATAAACTCAAAAGAAGTGGACGAAGCATTAAGCTCTAATAATGTGTATTTTCTGCAAAAGCTGTGGTATATTTTTAAGGAATTTGACAATTTAAAACCATTAAGCAAGTTTGCCTAAATATTTGTAAAAGCTTGGATCGAAGTACAAGTCGAACACGGACCTTTCTGATCAATAAATCGTGTTGATCAACTGAAGATTAATTTAAATCCACTAAAGAACAGTTCTTAAACAGTTTTCACTACAGAGATAAAAGATTTGTCCAAAATTCCACTCCCTGTCATGCTGTTGTATGAGATATAGATTGTATATCCCAGGATTTTGGCATGTCATGAGCTTCTCAGGAAGGAAATAACTGAATTGTTTCTAACCAAGCTAGACATTACACTGGAATACCAATTCTACTTTATCTCTCTTGTATATCTAATGGACCATTTTTATTTTTTTTTGCACTTGTCAGCTTGGTTATTACAGACTAAATATTGGAGCTCATTGTTCATAAACATTATCTTTCTGAGAAAATTATCGAGTTGAAATGTATTTCAAGTTTTTTTTTTGTCAATGTTCTCTGTGTCTATTTGATTATTAAATTTCAGTCTTCATGTTTCTGCAGTCGACGAAGAGGAACATTCCCATGTTGTTTGTCCGTGGAGACGGAGTCGTGTTAGTCGCGCCGCCACTGAGAGTTGGCTAAGCTCTGAACGAAAGACATTTGGACTGTAAATTATGGATATTGGATTCTTTTTTTTTTCTTTTCTTCCCCAACAACTGATTTGTAAAGTTTTTGTACTTTTAGTTGAAAAATGTCTCAGAAGTTAATGTTACATGCTCATTCAATTGTATGTTTCAGTTAACCACTTGAAGCCATTATGGATATTTCTCCATACGTGCTTCATATTCAATAAAATGGTAATTTCTGATGTAATTATGTGCTAGTGTGATTATGTATACAGTAATGAGTATAAAAGCTGTTTTTTGCTTTGTATTACAGTAGTTGCCAGAATGTGGCGCCACCTCCACATCAAATTATAGTTTCCGTCACCATTAAGGATCTTTGCAGTACCATTAATCTTTGTCAATGTGCTCCCTCAGCGTTCTCATGTGTAGTGTTATTCCCTGCGCCGCTCTACTCTGTATTTGTTAGTTAGGTAATGGGTGGAAAGTAGGAAAAAACAAACACAAAAATAAGCAGGGTTCATGTACTAAAAACACTAATTTATACCAGCCCTGTTCCTTGAAACCTACTTTTGCACAAGCTTCAGTTTTAACTAGTTCACACTGCTTAATAAAGGTGTTTTTAAACTACTTTATCCGTGCCTTTAGGCTGCTAGTTTAGAGTTTCTGAAACGTTTGCATGTCTTTTTCATATTGAGGGAAATGATTGGATTGGGAGAAAAAAGTGTATTAGCATATTCCTTTAAGGAAAAAACTCGAGCTTATTTCCCATCACAAAGGCTGTTTTGAGTGTGGTGGTGTACTTTTATTCAACCAGTGCCTTTTGGATTTCCCACAGCCTATATATACATCTGAATGATTCTGGTTTCAACCAGATATAGATGAGATTCAGGAAAGATGAATGTGAGATTGCCCCTGAGAGAACTGTAATGGAAGCCAAATTTAAAAAAAAATAAAAAGCATTCCTTATGTTAAAGAAAAACAAATCCCAGAGGTAGGTATTTTCTTAAGTAAATATCACACACATTCGATCTGAAAAGGTATTGAATGTGATAATTATCATTCTGAATCATGCTTGGATAAAATGCGAAATTGAGAACTGCATCAGGACTAAAATTTCAGTTTAATGCTGATTGTCACAGATGTTAAATCTGTTAAACTGAGAAATTGTAATTATATACATGTACACATTCATCTGCCTAATAATGTTTAGGTCCCCCTTGTGTCACCAAAACAACTCTGACCCATCAAGGCAGACTTCACAAGACCTCTGAGGGTGTGATGTGCTCTCAGGCATAGATCACATCATACACAGGTGTTAGCTGCAGATCCTTAAAGCCCTGTACATTGCAAGGTGGGGCCTTCATGGATATGACTTGTTAGTCCAGTACATGTCAAAGACACTCAGATTGAGATTCTTTTGGAGGCCAATACAACACCATGAACTTTTTGTCGTGTTCCTCAAAACATTCTTAAATGATTTTGCAGTGTGACAGGGTCACTGCAAGGCCATTGCCATCAGGGATTTCTTAATCTGCAATTATTTCTGCTAGGTGTATATACCAGCACCCATGGCTTTTCAGCAAAACATTGCCCAGAGCATCACACTATCCTTACCACTCACTCACTCATCATCTATACCACTTAATCCTGTATTCAGGGTCACGGGGGGCCTGGAGCCTATCCCAGGAGACTTAGGGCACATGGCAGGGTACACCCTGGACAGGGTGCCAATCCATCGCAGGGCGCGCACACACACGCACACATTCACACACTACGGGCAATTTGGGAATACCAATTAGCATAACCTACATTTTTTTGGACTGTGGGAGGAAACCAGAGTACCCTGAGGAAACCCACCAAGCACGGGGAGAACCTGCAAACTCCATGCACACAGAGATGGGAATCGAGCCCAGTCCTTGGCGGTGCAAGGCGACAGTGCTAACCACTACACCACCGTGCCGCCACTATCCTTACCAGTGATGTACAAATACCTAGCTAGCCACATGATGTAAAAGAAAACATCACCCACCAGACCAGGTCACCTTCTTCCATTACTCCATGGTCCAATTTTAATGTTCACGTGCCCATTGTAGGAGCTTTCAGCAGGGGACAGTGGTCAGCGCAGGCACTCTGACCAGTCTGTTGCTGTGATGTACTCTGGGATCTGACACCTTCCCATCACAGCCAGAAATAATTTCTTCAGCAAATTGTGCTTCAGTAGGTGAAAAAGTACAGTAGCAGAACTGAGGAAAAAATGGTATCACATAAGGTATCTCTTTTCTGCCAATAAAAATATCCTGTAGCTCCCTAAATAGTGACCTGCTCTCAGCACAGCGGTGCCATTTAGATGTTTACAAACTCCATCAATGCTAGACTTGACCACCCAAAAAACATCCGGTCAGAGGTGGTCCTGTGGTGGTGGCCACATTCAGTAAGTGTATACTAAGAAAGTGCAGTATAGATGGATACAACTTTGTCACTGCATAGTACTGATACATATAAATATACAAAATATACCAAAAAAGTTTGTATTTAATTCACCGTATTTTGATTAGGATTATGAGCCATGCTTGGACAAAATGCGAAATTGAGTGAACTGCGTCGGTACTAAAATGTTCAGTTTAATACTGATTGTCACGGATGTTAAATGTCTCTTTGTGTCATTTTATAGGTCAAAAAAATTTAATAGTTCTGTTCCTCACCTGCAGACATGATGCAGAAATGACTCATTGTATGAGTACTTCATCATGCAGACAAGCCAGTATTTGTTACTGGCACTGTTCCTCTTTAATTGTATAACACATACAAGATGAACCAAGTTGCCAGACGTGTACAAATATTTGTCCTAAGCACATGTTGTGCAGATTTTTTTTTTTTTTTGCCTGTTTTTCATTTTAGCCAGGAATTCTTGTGTTTTGTGTTTCATTCATGAAAGGATTCCACTGCAAACAGAAATCCAACTTTCTTAATAAAAAGTGCCTCAGATAAATGTGTAAGAAGTGATAAGTACAGGAAACAGTAACTCTGAGTGAAGCTAATTTCCCATCAGCAGTATACACCGATTGGCCATACTGTAACATCAAAACCACCAGCCTAATATTGTGTAGGTGCCTCTTGTGCTACCAAAACAGCTCTGACCCGTCAAGGGTTGGGTTGGATTGTTCTCTCTCACACACATTGAAGATGCAGGATTGGATATAGATCTCGGGAATTTGGAGGCCATGTCAACACCTTGACCTTTATGATGTTCTTTTAAAACATTCATGAGCGAATTGTGCTGTGTGTCAGGGCACATTATCCTGCTGAAAGAAGGTGTACTTGGTCTGCAAAAATGTTTAGATAAGTTGTACATGTCAAAGTAACATGGCAGTTCCTAAGGTTCCCAGCAGAACCTTTCTCAAAGCATGGCACTACCTCTGCCAACTTGCGTGAATCAAAAGCCAGGCATATACACACTCGATCATCCACAAGATGGAAAAGAAAATCAAATTCAGGAATTCTGAGACCTTTCTGCAATTAGCTCTTCTGCACCCAGAAACAGATGGACTAGCCCTTACTCCCCATGTGTGTAAATGAGCCTTGGGTGTCGATGACCCCGTCGTCAGTTCACTGGTTGTTTTTGGTAGGTACTCACCACTGCATACCAGGAACACTCGACAAGACCTGACCAACTAATAAAGTTGTATAAGCATCACAATTTGGCCCTTGTGAAAATTCCTCAGATCCTTGCCGATTTTTCCTGCTTTCAACATAAAATGCAAATAAATCAATGGAGGTTTTTCTTCCCTGCTGGCATGGGTATATTCCAGAACTCGAATTGAAACAGAATGGTTCTGTAAATAAAAAAAAGGAATCATTTTTAACATGAACAAGTGCTTAAGTGCCTGTCATTGAGTAGATCCTGCTAATTGTGTACCATCAGTCAAACACTGTTGGGAAGGTTGTTGTTTTTTTTAATTGAAGGAGCATTTAAAGATTGCCAGAGACTCAGCCGTATGGACAGCTAGAGAAAGTTAATTCATTCTAGGTGCCAGAACAGAAGAGTCTCATGATGTTGCTATACAAACTCTAAACTTTTTTATTTTTTTATTTTTTTTACCACTATCCTGTACGGGGTCATGGTAGGCCCAGAGCCTATCCCAGAGGACACTAAAGAACAGAAGCACACCCACTCACACACAGTATGGATAATTTGGAAACGACAATTAGTGTAACCTTCAAACTCCGCACACACAGACCTGAGGCGGGAATCGAACCCTTCATGCCGGATGTGCTACGCAACTATGTCAACCACAAGACCAACACAGAATAGTCAATTATTTATAATGAAATATAAAATGTTTAATATAAATTTAAAATATCAAATATAACTTCTGTTTTAGAATTCCTTTGATAAAGTAATAAATATATATATATATATATATACTATATATATATATATATATGTATTTCTGGAATTAGTATGATGCATAAAAAATGCTCTGTGGGGTAAAGCCAGGCCTCAAATGGTATGATTATGGTTATGTTCAAACATGGCTTTGTCTTATGGAGAAGTCCTCAGCCCTGAAGATTACCAGTATAAGAAAATTATAGTAAATGACTCTTGAATGTTACTCAGTACGCAGATGCTTAACATGCTACTGAACATCCTCACAGAAAATTGTTAAATAAAGTATGTTTATGCCTGCCATAGAAATACCCGTGTAAGCAGTTACAGGAGGAACAGTTATATTGTTGAAAATTCCCTTGCAGCTGGAACTTTTCATATTGAACTTCCACAGTATGACTGCAGATCAATCCCTGCTATCTGTTATCACCCAAATGAGGATGGGTTCCCTGTTGAGGCTGGTTCCTCTCAAGGTTTCTTCCTATTGTCTCAGGGAGTTTTTGCTTCCCATGGTTGCCCTCGGCTTGCTCATCAGGGACAATCTAATCATTTTGATTTATACACATCATTTACATTTCATACAAACTTCCATAATTTCTTTTGATTGTGTAAAGCCACGTTCTGCTGTTATCAATGAGATGCTCAGTATCTTCACTGTGTTGATGGAATCCGGTGCAGATAGGGAATACAAATGCTTCATGGCTTTCAGTTTTCTCTGAAACCTAAGCAGAGTTGGATATATTACAACATGGCCTGCATAAATATTCACCCCTTTGAACTTTTCCATGTTTTTTAGGATTACAACCTGAAATTGACTTAATTGGGATTATACATGATGTCATAAAGCTACAAAAAATCTGTATACTTTAGCTTAATTATTTTCAGATAACAAAACAAACATAACTGTTATTGCACAGGTATTTACCCTTGTTACTAGGGAACATTTAATCAGGTCTGGTGCAACCAGTTACCATGAGTTACCAACTGCCCTGCATGCAATTAAAGTGGCAAATGATTTCAGTATGAGTTAAATGAATCTGTTACTGGAATTAGGAACATGCCTAAACATTTGATCAGGCAGCAGCATCAAGAAGGGTGAGTTAAAACAAATCTGGGAGTAGATGGTCTAGAATCCCGGTTTGGCTGTAGGAAAGGATTGAAAATGAACATCACATGGAGCAACGTTATATACCTTAGTGAAAAATGGAGGGAATATACTGTAGAAGAACCACAACTCAATGCCCAGGTAAAAAGGGGCTGTATTTAGAGAAGCAACCACGAGTCATATTTTATGCACATTCATGATATAGTCATGGAAAAAATGAATGTTGCACATACACTTTTCCTACAAAATGTATTTCTGTCAAATAAAGATAAGAATGTTTGATTTGATACAAAAATCTGCATGTCCATCCGTACCAGAAATGAAACATGCTGACAATGCTTAGAATGATGTAGAGTCAACATTGATTCATGATATGGCCTGCTTTCATGTCCAGCAAGTCAGACTGCAGCCGAACATCATTGAACAGTCTGAAAACTTATTGTGTGCAACCCTGAAGTAGTAGCAGGATTTTCCGTACAATTTCTCAAATGACACCATGAAATTAGTCTGTCTTCTTTTGGCATTGTCATGTTTAGCCTTCCAGACCGTGAGCACTCAGCAGTGGAACCAGTTGTTTGGAATCTGTTCCACAGCCTGGAAATGGTATTTCTGGCACCTCCAAACCATCTGGTGACATCTACTGTCTGGCACCAAGCTGAAGCATGCTGATGGGCCTCTCTCTGTTAGCATTGTCCAAACGGGACATGATAATGTAAAGATAAAATACACAACTAGAATTTTTCCTTACTTTGTACACACGTGGACAAAATTGTTGGTACCCTTCGGTCAATGAAAGAAAAACTCACAATGGTCACAGAAATAACTTTAATCTGACAAAAGTAATAATAAATAAGAATTCTATGAATGTTAACCAATGAAAGTCAGACATTGTTTTTCAACCATGCTTCTCATGGAACAGGCCTGGACAAAAATGATGGTACCCCTAATTTAATAGTTTGTTGCACAACCTTTTGAGGCAATCACTGCAATCAAACGATTCCTGTAACTGTCAATGAGACTTCTGCACCTCTCTGCAGGAATTTTGGCCCACTCCTCATGAGCAAGCTGCTCCAGTTGTTTCCGGTTTGAAGGGCGCCTTTTCCAGACAGCATGTTTCAGTTCCTTCCAAAGATGTTCAATAGGATTGAGGTCAGGGCTCATAGAAGGCCACTTTAGAATAGTCCAATGTTTTCCTCTTAGCCATTCTTGGGTGTTTTTAGCTGTGTGTTTTGGTTCATTGTCCTGTTGCAAGACCCATGACCTGCGACTGAGATCCAGCTTTCTGACACTGGCCAGCACATTTCTCTCTAGAATCCCTTGATAGTCTTGAGATTTCATTGTACCCTGCACAGATTCAAGACACCCTGTGCCAGATGCAGCAAAGCAGCCCCAGAACATAACAGAGCCTCCTCCATGTTTCACAGTAGGGACAGTGTTCTTTTCTTGATATGCTTAATTTTTCCATCTGTGAACATAGAGCTGATGTGCCTTGGCAAAAAGTTCAGTTTTTGTCTCATCTGTCCATAGGACATTCTCCCAGAAGCTTTGTGGCTTGTCAACATGTAGTTTGGCATATTCCAGTCTGGCTTTTTTATGATTTGTTTTCAACAATGGTGTCCTCCTTGGTCATCCATGTTGAGTGTGGTACATACCATGTCACCAAACAACACAGTGACTACCTGGAGCCCTATATATAGGCCCACTGACTGATTACAAGATTGTGGACACCTGTGATGCTAATTAGTGGACACACCTTGAACTAACATGTCCCTTTGGTCACATTATTTTCAGTATTTTCTAGGGGTACCATCATTTTTGTCCAGGCCTGTTCCATGAGTTTATTTTTTTAAATAATTCTGTTGAAGCATGGTTGAAAAGCAATGTCTGACTTTCATTGGTTAACATTCATAGAATTTTTTTTAATTATTACTTTTGTCAGATTAAAGTTATTTATGTGACCATTGTGAGTTTTGTGGACACAATTTTGTCCAGCTGGTCATAATCACATAACAAATCTTGAAGCCCCGTTAGGTTATCTGCAATAAATTGTCCTGAAATCAATTTAAAATCCATGCCTTGCAGAACAGGCAAAAGTAGGCAAAAGATTGTTCAATGCTGAAGGAGCCTCAGAAGATTAAAAAACAATGCAGACTGATAACAAGGCTTCTGCTTCCGTAGCAGTCCTGGGTCTCCCAGCCCGGCTTTTTAATGTTGCTTATTCTTAAACTACATGGAAAGCGTGGAGCTCGAGAGTGAGGGAGAGCCTTGCTGAAACTTTAGCGCACATGAACCAGCAATGTGAAATATTAAGCCTAAAATAATGTGTTGCCCTTCTACAGACACTTAAAAATCATATACTTTTATCAGAAATAGATATTTCATCCACACATCATGTTTATATATAGACACACTAATTATATACCCAGTAAATGTTATCTTGAAATTCCACTCTTCCCAGATCTCATAGGTCAGGTTTGTAGATTTACTGTTTTGTTGTGCTCATGTTTCTACCCACGATATCCAAAATTACTAGATGGTTTGTGGTTTATCCTCTTCGGGCTCCACATAATGGACAAACGTCCCAACATCCCATTCGGGTTGATATGCTGAGGTTTTGGATAACTCTCTTATTTATGTCACATCGTGTTATCCCTTTAATATAATCTGTTATGTAAAACGCCAAAGTGCAATCAGTTTAAGCACACCGTGGTTTACCTCAGCATTCTGAACAAACTAATTTAATAAGCAGTTTCTGTATTAAAGAGCTGGGTTTTATATCAGCGATGCTGAACTTAATGAACTGGCCAGGGGTGGTGTTTTTTTTTTTTTGTTGGCCTTTGAGCAAAAACATCTTTGTTTTCTTCTAAAGAAGCATGTCTGAAATTATACAGGCGAAGGCGATTTTAAGCATCTTGGCGTCTTGAAGCGTATCTGGAAACTGCTAGATGATTTTACTAGTAACTAAATTTTTTATTCCAGATAATGTGAGTAGAAGAGAGTTTGCAAAGCCTTTTTTAAAAATTTGTTCATTTTGTTGCATTGACGTTAAAGGTTGTTAACAGGTTTGGTGAAAATTTGCTAAAACTAGTTGTTTTGACCTTCAAACTCCAAACATATGATTCAAATTGGACTCCTTGTCACGTTTCTTGGTGCGAGGCATAATTGCAAGAGAATCCAGGTTTTTAAAGGAAACGATGTTTATTTAACATAAAGTCAGGGAAAACACAAAACAAAGATACTTTTTGAAAACTGAAACTAAAACACGTGTAGAAAATGACGGGAACCATGAACTAAACATACAGACTTTTACGGAGATAAATCAGACACAAGACAAGAAACTCAAAGACATCAACCTATTTATAATAAAACTAATCACCAACTCGGCTCAGGTGAGCGCCCCCTGATCACCTGACCGAGTTGCCCCATGTGAACAGAAGTTTAAACAAAAGGAACTACAAACAAAAACAAAGGGCGCTTTGGCGCCCTCTAGGGGTTATCCCTGACATAACCCCCCCTCAAAGGGCGCAACTCCGGGGCGCCACAGGAGGTCCAGGGCATCCCCCCCAGGGTCCAATGTCTGCCCCTCTCTCCCAGAGGCTGGCACCCATGTCCTGTGGGCCAAGTGGCTTCATGCCCCCGTTGAAGCAGGGCGGCGGAGACGGAAGAAGCTGGCCATCCTCGTTTGACGTAGGGCGGTGGAGACGGAGGAAGCTCGCCGTCCTCGTTGACGTAGGGCGGCGAAGGCAGTGGATGCTCGCCGTCCTCGGTGACGCAGGGCGGCGGAGGCAGAAGAGGCTCGCCATCCTCGGTGGCAGAGGCAGAAGAGGCTCGCCGTCCTCATTGACGCAGGGCGGCGGAGGCAGAAGAGGATCGCTGTCCTCATTGACGCAGGGCGGCAGAGGCAGAGGAAGCTCGACGCCCTCGGCGGCGCATGACGGCGGCGGCGGAGGAAGCTCGACGTCCTCGGCGGCACATGACGGCGGAGGAAGAGGAAGCTCGCTGTCCTCGGCGGCGCATGAAGGCGGCGGCAGAGGAAGAGGAAGCTCGCTGTCCTCTGCGGCGCATGAAGGCAGCGGCGGAGGAAAAGGAAGCTTGCTGTCCTCGTTGACGTATGAAGGCGGCGGCTGAGGAAGAGGATGGAGCTCGTGATCCTCAGCGGCGCATGAAGGCGGCGGCGGAGGAAGAGGAAGCTCGCTGTCCTCGGCGGCGCATGAAGGCGACGGTGGAGGAAGAGGATGGAGCTCGTGATCCTCGGCGGCGTATGAAGACGGCGGCGGAGGATGCTCGACGTCCTCGGCGGCGAATGACGGCGGACGAAGAGGAAGCTCGCTGTCCTCGGCGGCGGATGAAGGCGGCGGCGGAGGAAGAGGATGGAGCTCGTGATCCTCGGCGACGCATGAAGGCGGCGGCGGAGGAAGAGGAAGCTCGCCGTCCTCGTTGACGTTGCCAAGCTCGCTTTCATTGTCGACGTTATACAGCAAATAGTAGTGCCCGCCGCTGTCATCAAAAAAAGCCATGTAGTTGAGCTCACCGTCTTCGTCGTCGCTGAAACACGGGAAAGGAGTTGGCAGGTCTGGACCCTCCTCGAGGTGCAGCTGCATCAGCATTTCCTGGAGGTCAGCTACCTGCTCCTGCAGGTTACGGATGCTCCCTTCATTCCCTTCGGCGCTCCTCCCAACGCTGCTCCAGTCTAGCTGGGAGGCTGCTCCCGGCTGTGCATACCGCCCACACGCCGTTCCTTGTAGCCGCACGCTTTGCGGTGTCCTTTCACCCTGGTCACCGCCGAGTCTGGACCGCCTGGTCTCTGCACTCCGGCCGGTGCGGGGACTCTTGTCCCCCTGAGTTGTGCTACTCCTGAACGGCGTGCGCCGTATCGCCAGCCGGCAGTCATCCCAGTCTTAGCTCCTCTCTGTCCCGTTTGCTTCTCCGCCTTCCACTACGCCGTTTGGTTCTCCTCCTGCTCTCCGCGTCGGTTCCCCAAACTTCAAACATCGTTGCCCCCCCCAAAAGAATCTCCCGGGGGGGCTCCTCTGCTATGCCTCTTGTTAGGTCTTGCATTCTGTCACGTTTCTGGGTGCGAGGCATAAATGCAGAGGATCCAGGTGGTTCAGGGAAACGATGTTTATTTAACATAAAGTCAGGGAAAACACAAAACAAAGAAACTTTATAAATGAAAACTGAAACTAAAACACGTATAGAATAAGCACGAACTAAACACAGACGTTAACGAGGTGAATCAACAGACGCAAGACAAGAAACTCAAAGAAACCAAATTATTTATAATAAAACTAATCACCAACTCGGCTCAGGTGAGCGCCCCCTGGTCACCTGACCGAGTTGCCCCATGGGAACAGAAGTTTAAACAAAAGGAACTACAAACAAAAACAAAGGGCGCTTTGGCGCCCTCTAGGGGTTATCCCTGACACTCCTGAATCATAGCACAAGAGACAAAGCTTCTAGTTACCCAACAGTTGTGGTGTTTATGCTTGCTTTTGTTTCCAGGACTCTGAATCTAACATCTTTGGTGTGTTTAGCACAACCAATGCCTAAATCTATAAAATCTATGTTCAGTTCAATTAAATTCTATTTTATTTGTATAGCGCTTTTAACGATGGTCATTGTCGCAAAGCATCTCTACACAATAAAAAGAAAACTATAGAAATGTGTATGAAATGTGGGAGAAGATATGTAATAACAAACAATAAACACTACAGTATGTAACAATAGACACTGTCTCCAAGCAACTTTACAGAAATCCAGATGTAGATTTAGACATTTACATTTGCATTTAGGAATTTGGCAGAGGTGCCAAGTAAGAGATGAGAGGATGCTCAGTTGGATGTCTCAGTATATTAGACATCCCTATAATAGGCACAGATATAGAGCTTTTACAATTATAGCAGCAGTTCTTAGTTCCCTTTCATACAGCCGGATGCCTGATTAGAAATCTCACCAAGAGCGATTTTGGCGAGAAAATTGCATGGAACACCTTAACCCTTGTATGGGTCTCTCTCCAATATGACCAATACTCTGTGGCACCCCAAACACTCATCACAAAGTCGCAGGGCTGTGCTATTTCTCATCGATTTTCTGGATGCAGGACAGGGATGACAAATTTGTTTTTATTTGGAGAGTAAATGGAAGTTATTACAGTAGTTTTGGTAAGATTGAGGAGAACGAGAAGCGCACTGGGGAGTGATCTACATAGTCCACGAGAGAGTTAGTGAGATCAAGCAGAGCATTTGTGAGAACTGCCACTAGGGCCCATGCGGCATGCTCATCATGGTTCCACCAAGCTCTTCTCATAGTCCTGGGCCTCTTATCAAGCACTTCTTACCTTCCCTCGTTCCTGGCGCCACCATTCACCAGATTTGGCCACAGGAGGGAACCTACCCTGTCGACTGCTCCAGATGAAAGGAACCCGGCGGTGCATACTAGTCGGGGGAGGGAATAAGCGTAGTGACTTACATGTGTGTTCTTTTCTTTTGGCAGACTCGGACACTGGTGAGAGCTATTGTTCACGGACGCAGACAAGAAGGAGCCACCGCTACGCCGCGCCTCCGCACTGGCCCTGGCAGCCCATCAGCGTAAGACACCTGAACACGGACTGCTGGCTGCAGACTGGGTCTCCTGCTCCCTGCTCCCTTCGCATTCACACCGCAATTAGTCACTTTACTGATCATAGAAAGCGTATCACTTTACCTCACTGTAAATAAAGCGTACCTGTTTTCACTTCATCTGTTTCTCTGCGTGTCCGTGACTCCGTGCCCACTACAGAAAGGCTTTACACAATGTAACCATTGCATATTTTACGCGATGCACTGTTTTTACAAGGCATCTGTTTTTGCTGTACTCAAATCTTCCGGCCAGTTGCAGCAAATCCTAATTGGGCATTTAAATTTATTATGTTTTATTAACTTTTTATTTAGGCAGGAAAGGCAAACTGAGGACAGTCTCCTTTGCAGTGAAACTACATAAAGAATTCAGTGTTGGTGGAAATAAAACATTCATAAGACAATATCATGCTTGTTGGTACATCCTGTTAAGAACTGCTTAAAAAATGAAATGGACTGCCTGTTATGCAATATGTCTGAGAAAACACCAATATAGTATCTGGTCGGTGGCTGTCCTTTGTTGACGCCTTTGTATTATTATACTAAAGGTTGATGAGGTAACTTATATAATAATGTGTATATTGTAATTATGCTAATGATACACAGTATGTTTTAGCCAGAGGAGAGACAACAATGTAATTAAGTTCAGAAATATATAAAGGAGGAGACGTTGGATGCATATAAACTTCGTTCTGCTTAATTCTGACCACAGAGGAGTACTTGTACTAGGACCACATGCATGTAAAAGTCTTCCTGATCTGGATGGCATTTCTCTTTCGTCTTTCTCTTTCATGCATTGTAATATTGATGAACAATATTCCTAGGATAGTCTCCTTTATCTTAAAAAACAATGCTAAGATAAAAAAATATAATGTCACTACATGCACAAATCCTAGTTCTTTCTTGTGTTAACTCTAGGTTGGATTATCGTAGTGCCTTACTGTCTGTATTTTTTACTAGGTGCATAAACAAAGTCCAGTTAGTCCAGAATGTGGCAGCCAGAGTCACTCACTTACTTACTCATCGTCTATACTGCTTAATTCTGTCTACATGGTTGCAAGGGGGCCTGAAGCCTATCCCAGGAGACTTAGCGCATGAGAATGGGTAAACCCTGGACAGGGTGCCTATCGATCGCAGGGCACACACACATACACAAACATTCACATGGGAATGGGAACATTAGCCTAATCTGCATGTTTTTTGGACTGTGGGAGAAAACCAGAGAATCTAGAGGAAACCCATCAAGCATGAGGAGAACATGCAAACTCCATGCGTGAATAAAACCTGGCTGGGAATTTAACCCGGACTGTGGAGGTGCAAGGCGACAGTGCTAACCACTAAGCCTCTGTGCCAGCCATGAGAGTCGTTACTAAAATTAGAAGAACAAATCACCCCAAACTTATGCACACTTAATTTTCTCATTGATTTTAAAATACTACTATTGATCCATAAAACACTAAATGGTCGTACAATATGGTGGCTGAGTAAACTGTTAGTGTTTTTTGGTCTGCCATGCATTGAACAAGGCTATTTGTTGGTGTCTTGTACAATTAAACCTTGGATAGCGAGCAGAATTTGTTCTGGAATCATGCTTGTATATCAAACAACTTTTCAGATAAGAAATAATGGAAACTCTGATGATTCATTCCACAACCCAATATCAATATAAAAATAATTAATACAAACTATTAAGAAAAAATAAAACTAATTAACCTGCACTTTATCTTTGAAAAGAACTGGTGTTAGACGAGGAAAGAAGCAGGACTAGGGGGGCTGCTTTGTAAGTTGACTTTAAAACACGTATGTGGTCGTGGACACACACGGACACATGTGGTCACAATGTTATAGTAAACAGCACAAGTTGACAAGGAAGCTGACTATAGGAATGACACACGCACACTGAGACTGGGCATGGAAGACAATTACCCACAATCCCACAGCGCGAGAGAGAAAAGAACCATTGACTTAGTCGTGTTCATGTGACGCTCGGCAGAAAAAGTGCATGCGAACTACAATACTCGTATATCAAGACCTCACTTGTTTAACAAGTAAAAATGTATTAAAAAATTTAGCTTGTCTTGTAAAAACAATCAAATAAAAGACCAGCAGACTTGAAAATCAGACCAATTTACTTGAAATCCAAGGTTCCACTTTGTTACGAAAACCACGGCAGAGGCAAGAGTTTTTCTAATGAAGTGCCTCAGTTATAGAATAGTGTTCCAGATAATGTCTGGGACTCAGACTCTGCACTCTGCACAAAGTATTCATTGATCTTATCTATTACATGACAGCAAGCACACCTAACTGTTCTCACTCTCCGTTGGTGACCACAACAAAGTAGACTTTATATCAACTAAAACAAATTTCCTGTTATCAAATTGTTCTTTTAACCCCAAAACATACAGTTACAGAGGAATTTATTTATGACCATACTATCACCCAGATGATGATATATTCCCTTTTGAGTCCAGTTCCTCTCAAGGTTTCTCCTTCATGTTCATCTTAGAGGGTTTTCTTGCCACCAAGGTCCCTGGTTTGCTCATCAGGGAGAAACAGTTTGGTTTGATTCCTGTAAAGCTACTTGAAAACATTATAAAAATAAAATCTAATTGAATTGAACAACAAAAAAAACTAAAATTATTAATAATTAATTATTTAAAGTATTTATCTTTGTTCTAAAAAAAGAAAAAAATTGCACATTATAACTATTTTTACAATAGTGCCTTCTGTAGTATTCACAGTATGTGCCAAAATGATTGATATCTTAAAGAATAATTTCCAGCAAATTAAAAGCAAAAATTGCAATTCTTATATTATTTTTGCAGTTTATTTTTCATAAAAAAGTATAAAAAATATATAACCATTTTAAAATACTACGAAACATAACAATACAACAAAAATGTATTTAGGCAGGAATTAGCCCACCAAGAACATTGTTTTGTGTGGTTGTGAATTCTTAAAATCATAGCTGAAAGAACACTTACTGCATGCTGTTTAAAGGCATGAGAGTTTGTTACGAACATTTCATAAAATGCAGTGATGAACCTTGCATGTTCTTGTGAGATCAACTTCAGTCTCCAGTGTGGGTCAGCGGTACTGTAGCTTAAATGTTTAAGGTTTTGGGTGACCTTCTAATGAAGGTCGGTGGTTCAAACTCCAGCTCCAACAAGCTGCCCATGTCGGGCCCTTGAGTAAGGTCCTTAATCCTCTCCGCTCCTGAGGCATAGTATTATGATTGACCTTGTGCTCTGAATCCAGCTTCCAAGCTGGGATATGTGAGGAAAAGAACTTCAATACCCTGGGTATGAGTGACGAATAAAGATTTTAACTTAAAATCTAAATGAATTTTTCTCCTACATACCAGTATATTTTAGCCCAAATACTATTCTGGTAGTGCTTCCACCAGAAGGTTCAGATTTGAGGAGCTAAGTATACTTCAAAAGAATACAGAAATTGTTAAAGAGACAAATTCTGCAATTGCCCTGTTCAGTCTCTTAGTCTGACCGCTACTGAAAACCTGTGGTTTGAATAAAAGATAGATACCCAAACGTAAGAAAATATGTATAGGAGCCTTAAATGCTCTGCATGCAGCAGTTGACCAAGAAGAGACTCTGTGCTTTTATTATCTCCAGTGCAGGATCATGAAATGTTATCAATTTACATAGCCATACCCAATGATATACAGTGAAATGAGTTCACTGAATATGGTCGCCTTTTTACATTCTTTACATTGCTTAATTTCATGAAGAGTGTCAATAATACTAGAACACACTGTATATCATCACACTCCCTGAAAGAACATAAAAGAAAATGCCCAATATAGTGATTTAAAAAATACAGTGATTATTTATGCATTAACCCCTTTCTTAGTCAACAGTTTTGTGCACATTTCTGACGGCAAAGAAATGGGTTGTTTTCTGTACAAAAGCAAAGTGCGCACTCTGGGCATTCTTCAGTATACCCCCCCCAACCCCACCCCCCACCAAATGAGCCCAAATTAGCATATTTAGAATAATACCCAAAAGGAATTTACTATGCACAGCCGATTTGAAAACAGCAACCTCCTCCAGGGCTTTATTGCCCACCTAAAATCTGCCAGTGCCGTCTGGAAACTACACTGGTGTGCCGGCAAATTTTTTTTTTTCATTTTGATTATTTTCCCAGACATATTACAGATACTTTTGGGTCACTTCGTACTGACTGGTAAACAACTGTACAGACTTTTCAGCAGACTTTATCTGGCTCTCGTGTTACCATCCAGACCTTCTGTTTTCCTTCACTTGATGTTTACGTGATTGTTTTTATGGAAAGGTTCTCGCTAAAGTAAAGCTACATATGGACGGAAGCTCTGACTCATTGGTTGCATTCTTTCATTCGAGACAGACACACAAACTTACATAACCAGGGCCTAATAGAGGGTCATGGCACCAGTGCACTAGACCCAAGCATTTACTTTTTAAACTGTTTGTTTCTGCTAAATAACAAGCATAAAAGAGGATAAACTAGGCATGTGTAGGTATTAAGTTGAACCCTTTTTTTATCATGCTTGGTTTGCATTAGCACTGAAGCATAATATATGTTCAGAGGCTTTATTATTTTTTAAAATAACATTGTTTTATCATGTATAATCATAGATCTGTATTACAGTATTCAAAATGAAATAGAAAACAATGCATTTGAGAAGAACTGTAGTAAATGAACAAGTGATAAAATAATAATAATAAAAAGAAAAGTCACTAGGTGGACTCGTCGCAATAAGACCAAGGCTTACATGACAAAATACACACAATTTTGTATTAATCAACATTTTCAATGTAGCCTATGACCAGAAAAATGCCACTTTTCAAAAATATAAATTAGGATTACACAAAAGTAACTGTGATGTGTTAGTGATTCTTGTGGTAATTTGTTGTTTAGTGCTGAATGTTTCTTATTCTTATGAAAAGTTGATGCTGGCCCATTGTGATTTGTGTTCCAAAGAGTTAGAGTTTGCTATTCATTACTAATAGTGAGAGAGAACGGTGGCACGGTGGTGTAGTGGTTAGCACTGTCGCCTTGCACCGCCAGGGTCCGGGTTCGATCCCCGGCCAGGCTTGTTTCCCGTCTCTGTGTGCATGGAGTTTGCATGTTCTCCCCGTGCTTGGTGGGTTTCCTCCGGGTACTCCGGTTTCCTCCCACGGTCCAAAGAAATGTAGGTTAGGCTAATTGGTGTTCCCAAAATTGCCTGCAGTGTGTGCATGAAGGTCTGTGTCCTGCGATGGATTGGCACCTTGTCCAGGATGTACCCTGCCATGTTCCCTAAGTCTCCTGGGATAGGCCCCTGTGACCCTGAATACAGGGTTAAGTGGTATTGATGATGAGTGAGTGAGAGCTTGTCAAATTTATGAAAACTTCAGAAGTAGTGGCAAACCCTGAACTGAAAGTTTCAGAATGCAATGGCATTTATCTGGTTTTAGCATGGGCAGCAGGGTGGCTTAGTGGTTCTGTGGCCTCGCACCTCCAAGGTCAAGAGTTTGAGAGGAGTTTGCATGGTCTACCTGTGCTTGGTGGGTTTCCTCAGGATACTCCAGTTTCCTCCCACAGTGCAGAGATTTAGCTAATTGGCGTCACCCGTGATATGAGCGAAGGTCTGGGTGTGTTCATGTTTGTGCCATTTGATGGATTGGTTTCCCGTACATGATGTACCCCACTTTGTGCCCTGAATTCCCTGGGATAGGCTCCTGGCCTCCCACAACCATGTACAGGATAAGTGATATAGAGAATGCGTGAGTGAGTGAGTGAGTGAGTGAGTATTAGGATGTAAGTTAAAGCTGATTTGTTTTAGAGTATCTAGAGAAAAGAGAACTGGACAAATCAAAGAACTAAAGGGCTGCTGCACCATATTTTGTTAGAGACAAAATCCCTCTGGGGCCACTATCAGTGTATAAAATGTAAAAACCCAAAGTAAAAATCGCCTGGATAAACGAAATATTGAGCTATAAAGGTCAACAAAATTTTTTTAACACAAAAGGTCACTGAAGGTCATAACTATTGATATAAAAGTAAGTTGGTGCTCTTAGTTTCTAGCCAAGTAAACAAGCTTGACAATGTGTTTTTGATAGAGACTACAAAGCAATCTGGATAAGGGCATACATGTCATAAACATTAATCCAAGTCATTCTGGGGTAAATTTTTCCTTTAATGGCAACGCTATACAAACAAACAACAGAACATGATATATAGGCACCTGTGACTCTCCACATGACTTCAAGGACAGCTTCTAGCAAAAAGGGGAATTAGCATTATTAACGTTGAGTGGAGCCATGTGTCAACAATTTAGGCTTGCACTCTCTTCGGCCATGCTTTAATTCTAAAAAAAACGAAGAAAAAAACCTAAAGTGCTGCATGGAAAAATTTTTTTGTGGTTCCTCGATGGTTTACCGCTGGCGCTTTAACCTTCCAAATCTCTTTCCAAGACACATGCCTCCACCAATGCACAGTCCAGCTTTGGCCTTTGTACAGTTCTTCTGCTAGTCAGCTATTAGGTTTTGTCTCATACACTTCAGGCTAGATTTCCAGCCAGATCTTTTTTTGGAATTGGCTTTTTTATTTTTGCACAATTACAGGCAAGTGTATGCAAATCATAATATACAGTGCTTTACTGTCTGTGATTTATGCAGAGGCTTTTTAAATGTTTCTACAGTTTGTCTAGTGCAAATATTACAATAAAATATTATGATAATTTAAGAATTGCTAAATTTCTCCTAATTTCTGTTCCTTTGTTGTCCTCAGCTGACAAAAAGGTGCTGGAGAGTAAAAAAAAAAGTTTTAATGAATAAATAGATGAATAACGAATGTTTTGTTTATATATTGCAAACACTATATAGTACTTAAAATATTATTAGATTAGATTAGATTAGATTAAAATAACACAATAAAAAATAACCAATCTTAAATTTAGAAGGGAGGGTTATTCATGCAACTACACTGCCTGGCCGAAAAAGTTTGGCGTAGTCGGCACAGGATAATCACAGGCAGGAAATTTGGATTTAATTGACCAGATTTTAGGAGCTAGTGGGTAAATTAGATATTCACTACAGCATTTAATATGCTATGGGTGATAACAATTCTTTAAATCCTATCTGATGCGGTGAGTAGCTTCCCATGACCATTTGGAGCGAAAGAAGGATCAAATTGCTGGCCCCCATATACCAAAGAAATAACTGTGGTGGTTGCTGAAATTATGGGAATTGGGTTGAGAACTATCCAACGTATTATTAAAACCTTGAAGTGTAGTGTTGGACCCTTGCAGAAAAAAATGTGTGTGGAAAAAAAATTATGACTATTATAAACTCTACACGGCTATGTTTTATAGTGAAAGTAAGGGCTTATATGCAAAAACAATATGATGAGAGCTCACAGAATTGGACGTAAATAGCTGTGTTTAAAAAACACTTGTTAATCTGGCTGATTGGACAAAAACAGCTAACGTTGGCTAGGATTAAAAAGATTACTTTTGAAGCAATGGAAAAAAAATTATGTGGTCTAGTGAGTTCAGATTGACCCTATACCAGAGCAATGTGCATGTCTAGATAAGAACATAATAATACATAATACAAGATAATACATAATGCCTGTACAAGACTATGGAGGCAGTGTTATGACCCGAGGTTGCTTCAATTGGTCAGGTGTAGTCTCAGCAATGCCATTTGGCAAAAAAAGTCACCTGAGGATATGGTACGGTAATGAATGACAAGGTTATCACATTAATTAGCTTTTTCTTCCCTGATGTCACAGGAATATTGCAGGATCACAATGCCAAGACTCATCAAGCTCAAATTGTGAAAGGTTTTTTGGGGGGATCATGAGGAATTATTTTCATACATAAATGGTCTACCACCTCCTTAACTCCACTGAAGGTCTTTGGGATGTGCTCTTTATGGAGTAGTTCAACACTTAACAAATAATTTTCCAGATAGATTAAAACATTGAGACTGTGCCTGAGTTCTAAACAATTAATTGGACTGCTATTCGAAAACTGTGGGGCTTTGAAAGAGAAAGCTCTGCTCCTGCTACAGTGTTTATTATAGGAGGTACCAACAAACAGCCTGCTGAAGAAGGCATGGATGATCACAGAATACCATCAATTCACTTAGGTACTGTGGTGCAAGACCATTCTGTGCTTTATAGGGAAATATGTAGTGAAGGCAAATGAAGGCAAAATATGAAGGCAAAATATTGTTAGGAGCCACAGCAGTGAGGATAAGCTCGGGTGATGTGCTCATACAGTATCTTCTGTTTCTAGTAAGGGGTCTGGCTGCTGCAATTAGCACTGAATGTTGTTTATAGCCGTAATGGAACATCTCAGTAAGGCATTACAACAATCAAAAGCGTGAGGTACCAAAAGCATGAACTAGCATCATGTAATTGCATGTCATGGCATTATACTGTATTTCTTATTTCAACAGGATTTCCGACATGAAAGGCTATCTTAGTAATATGATCAACATGGATTTCAAGTGAAAAGATGGAATCAATTATCACACCACTAACATGGAGAACAAAGCATGAAGGGTGAGCTCCATTTCCATCCCACTAGCAGGCTTACCATGAAAAGCACTTTGGACAGCAAAGAAAAACTAACAGCAATTTAGTTTGGAATTAGTTTTTTTCTCAAGGATTCATCACACTATCTAATCCAGAGAATAACAAACAGCACAGCGTAGCAGTGATACAGCTATTTATTTGGTTAATGAACAATCCATTGTAGCACAACTCTGTGTAAAGCAATATCAAGGTAACATCTTGACCTAGAAAGTGACTCATACTGTGTTCTGTGCTTTGCCTTATATTGAGTACAGTTTTCACTGTAGCAATTTGCTACTAGTACATAGTACATAGTATATACTAGCACAATTTATACCATGGTGTATTCAGGGTTTAAATCTACCATTCAGGAGCCCTATGCAATCCTACATCATTTTGCATGAGACAGCCACTAATGTCTCCCAGTTAGCTATTTTTTAATAGTTGGAGTCCACTGCAGTTAATTTGATAGAAGTAGTTACATTTGTTGCAAACTCGGTTCTGGGGCACTGCAATCAAATTTTCAATGTGCAATAATTTGCCCAGAAATGCTAAGCTGGCTTACCATGAAAAGCACATTGAACAGAAAAGAAACCTAATGGAAAACATCATGGAATATTTCGATCAGGTAATGCGGAGGGAAAATGTGACACAATGGGGAGAATGATAGTGAGTTTCACTTGTTGAGCAATAACACAGCTTAGCAAGGCAAAGCCAAGACAAAGCTTGGAGACACAATGGAGTTCTGTGTTGTTCTCCCCAAAAATTACTGCATTGTATAAAAATACACACTCTACGTAACCGAAGAGGTAAGCAGAGTCTACTGGCAGCTATGTAGAACAGGTTACTTGTAGATCCAACAGTAATTACAAGTTGTTAAAAGGATGAGTTTATATGAACTCTATGTAGCCCAATGTGTACAAGCAAAAATAAGTTAGGGAAAGATTTATGTATGACGAAATATTTATTACAAAATGTGTCATGCTTCATGACTTATTTCTTACGATTTATATGAAAGTGTCCAGAGGATATCCACATCTTATTCTGCTCAAGAGGTTAAACATAGGACCTAAGAAATTAAAATTGAAGGCGCAATAGAACAGCACTCCAAAAGATTAGAGCCAATAAAGAAAAATATTAGGAAAGATCCAAAATATTTTTTATATATTAGATTATTATAGAAATATTAAATAGAATGAATATTATCCAAGCAATCTGATGGAATTCACTCTATCACTTTTGCTATTAATATATCATTTGGTCATATCCAAAGCTACAGTAGATGAAATCTGTCCTCCTTATTTTGGCCTAAGGGTTTTGCACTCTTCTACTGTATATACACTAGTCTGATGCTCTAGTTTCCTGGGCCGCAACATCCAGCATACCTCAGCTTATGTATGAATTGATTATTATTCAGCCTGGAAAATTTTCTTTCAAAAGAGGATTACCTTGATGAGATTGAGTCGAGTTAAATAGGTCAAAATGCCCTGGTGCTGCAATAGGATGTATAGTGACATCATTAATCCTGAACATGGCTCACTGATTGGTTGTTAGGTAACTGTCAGTGAATGACAAGAACATGTACTGGATGCAAGGTGGGGTGATTAAATGGTACCAAGGTTGTGTTTTACATGAAGCAGCACAAACACTGGCCAATGACATCAGACCTGAAAAGGAGATGATGGTGAGAGTCGCAGTGAATGATGTGTGGATTACAGTACATACAGTACCAGTCAAAGGTTTGGACATACAATGATTTAACACATATGGCATTAGATAATTCAGTTAAATATTGTATTTCAAGACACGAAGGTTCGCTGTTCTGGAATAGTTCTTGCAAAAATAGTATTGTCAATGCATTTGAAAAACCTGTCAACCATGATGAAACTGGCTCTCATGAACACTGTCTCAGAAAAGCAAGACCAAAACCTACCTCTGCTGCAGAGAAGAAGTTCATTTAGAGTTACCAGACTCAAAAAATAGCAATTAACAAACAGCATCTCAGATTAGAACCGTTATGAAGGCTTTAAAGAGCATAAGTAGCACATCTCAATATCAGCTGTTCAAAGAATATTATTGCATAATATAGAAAGAAATAAAAAAAAGATTAGATAATAGAAATAGGTGGTGCATCAAAACCTTTGTCTGGTAGTGTAGAACATTTTTCATTTAGATTCATTTATATATTTCAAACACACTGTCTGGACACTTTTATAGGAACACCTGTACTCCTGCTCATTCTTGCAGTTGTCCAATCACAAGAGGACATGATGCAGATTCAAGTCAGCGGCTTCAGTTAATGTTAAACATATTAAACATTAGCCTTGAGGGGAAAATGTGATCATAGTGACTCTGACTGTCACTATGCCACTATGTGACATGTTTATTTATGTGCTTGTTTAAGTATTTTGCAAACTGGTCATCTTTCTCTAGAGGATGGTACAAAAAAAAAATACAATTTGGCAAGCAGAATGACTAGACTGGTATAAGCTGACAGGAAGGCTATGGAAACTCAAATAAGTCCTCTTTACCACGGTGGTGAGTAGAAAAGCATCTCAGAATGTACAGTGCATAGAATCTTATGGTGGATAGGCTACAACTGCAGAAGACCACATCGGGTTCCACTCCTGGAAGTCAAGAACAGGAATCTCATTCATTGTTTAGGAAACTCACCTAGCATGTGGTGAACATGACACTCCATGCATACAGAGGCAAGAATCAAACCCTCTACCTTGGAGGTGTTAGGCCACAATGCTAACCACTACACCATCATGCTGCCATAGCTAATTTCAATTTTCCAATATATTGTTTCTTAAATGTAAGAAGTTGTAACATTGTTAGGAATAAAAGGATCTTCGATTTTTTCCCCACTGCACTCTCAGTTCCACACACAATGAATGTTTTTAATCAGGCTGCAAAAGCATTTACGCAGATATAACGTGGCCTCTGCTAATTTTATGCTTAGCCAGCAGCCAGGCGACAGCTCCCCGTTGACTGTTTTGTCCTCATCTTGTTTTTCTGGCTTTAGCTATGTGAATGTTTGTGCACAGCTCTTTACAGTAATCATAAACACAATAACAGAGTGTGGTCAGGCCCTGTTATTTGGGTGAAGCCACAGTTTGGTGTAAACAGAGGTTCCAAGAGCATGCTAACTGCCTTCCTGCATCTGGTTCAGGAAGAGACGATTAAATGCCTTTAATGAAGCCCTTTTCTATCTGCAGGTCATATGGAACTCATCTAGCAGATGAGCCTGTGCTCCCTGCAAAGTGTCATTTGCCGTACTTGTGGGGAAGTTTATAGGAAGCTTTTGCCCTCACTGGTGCATAGTGAGAATTTCTCGACGCTGCTTTAGCATGCCATGCTTTTCCAGGGCTTGTTTTTTTGAGCAGCCGTTACTGCAGCGAGCCACCAACCTAGAGACATTTGAAGAGCGTTGAATTCTCATCTGCCTGTTGTTGAATTGCGTGGGCATTTCATTTCTGTCTCTCTCTCTCTCTCTCTCTCTCTCTCTCTCTCTTTTTTTAGCTGAGAACTATCTCAGCAGCTTTCTGTGTATTCTATTTGTCCCCGCAGGCCTCTTAAAGAAGTCTACTGTGTAGCCTGAACAACCACTTATGGTTTATTATTAAAGATGAAGAAACACCAAGGAGATGCAAGCAAAGTGAGAGAGACAGCAAACCTTCTCCCTCTCTTAGGTATTATGAAACGCTCAAATGGTTAGCAGTTTATTTAACCACTATCCAAAAATAAAGACTTAAGATAATATTCTTCGCTTTGCATATCATGTGAAGACACAGCTAAATTCTCTTTTCTGTGTATAGCAAAGATTCAGGTGTTGAGCTGTAACCTAAAACCTAAACCTTATTCAGGCTGTATTTCTGAAAGGATTACCATATACTGTAATAACCAGTAAAAATACACAGAGCAGCCATAATATTATGGTCATTGACAGGTCAAGTGAACAACACAAAACAACAATTATACACCAGCAAATGGCTACAGGATCATGGGCACCCCAGGCTCACCCATGCCCATGGGGCAAAAGGTTAGTCTGTCTAATCCAATCCTACAGAAAAACAGATGCAGAACAAATCATAAATGCAGGTCACGATAGAAAGATATCAGAAGACCCCGTGCATCGCAGCCCACCAAGCATGGGGCCCAGCAGTCAAAGATCCAAGACTGCCGACCCAGCCTCTGAATTACTAGAGTTAATCTGATCGAGTACCCATGGCATGCTCCAGACAAGCGAGTTCAATCCACAGAGGCTCACCCCGCAACCCACAGCACCTGAAGAATCCGCAGAATCCTAAGGATCAACTGGTTGCAAACCTAACAAAGATGTTAATTACTGCATAATTACTACAGTATTACTTGATAGAACTATGTCTGGAAATCTTATAACACCCCAACAGAATTGTATTCAACTGTTTTTGAAAGTGCTTGTACTGAAATTCTCATGCGAGTTCCTTCGCTCAGACAAGTAGCAAATCCAGTAAAGTGCACAAAACCATAAATTTTCCTGTTCTCTCAGTCCAGCTAACACCTACATGATAAATGTACCTTGATAAAAAGAGCAAAACAGCTTAGCATTAGTGCCCATGGATACCAAAGACATGCTGTCTGCCAGTGTGTTGTGTTAATATGCGAGTAAATCTCCCACCCATCAGCTGGCTTTCTTCCCTGCTAAGATTTATACCAAAGCCTTTAAAGAGACCTGGGCTGAGTCATACTGTATAAAAAGCCCTTTCGTGTGGCTGTCAGCCTATGCATGCATCTGTTTACGAGTGGCACAGTTTGGCCTGTGCGTGTAGAATGCTAGAGCGCCACACACCACTGGCGTGCTGCAGATTTGTCGTTGCTTACTCGAGAGTGCCATCGACAGCTTAACTATCTGTCGGGAGTGCTTTTAAAACCGGGCTTTGTGTGGAAAAGCAATATGAGTTGTGGCTAAAAAGGGAGACATTTTGGAAATTTCTTCCATGCCTGCTTGCGGAGATTTGGACGGCTCACGCTAAAGAAAAACGTCCTCTTGTTGTAAATGTGTTTACGCGCAATGAATCGAAACAGCATTGACTTTCCCATGAGCTGCTCATGCCACCGACCTTGTGCTACTGTGTAGAGGAATGCATTTAGATTGCAGTGACCCAAATCTTATCTGAGCTTTAGCTTATTAACAAGCATCGCTGGCTCTGAGTCATGGATAAACACTTGGCATTGACCGGAGCACTAGGCATGCTAAATATTAACCTCCCTCATCTCTAGTGTGGATGCTGGCTTGGAGGGAGCCTGCACTGCTTTGTCCTGTACAAGGTGCACTCATGCAGTAAAGCTGCTTAATTCTCATTTACTTTTTACTAGAAATTCCTTGTCTACAAGCTATAAAATTGTGCTTATTATAATCAATCTTCTAGACAGTCTTGTCATATATTACAAGTCTTGGTGACAAGCTGTCTAATGCACTGCTTCAACAACTTTTCAAACCCTCTAGTCTCAATCCCCACTCCGCATTTGACCCATCCATGCAAACTAAGATTGCTGTCCCTTCATGTTCCTTGTTTATTATAATGAGGTTATAGCTGCTATTTTTTTTTTCTAGAGAATACCATTATTAATGGTAAATGAGCATGGCATTCCTGCAACCCCAATTAAATGCTGCTTGAACAGCTAAAATCTATTCAAGTGTTTTGTTTTGTTTTGCCCTTGAGCTATGAGATCAAATTTGCTAACAAGTCGATCTTCCTTGCCCAGACACATGCCTGGATCATCATGTACTTAAAGCCATTATGAGTAAGCTATGCATTCATTTTGTGAAATCGAAAGTATATACTGTATAAAACTATTCATATTGTGATGGAATATCAGATATAAAAATACTTTATAAAAACTTGTGTAATTGGCAGAAAGGTCTTGTCCATATTTAAGATTATAAAAAAATCATGCTTGCTTGATATACTAGCCTGTACATGTCCTGCTTATTAAACATTAACTTCATATATTTATATTTAACTTCTACATTTATATTAAGCTGTATTCTAATGTGAACAGAAATCAGCCTGGCACTACTAACAAACTGTGTGGCTATATACTGTACAATACTGTGCGAAACCACCGCTCATTTCCTCATAGTCTGGCTCTTTGTAAGCTAAATTTCTTGAACTTTAATTAAGTCTCGAGAAATAATTCTCTAGGCCTCAGTCCAGTACCTGTACCTGCCCATTTTCAGAGATTTTTTTTTTGTTAAGTCACACCATGATATATGAATCATTGAAGCACACACACACACACACACACACAAAAAAAACCTCCTACTTTAAAGCATGAACCAGTGAGAAACAGGTGCAGAGGATGACAGATGATCAGTCTTAGTGATTGGTGATGCTGAATGCTATGTGGGTGGAACAGACGAGAGGGGAAATGAGGTTGCTGCTGAGGTTGTTACATAAACAAGCAATTTTTAAATTGTATATTAAGGTACATTGCAGCCTGTTAGAGTAAAAAAATGTTCGCATTTATTTAATTAAATCTATTTAATTGAATTGAATATAAAAAGTATTGCAAAGTACTGTGCTTATAAAATATTTTGAGGGATTCTTCTTTTACTTATTATCAACTGTACATTATCAACTATCTAAACAATTATCTATATGAATCTAGGCTGTGATTAAAATCACAGGTTTTTAATAATGTAATTCAATTAATATAATCTAACTTTATTATTTCTGTAGCAAAAGGTATATAAAGTTATTGTCAAAGACTTGTATGTTGGTGTGCACCAAATAAGCTAATTCTAATACACAACCCCGCTGTGCTTTGCAGTTTATCTGTAAGTTGCATTTGACTTGTCTTCTGATTTTTCAGGAATCAAGAAGGAACGACTCATTATAGTTGCTATAAGGTAAGTGTTAAAAGACATAAAACAAACAAAAACAAAACAAAACCCATTGTAATGATTAAAAAATATTCAACTATTATTGCCTTTACTTAACCTTATTACGTAAAATAAATTCAACTCTTATACAGTGGTTGTTGGTGCAAAAAAATTTTTTAGGGGGGTGCAAACAAAATGTAATTTTTACCTTTACTACTCGCCTGTAAATAGCCATTTATCAGGTGATTATGCGGTGATCATTACTACTAGTATAAAATAAAGGCATGACTCACATCGCATCCAGTCAGCAGCTCCACTTGCCATAAGAAGTGCTGGAAAAGACTCGTTGAGAATGGTCCAATCACATGAGCCCAAATATTTAAAAACAATATTGATTCGCTAAGAACAAAAGTGGGAGGGTTTGGGGCGCACAGTGCTGTGCCCGAAGGATGATTTGAAAAGATCCAATCAGAGCTCAGCCTCAGGTCACATGCTTTTCAAAAACATACCTGTCTACATAGACATTCGTTTGTTTGACGCCCCACGTACACGAACACAAATGAAAGTAATACAGTTTAGATTTTTTTTTTTTTGCAAATAAATGATATTAAGAAACACAGCGGAATATTGTGACTAAATGACTTTATTTCATTATTAAAATTAGTAATTATTATGTTAAAAAATTACATGTTGAAGTAGCATTCTTCTCTGCCTAACTTTGAGGGGGGCGGTGCCCCTGCACGTCGTATTGACCGGCCGCCACTGTTCTTATATCAATCAGCCACATTCAGTAAGTACAAATTCTAACACCTCTATTTCATTGGTTGACTCAAAAGAAGTGGAGAAAGTGACGCTGCAAAAGTTCAAGTACTTTTCCATGTGTTATGCGAGATGAGGCCACACACTGATTATTCTGGAAGCAAGGATCTAACCGCCTCCTGCAGAATAATACGATAAAACAAGTCATTAGGAGAGCCGAATTAGTCATACTCGAACATTAAGGAGTAATGTTTACAGCCCTGCCTGTGGTCGTGAAATGTCTTTAATGGATAGTCTTATATGGGCTGTTATGTAACATAAATGAAAATGCGTTTCAAATCCCCAACCGGGTCTTTAATCCACATCAGGAAGCCTCTCCTTCACATGCATAGTAGTTGCCTAACCAGCAGGATTTACACTGGAAGGTTTATCACTGTGATTCTCAGGCCCATTATCTGCTTAGTAAAGAACGGACCCATGTTATGTCATTTTGTTGGAATGGTGCCTAGTCCATGGTTAACTAAATGAGAAAAACAAAAGCAACACTGAGATGGCCACTATGTCAATGTTAAGGTTGCTTCTTTTGATGAATGCTCTCAGCTATGCTGCCAAAGTTAATTTAACATGCAAAAAGTTTTCATGTCTTAACAGCACTATACATAGGCAGTGTTAATAACGGGTACTGGAATTGATATCCAGGTATTTGTAGCTTCTAGCTCAGTTAAACAGCTTCCTAGCCTATTAACTCCTATTATAATTTATTGTTTCTAATATTCCTTCAGGTATTTGGTTCTAAATTTGTATTAAAATAGAGAGAACCTGAGAAGTTGCAGAATCATGGTTGTCTTGACTAATATTTGGTCCAATGTACTTTTTAATTAAATTTAGCATCAGAAATGGTTCTTGCATTCCTGTTCAACAAAAATCGTGTTTTCTCATTTCTTTTTCTCTATCCATGTCAAAGGAGAAAGCTTTATAATAGGCACACACACCAATCAGTCATAATATTAAAACTAGGCTAGGCTATAGATTCCCTTTCTGCCAACAAAGCAGCTCTGACTTCTTGAGACTCCAAGACCTCTGAAGGTGTGCTATGGTATCTGGCACCTTAGCAGCAGATCCTTTAAGGGCTATACAGTAGGTGCTATCCTTTATTTTGCAAGGTGGGGCGTCCATGGACCAGACATGTTTGCCCAACACATTCCATGGATGCTCAGCCTGATTGAGATCTCGGGAATTTGGCTGTGATGCACTGTGTGTTCTGATACCTTTATATCAAAGCCAGCATTACTTTTTTTTTTTTTCCAGAAAAGTACTTCATTATATTTTCCGTAGGATTACAAAGGCTTTGTTCTCAAATTAGCCTTTGCTCTAAAATGAGTCTGGGACGTCCATGATCCTGTCACCTGTTTGTTGGTTTCTAATCGAAAATCAATGTTATGCAATTTACTTAGAGGTGGTGTTAATGTTAAGGCTGATCTGTGTATTTGCAATCAAAAAAATAGCTGATAACCTTCATCTCTAAATTTCTTAATTCAGCAAATTTTTAAACATTGTAAATGTAATGACAGCAGAGTGTTTACCCGAGAGCAATACAAGTATTAAACTCTCAGTGAAGTGTTTAGTACAATTATTTTCTGCAATATGGGTAAAATCTTGTGCAATATGTCATTCTATGTGTAAAATGGGTTAAGTGCGATATAACTCTATAACTTTTTAGTGCAATAAGCATGAATTTTAGTGAAATAGGCATAACTGTTTCTTGTATTATTTGTGTAAAGTTTGTAAAATGCATAAAGGTTCATTTGTGTATCATGTGTAATGAGTGTATAGCACCTAATTTTGTTGGATATACTACATGCTCCAAAAATATTCTATTCTATTCTATTCTATTCTATTCTAAATAACTGTAAAAGCACTCTTATAGTAAAGAACTATGACAAGGCTTTGCTCCAAGACCCCACCATGGCAGACCTGGGATTTAAACACACAACTTTGTTATCCGTACCACAAAGCCTTAACCACTGAGCCACCACAATTGCCTTAGCTAGCTTGCCTTAATTCAGCCAATTCCTCCACTGAATTACCTCGTGCCAAGCAGTGAATATTAATGCTTCACTAATCCAAAGTTAATGAGCGTTTGAGTGTGTGTGCCCTGTGATGGATTGGCACTCCGCCTCATGCCCTAAGTCTCCTGGGATAGGATCCATGACTATGACATGTACATGACATGACATGTACACAGGATAAAGCATTGTATACGTAAATGTTTTTATGCTGTTCCTAACCTATAAATTAACTCAAACAGTTTTCAAACTTAAATAATCACTAAAATACAGCACACAAAAACGATCCCCTAACACTGGACCAATTTTTTTTTTTAACCAATTGATAGTGGGACAACTGCCAAAACAAGTAGTTATCCCACTATCAATTGGGAGTTTCAGTTTTGTTTTTTGTTTTTTGTTTTTATTAAATAACCTATGCACTTGTCTAATTGCGATATAATGATCAAGAATGACCTATACAAATAATGTAACACTATTTTGTGGCAAAAATAAATAAATTGTAAATAGTAAATTGAAAATAATAATAAAAAATAAATAAATGCAAGTATTATTGGTATTTCTTTATCAGCTATCATTCTTTTCTTTTTTGTTTTACTGAGGTTGAATCACAAATAGCCATCTAGTGGAGTACAGTGGTATTACAATGTCTTTATGTTATACATTATTATCTCAGAAGACTTACATCATGACGCAAAATACACCCTGCACAGGGTGCCAAACTTTCACAGGGCACCCATACATATTCACAATCACACGCCCATTTTTACACTACAGGCAATTTAGGAACGCCAATTAGCCTAATCTGCATGTCTTTAAACTGTGGAAGAAAACCAGAGAGTCCGGAGGAAACCCACCAAGCAATGGAAGAACATGCAAACTCTATGCACACAGACCTGAGGTGGAAATCCATCCAGCTAATCACTAACTAACAGTGAATAGAGAGACATTTCACAAAAGACTACACTATACTGTAGATTTATCTGAATACAAATGCATTATTTGGAATGATCAATAAATATGGATATAATATGGAGGTGCAGGATTTATTCCGTCTTTTTGACCTTTGTGATTTCATTACATCTTTGCTTCTGAGTCATCAATCGTTAACAAAGATGTGTAAACCAGCTGTGTAATAATGTACATTCATTCCATGTTAAATACATCACACCTACACTTTATTCATGAATTTTTCAATAGTTACTAAACTAGAGTAGTATACAGTGTTACATGATTAATTAACTTGATATAAGCAAACGAGATTTTGCCAAACAATATATTCTTGTTATTATCCAGTAGTTAAATAAAACATCAAGAAAGTGAGACTAATTATGCTACAAAATACCCGGTCTTTATGTTTTAATATCATTGATGTCATTCAACATGAGTCTTTTCTTGGGAAAAGCCCTTTAACAGTCTTACACTGCAGTTTAACTGGCTCATATCCCAGGATCTTGTTAACATCTAATTGGGAATCCCCGCACAGGGAATGTTGCAATGCTGACTGGTTTATTCTCATTAGCAATTAAGAGAACACAAAAATGTTAGAATACATGCGTAATGACATTAATAAGGATGCTTTTTTAGCTTTTCTATAATATTAAACTTTATGTAGCCAATATCAGAGAAATAATAATTAAACACTCTGTGTACTACACTGTGTAATTCCTGAGCTTTGCCAAGCAGGTCAAATCAGGTCACACATAATTTGTCCATTAAACTAATTGTTCACATGAACAATTCAACCCAGCAGACTTTTTTCTTTTTTTATCTTTGAGACCAGGTTGGATCTGGAGTGCTGCAACATGAGTAAAGCCATTTTAATAATTGGTTTGAGTTATATAACATATACTGTTATTAACGTAGACGTGCCTGGATATGCCAGAGACATAAATCAGGATCAGAATATTTGTAGATCTTTTCAAACTCTGGTGAAGCCTTGAGCAAAAGGGAATGGTTCAGAAACAAGTTATGCCTTGTATGAATAATCATGAAGTGAAAGTGTATATGCATTTTCCAAAATAATTTCTTGAGAAAAAGATGGGGCACGGATCCATTGTATTGTCACCATGTGTAAAAGGCATAACTGGTGAAACTTCGCAGGCACTTGGGATCTTTTATTCTTACATGGACAACATATTTAGGAATTATTTTCATAAAATGTTGTTGGTTTCCTCCCTATAATACTTCTTAAGAATTTTCAAGAATTAAGACAGGTAAAATTCAGAGATGAAGGTAATGTAGTTCATCAGTTTTCCAGTCATCTCACTTATCATGTGTCAGTTTGAATGGCGGAAAAATGGTGTTGAGCATAAAATATTTTTTACTGATGGATTTTGAGGGAATCCCACAAAAATTCATTGTGTCTAATAATAACAATAATATATGCAGCAATTTAATATCTCTCTAAGAACACCAAGAACATAAGTATTCCTTTCAACTATCATTTAAGCAGCTTACTGTAGGTTAAAAATACAGATTTGTTGCCAAATTGAGGGCATGACTGGACAAATGACATATTATGCTATATTTTTAAGCAAATAGAAGTTTATACACTTCTTGGCCAAAAGAAAAAAAGGTTTCATGCAGTCACCGTTTTTATTACAGAACAAGAGTGGCCGTTCACATGTGAAAATGATTCCTCATGCTTTCAGAACCATCCAGTCACAGTTTGAGTCCTGGAATATTCTTGTGCCGTTAGGGAAGAAAACCTCCATAGATGTGATAATCTGGTCATCAGTACATTTCGGTCATCAGCTGACTTCATATTATTGCCACATAACATTGCTGAGCCTAGGCCTGACCAACTGAAGCAAAGATAGATCATAACACTGCCTCCAGAGGCTTGTACAGTGGCCACGCCCTTCTTATGCTGAAACACCCATCACTGGGTAAATCTGGACTCATCAGACAACTTGAACTTTTTCTATTTCTCTAAAGCCTAATCTTTATGCACCCTAACATTTATTGGCCAGGCAGTGTACTGTACTTGATTTGCTAGGAAAAAGTCCAGCATGCTTAAGATCTTCCCACATGTTTTCATGGATGTTCAAATTATTTCTGTTTTTGCCATTCCATAAGCATCAGCTTGCATTTCTTGTAGTAGAGTATGATGGATTTTGTTGTACCTTATATGGTCGAGTGTTTGTACAGTACTGTGCAAAAGTCTAGAGTTACACCTCATTTTTTCATATTTTGTTCCCAAAGAGTGTGACTTTCTTATATTTTTAATGTAGTCTTGAGGAATAGCTCCAGACTACATTAAACTACATAATTCCAGTTTCCTGAAAGACTCATTTTGGCACGCTTTTGGCTCTCATTTTTCAGTCCAGTCCCTGTACCTGACCACAGATCTTTGAATCTTTCAAGCATAAAAAAACATCTAACTTAAGTCAGGAACCAGTGAGAAACAGGTGCAGATGATGAGAGATGATCAGACAACCGTGGAACGGTCAAAGCCACTTAAATCACCTTTCTTTCAAATTCCAATGCTTGGTTTGAACTTTGGTTCGGTTTCTGTCTACATGACTGAAAGCACTGAGTTATACCTAATGAAGATGCCAGTATGTGTAATAAATGATACACTAAGTTATTAATGATATTTATTATTAATGGTCATTTATATTCTATACTTTTTTTATTTTATAATATGCTGCATTTTTTTAGACTGGAACAGATGAGAGGAAAATAAGGTTGCTGCTGAGGTCATTAATAAACAACCAATTTTTAAGTTGCATCTTTAGGTATATCTATATACATGTATTTAATATGAAGAGTTGTGATATTACTTGTGCATAGTATTGTATTTGTAATGCACGAACAGGCTATTTAAGCATTTCACAATGTTTTTTTTCACAAATGATTGCTGATATGGGTACAGTGAGTCCTCAGACCATGACGTAAAGGCACGTGAGCATTGTGCACATTTCATTTTGACAGCTGGTATTTGAGGACAAACTGAACTGATTAGGTTTATGAACATTTGGTTAGTGCTTGTAACTATCCAAAACATCAAATCATGAGAAAATGTCATGGTTTTCCCCTGAGTGTTCTTATGTTTGGGTCATAGGACTATTATGTTGACTCTTGTTCGGGACCCCAGTTTCCGTTCTGCACTTCACTAGTCACATGTTTTTAATTGTACTCACCTGCACTTTGTTATGTCTGATTACATCGTCTATTTAAAGCACATGTTTCCATTTGTATTTTGTCTTGCGTCTGTTGTGGTCACTCTTCTTTTTCCACTCCGCGTTGAAACCGTTGTGCTTCTATCCGTATACTGTCTTTAGCTTGTTGTTTTTACCAGTGTTGCCAGCTATTTCTCATGGAAAGTAGCTAAATCCTACCTGACAATTCCCTAGATGCCACCGTATTACATCATGTGCTGAGGGCCATATCGATGACATCATAGCCTCTAGCGTCAGAAAGAACAGGTGGTGCGCTTGGAGATTTAGTAGCTTGAACTAACATCAGATAATTTCTTCCTACTCTATATGCCAGTGTAGACAGTGGGTGGAGCATTCAATTCAGCATTAATACTGTTGTTACCCTTACGTACATGTAGATGTAGTAAAGTGGAAAGATAGAAGGGTTGCTTTATGATCAATCCTTTATGATCTGATTTTTTTTATTGTGTTTTATTATGTTAACTATTGTGTTGAATAGAGTGAACTTATTGTTCAGTTTAGGATGATTTTAGCTTTGTGGAAGGACTGTGGTCATAAAGGGATGGACAAGAATTTAAACAATGTTCAGTTGGTACTTAGGCGCCTAAAGCATGCCAAGGAAATATCCCCCACACCATTACACTACCATCTCATTCATACAAGCTTTCATGCTTTCATGATTTTAGCACCAATCCTGACAGTATTGTACAATCTGTTCAGATATAATCTTCAACATCCCTCAGTTGTTATGAGATGTTATTTGAGTTATTGTTGCCTTTCTATGAGTTTGAACCAGTTTGGCCATTCTCCTCTGACTTCTACCATCAACAAGGCATTTTGTCCTAGAGAACTGCTGCTCACTGGATATTCTTTTTTCACAATCTTGGATATTGATTCATGAAAATCCCAGTAGATCAACAGTTTTGAAAATACTCAAACCAGCCCATTTGGCACCAACAATCTTTTGTTGTCATTCCAAGTCACTTAAATCACTTTTCTTCCAAGTTCTGATGCTCGGTTTGAACTTTCTGTCTACATGCCTTAAAGCTCTGAGTTATGTGATTGGCTGATTAGATTTACCCAGAGATAATACACTTTTCAGTGAATTTTTCCTGAAGTACAAGAAAAGTTACCATTATAAAAATCTACTCAGGTAAAAGTAAAAAGTAGCTCATTCAAAATTTACTCAGAGTAAACGTTACCGAGTTACTTTTTTTAACAGCCAACTATTAAAAGGGCAACATACATACATAATGTGTAGTGGCCGTTACAATGGCCGGAGATTTGCTTTGTAAGAATTTTTTTTTTTTGTCCATCTCCATCGTTCGTGTGAGTCAAGCGTGTTTGTAAGTGGTTTCCGTGGTGCTTTTTCCCCTTCCCTGTTGCATTATTTTTATTATTTTATAATTTAGCGAAGTACAATACTTCAAACAAAACATAGTTAAGTAAAAGTAAAATTACAGATTTTAAAAAATACACAAAAAAATACAGTAACTCAAGTAAATGTAATTCATTACTTTCCACCTCTACATTCAATTCAAGTATCCTCTGAGGACAGAAATTAAAAGCTCTCTTTCAAACACACGCTCTGTCAAGAAACGTAAAATTCCTACTACAATGGAATGTCGATGCAAGGAATATTCATTTGGTTTTTGTTTATCACTTATCTTGAACATATTAGCAGCCAAGTATGAAAATGTGAAATAAAAAATAAAAAAATGGCCATGGGTTGCAAAAAAAATGTTTATGTGAAGTTCCCAAAACCTTGCCCACAAGATTGTGAGGACTAAGAGCTTATAAGTAGCTCAAACCAGTGCATGGCATACCAGGTTGCACAATATAATATAGTTAGTGTGTGTGTGTGTGTGTGTGCACTCTGGCTCTGATCCTAGCCCAGAGCAACAGAAGTTGGAAACATAACCTCCGCTGAGATTTAAGGTTTCTAAAGAGCTGGCATGTAGTTTGCAAATTTTACCCCACAAAGAGATCCATTTGTTGTCTGAATACTGAAAGCTAAAAAAAAAAATGAACCAGTTCTGAAAGAAAGCACAGTATTTGAGAAAAGCTCTGGGCCCTGGTGGTTTCAGTTACATTTCATTGTTGTGTCTTTTCAGTTTTTATTACTACTGCCAGAAGAAACTGGGTGGAATGGGATGGCCAGCATTTGTATACTTTTTATACTTTACTTTTTTTTTTTTTTTTTTACTTTTAAATATCTGTTTGTTGGTAAGTTCTGTCTTTGAAATGTTCCTTTAATATGTGTTTTTTTTGTCAAAATAAGATTTTGACTTTTCACAAACACAGGTGTAAAAAACACATTAATATTGCAAATAGAATTTGAATGTGCAGTAATCCATAACACACTGAATACAGTTAGTAAATTATTAGTCAAATGTAATCATTTTGGGGGCTTTGTGGTGTACAGTGGTCTACGGCCTCGTAACACCAGGGTTGAGAGTTTGATTCCTGCTTCAGGTCTGCGTTAAGTTTGCATATTCTCCTCGTTCTTCCCCTGGGTACTCCAGTTTCCTCCCACAGTGAGTGAGTGGGTGGGTGGGTGAGTGAGTGAGTGAGTGAGTGGGTGGGTGGGTGGGTGAGTGAGTGAGTGAGTATGCCCTACAATGGATTGGCACCCTGTCCAGGATGTACCCCATCTTGTGCCACCAAGTCTTCGGGGATAGGATCCAGGCCCCTGTACATAAGCAGTATAGGAGATGAATGAATTGATTGATTGATTAATTAATGTGATCATTATAAGCCTAATTAGTGTGGATGCTTCACCAGAACATGGGCAGTGTGTTGGTGCAGCAGGTGTGTCACCTCACAGCTCCAGCATCACTGGTTTGATCCTGAATTCAGGTTACTGTAATGAGTATTGCACACTCTTTCTATATAAGATATACTGTATATTATGTAAGATAATATTCAAATTCAATTTGATTAAATAAGATTAAAGTAGTGCAAATAGATGAACAACAGACTGTGAATAAAATGTGTATGGCATGAGTATTTATGCACATAAGGGGAAAAACCTTGCATAAAATCAGGAATGTAGGTGTGTGTGTGTGTGTGTGTGTGTGTGTGTGTGTGTGTGTGTGTGTGTGTGTGTGTGTGTGTGTGTGTGTAGGTTTTGTGTGAATAGACCGAGGAATTGGTCCTTGGCGTTGACCATGATCAGGGCCTGAACGTCCTGCCGAAAGAGACTCCTCCTCATTCTTTCTGTGTTGGCCTTCAGGGAGTGCATGTACTTCCCTGAGTAGAACAGAAAGAAGAGTACATTTTTGGGAAGTCTGAGGTCCTTCGCTATCCTCCTGGCTCTTGTTCCAGCACCGCTTGCTGTAGGTCAGGAAGTTCAATGTGGATGGTTCACTCTCCTTCACTGACAGGAGCATGACAAGTTCTGTGTGATGTGAACCCAGAGGTACCAGAAACTGTCCTCTCCTGTTGGCTGGTAGCTCCTCTTCTGCTTCATGCTGGTGTACACTAACAACTACTTCATCTTGTAGACATTCAGGAAGAGGTTGTTCTTCTAGCACTAGTACTCCAGATTTTTCTTCCTCAGAAAAGCTCAACAGTGTCATCAGCAAACTTGATGGTTATACCTTAAAGAAGGCTGAGAAGTGGAGAAAGGCCATTTTATGGTCAGGTATTCTAGGTTGTTGTCACGAGCAACCGTGGGATGAACAGAAAAGCCTTAGCAGTTAGCCCGTGTAGCGTGGATGGTAAACCCAAACGCGGAAGCAGCGCGAGTAGGCAGGATAACCACGCGATTAGTTTCAGAACTCTCTTACACAAAGAGCAAGGATCTACACAAATAAACCCGCGTTCTAGCAACACACACTCAATCAAAGAAGCAACCAGAATTGGTGAGTACTCACAGAATAGTCGGCGAAGCGTCAGACAAGGCATGGGCGAACTCAATGACTGAGCAATGTGAAGCGCCATTTTGTCTCCTTTTATGCTTCCTGAAAACCCGACCGTATTACTCCCGGGTCCTAGTGCCGGTCGTGTTACGAGTGTGCATGACAGTTGTTTGTGCAAGAGCATGCTTGTATTGTCATACCAGCTGCTGTTTACAATCAAACCCCCTTCCTCATCCCTTTGACTTTCCTAATCCCATTGTTCTGTCCATGTGGTAAACTGAGAAGAACTCAGCAGCCTGGATGGCATTGCCCGATAATAATATGTCCAGTCTTTTTTCAGTGAAGCAGAGGGGACTGTATGTTAAACCCAACTAATCTGGAACCTAAAACACATCCACAATGTTGAAAAATGGGCAGCTGGGTTGGGATGTTTGGTTGGATTTGGACAGAGAATCCAAATGTCATTCATTCATTTTCAGTTACTGTTTTATTCTGGTCAGGGTTGCGATTATGGGAACACTTAATGCAAGGAAGGAATACACCCTGGATAGAAAAACATTTTATGATACTATACACATGCATTTTAACCTTGCTAGCATACCATAGCAAACAGGGTAATCAGAGAACCCAGAGGAAACCCACAGTATTGGCTGTGCAAACCGCTGCCTGGAGAGAAACCTGAGCTCAGGACTGAAGAAGGTATCCTGGATCTGTAAGGTGAGAACACTACCTGTTACAAGATCATGTTGTCTACCAAGTGTCATGAAAACCTTACATGTGTCTACGTACACTTTTTTTTTTACTTTTTTCACTCTCAGTAAGCTTTCCACTGGCATAACCAATCATTTGTTCATCTAGCATTCCTTACTAAAGGTACCTTTTTCTTGAAGATTGTTTAAAGGCTTCCAACATAGCTATCTACAGCAAGGGAAATTGGAATAGTTGTGATAAGATTTTGTCTTATCACACATGAATGCGTTTAGTCAAAAATTAACTACACATACTGTAGCAATAAAAGGTTTCAATACGCGTCCAGCAGCATTGTTATAGTGTCACAAACATACACCAATAACCTGTATGAAAGTCAACAAAAGGAGTATTTTGTTTGCAATCCACAGTAACTGGCAGCAGTTCCAGCAAGCCAATTACCTTGTGGCAATGTTCATAACTGAGGTACGTTTCAATGATCTATTGCAACCTCCTGCACCTCGGTCACTGCTTAGAAGTGACATTTTCACTAGGGCACACCTTTCATTGTGAATAATGGTTTACACAGGGCTGCCAACACTTCAGAAATGCCTGTACTGGGATCCTGAAAATAAGGGCACATACATGTGCATACATACATGACACAATGTCCCCACTGCACATTGGGGACATTCCAGTGCTAAAGCAGCTCCATGTAGGGCAGCAAGCGGTCCAACAGAGAACTTTAGTCAGAGAGCTTTCCTGGCATGACAAATATGGACATTCATATTGCCAAAGCACCTTCTAATTCAACTGGTTATTTTTTGTGATTTATTCTTTACATTTTCGAACAATGGCAGATTTTTTTTTTTTTGTGTGTGCAAAATTATGAAATAACAACAAAGCTCAGATGTGCATTTGCAAAAACCCATCAAGCATGATGACGCTCTCATGAAGCCCATCCCAGGAAAGATAAAGATAAAAACTTACCTTATTTACCAGCCTCAAAAATCATCAATTTACAGCACCTCAGATTAGAGGCGATATGAAGGCTTTACAGAGCATAAATAGCAGACACATCTTAATATCACCTGTTTGAAGGAAATAGAACTGCATAGTTTGGAAAAATAAAAAAAATCTGGAAAATATATACACTCGTGTAAAAGGTAGTGCATAACCATTATTTTTGTTAAACATAACAAAAAATATCTGATCATAGCTTTACTGTTTCCATAGCATTTAAGTTTCAAATATTTTATTGTTAATCATCAACCTTTGATTAACTGATCATCGGAAGGTGTGCAGTCCCACGTATATACACTTAAAGCAAAAGTTTTGGCAGGTTGCTAGGCTGGAGCATTCAGGCGTGTATTAACACAATGCCAAGAGGGAAATGGTATTAGAGAAGTGATTGTTGATGCACATAAAGCTGGAAAGGGCTCTAAAACCATTTCCAAACTATTTGGAGTTCAGCAATCTACAGTAAGAAAGTGGAAAGCATACAAGACAGTTGCCAACCTTCCCAGAAGTGGACATCCCAGCACATTCACCATAAGATCAAGCTGTGCAGCGCACATGTGTGCGATTATTTCTAAATTAAATAAAATGTTCTTATAAATATACAAAGTGTATCAAGATTAAACTTGTATTTCCCTCTTTGGAGAATACTGTCACTGCCATCACACACTCTCTTAATGCTCCAGCTGGCGCGTAATTGTTTTTGAATATTGATTTATTTTATTTGATTGTTTAACTGTTCTGCATTATTATTATCACTCTGTTTGTGCTTTGATTGATGCCTTCACATAGCTGTAAATGTCTGGATTGGTGAATATTATTTATCTTCATGTGCAGAGAAAAAAGTGGCAGACCGTCGTTTCAGCCAGAATACACCTGTATGTACAGTGATTTTGCTTGTGTCTTCCACAGATAATTGTTTTGATTAAGGAAGCGTGAGAAATTCGAAGTGTGGCGTGAGAGCATGTCCTCCCACCTCATCAAATGAGGAGCGCAAGCACTAACGTTGATTTGTGTGTCGCTTCGGAAAAACCTGTCAGATTATTCTGTGTCATTGGAGTTTGGTGTCTAGGAACATTAACCTCAAAAGGTTAGTGCCCTTTTCGTTTTCTTTGATTGTGCCTCTGTTTCTGTTTTGGTACTGATGGACTTGAGTGCACAATTTGAAACTAGTGGCATATGTAGTAGTTTCAAACTTCAAACTGAACATTCATGGGTTTCGCTATGCAGTTGACCGATTATCTGAAAATATAAAGATGTCAATTAAAGATGGATTCTAAAAAGATATCAAAGCACTTCCAGCACACAATATGCATGGTCATTAAGGTGATTTGGGAAATTAAGGTAAGATCTAGAAAACCCAAGAAAACTCTAAGATAGTAGAGTTTTGTATGTATGTCAGACAGAAGGGCTAACCAAAATCCTTAAATCACAGGGGAATTTCAGAAACAACTGATAAAATAAAAATAGATTTTTTTTTTGGCTCCAATCATTGAACATATTTTTTATGAAAACAACACCTTGGCATCTATTAAGCATAGCGTGGATGTATTATGCATTGTGGTTCTGCTACAGCTAGTAGAACAGGAAACGTCTCAGCAGTGCATGGATGAATGAATTCCAGTACGTATCCGCAAATTATGGAAGTACATGTGACACAGAAAAACAAGCTGAAACAAACAACAGGACAGTGATCCAAAAGATGCACTACTGTATTTGGCCACAATTACACAGAAACCTGGCCACTCCACCTACTGTATACTGTACTGTATGTGCTTGTTGAACATTCCATTTTAGATTTTGTTCCCCTTTAGGAAGGATTTACACTTTAGTTTGAAGGATGACTAGGGGGCACAATAGTGGTGAACAACATATTGGGTGAAGTCAGCATTCATTCATCCTAAATGTGTTGGGAGGGGTAAGGTCAGGGCTCTGCGCAGACCAGTCGAGTACTTCTACCCCAACATTGGCATGCTTGCCATGCCATCATGAAAATTGTTTTATGCACAGGGGCACTGTTATGCTAGAAAATACAGGAACATCTTAACCATCAGCTGTTAACCATCAGCTGACAGTTAATGCCAACCCTCATAAATAACAACCAAACTTCTAGTGGAGACTTATTGACTTCCATGTCGGAACGTGTTTGACATAGCCTTGGCTCCCTCAGGTAAAGAATCAGCTAATGAGCCATATTACCATTTGTTCTAACCATAAATGATCACACCCTTTGATTTCGCAAACACATTCAACACGATCCAATTTTTCTTTTAAGGTAGTAGATGGGTATAATGGAGGTTGACACCTCAATGATCTCCTGGGTCACAGACTACCTGTCACCTGCTTGGTTGAGTGGTTGTTGACCAGGGGATGGTTCTACTCCCTTTCCTCTACAACCAGCACACTACAGACTCCTAGTACAAGTTTAATCTTTGCCACCTAAAGAAATTTTCCAAGTCTGCAGGGCTTTTGTGAATCAGCGATGTTCAGGGCGTGGAATAAAACTGGAGAGTCTGATAAACTACGTAGTTGTTATGCATGAAAAACCATCTACTCCTCAATGTTGCCAAGGCCAAAGGAGATGGTGGTCCAGTTTAGAAAAAAAAAAAAGAAAAAAATCACAACACCAACCAAAAAACATAATTCAGCATGTTGAGCTGTACCTCACCTACAAATATCTTGTTGTCTCAACCTCAGGCGCACTGACCAGTGATGGGTCAAGATGGAGGGGTGACATGCTGAGAAGAAGCTTATATTTGGATATATTATTATTATATTATTATATATTCAATATTTGGAGCAAGATTTTAGAGATTGTCTACCAGGATGCTAGTACAACCGCTGTCTTGTTTTTTGATATTTGTTGGGAAGGCAACTTCATGGAGGAAGATGCAAGGAAACTCAACAGAATAACAAAGGAGGCTAACTCTGTCCTAGAATGTGCCCCATTACAATTCTCAGATAGTTATTGAAACAAGGACCCTAAACAAACTGTTATCCAATCAGGAAAGTGAATCACACCCCTTTCATGATGGTCAAACAGAGGTGCACTTGTTCATCACTGTGCCGAGATATTAGTGTGCATTAAAGCCTATTCTGGGAATAAGGTCACTGGACACCTGTTGCATTTATGCACTAGGCTGTATACTGTATACAACTTATTGAATAAATAACTAATAATAAGTGCTAAATAAGTCCTTTATTAATCCCAAAGGGAAATTTTAATTTTCACAGAGCACAGGGTCAACCAGGATACTGTGCCCTTGGATCTATTATTTCATCCATCAGTAAGGTAACAAAAAACAAATTCAAAGTTTTGGTATATGTATTTACTCCTTTAACCATGTCATGAGGAAGAGGGAGTTTTTTTGCTTTTTGTAAAAGCAATTCCGTTGCTTGTCAGCAAGCACATGCTGGCTGGTGATTTTCCACATCCTTGCAGATAAGCAGCACGTGGTGCACCCCTCTCTCTCGCGCTCTCTCTGTATGTGTGTGTGGTGTTGGTTTGATGACCTTGGTTCAGTGAAGGCTAGATGAGATCCTCTCAGTGAGATTAGGTGCTAGACATGATTCACCACTGCTGTCACTGCCAATCGTCTAAGTTGCCAAGGGATTACTGTGAGGATGTGATAGGAAGGCGTATTGCCAACCAAGAACATGGAAACAAATATTAATACAGACATGTTTCCATTTTAAGTATTAGCTTGAACAGGGCTTGTTTTGATAAAAATGTTCTTCAGGAGAAAGTATGTCTGAAGTTCTGAGCACTATTTTTGAACATCTGGAAGTTCTTCTCCAATATTTTAATATGCATTTAAATATGCTACGTCCAACAGCTGTCAGCTGTCCTAATGGTTCAACTTGCATTTTCGATAGTGAAATTACTTTAAACCTAAAGCACGTGACATATTTTTATTGGTGAAACCCTCTAGGCTACAATATGAATTTCACATTTCTGTTTACATTTTTAACATATTTGTGATGTCAGAAACATAAATATAGAAGTAAAGCCCAAAACCAAATTAGATAAAATGAAGATTAAAGTAGCAAATAGCATAGTTTTTTTCTTTGAAGTCAAATGTAATAAGTTTTATAAGATGTGTAACATTATTACAATAACATGTAACATATACAGCAGTCACAAATAAAATTATAATATATGACTCCGGTTGTGTATTGGTTAGCACTATCGCCCTGCACCTCCAGTGTCCGTGTTTGATTCCCGGCCAGGTTCGATTTCCGTCTCTGTGTGCATGGAGTTTGCATGTTTTCCCCGTGCTTGGTGGGTTTCCTCCGGGTACTCCCGTTTCCTCCCACAGTCTAAAGACATGTAGGTTAGGCTAATTTGTGTTCCCAAATTGGCAGTAGTGTGTGAGTGTGTATATGTGTGTGCCCTGTGATGGATTGGCACCCTGTCCATGGTGTACCCCGCCTTGTGCCCCAAGTCTCCTGGGATAGGCTCCAGGCACTCCGTGACCCTGAATACAGGATTAAGCGGTATAGATGATGAGTGAGATGACTCCTAATGTTAATACACGGTTTTACTATACATATGTTTATATCTAGTCTACTGTATTTATAGTAAAACCATATATAGACTTACTATAAGGCGTCTTGTATATTTCCACTGCACTCCTGCCTGTAATTTAACAACAACAACAAAAAAAATAGCACTTAGCAATCAACATCCTCTTAATTTGTATGTTATTTTTAACAGGATCCAACTGTTAATTGATGTACAGATGTACCCTGCAGTACCATTAATTGGATATTTCAATGAATTCTATTATTCAATCATTTAAATGGCTCTATGGCTCGATATGGCTGTATGTTATTACATTTTGAACACATACATTTTTAAATGTTTTTTTTTTTTTTTTTACACCGCGCCATCTTACCCAATTAAACATGTTGGGTTACTAGATTTTTTTTAAAAATTGGATAGAAAAACACTATAAAAAGGTGAAGTGTTGTGTGCAACCTCTTTTAATAATGAATGGAAATGGAAAAGAACAGGAAGCATTTGTGTTAATTCAACCTTAGATAAGTGGTAGAGTAGTTCTGTTTAATCACTTAATGGTTATGATGCGTACAAGACATTTTCTCTCACTGCTGGTTTGCTTTGTAATACCAAAAAAATTATTAAACGTTATTTTAATTTCACTTTAAAATCCATGTTAATCCCTTTATTTCCTAATATTTTGCTTTTTTTTATTTAGTCTCAAAGAATATTTCTCCAGGATTCCTGAAGGACTTTTTTGGTTTTCTTTTTCTGGCAAGTATTTCTCTCTCGTTTTCAGCATGTCACAATGTTTTTTGTTTATTAAGGCAAACAGAAACCTACTGTATGAATAATTCAAGCAAAAAAAAAAAAAACAAGAACATTGATCATGCAATAACAGTATTGTCCAGCACTTCTCCTCTTCAGCAGCAGTGGTAAGTTTTGGTCTCACTTTCCTGGGAATTCATCATGATGGGTTTTTTCAAATGCACTTGACAATACTGTTCTATTTTATTGTTCAAACTGATAGTTTTGAAATCTCCAGTAATGTTCTATAAGGTAGAAAAATAAATTAAAACTTCTGTCCAAATTTTTATTTAGTACTGCATGCTGCTCAGAGTCTAGCTGTCCTGCTTGATGTTAATACTTTGTGCAGTCATCATCCCCAGTGACCGACTGATACAGTATAATATACTGACTAAATATAATGCCAGGCTGACTAAATATAATGCCACAGCTTGCCAGGCATGACCGACAAAGATATTAGCAGTCTCATGAATGATAATGTTGCTGCAAGACCTAGCACAATAGAAACCATAATAAAAATTCATTCATTGCACTGTAGACTTTAGTAGATATAATGTCACACCATCTGTTATGCAGCTAAAAAAAAGTTTAGTTTCAATTAGTTTCATTTTGTGAAGCAATAAATAAACTGTTAAATGTTCATTCATATGCATGAAATTCAGACCTTGATTTTGGCTCTTTGGACATTCAACTCTTGTTCTTATTTGTCATGGCATAGATTTTTTTTCCCAGTTATATCCACCAATCCAGGCATTTAAAATCAAAATGAGATCTACAATACACACATTACATAAAGGGAAAATAATTAAAAGAGAATATTTTTAAATAGCAAAGGAGAATAATTATTTTGTATATGCAAAGTATTATAAGTATAATAATCAACAGTTGGGCAGTGTGATCTACCATTGATTATTTTCCTATAATAACAATAGCCTGCGGGTTTATGCCTCTTATTACACAATAAAATGGTAATCAAAAAATTACCAGTGATTAATGATTACAGAATGTTCATGGGTGTAGTGTTCAGTGTACATAAGCAGAATTCCTCACTTCGTGTTCCCTGTTCAGGGTATGTCAGGTACATAGCGTATGTCCCTCAAAAAGCTGCAACATCACCAAACCAACACCTCCCTCACATACCTGTTGCTGTTACTGTGTATTATTTTACTCTGATACAATACACACATTTTAAACTGATACAGTTAAAAAAACAAAACATGAAATGTACAGTGCCGACAGGAAGTTTTCAGACCCACAACTGAGTACTTGTTTAAAGCACTTTTGGCAGCAATGACATAATCAAATCAGCTGGGGACACCATTCTTTTGAAAGTTTCTTCCATTTCACTCCAGCACAACGGTGCACAGCCATTTTCAGTTTTTTAAGAAATGCTTTATTGGGTTAGATTCAAACTTTGGCTGGACAACTTCATGGCTTTCTTACTAAAATGTAGGCCCTTGCCCCAGCCTGAGATCCTAAGCAATATACATGGGGGAAGAATTGATTCGGTTAAATATCACGACTCTTTCATGTGGCAACTCGTATAAAATTGAACCAGCACCTAGGTATCATGATAATATTTTATCATGGTCCTTTTATATGGTTCCTGGTTATTCCCATCCTTACTGTGCTCTTTGGAAAATTCTAATTTTTTTCTGCGTCAATTTCCCTTTATACTGAATAGTCTCTAAGCCCTAATCACAGAGATATATCCCCACGGTATGATGATGCCACCACTCTTTTTGACTATAGGGATGGTTTTAATAAGGTGATGCACAGTGCCTGATGTCCTGATTGCAAAAAATTCAATCTTTGCGTCATCAGACCAGAAGAGTTTGTTTCTCATGGTCTGAGAGTCCTTCAGGGGATTTTTAGCAAAACCTCAGCAGTCTGTCATGTGCCTTTTAATGTGGAATGGCTTCTGTCTGTCCACTCTACCATAGAGGCTTGATTGCTGGAGTGCTTCACAGATGGTTGTCCTTCTATAAGACTCTCCATCTCATCTTCACACAAAAAACAAAACAAAAAACCATGAGGATCTTATTTACAGTGAACCTTCAATTCTTGGTTACTTGTCCACCAATCCCGTTCATCCCTGGTTACTCATCCAAGTGTGAATGATGGAGGCTGCTGCATCCGTGGGTAATTTAAATGGTACAGAAATTTACTTGTATCCTTCCCCAGATCTGTGCTTGACACAATCCTATTCCAGGTTTACATATACTTCTTTCGGCCTCATGGCTTTGCTTTCACTCCGACATTTCAGTATTTTTTATTCTTTAATAAATTAACAAAATATTCCATACACCTGTTCTTACTTTCTGTGTAGAATGAATCCATTACAAGATGAGTTATATACAAAATATACGCAACTCCGAAAGGTCTGAAAACTTTCAGGCCCTGGATGTAACTTGACTGATGAGTAATCTTGCTTAGCCATTAATTGATGAACTAGAGTTTCCTATACAGGGACCAACGGGGCGATGGTCATTCACTGACTAGCTCCTCTTTTTTCTTTCTCCTGAAAGTAAGAAAACAGCTGATTTTTCTCAGAAACAAACAAAAAAAAAGATTCACGTCCTCTGTCCTCAAGTTTTTTTTTTTTTTTTTCTGGGATTGAAACTTTATACTGAACTGGGACTGGAGACTCATTAGATAAATATTAATTACATGTCCCCCTTTCAGAAATACCTGTGTTTTAAAAACCTGTTTATTATTGAGTTTATATAGTGTATACTGTAGCATCTGCCCTTCAAGTCTATCTGAAATATTTGTTACAATACAAACTATAAAGTATCAAATGAGGATATTAATTTAAACCTGTGCTTTGTCTAACTGCTGGTGCTGCTTAAAGAAAATGATTCAGTACCGATTTACGCATGTAACTGCAGTGTCTACATACTGTATGCTGAATGTTGCTCTGTTCTTAAGCTAATAAAGTAAATTAACAAATTTTTATGACTACCACTATGTAATCACAATGTACAATAAAGCTCCATAAAGTAAAAATCCATACTTTGCTAGAGCACCATGTTAAAGAAAAGCAGGAACTGAGGAGACTGTAAGCATTGACTGTACGTGCATTTGCTCAGTGCTGGAGAAAGAAACAGAAATGCTTGGCATGCCAAAACCAACAGTGTGTCTCCTGTTGATAAGCCGTCTGTAGTATAAGAAATAAGACTTCAAGGGGAAACAGGTGTTTTTAAAAAGCTCAAAGCAATTATTCAGAATCCTTACTGTTTAAATGTCAGAACTGTTCCAATAGATCCTGACACTAATCACAACCAATCCTGCTGTTTTTCAGGAAGCTTTCATTGCAGTCTATTTTAAATTTTGATCAAATAATGATCACGTCTCCCCTCGCTAGAGTAAAGGAGACAGCTCCAACGAGCCATTTAAAACTTACTGTGCTAATGATGGATTTCTGATGGCACCCACTGAGCTGTGTTCGGGAAAAAAAAAAATACACCGGAGCAAACACATAAACAAGAATGTGTGTTAAAAATGTATTTGGCACAACATGATTACTAATGATAAATAATCTTGATAAGAACCTGCAGCCAATCCAAGATGATACATTTCATGCATTCAAGATAGTCATGCAAAAACACAGCAGCTGTTTTACTAAATCTGTACACCTGCTCATTTATGCAATTATCCAAGCAGCCAATCATGCAGCAGCAGAACAAAATACAAAAACATACAGGTCAAAAGCTTCAGTTAACACTTACATCAAACATCAGAATAGGAAAAAAGGTGATCTTGTTGACTTCGGCCATGGCATGGTTGTTGTACCAAATGTGCCAGGCTCCATTTATCTGCAGGGGTAGCTCATTAGTTAAGATGTTGGAGTAATGATCAGAAAAACATTGGTTCAAACCCCAGCATGACCAAGCTGGCACTATTAGACCCTTGAGCGGGGCCCTATAACCCTCGATGGCGCAAACTTGCAATGTAAGGTGCTCTAGATAAATGCGTCATTCAAATGCAATAAATTGAAATATAAACCTTTGTTCCGCAGACAAAAGTAGAACCAGACAAGATTTTCTTCTATTCTAGCCTATTTGCTTCAAAGTGTGATGTTTGGTTTGTTCTGAGATGCATTTCTGTCTACTACTGTGGTGAAAATTATTTATTTGAGTTACTATTGCCTTCTTAACCAGCTTAATCCAGTTTACACCATTCTGTGGGGGAAAAAAAAGATAAAAAATCTCCACAAACCTCATAATCAAGACCCATGCCATGGTCAAAGTCACAAAGTTGACCTCACACCCATCATCATGAAGTGCTTCGAACGGCTCGTCATGAGACACATCAAGACCCTGCTGCCCCCTCACTAGACCCCCTGCAGTTTGTTGTATCGTCCAAACCGTTCAACGGACGACGCCATCTCCACCACACTCCACCTGGCACTGTCACATCTTGACAAGAAAGACACTTACGTCAGAATGATGTACATAGACTTCAGTTCAGCATTCAACACAATCATCCCCCAACACCTGATCGGGAAGCTGAGCTTGTTGGGCCTGAACACCTCCCTCTGTAACTGGATCCTGGACTTTCTGACCGAAAGACCTCAAGCAGTGTGGATCGGGAGCTACACCTCCAGCACCACCACACTGAGTACTGGGGCCCCCCAGGGCTGCGTGCTCAGTCCCCTGCTGTTCACACTGCTGACTTATGATTGTGAAGCGACACACAGCTCCTGTCATATCATCAAGTTTGCTGATGACACGATCGTCGTGGTTCTCATCAGCAAGAACGACGAGTCAGCGTACAGAGAGGAAGTGCAGAGGCTAACGGACTGGTGTAAAGAAAACAACCTGTCTCTGAACGTCGAAAAGACAAAAGAGATGGTTGTTGACTTCAGGAGCACACAGAGCGATCACTCTCCGCTCAGCATCGACGGCTCTTCTGTGGAGATCGTCAAGAGCACAAAATTCCTCAGCGTCCACCTGGGGGAGAACCTCTCCTGGTCCCTCAACACCAGCTCTCTGCATAAGAAAGCCCAACAATGTCTTTTCTTCCTGAGAAGGCTGAGAAAGGCACAGCTTCCACCACCGATCCTCACCACCTTCTATAGAGGAACTATTGAGAGCATCCTGAGCAGCTGCATCACTGTCTGGTTTGGGAATTGTACCATGTCAGACCGCAAGACCCTACAGCGGATAGTGAGGACAGCTGAGAAGATCATCGGGGTCTCTCTCCCTTCTATTGAAGACATTTACACCACACGCTGCATCCGCAAATCCACCAGCATTGTGGCTGACCGGACACATCCATCACACTCACTCTTCACCCTCGTGCTATCTGGAAAAAGGTACCGAAGCATTCGGACACTCACATCCAGACTGAGAAACAGTTTTTACCCGCAAGCCATTCATCTCCTTAACACAAAGAGACTGGACTGATAAACACACACACACACACACACACACACACACACACACACACACACACACACACACACACACACACACACAAATCACTCAGACGAACTAAATAACATCTGGACTGAACTGATAAACACACATGCACAATCACACTGATGTACATCCATCTCAATCTGCTCATACCTACCTACCTGTGCTGCTCCTCGCATTTTTTTTGCACAATATTTATTTGACTGCTATTTGCACACAATATTCTTGTCAAAATGTAAACTGTTTACTGCTGCTCTTCCCACTACCTCAATTCATACTTCATCAAAAAAGTACTGTTATGTGTTACATTGTTGTGTCTGTCATGTATCTCTTTGTTTGCACTATTTGCACATGCACTTTGTCTATTGTGTATTTTTGTATAGATATTTGATAGTTCTTCTTTTAGATTAACTTAAAAATTAAAAAATGTGTGTTGTAAATTTATGTTGTTGCATGTATGTAGCACCCTGGTCCTGGAGGAACGTTATTTCGTTTCACTGTGTACTAACTGTATATGGTTGGAATGACAATAAAAGCCTACTTGACTTGACTTGACTTGAGATACAATTCTGGTGGTTGATGTGAACATTAACATAAGCTGATTTAATAACTGCATGAATGAACATGTGTACAGGTGTTTCTGTTAGTGCCTTGTTAGAGTGTAACCTTGATTGTTTAAACTTATGGACTTATGGACCTGGGAAATTCTACTTCAATATATCCCTGGCCTATAATCCATTTTATATGATATTTGATGTGTTTGAGGTTTGATGTGTCTCTGTTTTATTGACCATACTACTTATTCTCCCATGTGAAAGTCATAAGAAACAACAAAAAAGCATAAAGTCCATTTTAAATCATCAGCCCACTCATTTCATAACATCCTCATTTACACAATCCCAATGGGTAGCCATGCTATTTTAAAAAAGTTCTCAGGGAGGGTTTTTGGAAAGCTGATCTTTGGTCAAAATGTAACCTTTAAATTTAAGGACAATGTTGCACAATATTTTATTTTAACCTGTTTTTATGACACATGTATTCCTTCTCATAAACAATATCCATTTTACGGTACTTTTTATGATATAATTCTTTAGTCGGTTTCTGGTATGAACCAGATTATTGTCCTTCAGTTTACTGTCACACTGTACCAATTTTATGACCTCCATTGTTTTGCCTTTGAATGTTCATCTTTCTTCATTAATAGTGATTTAATTCACTTTGCAATCTCTTCACAGAAAAGCTCACATATCATTTATCAGTCCTCTGAAACTAAATATGAGATAGCCAGTCAATTAGAGTGTTTCTTATGGAAAACTATTTTACTCCGATCTACCTCTTGATGTGCCAAGCCACCAGAATGACATGTCTTCTTTTTTTATTTTAAATAAGTAAGTACCATTTAAAATAAATATGCCTTATGATCTAATTTGGTAGTTATTTGGGGAAGCAAATAAAGAAATATGTTCTGTTATTTGCTTCTCTGTTCTACAAAGTCTAGATGAAGTTCAGTGATGCACTTGATCAGTTCTCAAAATATTTGGGACCAGAACATCTCACAGAATCTTGTCCTGACAAGGCTATATAGTGTATTTCATTTGCAGCAGCAGCGTGTGAACGCAATGCATAATATACAACAGTTAATTCCGACTGAGTAATCTGATCTGACGAAAGCCATTCCACAAGTGGTGATAATAGATGGTAACACCACTGAAACATTCAACTATATGTATCACTTTAAATCCCAGGTGTTCAATTAATTATTAATAACACTAAGTGTCAGTTGCAGCAAGGTTGATGATATTTTAATACAGTCCACAGTACTGGGGGGAGATGTGCCTGCCAAAACCCACATTTAAAACCAGTCACGGAACCACTTTTTTTTTTTTTTACACCTAAGACAAGCTACAAAGAAAACTAGCTTCTAACAGAAGGCTGTATCCCAAACGCCATCTTAACCACTAATGTACTTGCTGTGTTGGATAAGTGATTGTACACCCTAGCACACTAGCTTTCAACTTAACGCTATTTGGGAATCAACCCCAGAATCCAAACGTTAATAAAGATGATCCTGTATTTTAAAGTGGAATGAGGGGAAATATAAAGATTTACAGGACTGTCCACCAACTCCATGGTTTATTTTTTTAAACCATTGGCTACAGACAACCATAAGAATTTAAAACTACATTCATCTCCTTCAGTTAACTGTCATTCGCCAGCTCCACCTGTCACAGTTCCGCCCGTCATGAATGGATTAGTGATGGGAAGTTTGGATCATTTTAGTGACTCAGTTCTTTGACTCACGTTCATCAATCTCTTTTTGAGTCATTTAGTTCATTTCGCTCTTTTGATCAGAAATAAAATAAGATGGGGTAAACAGACCCCCAACATGTCTACATACAAAAATGTTGGCTATAGTTCTTGTAATGAAAATATTACAATGTAGTTAAGGACATATTATGATAAACAGAATGAGCAGCTCACCATCATATCTTCTTGTCTGAATCGTTCGTTCTTTTGTCACGTGACTCTCATAGACTCTATGCAGTGCATTACACAGAAAACAGAATTGAGAGGTTCTTCTCATAAGTCTTCTAGTCCGGGTCATTTGTTCCTTTGAATCTATGGAACTACATAGTGTCTATGTGAGTCACATGGCAGAAAAATGAATGACTTGGAGTAGAAGACTCATAAAAAGGAGTTACTCAATTCTGTTTCCTGTGTAATGCACTGCACAGCGTCTATGGGAGACAAAAAGAACTAACGATTCGAACTAGAAGACTTCAAGGTAACTCCTCATTTCTGTTTCCTGTACATAACCTACGGTGGTTTTGTGATGCTTTTGCACATGCACGCCCAGTAGAAAATAAATAAATCACTCTTTGAGACTACTTGTTCTTCTGAGTCACATTAAAGACTCGTTCAAAAAGAATGAATCGTTCATGAACGACCCATAACTATTATGGATATGTGTTTGTGGAGCAAAATAACTGGTTATACATAATAAATTGTGTTTCTGGAACTGTTGTATAAATCCATATCACACTTTTGTGTGCTATTACTTATTTTCAGATGCAGATACTGGTCAAGAGCTTCAGTTAATGTCCACATCAACCACCACATTGGAGGGAAATGTGTGTTTTGTGTGACTTTGATGAGCCGTGGGATTGGCTGATTGTACAGGCGCTCCTAATAAATTTGGTGTTGGAAGTTTCTACAATAGTCAGTTCTATTCTGCACATTTGATTTGAGGATGAAAGCTTATCAGTTGAAAATGAAAAATAATTTTTAATTTTTAATTCACAAATCAGTGTAAATTAGATAGCCAGCTAGCTTACATGCGAGTGAGTAAGACCTATTCAGGATTTTTTTTACACTAGCGGAGCAAAAATAACAAAACATTTGGCTAAATTGTGTCTGAAATTTCTTTTACTTTACATAAATTTCAGTGTAAAACTGTTGTAAGAGTAAATAAGCTAGTATGCATGGCTATGATTACCTGTAGCATTCATCCTGCAGGCTAGTACCATGTCAGTATTCAGTACAACCCCTCTTGCTTATACAGTGTTGGTACTAAACATATAATATAATCTATCTAGACCTCTGGGTTTTAAGATTGCTCTTTATTGAGGGCAACACCATGGTTGTGGGCTGACAAAGAGATTATTAACCTTACAAATCACCCTTGCCTTCATACAGATCAGGGCCTGTGTGGTGAAGCTTTAGTTTAAAGTGCAAGCAAGTAATTTGTTTGGGTTTGCAATTTGACAAAAAAATCTTGAATTAATCATTTACTTAAACTTTGCACGTAACTTTGTTTACATATTCTTAAATTTCCCATAATTGCAATACACATAAAAAATATTACACCAATAAGGATTTATTGATCAAAGACATATTACATACAAGATATAAACTTTTTTTTTTTTTTTCAGTTTTCTGGTATAAACCAGTCACAGTCTACAGTATTTCAATGTTTCTCCCTTTTAACTGCGACATTATGGATTGTGACCACAATGAATTCCAAAGAATTGTCATTAACGAAGCATACAGTAAAACCAACACTTCCATATTAGAGTGCTCCACAGAAAATAAGATCATTATCTTCATATGAAGAAAATTGCATGGTATACTGTTCCTCCACATGGTTAAATGTCTATAGACAGAACGCAAATAGGATAGATACAGTACAAAACGTATTTCAAGCATGGAAGAGGGCTGTGTGTTTGTTTTTGATGATCATGCTTGCTGAGCTTGTTCTTAGTGCTCAGCTTGGCCTTCCTCACACTAAGCATTGACTCTTTTTCCAATCTATATGTATACTGCCATAGAAAATTGCCAAGTTTCATAGCTTTTCTGCAACAATTCAAATCTACAAGAATGGGTTCATGAGTATGGGTATGTAATCCAAGGACAGTTAATTGAAATTACAACTATGTTTTGTAAGACTGGGTTGATTCATTAGTACTAAATTATTTATATGATATCTCAGCAGAGAGAGAGATTATTATATGAATGAGCTTAAAAAAAGATGATTTTGCATTTATCCTCTATAACACTAACACTTTATATCTAAATAAAATATATAATGTTTATACTGCGTACAGGACACAGGAACCTGAGCCTATCCCACGAGACTTGGGGCACAAGTACAGTAAGTGTACACCCTGCCCAAGGTGCCAATCCAACGCAGGCACACACACACACACACACACACACACACACACACACACACACACACACACACACACGCACACACTAGTCTTTGGACTGTGTGCAAACTGGAGTATCCAGAAAAAAACCACCAAGCACAGGAAGAACATGCAAACTTCACGCACACAAACCCGAGACAGGAATCGAATCCTCGACTCTGTAGGTGCAAGGCCACATGGCTAACCACTACGCCACAATGTTGCCACCTTAAGATTACCTACCACTAAATACTTTTGCTCTTCCTAGGAAACTTGTTTGAAAAATTACATATTTTTATAAATCAGAGTAAGTGAATGAGTAAGTGAAAGTACTTTTTAACTTTTAGTTAGGTCATTTTGCTACTCCATGCCCTGTTTTTCCTTCTAATAGCAGATGACTGGCAGACCCTGTGCCCAAAAAAAAAAAAAAACCCTCTGGAAAGTTTAGGAGGCAGCCAGACAGGATGCACTTGTTTTCCGTTCACGCAGCAGGCAGCACATGGTCAGTTAGGTGAAGAGTGAGCCGCTGCAATGTGCACTTTTAAAGAGGACTTAAAAGGTTTTTTTTTTTTTCTTTTAATGATGGTGGATAATGCTTTATTTTTCAGGGTTATATTGTGCCAGCTTCCTTTTGAAAAAACAAGCTTACATTGTAATGTTTTAGTGCCTCATTTCATAAACAACAGGTGTTTTATGCATGCACTAGTTCAATCTAGACTTCTATTCGCTCACAACAATGACACACAAGACACTCACCAAACTGAATGTGCTGTAGCGATAGGTACGAATTTGAATATGCGTATGCATACACCTATAATAAATCATATAAATCATGTGCAAAGCAATCTTGATAAACTACATAGTTTTTAAATTATTTTAAACCACATTATCATTATTTATATCTAAATAAAATCTAGATTTTTTTTCTACAAATAAAATCCTACTGATCCTGGACCCTACAATTCTTTCTTCTCCTCATCTAGATGACTAAAAATAAAAGAAACAAAGACAGCTGGTGAAGCAAAGAGCCATCATGTGGCACCACAAGCTGCAAATCTTTCCTCTGGGAGCTGATGACAAGCAGGTACTTGTGTTTCATGAATGGGTTGACGTAGGGAGAGAGAGAAGGAAAGAGAACCCAGGCCCAGAAATAACACAGAGAGGCAGCTGTTACTAGTGGGATATATTTTTCCCCCATGTGCATCATTTTGATGACATGACAATACTGGAACTGAGCCAGTTATATGTAATCTGTAACCTTGGCATGACACATCTATAGTGCATCTTCGGGGTTCTTCATGGCATGTGGAATACTCTGGAAAAGGAGAGAAAGTATAGATTGCACAAAAAGATGCAGTATGGCAGTATAACATACATTTTTTATATATCAACTTTAAAAATCAGTTGGCCTAAGCCTTTCTCCTTTATCTTTGATCGGCTTCATATAGTAGATACGTTGTTATTTGTGTGTTGCTCTTGTCAAAAGGTGTGCTTAGGTTATCAAATACAGTCATGTTCAAAAGTTGCTGTCCCCTCTTTTAAATCTGTGGGGGTTATTTTTGTAAAAACATAATACAAATCATCTGATCATAAAAAGGTTGGCATAAAAGGCAAACGCAACCTCAGACGAACAAAAACATATTTTTCCATTGTGCCTTTAAAATTTAGTTAAAAAGAAAAAAACATGTGGACAAAACTAAGTACCCCCTTACTTCTTCCACAGAATTTAAGAATAGGACATTGGAACATGACTGTATATACATGTGATAGATACATTATTATGGAAGACCATCTGGTTAGATTCATTGGCATTGCAATGAACTTAATAACTATAACTGTCTGAGTTACTGTTTTTTTTTTCTGTCTTTTCGTTTCTGTCTTGCTGTCTTCCATTTGATATTTATCCAGATAAGGCACACTTGAAAATTTATCTGGCAACCACAGGGGGGCACAATCCAGTGTCTTCTTGTGCCAGTCCCAAGTTTGGATAAATGCAGAAGGTTGTGGAATCCGACATAAAACATTTGCCAAATCAAATAATGCGAATCATTAACAGGACTTCCATACTGGATCGGTCGTGGCCCGGGATAACAACGACGGCCATCGGTGCTGTTGACCTACAGGGTGGTGGAAATTGGGCTACTGTTGGTCGAAGAAGTAGAGGAGGAAGGCGTGTTCATAGGCAGAGAGAGAAGAGGAAAGTTTAGGAGTGACAATAGGGACTTTGAATGTTGAGACTATGACAGGGAAGGCAAAAGTGTTGATGATGCAGAGAAGAAAGGTGGATATACTGTATGTCCAGGAGACCAGGTGGAAAGATAGCAAGGCTAGAAGCTTAGAAGCAGGGTTCAAGTTATTTTACCATGGTGTGGATAGGAAAAGAAATGGAGTAGGTGTTATCCTGAAGTTTGTAAGGAATGTTCCGGGGGTGAAAAGAGTATCAGGTAGGTTGATAAGTCTATAAATGAAGCTGGGAATTGATAGTGTGATGTGCAATATTGTTAGTGGTTATGCCCTACATGTAGGATGTGAATTAGAAGAGAAGGAGAAATTCTGGAGTGAGTTAGATGAAGTGATGGAAAGCATCCCCAGAGGTGAGAGATTGGTGATTGGTGCAGATTTTAATGGACATGTTGGGGAAGGGAACAGAGGTGATGAGAATGTGATGGGCAGGACAGGAACGTAGAAGGACAGATGGTGGTGGACTTTGCAAAGAGGATGGAAATGGCAGTAGTAAATAGTTTCTTCCAGAAGAGGCAGGAACATAAGGTGACATATAAGAGTGGAGGCAGAAGCACTCAGGTGAACTACATCTTTTGTCGACGGTGTAATCTGAAGGAGATCAGTGACTGCAAAGTATTGGTAGGGGAGAGTGTAGACTGACAACATGATGGTAGTGTGTAAAGTGATGCTGATGGTGAGGAAGGTGAAGAGGAGAAAGTGGTGGTATTTGAAAAAAAAGAATGTTGTGCAATTTTCAGGAAGGAGTTGAGACAGGATCTGGGTTGTCAGGAGGTGCTTCCGGAAAGAGAAAAGTGGACAAGGAGACTTGGTGGTGGAACAAGGAAGTCCAGGAGTGTATACAGGGAAATAGGCTAGCTAAGAAAAAGTGGGACACTGAGAGAACTGAAGAGAGTAGAAAGGAGTACAAGGAGATGCAGGGTAAGGTGAAGGTAGAGGTGGCAAAAGCCAAACAAAGAGCATATGAGAACTTGTATGCTAGGTGAGGGTATGCTAGTGTATGCTCCCTATGTAAGGGGGAAGAGGTGGATCTGTAAAGGTTGGCGAGGCAAGGAGATAGAGATGGAAATGTGCAGCATGTTAGAGTGATTAAAGATAGGGATGGAAATGTACTGACTGGTGCCAGAAGGGTTATGGTAAGATGGAAGGAGTACTTTGAAGAATTGATGAATGAGGAAAATGAAAGAGAACGAAGAGTACAAGAGGTGACTGTTGTGGAGCAGGAAGTAGCAAAATTCAGTAAGAGTGCGTTCAGGTGGGATTTAAAGAGGATGAAGAGTGGAAAGGCACTTGGTCCTGATGACATACTTGTGGAGCTATGGAAGTGCTTAGCAGAGGTTGCAGTAGAGTTTCTGACTAGTCTGTTTAACAAGATCTAGGAGAGTGAGAGGATTCCAGAGGAATGGAGGAGAAGTGTATTAGTGCCGATCTTTAAGAACAAGGGGAACGTGCAGAACTGTGGCAACTACAGAGGAATAAAGGTGATGAGTCATACAGTGAAGCTTTGGGAAAGAGTAGTGGAAGCTAGGTTAAGGGCAGAGATGAGCATTTGTGAGCAGCAATATGGTTTCATGCGTAGAAAGAGTACAACGGATGCAGTATTTGCTTTGAGGATGATGATGGAGAAGTACAGAGAAGGTAATAGGGAGCTGCATTGTGTCTTTGTAGATTTAGAGAAAGCGTATGACAAGATGCAGAGAGAGGAGCTGAAGTATTGTATGAGGAAGTCTGGAGTGGCAGAGAAGTATGTTATGCAGGACATGTATGAGAGCTGTAAGACAGTGGTGGGATGTGCTGTAGGTGTGACAGAAGAGTTCAAGGTGGAGGTAGGTCTGCATCAAGGATCGGCTCTGAGCCCCTTCTTGTTTGCTATGGTGATGGCACTGAAGAAAAGACACGAGGCAGAGCTGGAGATAGCAGAGATGAAGATGTCAAGGTTCTATTTGGGAGTAACAAGGATAGGTAGGATCAAGAATGAGTTCATCAGAGGGACAACTCATGTTAGATGTTTTGGAGATAAAGTCAGAGAGGCCAGATTGAGGTGGTTTGGAAATGTTCAGAGGAGAATTTTTGAGCATATTGGTAGAAGGATGCTGAAGTTAGAACTGCCAGACAGGAGGTCTAAAGGAAGACCAAAGAGGAAATTTATGGATGCAGTGAGAGAGGGCATGAAGTTACTTGGGGTGAGAGAAGAGGATGCAGAGGATCAGGTTAGATGGCGGCAGATGATTCGCTGTGGAGACCCCTGTAAGGGAATAGCCTAAAGACAAAGAAAAAGAAGAATCAGAACCAGTCACTTTATTGGTTACACCTTGCAAGTAGCCCTTTTGCCTTCTCTACTGGATTGAGACCTGGTGATTGTGGAGACAATTTGTGTACAGTGAACTCCTTGACATTTAAAAAACTAGTTTGACATCATTTTAGCTTTGTGACATGGCACGTTATCCTGTGGTCGTAAAGGCATGGACAAAAATATAGCAGCAATGTTTAGGTAGACTGGCATTTTAAAAAATGCTCAGTGCCAAAAAATAATCCCCTCTCTCCATTACACCACTACCTGAACCACTGATACAAAGCATTTTCTCCCAGAGAACTCCTGTTCACTGGATATTTTCTCTTTTTTCGGCAAACTCTAGAGATAGTTGTGCATGAAAATTCCAGTAGATTATCGGTTTCCTAAATACTGAGAACAGCCCAGACAAAAACCATGCCACGGATAAAGTCACTTCAATCACCATTTTTCTCCATTCTGATGCTTCAGCAGACCATCTTGATCACGTCTACAGTACCTGCCTAAATGCATTGAGTTTCTGCTATGTGATTGGCTGATTAGATATTTGTGTTAATCAGCAGTTCAACAGGTGTACCTAATGAAGTGGCCAAACGAGTGTATCTAACATAACTGTTAAACTTGCCTTAATGCCAGAAATTCCAGAATTTTCCATTTTATATAGTTATAAATTATAAGATTAAAACCTCTAGTGTGATAAGTAGAAAAGTAAAAACAAAACCCTATATTTCTGTGAAAAAATAGTTTGGACCAAACAGTAACGAAGAAGAATCCACAGAAACACATGATAAGGATATTTGTCAGTGAACCCTGTGAGAAAAATGACTGTAAATTCACTCGTGTGCAGTGATATACAGTATGTGCGAATCTGAGGTGAAACTGGATTCCCTGCGCTGCGCTGAGCCTAGGCCCAGGATTTCACAGTTTTGCAGACATCAAAGCTGCTATTCATTGGCAGTCAAGAACTGTGTTAAGAGCGCAAGCTATGTTTAGCTCTCACTCTGCTCAGCTATTAGAGCTATTTCCAAATCTCCACACTATCTCCACACTGACATTCTACCTACACACTTAGTCTCAGTTGCCGGCCTGTTGACTCTTGGGTAATATTGCAAACGCGATTTGTGCTATCACATTTTTCATTTATACCATTAGCCTTATGATGATATATTATTGTTGTAAAATTAACAATTCTTAAGAAAACATAAGATCACATAATAAACCATAAGAGATTATGACATGGCGGCACGGTGGTGTAGTGGTTAGCACTGTCGCCTTGCACCGCCAGGTTCAATCTGGGTTCAATCCCCGGTCAGGCTCGATTCCCGTCTCTGTGTGCAAGGAGTTTGCATGTTCTCCCCGTGCTTGGTGGGTTTCCTCCCACAGTCCAAAGACATGTAGGTTAGGCATTCCCAAATTGCCCGAAGTGTGTGAATGAGTGAGTGTATGTGTCTGTGCCCTGTGATGGATTGGCACCCTGTCCAGGGTGTACCCTGCCATGTGCCCCAAGTCTCCTGGAATAGGCTCCAGGCCCCTTGTGACCCTGAATACAGGATTAAGCGGTATAGATGGTGAGTGAGTGAGATTATGACACAGTGCTGCCTTCTCAAACTGGACTTATCAAATAAGAGGCAGATTAAACCGTCTTAACAAATCAATAACATTAACAATTATGTACACACACACACACACACACACAAAACAGGAGGAGGATCAGATTCAGGGTGGACCCAGGCCAAAATAATAAACTAAATGGTATTTATATTTAGTAGCTAGATTACCTGCACACAAACAAAAATACAGGTACCTTCCCTGACTCCCTAAACCAAAAACAGTTAATAAATTCCTTCTTCCCAAAATAAATGGCAGTCATGCCCGTACTACTGGTGAGTGCCCAAACATACAGTGAAATTATCTACAAATATATACAAAGACCAACCAAAGCAATAATCAAAGTCAATGGGAGGCAAAAAGTCACAACCAAATATCAAAACGTCAAACTCATAATCTCCTTCCTCTTTCCCGCGTCTCTCTCCGGTTTATATACCGTGGCGCTGGTTGATGACGTCACTCTCACTGCGGAAGCGACCGTGTTGAAGGTCAGGTAGATGCCGATGTGGGGACAGTCAGAAAACCTGGATTGGAGTCTGGAGCGGCGCGCGACCAGGACACGATACAGACACGCGCGCACAACGACAGCATAATGTTTTTTGCATGTTCATTCGTTTTACTCTGTAGCGCATATGATTTAAAATGTAGCGAATTACAATACTTCAAACAAAACATACTTAAGTAAAAGTAAAATTACAGATTTGAAAAACTACTTTAAAAAGTAAAAGTTTCACAAAAAACTACTCAATTACAGTAACGCGAGTAAATGTAATTCGTTACTTTCCACCTCGAAAGGTGTGTGTGTGTGTGGGGGGGGGGCGGTTGTTTCATGCCCGCAGTGCCCTAAGCTACCCCGGCAGCACAAGGGGAACCTACACAATACTGGGCATAATGTTTTTGGTTATAATGTTATGACTAATTGGTGTCTTTTACAGGTGGCATGGTGGCATAGTAGTTGCCTTGGCCTTTCCCTTTTCCCACCTTCGGGTTCTAATTCCCCTTTGATTCCCGCGTCTGTGTGCATGGAGTTGCTTGGTGGGTTTCCTCTGGGTACTCCAGTTTCATACCACAGTCCAAAGATATGCAAATTAGCTTAATTGGCGTTCCTAAATTGCCCGTAGTGTGTGAATGAGTGTGTGAGTGTATGTCTATGTGTGAGTGCTCCCTGTGATGGATCGGGACTCCATACAGGGTGTACCCTGCCTCGTGCCCTAAGTCTTTTGGGATAGGCTTCAGGCTCCCCGCGACCCTGTATACTGGATAAGTGATATAGATGATGAGTAAATCTCTTGGAGTTAATAAAACTTTATTCAGCTTGATGTGCTACTAAGAAACTTCAAATAACAAAGTCCTGGCGACTTTCTTGTGGCCGAAAGCTTTGCCTCTGACTCTTAGAGGGAGTGAACCCTGGATTAGGAGTCTCTATAAATAAACCTGTGATTTTAATTCCAGGCAGCGCTACCGTCAGACCTGTGCAGTTATAGCAAAGTAATCATCACCTTCTGACAAATCAGAATTATAGAATCAGAAAATACAACACTGCCTTGGTGTAAATTGTTTTGCAGCATAGTCAGTGTGTTTTTCTGTCAGCCAGGAATGTATCGCCACGTATCAGTGCGCGGTGTGTCCGTAATCTCAGTCAGCTCTTCTCAGACATGTAATGAGGTCATTCAAGCTTTACACTAACTCTGTAAAAGGCAGTGCAGCACGCCACAAGATAAAAATGCACTCAGATATTCTGGCGCTTATCATGAGGAAGCGTGCACTAAGTGGACCACATCATAAAAGTACAGCAATGGAGGAAGTAGAGGTTAGGCAAACAGCTTTGACTTTGACTCATGGTCTTAATATAACAATGACTCCATTATAGTGTAGTAAAGAATAGCCTGTCGTCAGGGAATAATAAAGACACCATAATAGAATGAATGCAGTCAAACAATGGACAATTTACTATAACGGACAATTTGATGTCGTCAGGGATTCTAATACATAGTAGATAATGTTATGTTGTTATTTACTCGTACAACTTCCTCATTTATTCTCTCACTGTTTTATCCATGGCACGGTCATAGATGACTAGAAGCCTATCAAAGAATCGTGACAGAATCAATGTTCCAAATAGCCAACCAATATGTTTTTGTGCGGTGAAGGAAACTAGGGAACCCTAAGAAAACTCATGCAGACATGTGGCATCAATAGGATAAGCATAAACTGAAAATAAACATTTTCAATGCCATTTATGCTGTAGAGGGTTACGGGAAGCCAACCCTCTATTCCAGGAGACTTCAGACACAAAGCGGGAATCAAACCCTCAACCCTGGCGGTGTGAGGCTACAGTAAACACCAGCATAATATTTTTAATTTACCAAGGGCAATTCCAGAACGCTAAATATAAAGGTAAATTCCACATGCAAGACTGTATTCTTAGGAACAAAACAGAAGAAGAAAAAAACATAGTCACTGAATGACTGAATATGGAGTGTCAGAATAAATCCTGACCTGTTAATTAATATAGCAAAATAATCTAATTCTGGAATGATATATAAATATGAATCTGGAATAGTTACCTTTATCTATTTATGTTGTGTAATTCTGTAACACAACAGCTATGAAGGTTAAAGATGAATGTAACTTGTCATTAAATCAGATCATCTATTTTGTTCATTTATCATTTGTCACGTCAAATCAGATATCAAGTTGCATTTTGAGTAATTTGAGTTATGCATATTTTTAGATTCCTTGTTCAACAAGTTCCATTTTGAAACCAAGTTCATTACTGTATCATGCCCGCTTGCAGAGAAGGGTTGAGAAGGGCCTTGGGAAAAAACATTAAAATTCTATTTAAATAAAAATATTTATTTAAATGAGGATTCCGTGATGTAATAAGAAAAGAAAACCTCAAGCTTATGTTGACACTAGTATTTCAGTGCTACATGTGTTACTTTTGTTAAACATGTGTTAAACAATTTTCTATCAGCATACATTGGTACATTTTATCTGCTGCACACCATTGGCCATTGTACAAAACTACCCAACTTAATGCAACTTAATATCTGACTTGATATGACAGGTGACATATATTGTATGTCTAACACCTGCACTTTACATCTCTTTTAAATATGATCATCTTGAACCTGATAACTCAGTCTTTAATGTAAAATGTAGATATGGGCTGTATATTATGCTAGCCTGGGGCCTGGGGGCCTGGAGCCTATCCCAAGGAAGGGCAAAGGTGGGGTACAGACTGGGGGTGCCAACAGGACACAAGTATATATACATATACTCACACACCCATACAGTACATTATGGGCAATTTAGAAATGGCAGACAACCTATACTGTTGGAAGAAACCTTAGTACCTGGAGGAAACGTGCCACGAATGGCAACTCAGCTCATGTAATCAGACTGCAGGCGAGATTAGAACCTGCAATCCTGAAGGTGTGAGGCAACAGTGCTAATCACTAAGCCCATGTGCCAACAGGCAGAATTATATCTTGCGAAATACATAACAGGTCATGTGAAGACTATCTAATCAAGTACTCACAAAAAAAGATGAAAAAAAAAAAAAAACAGTGTGGAGACATGACTAAATTTCAAACATGAGTCCACAGTGCTAAAAACAAAACACAGGATGAGAAACAGTGATCTTCAATCTGGGAAACACACATATTTCGAAACCTTACCTAATGGTTTTATATTTATTCAACAACATTTTGCATCTTTTTTCATTCTCTACCTTTCCTTCCCTTAATTATTATGTCTTAATCTCTCCTTTTTTTAACCGTCTCATAAATTATACTAAAAGTATAATTGTGTTTTATTAGCTATTAAACAAATGAAACTTAAAGCAATTAGTAAAAGAGAGAGAAAAAAAAACTCACACATACTGTATCATTTCTGTAGACCAGGATCTGAGGAAAGAGAAGGCTGAACTGAATAAATTCCCACATAGTAACGGCATGTTGCCAGATCGAATAAAGTAAATTTATGGAGGACACACATGAGTCTTAATTTCACGCTGCTGAGAAACAAAGGAACAAACGGGGCTATTTTCAGGAACCGCATTCATATGGTCTGTCCGCAAACTTGTTTAACAGATAATAAAGTTTTATTTCAGCCTCAGAAAAGAATAAATATTGTGGACATTCTTTTTAGTTATGGGCCAGTCTCAAGCCAAAGCCTATTTGGATAAAATGGTATGAAATGGGAACGCCAACGTCTGTGAACAAAAATATTAGCACTTCTTGATTTCCTTCTGTCTGCCCACAACCATGTAAAGAATGTGGTGTTATTGAGTTCCTTTATTTTTTTCTTTAAATGAACATATGTATGTTGAATATCCAAAATTGCTTGATATAGGGTGCACATGGAACAGAATCAAAGCTTTGACCAGCCTGTGTAAATTTTTTAACTGACATTCTTGCATGTAAATCACAGAACTTTCCTTCGTCTAGTAGAGTAGTTCTCAGCCTTCTTCTTGGATGAACACTGTCCTGCATATTTTAGTGATTTCCCTGCTCTACCACACCCAACTTCAATTAAATAAAGGCTGTTAATTAGTTGGTTAGTTAAATCAGGTGTACTGGGAGCTGAGAAAGCAATGAAATGTGCAGGACAGGTGGTGCTCCAGGTCCAGAATTGAAAACAACTGGTCTAGTTTATAACTCGGTGTGGCTTAAACAATTTGAGAAATAACTTTTATTTAAACGTAATTTTGTGGAAAAATTTAATATTTAAGTTGAAGAACAACCAAAACAATATATACTTAACAGATCTTTTAAAAAGAAATGACTGATTTATATTCACAAGAGTAAAACCATTTTTTAAATTACAGGAATTTGGGGTCAGAAGACTTGGTTACTAATGGTTCATTGGAGCAGTTCTATACTGGGGTATGAATTAAGTACTAATAAGGTAATATTTACATTTATGGCATGTGACAGACAACCCCAGATTATCTTGCATTTTTATTTCATTACACATCTGAGCAGTTGAGGGTTAAGGGCTTTGCTCAGGGGTCCAACTTCATGGGGCTGAGGTTTGCATCTGGAACCTTCCAAATTATAAGCCAACACCATAACCACTGAGCTAACCTGCCCCCATGGTCTCTGTATTGTACAGTAGAAGAGCTATATTTCACTCCAGCATGACTGAACTACAGCAATTAGCCACAACACTAATACCACCACAGGTGAATTGAATTACATTGATGGTCAATTATTGATAACTGGTGACAGGATCATAGGCACTGAAGACTCACCTATGCCTGTTGGGACCAAAGGGCAGCCTGTCCAATTTGATGCCACGAGGTGTCAGAGCTGCCAAAGTGGCAAAAGAGTAACATGCACAATATTAGGCTTAATATTTTTACTTTAAATGTTATGACTGATCAGTGTATAATACTTGTATAAGAGTGTATAAGAGTGTAGAAAACACTCTTTACTTACTCCTTACATTTTAATGAGAATGATTGATTCTCAGTGTTCTTGATATTAGTCACAGAAGGAAACACATACATGTCAAATGAAACTGCAGCTATGCTAACTGGCCTTTAAGCAAAGCCCAATACCATGCATTGGTTAATTGGCACAACAATGGGCAAACTGAAATAAAGTTTAAATCAGGACACTAAGTCTGACACATGAGCATTCGTGCCAATATGATAATAGGTTGTTTCCTTTCCTAGACTTCCCATTAATCCACATAAGATGAGATGTCTCCTTTGCCTTCCACCTAATTAATGTAATGTTTGTCTTCTGAAGAAAGCAGGATGCTTGTTTTCAATTCCATCATAGCAACAATATGACCAAAATAACCAAAAAGAACATAAAACCAAAAAGAACATAAGGATTATAGCCTTGTATTTTTTATTACTTTTTTTTTAAGTTCTGACTACTCTTCTCTAAATGGACCTAATTAATTTGAGTTATCTTTACCACTAATTATGATTGCTTTTTGCATAACAAATAAGGATGATATTTGGATGTCTGTTATTTATTCAACAAAAACAACATCTATATATAGTAGTGTCTGATCTGTTTATAATGTTTGTGCTATAAAGTAGTGCTTTATTATAATTGATTATGTATGTAGATGCCAGAATGCACCTTGATAATAAGAGGATTATAAGCAGAAATTAAGCTGGTGGAGACAGTGTGATGCTCAGGACAGAGCTCTACTGGAAAACTTTGGGTTTGGACATTCATGTGGATGTTACTTCAAAACGTACAGTAACACCTACCAAAATATTCTTACAGACCGAATTTACTCCTTCACCCTGGATCAACAAGTCTGATCTTTTTGGTTTTTATTACCATTATCACAGTAATCATTCCCTGTTAAAAGGGTTACAAAGATTTTCAATTTCAGGTGCCTGGTGGTCTCTGCACATGGTTTTCATCAATTGCTCAAATGTTAATAGGGAAGAACTTATTTTTAAACCTCAGTTTATCTCAGTTTTACAATACTGTCCTTTCAACGCTCATTGCTGCTGGGGATAGTCCCACATAAATCACCTGAAGATAACTAGATAGACTAGAGCCTAAACATATTAAGAATTTATATTCAAATTTCATTCATTATACAGTGGATAACTTTAGTTGGATGCTATAGATTTTAGGGCTAAAAACACTAACTAAATAAAAAAATGTGCTTATAGTGTAGATACTTTAAACAAATTTAGCACTACTTAACTTTCAGATGGGGCGGCACGATGGTGTAGTTGTTAGCACTGTCGCCTTGCACCTCCAGGGTCTGGGTTTGATTCCCGTCTCTGTGTGCATGGAGTTTGCATGTTCTCCTCGTGGGTTTCCTCCCACAGTCCAAAGACATGTAGGTTAGGTTAATTGGTTAAAAGCCACCTACCAAAATACTCTTGCAGACCAAGTCTACCCTTTCACCCCAACAGTATTTTCTAATGACAGAATATACCCTGCAGGTATATTCAGGAATGTTCAGAAATGGTGTGAGGAAGAGGTCAATGTGATGACTTGGCCACATTCCCTAGATCTCAGTCTGATCAAGTATCTGTGGGAACTTCTAGACCAACAAATCTGATCCATAGAGGCACACCTCTCAACGTACAGGACTCAAAGAATCAGTTTCTTGTTGCCAAATAGAACAGCACACCTTCAGAGGTCTTGCCTGGAGTTGCCTCATTGAGTCAAAGTTTTGGGGACATAGGTGTGACCTACACAATATTTGGCAGGTTTTAATGTTATGGCAAATTGGTATGTTTTGTTTTGGTTGTACCAATGTCAAAAGCTTTATACGGCACAAAAAACGTCATTTCTTCTACAGTATAACTATGAAAGCATTCTGGGGGTAGGTTCCTTGGGGGTAGAGGCCTGCATAGCAATGATCCTTTGCATAATCAAGGTCTGTATGAGACACATTGAGGTTGGAGTGGAAGTAATGTGCACAGAGATATGACCTCGGCCATGCTTTTTAGAATAATAAGCTTATATAACTATAAGTATATATTGTATAGCCCATCACACAAAGCATGCCAAAAATCATAACTCTGCGCAGTCATATCTGCCTGGAGGAAACCTACAAAGCACAGGGAGAATAGCCAAACACCATGCACATAGACTTGACACAGGAATCGGACCCAGTGCTAACCACTAAGCCACCACATACATGCACACACAAACAAGGTTTTACTTGCGCTGCTTTTTACTGAAAAGAAACCATACATTACATCACTATGTTATGTAACACTTTTTTCCCATCTGAGCTCCCATAATGCCTTGCAATGCCTTGTTTGTTTTGCTCAGTCATGGACCTGAACTGATTGCTTTTCTGAGCTTTTATCATTCTCCTACATCATAATCTACCCTCGTGCTTTTTTGGCTAGATATGAAAAAAAAAAAACAATTATATTACAGTGTGCTTGGCAGCAGCAAGGATTAGGCTGTGCAGATGTGTTCTGGCTCAGCTGTCCAATGTCAGCGTGACCATGTGGTCATGCCTTTTGGTATCTCCCAATCAGTGCACATAATTTATGAAGTTATGTTTTTCAGTATTGCAGTTGTGCATTTAGTTTTAATTGTGTTTTGGGTAGGTATTGTGTACAAACCCTTCCTAGCGTCTTAGTTTCTGCTTTCTCTATTTTTCATGTTTTTGATCATATCTTGTGTTTTTGTTACTGAATATGTGTTGTCTTGTTTTGATGTTGCTTACCTGTGATCTGACCCCTTGATCTGAACTTGATATAATAATATTTATCTTCATCTTCAACTGTCTAACAGAGGTTTACATGTTTTGTACTGAAAAGATTTGGAGCTAACTTTTATGTCCTTTAACCTAAAAAAGCAGAAAAGCAGCCTCATCCCAAAACCATAATGCTACCATCACCATCTTTCACTGTGGGAATGATGTGGGTGATAAGTGTTGAATCATAGTCTCATGAAACCATAACACATTTGGTCAAATGGTTAAGTGTGACTGTATGTACATTTTGGTGAAATATAGGCACTATATCCCAGATATGTGATGAATACTAGAGATTGGTGCCACATGCAGTCATAAACCAGTACATGCCAGATATTCTTCCAGATTGGCATCCTCGACAACATTTCATTTTGTTCTTTCATCAATTAAGGATAAAATCCTGTTCTTGGTAATGTCACTGTCATACCCCATTTCTCCCATTTGTTGATGATAACCATCATGGTTTTTAATTGAACATCTCACATTTTGGATTTTTTTCCCTCTTTGAATCAAAGTCTTTCACCAGTGAGATCCTGTATTGCAGTAAGCTGTTTGTGGACCATTACTTCACCATGACTTGACTTCAACAGATGCAATCAGGAATTCAAACATTAACATCTGATTAAAAATATATATATATTTCACTCACTTCATAGATGATAGCTGTATGATAATTTCTTATGAATATTAGTTCAGTTCTGAGCATAGTCACATGTTCCACTATTATTAATTAATCATTTCGTTCCCTAAAGGATTTCTGTTTGTTTTTGACGTTAACTTTTCTAATTGCTATACCTTATAAGAACTTGCACACCTTTTTACATGGGTGTGAACTTTTTAAATCTGCTTTTTCAGGTTTAATAGGTATGGTAGAGGGATCATCATTAAAATGTGCTGCCAGCATTGGAATCAGTGTTGTAGTGTTTTTTCTAACCGTCAAAATAATTATTATTGGGAATAGTTCTTGAAAATATAATGTAAGTGACAGTCAGATGAGCAATACCTTATTGCTATATGATGTAGTCATCTATCTAACAAAGCATAGCAGTGGTGAACACATCAGTGACCTGGGTGCTGAAGAAAGGATTTCATGATTATAGGGTTATAAATTTTCCATTTGTAGCTTCCCAGCAGACAGGAAGTTTCAACAACCAGAAAAAGGGGTGGGGTGTGCCTTGATGTTGTAACTTTAGCATGTGTTTCTAAATACCTAGCTGCTGCCCCGAACATGCCAGCCAAGACACGACATGAATGACAGTATGAAGATTTATTAATAAATAAATCATTAGAATATCATGCAATTTTGCAATTTAAAAAAGTGAGACTCTCATATATTATAGTAACATATTTTATGTCTAGGACTGTAGCCTCGAGGGTCAGGGTGCATGTAGTTAACATGCATCTTGTGTGTGTGTGGAATTTCCTCTGAGTATTCCGGTTTCCTCACCACGTTCTCCCGTGCGTGGTGAGTTTTCTCCGGTTGCTTCGGTTCCCTTTCAAAAGCTACACCCGACGCTGCGCAAAAACGCTATGGGAACATCTCTTTGTTCAACTGGTTGTGAAGCATGTGTGTATCAAACACGCTAAATTTTGGCTTATATAACCTCGGACAGGTGACGTCATCTGATGAGGTGCACCTGCAGGTTATAAATAGGAGTGAACCAGAAACATCCTCAGGTCTTTTTATCTTCAAGGACCGCATTGTGTTTGCGTGTGTGTGTGCAAAGCAGAAAGAAAGTGTTAGTTTACTCACCAATATGGTAGAGTTTGAGAGGAGATGCGTGTGAGAGTTCTCTCTCGGATAGCGATCTCCATACTTTCTGTTTTGAGTGTTTGGGGGGAGTGTTCCTCGGGCTCAAGGGAGAGTGTGAGCACGGTGATCTCCTCCCTATTAAGGTGCTTCGCGCGTGGTTCGACTTCTTTAAAGGGCCGCGAGCCACGGCTTATTCGTGGGGTTCACGTGCTGATCGGAATCGCGCATGAGACAGAATCCTCCTTTTCTCTCGCGCTCTTCTCAAGCACGCCCCGGCACTTCTTGTTCATCCCCAGTTTTTTTGCTATTAACATTGATTAATTCGAATGTTGTTGATGCGAAAGCGTGGGGTTATATGATGATGACCCAGATTGAAGAGACGCTTGTAGGCTATCTTATAGCTTACTAGCTATCTTATTAGCTCATCCTCCCAGAAAAAGCCCACACTCCTCACCAAGCCGTGTAGACTAACATCTTCATTGGTGGGGAAAGCTTTTCAGGCAGCGGGTCAGGCTGGTGCTGCCCTGCACACCATCGTGGTTTTGCAGGCATACCAGGCTGACCTGCTGAGAGATCTGAGCACTGGTGGGTCTATCGACGACGCGGCGTTTGCTACGCCAAGCTACAGATTTATTTCTCCGTGCCACCAAGCAGACAGCCATGTTATCGGACGTTTTATGGCTGCCATGGTCGCACCACATGCCGTAAACACCGCCGCCACTAGGTTTCAGGAGGTGAAGCTCTACGAGCATGCCTTTGTGAGGTTTCTCACCTGCCATGATCAGAAGTCTGGACCGTCGACTACCCAATCCCGACCAGGTCTGGTCCCCACGAGGCGTGAGGTGCAGAAGGAGAGTGTGGCAAGCCGGGTACCCCCTCGTAGAGACTGGGGAGGGACTCGCCATGCTTCACAATCCGCCAAAAAGAAGTCCTGAGGCTGACGTGCCCAGGACCACAGGGGTGTCTCCCTCCGGGGAGGGGCATGTGAAAATTCCAATAAGGAATAAGGACTCCTCTCTGGCACCCTCTGGAAATGTTAGGTGCTCGGTTCCTTCCTGCCATGTTTCAGGATGCCGAACACCTAACACCCAAACGCCTAACTCGGCAAATACAGACTTTGCTGGAAAAAGGGACCATAGAACATGTTCCCCTGCCAGACACAGACCCCGGCTACTAAAGTCAGTATTTCATGGTTTCCAAGAGAGATGGGGGGTTGCATACAATTTTACACCTTCGTGGCCGGAACATCAAAATGTTGACAGCCAAAATGATTGTTTCTCTAATCCAAACAGAGGATTGGTTTGTGAGAATCAACCTGAAGGACACATATTTTCATATAGAAATATTGCCACAACACAGGAAGTTCCTGAGGTTCACTTTCGGGGGGCGAAGCTTACCAGTATTGGGTCCTTCCATTTGGCCTAGCCTTGTCACCCCGCACATATATAAAATGCAAGGATGGAGCTCTGGCTCTATGATTCCTGGGCATCTGTATTCTGAATTATATACTGTAGACGACTGGCTGATCCTGGCTCAATCTTAGCAGCTAGCGCTTCGATATTCGAGATGTCGTCCTAGCTCACCTCCATTCTTTAGAATTGAGACTCAACGACGGGAGAGGAGTTCTCTTTCCTGCTCAGAGGACAACGTATTTGGGTGTCATATGGAATTCAATCGCAATGCAGGCACAGCTATCTCCTGTGCATGTCGAATCCATTCTCAATATAAAGGAAATCAGGCTAGGCCAGAAAGTAATTGTTCATTACTTTCAGAGTGTTTTAGCTCTCATGGCAGCTGCTTCCATGGTGATACCCTTGGGCCTTCTGATTGTTTCAGTTGTGGCTAAGCGCCAGGGGATTTTATCCACGGGCCAATCCCCAGAGGAAAATAAGGGTTCTATGTGGTTAAGACCCCGGTTTTTGACTCTGGGTCCCACTCTAGGTCTGTGTTGTCGTCGCAAGTTGCTAATGACAGACGCTTCCCTCATGGGCTGGGGTACGGTCTCGGATGGCCGTCCAGCCCAAGGCATCTGGAGAGGTCATCTTCTCGCGTGGCACACCAATTGCCTTGAAATGATGACTCTATTTCTAGCCCTGAAATACTCCCTCCAGCAAGTTGAGAGGCTACTGCCGCTGGAAAAAGCTAACACACCAGGTTCTGCCTTGGGTACAGGACGAATTCCTGTCCCTCAGGACAATTTACATTCCAAGGCATATGGATATGGGAGCAGACTTGCTGTTCAGACAAGCTGTGACACGCAGGGATTGGAATCCCCACCCCAAAGTAGTCAGTCAAATCTGGGAGAGATTTTATGTAGCAGAGGTGGACCTCTTTGACTCGCAAGAAACAGCACAATGTCCCCTTTACTACTCTCTGACTCCTCCAGCTCCCCTGGGTCTGGACGCGTTGGCCCATACATGGCCCAGATTACGTCTTTATGCATTTCCCCCAATAGTTCTGCTCCCATGGAGTCCTGGCGAAGGTCCGTCAACAGGGTTTGCACCTCTTATTAATAGTGTCCCATTGGCCGACCAGAGTGTGGTTCTCGGATCTAATATCTCTCCTCAATGGCTCACTGTGGGTGAGTCCAGTGAGGAGGGATCTTCTGTCTCAGGCACAGGGGACAATATTTCATCCCCGGCCCAAGCTCTGGAACCTTCACGTCTGGCCTCTGAGGGGGACCAATTAAGAGATGCTGGTCTTCCAGCCAGTGTAATTATTCTAAGTGCTAGGGCTTCCTCCACTAGAAGAACTTATGCCCTCAAATGGAGTGTATTTGAAAGTTGGGGCATGGCAAAACATGTAGACCCAGTCCACTGCCGAATTGTTTCAGTGCTGGAGTTTCTGCAAGAAAAGTTGTCCTTGGGCTTATGCCCTAGTACTCTCAGAACGTACGTAGCCGCTATTTCGGCTTGTCATGTTCTGACTGATGGAAATATGTGTGTGATGCGGCAGGTTGGTCCTCTCCGCACACATTTGTCAGATTTTATATTTTGGATGTTCATGCTACTCCAGGCTCGTGGGTCCTCGAGTCAGCATCCCAAAGTTATGTGTGAGACCTCTTTGGCTATTGTGCGCACAGGCAGCACAACCTGGGGATCCAGACACTTGCATTGCGGCGGTGTTGGTATTCTCGTTCCCATAGCGTTTTCACACAGCATCGAGTGTAGCTTTTGAAAGGGAATGTCTCGGGTTATTTTGTTGTAACTCTGTTCCCTGAAAAAGCGGGAACGAGATGCTGCGCTCCAATTGCCGCACTGCTGGCGTGGCTGGATGTCCTTTCAGACAAAAAATTGGCCTGAGGATGTTTCTGGTTCACTCCTATTTATAACCCGCAGGTGCACCTCATCAGATGACGTCACCTGATTGAGGTAATATAAGCCAAACTTTGTCGTGTTTGTTACACACATGCTTCACAACCGGTTGAACAAAGAGATGTTCCCATAGCGTTTTCATGCAGCATCTCGTTCCCATTTTTTTTCAGGGAACAGGGTTATAGCAAAGTAACCTGAGACGTTTCCTTCTATAGTCCAAAGACATGCAGATTGGATTAAATCATTAATTAAATACTTATGCAATATTTATGCAAAAATACACAAATTACTGCATCAATGAAGCATGGCATGGTCACAGAGGAATTTACGCATTTTTGCTTTCTTCTTTGTCGAAATGGTAATGTACTTAACTAGCTGGGTTATATATACACAGTTGTGCTCAAAAGTTTGCATACCCTAAAAGAAATAGTTAAACATTGACATGTATTTGGAAAATATGACTGATAATGCAAAGGAAATATTTCTTATTAAAGCATAGTGGTATGTGAAGTCATTAATTATCACATAGTTATTTGACTCAAAATTGTTTGATTAAAACTAATTATAAATGTAATCACCCAAATAACCCTGATCAAAAGTTTACATATACTTGAATATTTGGCCACATTATGAACACACAGGTTTACATGGCTATTAAAGGGACGTTTCCACACCTGTGACTCACTGTAATTGTAATTTGTCTCTGTGCATAAATAGTCAGTGAGTTTCCAAGCTTATGAGTTGATGCACTGACTTGGCTGGATACTGCACAGTGGGGAAGACAACTGCCAGCAGATCTGTGTAATAGGGTAGTTGAACTTAAAAAGCAGGAAAAGGATATAAAAAGATATCTCAACAGTACTGAAAATGCCAGTTAGTACTGTTCATTGATGCTAAAGGGGGCAATACACAATATTAGGATCTTGAGGTATGGAAACTTTTGAACACTAATTACTTCCTCATTTTCTTTTGGACATGTTCTGTTTGATGAGTGTGCCATTCTATTATGCCTTGCATATGAACCTTGAGTCCTAGAAGAAGTAAAATTTATTTGTTGTGCCCTGTAAACAAATTAGCCCTCTCCCAAGGTATGCGAACGTTTGAGCACAACTGTATATAAACTAGCTGGTTTAATATCATATTTCATATACTTGAGCCTTTGGACAATAAGACTTGCACTAAAACATGAATCTGGACAGCACACTACATATTCCTCTTGCCCAGTGGCCTAGCTGACAAATTTATGACTTCGGCAGCATTGCATATTTTCTAAACCAAATTCTGTCTGGGCACCTGGATCCACTTGATCATTCTGCCCAGCCTGAATATAAGCCAAATTCCAGTTTGAAATCCTGCATTTCTTTTTAATGTTCAATGTTCCATGGGTTTAAAATTCAGTGGAAGGAAAGTCGAGCTCCTTCCATGGTGATGGATCTTTAAATCGATATATTACTTGATTTAGCAGCTCTTTTCAGTCATTTTACACATCACCATCATATTGGAAAATGTAATACTATGCTGAATGCTCAAGCTGATTTGCATCCTATGCTATATGAACAAAAGTGTGTGGACACCTGACCACAATCATAAGTGGTTGTTGATTTTTACCTCATTCAAATAGAATTCTCATTTCAGATTTATTTCCTCTTGGCTGTCCTAGTAACAATTACTCTTCTGAAAAGGGTTTCCACCAGGAAGGGGAGCATGACGTTGGTGATTTGTGAGATCACACACTGATGTTATGGGGGTGCAGTCAGCGTTCTAGTTCATCTCAAAGATGTCCAGTGGGGATGAAGTCTTTGGCAAATTGTAAAAATCTCTGTATGGAGGCATTATCATGCTGGAACAGGTTTGGGCTCTTTAGTTCCAGTTAAAGTAAATTGTAATGCTATGGCACACAATTCTACACAGTTGTATGCTATCAGCTCTGTGGCAGTGTTTTAGGGCCAGCACATGGGAATGATGATCAGATGTATTAAAATGTCTGGGCATATAATGTATTCACTGATGTATACTGGTAACCCTTACTCAAAGAAAATGTATTTCTCTACCATATATATTAACTGTCCATATATTAAATGTTTACTGTTCTGATCTACTGGTAAATTGAAAATATTTTATAATGGTAATATTCCTCATTGATACACTAACTGATACTAACTAATAATTAACAGAAATAAAGATATTCATATTCAAAAATATATTCAAATGTTTATCTTTGTATAACTTATGTATGTAATTTTATATTCAACAATATACTTCAATAATATAATATATTGAATAGATTGAATATATATTTCTTTATATTTTCTTTTACAATATGCTTATATGTTAATGTAGTTCGAACAAAATGGACTTAATATGCATTAATCAGAGCATACCGACAAAGTAAAAGTGTGTGTATAATTCTTAAACATGCATAAAGTTTCAATAATGTTTCAATAAAACAAGTATAAAATATAATGGTTTTTGTCTTCATATATACACATGGTCCATTAATAAATATAAACACTAGTTTCCTATATATGGAAATGTATCATTTAATATATTGCAGTATATTTTACAATATATCGCCATGTATTTTTTTTCGTAAGGGAATGCCATTTGCAAAGCTCTCTGATATTACCTTTGATCACTGCATGCAGCCTTGGGGTAACTTCAGACAATCGAATGTCTTTTTCTTGTCACACTGTATCTCACACACTCATGCTAATTTAATCTTTTCCAACATTAAATGACAATGACTGTTCATTCCCTTGTCATTAGAATACAAGTAATAACTCACAACCCATTCCTGACATGTCTGCTTGAGCACCATTTGACTTTTGCAACTGATCCAGAATGCAGCTGCATAACCCGTTTTCAATTTTCCTAAGTACTCTCATACCACCACATGGCTAATTTTTTTTTTTCGCCACTGGCTTGCTTTTGCCACCTGAATCGGATTTAAACACAAATGCTTGCCTGCAAGTTAAAATCAGAATGGCACCCACTTACATCATACTACTTATCATACCTCAGCACTGCAGCATGCTCGATCCAATTCTCTAGCATTACTTGAATTGTCCCATCAACTCTCAGGGTACAAAGAAAGTAAGCATCAAGGCTCATCTCTGTTCTGGTACCTAGGTGATGGAAGGAACTTCCTATAGATATCCAGATAGTTATGTCACTGGCAGTCTTTAAACAATGTCTAAAAACTTACATCTTCCTGAAGTACTTCTGAAAGCTGCTTTGGATAAGGGTATTTGCTAAATGCAATACATAGAAAATGTACAATAAATGTAAAAAAAAAGTTGCCTCTCTTATTAGATAAAAAGGAGAAAGAAGCTTCATCAGTGAATGTATCCATGCATTCTCCAGCTGTTCAGGAATTGAGGGAATACAACATTGTCATTTTCAGGAGGAGGAGAAGTTAGACATGCGGCATTGTACAGTGCCTGAGATCAAAGGAAAGGGCTATTAAATCAGTTCCTTGACAGTTATGAAGCTATTATACTGTAGTTGTGCCTTAGCATCTGGCCTTGCCTTAGGCGATAAACTACTGTATAACATTCTCACTAAAACGCAGACATTCATTCCACTCACACCATTCACTCACCTCATTTTTTTTTTCAAATGTTTCACGTCCACAATAATGCAGTGGTTTTCCAATGTTTACATCTTTTGTTCGTGTGTTTGGTTTTTGCGGCTTCCGAAACTGAACTTTGGCATGCCCTGACATTCCGATATATTTTTATAACCACTTACATGCACATACTGTACATCTCTCAATCGTGTCAAGCTCAGTGACGTGGGCACCAGGGTGGTCAGCAACCTTTGCATACCACAGCACATACCCACACATGTTAAATGCACTGGCAGATTGTAAATTTCTTTTAGAGAGTCTGCTGTGTAAATCCTAAACCAACAAATGAAGAGCATTTACCTGGCCACATGAGCTCCTGAATGTAAATAAGTCAGAGGTATTGTTGGCCTTGTATTGATATGTGTTGAAGGATTGAAGTTACTGAAAAAGGTGAGGTGATTTCATTTGCTTGAAATCCAGGAAAATGTCTCTTGGACACTCTTACCTCTTACATATAAGAACATGTTGATTAGCTATGACTGATAGTGTTTTGATTTTGAAAATGATGTCTGCCTTGTGTTAGCATTTTGACAGATACAGTACTGTATGTATAAGCGGTTGCATAATTATTGTCTGGCCATCCTTTTTTTTTTTTTTATAATCTAAGTGGTCATATGAAAAACAACCTGCAAGTTTACGATATTTGACAATACCACCTAGATTTTTCCCTAAAAATACCTTACATTTAAATGAGAACAGTCATTTGATAAACAGCGCATGATGCTCCACTGTTGCCTTAAACACTTCACCAGAGTTGAACATTAGATGTAATGTACTTAACATATGCATGTGAAAGCAAGGGACTACAACTGCATGTTTTAAGCAGTTTTTCTTCAACACGTCATCAAGTCAAATAAATATGATGAAACAAAATTAAGTTCCCCTCCTTAAATACATACCAAAAACAATCTTTCATTCTATTGGCATTGTTAAGACTCTATTGACTCTGTTCACTCTTCACCTGAATGTTATAAACCTTGACACGCCACGTCACATCTAACCATTCATTCGTTACCAGTAAACCTGTTTCATTTTTGTAAACACTGGAGGAACAAGAAAAATCTCCTGAGATAAGGTTTTGAAGATCTACATCTGGCACTCATTGTATGTGCACTTGCCAACAAATGCCTAAGATGTTCTTGTGACCCCAATCTTATAATTCCCATGAATTTTGATGAAATCAGGCTTGATCTGAACATGTTTGGATTTTGCAAAAAATGCTGAAATCTAACATTGCAAAAGTTTATCTCAAACATCTCAAAAGATGTTTTTGTTTTTATTCATCTATTGCATTGGAAGTAGGTGAGTCAAATCCCTGAGAACATGACAAAGAATGAAAAGATCTGAGAAAATCCTCAGACTTTGACAACATTGCTAGTATTCAATGTGGGCCAAATCCAGTGTTCTCATGACTGACAGTATATCATACAGTACATGTAATGCAGAGGGAACATGGGAAACGGCGTGTCAGTTTTGGAGAGACTTATGTGTGAAAGAATTTCTCGCTGTTAATCTCAGATTATCTGTTTGATTTTATTCTGACCGTGGGTGTTTTGTTGACATGCATTCATGTACTGTACATACTTCTTTGCATGTGTGGGCCTGCAGACGCACTGCATTAATGCACGCAGTGGGCATCATTTAATAAGAACCCAGCAGGAAATTTTTGGTTGTCAAGATTTTGTGGTAATGTTAATTTGTCAGTGTTGTCCATGTTGGGACGCTGTTGGTGTTTAATGAAAATGAAAATTACTTTGAAAAACATGTTGGATCAACACTGATTACATGGTGGTAGGATAACATTGAACAAATGACTGCAAGGCAAAAACAGCTTCAGAACTATATTTAATTGCAGCCTTTTTATTCTATCCAAACTGTAATGCATTGTGAAATGCTTATCCTGTTGGTAACAGGATAGTGAAGTTTTTTTTCTCACCTTCTTTCTGCATCTAAGCCGATGGCCTAAGCAAGGCTTAAACTCAGGTCTCAGTGGCGAAAACATTGGGCGCTTGCTGCTGCATTGAGTGCTTGCTGCTTTGAGGTAATTCATTCTACGTGTAACACGGCTGCACATGCGACGGGCGGTTGCTAGGCAACCCCGCGGCACTGGCAATCACAGGAAACAAGCTACACCTGGGCGGTAGGATATTTAAGTTCCCAGAAAACAGCGCACGATGTGCGAACATTAGATAGTACCAGGTACGAGAGGGTGGCTCTGGTATAGGGAAAAGAGAAAAGTGAAAAGAGAAAGAAAAGAGAAAAGTGAAAATATAGAAAGGAAAAGAGAAAGAAAAGAGAAAAGTAAAGGAGGAGGAAAGGAGAGGAGTGGAGATATATGGAGAAGAGAGAACTGAAAAGAGCAGTGAAAAACAATAATAATAATACTAATAAATAAATAAAGAATATACCTGTTTTTTGTGACCAGAAGCACAGTGGCACGCGGCGCACATAAGCGTGCCCTCCTTCCCTTCATAGAGTTTCGTGGTGTTCACGCAAGCCGATCATTCCCCACCGAAATAAACAATCCACGGCCCAACGTCCACTCCGAGTCCTGCGTTGGGGCTTCCATATTGATAGCATTCCAAGTGGTGCCATATTGAAGTGCCTCCTCATAACACTACGTTCTTCCACCTATTCTACGTCTTTCATTCTACGTTTATGTCAATCTAACTTATAAACAATAGTGTTGTCCAGATGTTTTGTTTTAGTTGGATGACCTTATTACAACTTTATGGCCCCATTAACTAACGTTAGAGCTCTGGCTAGAAATCCCTTTAAACTTTATCTCACTCACTGTCTATAAGGCTTTATCCTGTGCACAGGGTTGCATGGGGCCTGGAGCCTATTCCAGGGGACATAGAGTAGAGAATGAGGCGGGGTACACCATGGACAGAGTGCCAATCTATCGCAGGACACAAACATGCTCATTTACACACTTTGGGCACTTTGGGAACACCTAATAGAGCACCCAGAGGAAACCCAGCATGCAACGTGCAAACTCCGTGCACACAGACCGGAGGTGTGAATCAAACCTGGACCAGTGTGCTAACCACTAAGCCGCAGTGCCACCCCCTTTGAACATGTAACACATATTTAACTACAAACCTTTATGGTACCTGTATGGTATTCTGATGGTTTATCACATTATATGGCATTGTTATATCAACATTTGTAAACGTTCCGAATTTTTAGGTACATAAACTAGTTACAATGCCTTACACTGTATATACCAGTCAAACTGGGAAACCTGGGAAGACAATCTACCCTAATGGTATCAAAGAAATAGTGGAATGCTGGGATAAGTGCATTAGTGTAGCAGGCGATTATACAGAGAAATAAAGGAAGTTTTTAACTCATACCTCTGTTCTGTTATTCTGCATAGTCAAAAGTACCGGTTTGACTTGAATGCCCCTTGCATATAGTAAGCATTTAATAATACCAGATTTGCTCCAGTTTGTACATATATAGAATTAATACAGAATTTAGAGATCTTTAAATGATAAAGATTAACAATAAAATTGTATTACTTACTAAAACAATTCACAATACAGCACTTAAAGTCATTTCAGGCAAACATCATCATGGTACAAGGGCAGAGATAACTGGTGCAGTAGTGCCCCTTAAAGACCACCCTACACAAATCTGGGACCATAATTGTATTGTAATGGGTCGGGTAGGGCGTGGTTGCTTGAGGTGAGCATACAGTAGGATGGTTTACCCCTCCCAACCCATCCATCTCCATTACTATTCAGTGTGTATATTAACAGAATGTCTAAATGCTTCTGGCAATCATGAAATGATAAATGCCAGGTCAGAAATCTAATCTCTGTGGGTTGCACCAGTTCCAAGCCAGCTTCACAATCTCATAAGATAATCGCTGTAAATTTGCTGTCAAGTCTACAGCTTTAGTACTTATATCCCCTGACTTTGTGTTCACTTACTGTATGCTACAACCAGTTTTTAAAAAATATATAATTCATACATTTATAGATTTATATGAAAAACATGTCGTTCAATCTCTGTGGCACTTTATTTATTTACATTTAAGCTAAATTTGAAAGATTTCAACCATGATCACTACAGGACAACACTGCCCACAAAACATCTCATAGAAGAGGATATGAGTACACACTTCTAAAGATCACAAACCCGGTTACAAGCCAGTGCATTAATGACAGAATTGTAATAGGGCTTATAATAAAATATATTATTGAGGTAGACACCTAGAGAGCACTTTTTCTTATTTAATTTACTGCCGCATTTTTTATTTGTTAATGTGTTTTTTGCACTTAAAGGTCACAGATGGGTATAACATAAATCTGGCAGCCAGAACGTAACCATGCAGAACTGTGAGGAAACTGTAAATCAGAAATGATATAGAAGACAGCAGCTCATTTTCTGGCCAAAATGAACATGCCATGGGCATTAGATATGGTTGGCTTCATGTGGGGCATTTTGGCTCAAATTCCAAATGAGGTGATAAATGGCTGCTTACAGGTGAGGCATTTTGACCACCAATAAACTTTGCAACAGCTAATCTTTCTATGCGTCAACTTGACCACATTTGGCTGGAAACTTCTGTTTCTTGGGTGGGCTTATTTTCCTACTAGGTTCTAGTGAAGCCAAACAGTGTGCACAAAGAAATGTATATTACACAGTCTCCTGCTATAAGATAATTGTCGCTAGCATTGGATTGTTTTATTTAAGCTAGAGCTGTGATTTGCTGTAATTCTTCAAGAACTAAGATGAAAAAGGAAATGAACTGGGCAATCTGTGAAATCTGGATGATCACTGAATCGCGATAATTTGCTTTGTACCAATACTGACCTAGGTAAATGCGGCAAGGGATTTTGTTCCTGTTTTCTTGTCATATATATATATATATTGGTTGCCAAAAGTATTGAGACAACATATGGCATGTAATATAGTTCTCCCTGAATTCTAGAGTCTCTTCATTTGAATGAAGAGTTGTACTAATTAACTAAAAAAAACTAGTAAAAAATTGCCTATGTGATAAAGTTTCTGAATCATATCTAGACCTATACAAAACCTTTGAACAATGGTGAAGTAGCCAGTAGCAAGTAACCATCTTCTGTACATGATCTTCAGGAAACGATCATGCAGACATGGATTGAGCGAGAGACACCAGAGTACCAGAGTACAGATGTCTTTTTTGACTCTACATATGTCCACCCAAATCTAGCTGGTTTTGAAGAATGAAATATTCCATACAGTTTCATAACTATTGATTGTCATATACAGTAGCAATTTCATTCCATAAAATAAGCCTCTCACTCATTCTTTATCTTGTTCAGGGTCATGAAGGGCCTGGACCTGATCCCTATGAGTTCTAATCTATTTCAGGGTACACAAACAAATACTTACTTTCTCACACACACACTTGCTCACTCACTACAGGGAGTTTGGAAATGCCAGTTATTCTACACTGCATGTCTTTGGGTCATGGAATGAATCCAGATCACTCAGAGGAAACCCACCAATCACAGAGAGAAAATGTAAACAGTACAGGCTGGAATTGAGCCTTTGACTCTGGAGGTCTGAGGTCATAGTGCTAAGTACTACTTGCAAAAAAACAAACAAAAAATATTTTTATTATCTTGATTGTCCTTATTTTAAAAAATCTAAAATTTTCACTTTTGTCTCAATACTTTTGACAACCACTGTATGTTGTATGGAGCAGTGTTGATCACCAAAGGTAGTTGCAAAGGGACATTTGTATAAAAATGCAAAGCAGTCTTCATGTAGCCATGTTGCAGTGTGCTTTTCGAAAAACTTCCCATGGTGTCCCACTTGTTTTACATTTAGGTGTGTTGCAGTGGTGTGCTTTATCCAAAGACCATGGCATAATTTCAATGCCAAATCATGCAGGGTTGTTTTAGAAGATGAGCTTTACAGGACCTAGGGACAGTTTAATGTTTAATTTATAAAGAAATGAAAACATTGTCCTTTTGTTTTATAAACAAAAAAAATCCAGATTGAGATTAATAATAAAGGCGGCACAGTGGCTTAGTGGTTAGCACTATCGCTTTGCACCATGAGTGTATGGGTTTGATCCCCGCCCTTGAGTCTGTGAGCGTGGAGTTTGCATGTTTTCCCCGTGCCTGGTGTGTTTCCTCAGGGTACTGACATGAAGGTTAGGCTAATTGGTGTTCCCAGATTGTCTGTAGTGTGTGAAAGAGCTGGCAACCCGACCCCTTAAACTTCCTTAAAACTGTCACAGAAATGACGGATATGTCTCTAAGATGGGGAGTAAAATAATAATAATAATAATAATAACAATGATAAAATCCTTTCGTGATCATGAGCAATCATATCTTTAGCAGCTATGCTAGATAAAACCATGAATTGTTATAGCAAGACCAATTACCAGAATGCTTTAGTAATGATAGATAGAATATAGGTTTGAAATACTAAATGCTCACCTTGTATATAACTGCATTACGCACAAAATATTTTAGTTGGCACGCTGCAAAAATGCATTTGCTAACTAGAGAATGGTATGGTATAATATTGCTGGATTGTTAATTGACCTCAGTATATGGAATCACAACTGTAAACATTTGAATACCCCTCTTATTTAAGGCCAAGTCCAAGGGAGGACAATCCAGCGAAAGGGTTATGGACACCCAAGGTTAACTGATGCAGTGGGTAGCAAGGAGCTAGTGTGTGTCTGGGCTGATCCCACAGACGTGCTACAAAAGAATAAAATTCTAAAATAAATTAATGCTGTCTCTGAAAAAGTATCAGGACACACAGAGCATTGTAGCTTGCTGTCTATGGTGGCTACAGACAGGACAGAGTACCCATGCTGACCCGTGTCCACTAAATCTTTTTATTTTATATATTTATTTTACATCATATGGATAGCTGGTAGCCAGAGAATGTGATACTCGGGACAATGTTCTACTGGCACCGCGGGATTCATGTGAATGCTAGTTTTATAAGTATCACCTACCTAAAAATTGCTGCAGACCAAGTACACCCCTTTATGGCAACACCACTTTCAGCAGGATAATGTGAACTGAAACACTGCTGTGTGGCTGGGAACTGTTTGATGTACATAACTAAAGCATTATGATTGAGCATCAATCAGACGTGTTGGAAAAATAAGTCTCAGGTTGTGCTTGCTAACTTTTTGGTGCCAGATCCTTCAGAGGTCTCATGGTGTCCATGCTTTTAATGGAGGTATAAGATCGGTGTACAGTATATACACTACGGCTCAAAAGTTTGGGATCACTTTCTAACTGCATGGTCGTTCCTGATTCTGATGTCTTTTCACACTGTAAAGCAATGCTGACGGCGTCCAAAATATGCAATAATCTCCACTGAACAGTTAATGTTGAGATGTGTCTGCTACCCATGATCTGTAAAGCCTTCATAACGGCTAATGAACGTATGAATGAACTTCTCCTCTGCAGCAGAGCTAAGTTTGGGTCAATGCATTCCTGGGAAAATCTTGAGACGCAGTTTCATCACGGTGTTTGATGGGTTTTGCAAATGCACTTGACGATACTGTTCTTGCGTGCACTATTCCAGAACAGCTGACCTCTGTGTCTTAAAATAACAACTGACTGTTACATTGTTACATAATATAATTCCATATTCCAGTTTTGAAATCCTCAGTATTGTTGTAGAATGTAGAAAATAAATCACTAAACAAAAACAAATACATTTGCAAGTGATCCTATTTAGACAAGGGGAAAAAAGGGTATTCAACTTGATAAACTTTGTGCCTCATATCAGTGTTATAAAGTAAGGTTTTGCATTGATTCCTCACAGCTACAGCATTAAGTTTAAAATATGATCTTAGGATAGCATGTGCGGAGCATTTATTTTAAAAAGTCCATGGTTGGGTTAAATTACACCTCTTTCTGTGTGTGTGTGGAGTTTGCATGTTCTCCCCGTGCTTGATGAGTTTAATTTAGGTAATCCATTTTTCTCCCACAGTCCAAAGACATGCAATTCAGGCTGATGAATGGTTTTAAATTTATTTAGTGTCGGTGTCTGTGTGCTTGCACCCTGCAATAGGTTGGCACCCGAGACAGGATTGTGCCATTAGTCTCCTAGAATAGGTGCCAGGCCCCCCCGTGACCCTGTATACATAATAAAACGGTGAAGATGATAAGAGATTGAGTGAGTGAGTGATTGAATGAGACCAAAGACATGCAATGTAGGCTAATGAATGGTTTTAACTTGATTATAGTGTATGATTTAGTGTGTAAGTCTGTGTACTTTCACCCAGCAATAGGTTGGCACCCCAGACAGGATAGTCTCCTGGGATATGCTCCAGGTGCCCTGTATCCCTGTAACCCTACACAGGATAAGCTGTACACATAATAGATAAATGAATAGATAGTTTAGAGCTTAATGTTTTTTCTTCAATACTACAGGTATTAGATGTGAAAAAGGAACTGATCCAAACTACTGACTGACAGTGGCATCAGTGAGAGAGAAAATGACAGTCACTGTCCATGATCAAATGAAGACAGAGTAGATTCCTTTATTTTATTTAATTTATTTACTTTAAATCATTTTCTTTTCACCTCACTTAATTGATACCTAGTTCATCTATTCTGCATTTTTGTCAGGTTTTGTCATTTATAGGTGCTATACTGATATAGTAGTTTACACTGTCGCCTTGCACCTCCGAGGTCCGTGTTCAAATCCTGTCTGGAGGTCGGTGTGCATGGAGTTTGCATGTTCTCCTCATGCTTGCTCCGGTTTCCTCCCACAATCCAAAGACATGCAGATTAGACTGATTGCCATTCGCAAATTGCCCATGATGTGTACTGTAAATGCATGTGTGAGGTTGGAAAATAGGAATAAATACAATGGTCATCACTGTCCTCCACAATTCCTAGTTGGACTACAGAGGTTCCTACTGTAGGCTTATGGATGGACAATGCTAATAATTAAATTTTTTTAAAAATCTACAGATCAAGCGTAATGTTGTGTCAAATGGATGTGATGTCTCCTCAAATTGCGCTTTAATTTTATTATACTTTTTAAAATCTAGCAATAACTTTCGTTCAGTTTAGCCTATGCAAGTAAATGCTTTTTTATGAAAAAAAAAATACAATTGATGTCCATTGTTTTGGTTTGTACAAAGGCAAATGGAGAGCTGAATATCTAAGCAAAAATTTGTCCTTAGAGATGAGCGCATACATTTGGCAGCATTAGCATACATTTACCTACTGTACACCATCTGTTTCTATAGAAAGCATCAGTTGCTCGCTATACGACACTGTACTTGACCTGTGTAGACTATAGATGATTGTATTCCATATAAAGGATAAAAACCTATAGGCTTATTGCCATGTACGTAATAACATGGTATACTGTCATATATGGTCTTTGGAAGATCATAACAAATTGGAATCAAGAGAAAGAAATCTAGATCAGGCTAGAAGCCAAAGCGTGACATTGCACATATCTGTCATCTTAAACAAGCCTGCAGCATTCAAGAGCATAACAGATTGATTACTTACAGTAGTTAATCTTTTAGACAGGACATGGTAATTAGAAAGCACACTGGACAGGCTTTTTAAACATCACACCCTGTGTTATGCAACGAGGAATGAAGTCATTGTGCACTTAAATCTAAGTTTGAAATGCTCAAATTGTTTTTATTGAAGAAAATATTTGCTGTTATCAAAGGTAAAATCTTACATCAGTGTATAAGGAAGTTTGTGCAATAGCAATGTACACTCAAATGGAAAGTATGTAGTTTGGCACGTACTCTACTTCAGTGATTCCCAACCCTGATCCTGGAGGACCTCCTGCCCTGCATATTTAACCCTGGATTTAAAACAGGAGCGGAAGCGGCGCATCCAAATAAACAAAAGCAGAATCCAACAGTAACAATAAGAACAGCAGAACCAGATTCTGATGTAAAATTGTGCATAGCAACAGTGGTCAGTAATATTGCACATGCTATTCGCTTCAGTTCAATTTTATTTGTATAACATGGACATTGTCGCAAAGCAGCTTTACAGAATTTAAGGAAAAAAATGGAAATGTGTACGAAATGTGAGAAACTAACACAATAAAAACTCCCTGGTATGGCATTAGAAAGAAACCTTGTGGTGAACCAGACTCCATAGGGAAACCCATTCTAATTTGCGTGATATCTGATAGCACTGATTTATCTGCAGTCATACGGTGTGTTAGGGGGCTGGACGTTCAATGTAACAGATGATGTGTTTAAATTAATATGTAGTCCAGTTTGTCATTGGAGGCTCATGTACAAAACTGTAGGAAACTCCAGTCCTGAACTATTGAGCAACTGCTCAAAGAACCTCAAGTCCTCAGAGAACAGCTGTCAGCATCAGCCGAGGCCAGGACCGTCTTCATAGTAAAGTGGAACCGTCCCCAGTCACCACACGCATCCCAAGCAGTCCACACGGGGCATCCATGCGACGAGAATTTCAACCAGTAACGGAGCACGGGAATGAGTCAGACACTGGGAGCTCAATAGTGCCATGTGCTCAACAAGCTGGGACTCCAGCAAGACTAACTACTAACTACTGTATGACAGCATGACTGAAAGGAAGAGCCAGAAGCAAACACAGACTTGAGGGCTCCCTGGGAAGTAAAGCAACCAGTCACTCTCCTGTCAACAAACCTGGTTGACTGATGAGAGTGGGAAAGGCAGCATCTAATCATACCAGTTCACTATAATATCTGCACCTTTACCTAAGACAAATCTATTTACAAAAACCCTTGGCTAAATAAATAGATTTTTAGCCCAGGCATAATGATCCCTGTCCTTTTTTTCCACTTTATGTGAGGTAGCTGGTAGCGGGAGCATGTGATGAAGTAGACCCCTTCATTGCAACAATATTCCTTTATGGCATTAAGCCCTTTCAGCAGTATAATATGATCTAAACACTGCAAAAATGCCCAGGAACTGTTTGCAGTACATAACAGCAGCATTATCATTTCCCATATTTCTTCTAAATGAGTTTCTTCAGATGATGTTCTCAGACTCCTCCAGTTCTCCCAGACTCCTCCACCAGAGACTTCAATCCCAGCTCTAACCTTTCTTAATTACAGTACATAATTTCATATGTGTTATTTCATAGTTTTCTCCAATATTGTTCTAGAATGTCAAAAATAACCAAAAAAAGGACATGATTAAGAAGATGTGTCCAAATGTTTGACTGGTACTGAACTTTGATGGAGTTTACTACTACATGCATGTACAGCATATTTAAAACAAATTAAAAACACTTGCTGAGAAACATTTTAATGGTTAGCTCTGTTGTCTTGTGTGAAGTTTGTCTGTTCCCCACATTTTGTATTAGTAAGAATTGATAATAACCCTCCTGAGATATTTTATTATAATAAAACATCAAAGAGAAAATTTCCTCTGCATCGAAAAATAATTGGCTAACAATGAGACACTGATTTTTTATTTAACAGACAAGTTGTTGCTACGTTACCTGATAAGTTAACAATATAAATAATCATTCCAAAACTCTATATTTCTCTATATTTTTCTATATTGTACACCTAGGATTTCTTATATTTTTTTATATCTTATATATATATTTTCTATATTGTACACCCAGGTTTACTTATTTTCTTATATTTTTATTTTTCTTATTGTATGTCTTTAATAGTCTTTTATTCTAAGGTCAGGGCAGTCGCCTAAGCATTTCAATGCATATCGTACTGTGTATGACTGTGTATGTGACAAATAAAATTTAAATTTTAATTTGATATACTGTACAGTTTATTATCAAAAGCATAGTCAGAATCATTTTATTCATTGCATAAATTTACATGTGGGCATTAAGATTTTTTTTCTTTTTTTCAAGTTTGGTTACAACATGATACATTTAACATATCTATCATAGACAACATGATTGCCATGATTACCATCCAAACTTCATATTTGTATATTAGATGCAATATTCAAATATAATCAATTATAATACCTTAAGCAGCAATATACATCATGATAAACCAAACTAATAACCACAAATCCCCCCCCCCCCCCCCCCAAAAAAACAGTTAAACAAATTATAAGCTACTTGACTTAAACCTGAAGCTGGGAAAATGACTTTTTCAAACACCTTTATTCAAAATGACTCATGGTAAAGCAATTTTACAATAGAGGGAGTGCTGTTGTGCTGAATGTGAGCATGACTGAAAGGGATTCATTTGGGATTCAGCCTTTGTAGCTCGCCTTAGGTGTAAATAAAATAGCACAGATGGTTTAAAGGCAATTCGGAATGACTTAGAAGCAATTAAAGAGACAAAGTTTTGTTTAAACTTAAAATTTAATCATATGTTATTTCTTGCTCAAAGTTCTTCTGGTTTTGAATGTGGGTTTTAGCAGGCAGCTGCTCTCCCCTCTGTCCAGAACAGTGGCGGCCGGTCAATACGGGGCGCAGAGGCGCCGCCCCCCCTTAAAGTTAGGCAGAGAAGAATGCTACTTTATCATGTAATTATTTAACATAATAATTATTCATTTGAATAATGACTTAAAGTCATTTAGTCACAATATTTAGCTGTATTTCTTAATATCATTTATTTGAAATAAAACAAAAAATCTAAACTGTATTACGTTCATTTGTGTTCGTGTACGCGGGGCGTCGGACAAACGAGTGTCTATTTAGGCACGTAAATTTTTGAAAAGCATGTGATTTGAGGCTGAGCTCTGATTGGATCTTTTCAAATCATCCTTTGGGCGCAGCACTGTGCGCCCTGAACCCTGAACTGTGCGAACCTACAAACCATGTAGCCCTGATTTACTAAGATACCAGATAAGAGACTAATTTGCTTGCCTTATTAGTAGAAAAAAATTATGTAAATGACATCCCATGCAAAGTAGAAGTTAGAAAAGATTAATTGTTCTTGATATCTGTACTGAGCTCAGACAGTAAAGGACTCTCACAGAAGAGTAAACTGTTGCCAGAAGGCCACATAATTACAAGCACAATGTTAATAAAAGATGGTGAGATGATACGTTGAAAACATGTAAATCCAGGACAAAAGGGTCTAGACATTACTTAACCCAGTGGGAGAGGTAGAATTGCAGGATGTTTTTGGAACTAGAGACCTATTTGGGACGTCTTCATATTAACATTTCTGATGTCTTAATTAATTTCCTGATTTGTCTTGAAGATGACCTAAAGTCCTCTTACGTCTTGTGTCTTAAAGACCATCTACGCACAACCTGAGGGATAGTCTGTGAACGCACAGATGCATGTGCAGGTCCAGCTTTATTTATAGTATAAGAAATGTAAAATAAAAAGTATACAAGAGCTAATAAGGCCACAGAACAACATGACATGAGCTTGGGCTTGTGGTCATGTGATGTGCAGTCGCATGTGGGTAGTCCAGTGTCATTTTGGTGCTACTACAACAAACCATCCATTCATACATCCATACAGTACATCCATCGTTATTCAAGGCAATTTCTGGCATAAGGTTCGACTATGGGAGTAAACCAGATCTCCCAGAGGAAACCAACCAAGCATGGGATGAACATGCAAACTCTATTATCTTAGGCCAGGGATAAGATTGTAACCCCAACCCTAGAGGTGCTGGAACAACTACAAGACTTCCCTTAGAATTTTTAAAGCAACAATAACCATTTTATTATTATTATTATTATTATTATTATTATTATTATTATTTATCCATCCTACTTACCAAAGTACAGAATCGCACAAGCATCCCCACAATTAATTATGCACTATGGCCAATTTATGGATAGTCATAGAGATAAGCAAGGGACGAATATATAATTAGAGCCCCCAACCCTAAACAGAATTAACAGCTACAAAACGTTCCTTAGGAATCATTATAATATGATTTCTATTTATGATCATGTTCAAAAGTTAGTTCCCTTTTCTTTAAATACTATGTTCTTTGTGTAAAAACATACAGTAATAAAAATCATCTAATCGTAGCGGGTCTCAATATTACACAAATACAGCCTCAGACAAACAACAATGTCTATCTTTTTTTCACCGTGCATTGTTTGCTTAAAAAATGAAGCCAAAAAGAAAAAAAGAATACTAACTAGCCCATTACTCCTTCCAAAGAATTTAAGAGGGTAAGTTGCAGCCAGGTGCTGTTACTCATCAGCCCTTGATTAATTGATCATCAGCAGGTGTGCAGGCTTCTTTAAAAGCAGAAGTTTGGGCAGTTTGCAGGTCTGGAGCATTCAGGTGTGTGTGTTAATACACTGCCAAGAGGGAGATATATAAGCAAAAGGGATAGAGAAGCAATTGTTGTTGTGTGTAAATCTGGAAAGGGTTATAAAACCATTTCCAAACAATGTGGAGTTCGTAGTTCTACAATGAGAAAAAATATGTTATATTATTGCCAGGAGAAAACCTCTTCTGCCTAAAAAGAACATAGAAGCACGACTGAGGTTCGCAAAACAGCATCTGAACAAACCACAAGGCTTCTGGAACAATGTCCTAGGGACAAATGAAATCAGTGTGGAGTTGGTTGGCCTTAATGCTCAGCATCATGTTTGGCAAAAAAAACAACCAGCATTTCAGCAAAAACACCAACTACCTACTGTCAAGAGCAGCGGTCAAGGCGTGATGATTTGGGCATACGTTGCAGCCACAGCACACAAACCCATGTCAAAGTTACTCAAATCCTTACGGTGCACTTTCTTTCTACTTCCAGCACATCAACCTTAAGGATGCAATGCTGCCTAATGTATCTCAACCATTTCCAGGTTCCATTGTAATGAGGTCAATTAATTATTTACTCCACCTATCAGTGGCCATGTAAAGTAGGCCATCCATCTATCCATTCAGGAACCTCTTCAGTCCATCTAGGGACCGCGGAGGCCAGTGGTAACCATTGTATTTATTCCCATTTTTATGACCACGGTCAACATTCACACATGCAATTTGGGAACGCTAAGTAGCCGAATCTGCATGTCTTTGACCAAGAGAGGAAACTGGAGTACCCGGAGGAAACCCACCAAGCACGCGGAGAACATGCGAGCTTCACGCACAGAAACCCAGGCTGGGAAACAAACCCGGACCCTGGAGGTGCAAGACAACAGTGCTAACCACTAAGCCATAAAGTCTACTTAAAATTCAATGGTCTTTATTAGAATTTACACTTACAAACACACACACACACACCAACCAGTCCAGGCAGGTATGGACAGCTTTTTTCCCTTAATAAATGGAATCATCATTTAAAAACTGCATTTTGTATTTCCTCGGGTATCTCTGTAATATCCTGTATATAAATTTGTTTGATGATCTGAATCATTTAAGCGATTACCTTACATTTGCTATAGTATGCTTTTCAAAATACTCAGGTAACAACTGCAGTAACTGGTCAGAGAGATTATTTTAGGACTGTTTACCAGCTTCTGCCAAGCCAACAGGAAGTGGAACGAGCATATCAGTGTTCCTTTACAAGGATTGTGTTTCCTCTTCAAGCACTAAGCGGACACATGGACTATAGTAATGTGATCGCCTGAGTCACAAGTCAAGGGTTTATCTTGCAAGTCCTTAAAAAGATTTGTAGGCACAACATAGAGCTCATGGCAGACATCAGCTCAATCTCTGTACTGTAGATCTTATCCCTCGCTGAAAGAGAGAAGAGTGCTGTTTACTTAATGTCAAGTCATATTATGCAGTATGCAGGGCATGATTCGTATTATTTAACTAATTTAAATAATTTTATGAGTGTGAATTAGTTAATTACCCTTTTAGCTCTACAGACGTAACAAACAAACAGCTCTTTACTGTCAAGATGTGCTTGTATAGTGCATACACTTCCAATCATTTGTATACAACACAGCAGGTGGTCTCGGTGCTGCACTTCCTGAATCCTGTCTTGTTTTAAATGACAGCCTGTTTGCTTATTTATTTCATCTTAATTCAGACTCTTGGCAGCCCATGTATGTACAATTCTTAAAGCTCACATGCCGAGAGCTGAGCTATGGTAATAAGGGATTAGAAAGATAAGCTTAGGTAGGCCTGTCCCAGAAAAGGGCCAGGGAAAGTCACTGCTTGGCTTCCATTAAGTCATTTAACAGTCAAATAGTACTGGGAGTGCTGCCCTGGTTATGCAGTAGCTATAGTATTAGCTCACAGTACTTAGAAATGTAACATTGTTGGATTCAGACTGAACTGATCTTTCCAGTTTTTCCACAATATCCAGCTTCACATGTCTAGAGTTACTCGAGATAACCCCTAAACTGGGAAATGTCCACAGAGCCTGGTCCGACCCGGGTCAGTCTTTAGCATGTGTAGCTGCTTTCCCCCTTCCTACTTAGCATGTGTTTGTGTACAGGAGGTTCATCTGCAGGTCTCTTGAGACGCTTGAAATGTCTTCCGTGGCTGAAAGCAGCCCTGGGGATGATAATTCATAAAGGTCACTATTTTATGTTTATTTGGGCTAGACAGAAATGACAACATTATGTAATGAAGGATTGCGTTTAAAAATCCTCACGATGTTTCACACGTTCCATTGATATGTGTGTGTAAATGAGAAGGGACCCCCAAGAGGCCAAACTTGTGAGCCTGATTAAATCAGTCAGTGCTGCAAATGAGAATCAATTCAATTCAGTTGCAATTCTGTACCACTTTGAACAACCATTACCACAGAAGCAGCTTTACAGAATGGACACACATCCCTCATTTACAAGCAAGGGGAGATAGTGGTATATAAGGAAACCTTCCCTGAGATGACACAAGGATGAAACGTTAAAAATAAAATTGTTATGTCCTTGTTGAGACAGATTATTGGAATTATAAATAATTACAGTATACAAATGTGGTAAAGTAAAGCCAATTATTATCAAGCAGGTTTTTTTGACAGGGGAGTGACTGGTTGCTCAACTTTCCAGGAGTTCTCATGTCTGTGTTTCACTTTTCATGTCTGGCTTTTCCTTTTAGTTATGCTGTCATAGTCAGTCCCGCTGAAGTCCGTGATTGCACTCTGAATAAAAATTCGCCTTATACATTATGTGACTGTGACCATACCTAACTCTTCCAACCACTTCTGGTTGTAGTTCTCATCACATAGAAGCCTCTGGCTGGCTGCTGAGAGTAGCGCCGTACTGTATATACTGTACATTATATACAGTATTAACTGAAGTAACAATGAATTCCTCACATGAGTTTTGTTCTATAAATGGTCTATAAAATGCAGTAGGTGAAATGTATCAGTGTATCTTCAATTCTGGCAAAAATCTGTTTCTGTTTCAGAACTGACAAAGTTCTGTTAATCCTAAACATTGTTTTGAAGCAATTGAATAAACACTATTCAAGATGGTTACTCCATCCCTTTTTTTTTTTTTTTTTTTTGCTATAAGGCACACTACTGAAATCTGAACATATGTCAAACTGAAATCACACAAAATGCAACTTGAAATTTGAAGTGTTCACTTTTGGGATCAACCACAAGTCCAAAGACTGAGTCACAGTATGTCTTGGCAAAATCCAAAAAGGATTTCAATGGGGCAGTGTGATGATGCAATAAAAGCGTTTGAAATGTTGTAAATTATGCATATTGATATTAACCAACTGTTGAATAAGTACACTCAAGTCTAATTTAATTTGAGTTTGATTTCTCTAATTGGCACATTTAACTGGAGATATCAGTCATAGGAGTAATAGTGAAGTGCAAGGCTTCAATTAAAGACGATCTCTATATTGCTTATCCTGTGTAGGGTTGTGGTTTTGTGGTTGTTGGTTGTTGGTCATGCTACCCCATGGAGCATAAGGCTGGGGATAGCTCTGATGGGGCGCCAACCATTTACAGACACAAGTATATAAAGTACACATTCACCCTCCCAATTACACTTTGGGCAATTAAGAAACACTAATCAACTTGCAATGCTTTTTTTTTAGACTGTAGGAGGAAACCAGAGTACTTGGAGGAATCCAAAACTTAGGGAGACGTTGCAAATTCCATGCATACACAGAACAGAGGTGGGATTGGAACCCCACCCCTGGAGATGCAAGCAAATAGACAAACAAACAAACAAACAAACAAACAAACAAACAAGCAAGCAAAACAAGCAAACAAATAAATACAATTATAAGCACACAATAGTCAGAATAAACCTAGTCTAATGAGCAACCAAATTAAATAGCATTCTCAGAGAACTCTGAAACTAGACTCTGAGTGTATCTTTCCAATATCACTGGCAAGAGCATTTTCTCAGTTCACTAAAAAGGATTTTTTTTTTTTTTGCAGTCCCAACGTACATAATGTTACTGAATTCTTCAATCTGTCGTGTTTGTTCCAATATATTATTACTTCCAAAGTAAAGCTAGCTCATTCATGAGGACTTGTATTTTTAGTGCTCTTCATGATCTAAGGGTAACCACAACTGGATTTTTCTTTCACAGGGATAAACATGTCATTGTTGATATGGACAAGCTTTCTGAAAGGATAAAAATAGTCTAAAAGTCTCCACTGTCAGTGATTGGTAACAATCAATACACATTCTTCTGCAGGATAAAGGAGGATTCTCAGAAACATTGACCAAGTTCATTGACCAACGTACACCAAAATTATTTAGCAGTACTCTATTGCGACATCACAAATACGTTTCTACATTCTCTCTTCTCAGAATGTAAAAAATTACCTCTTCTCAGAACCTGACAAAATACTCCTAATATATTTAGTTTTCTTATATCCTAGGTCTTGTTCTAAATCTAAATTCTGAGAGTGCTGTTATTGTACCTGAGGAAAAGCATGTATTTCTATAATGAAGCCGAAAGCATGGAGAGTGTAGGAAAAGACTATTTGTCAGTGAAATTAGCTGCTTTCAGGCTTTGAGCTTTAAAAAGCACAAAGGTAATTCATATGTATGACATATGCACACTGGAAAACATGCAAATGAATTTCTATGGACGGCAAAGGAGGCGCTTATGTCTTAAGTCTTGACGACAGGAGCATTGTTGAAGTCGTATGAAACACTTTTAGCGTCGAATAAAACAGAACCCTACCACACCAGCCTGTAGGCACATTTGAGGCCACCATCACCGTGAAACTGGCCGGACAAACATGCTGAATATTTTTAGCCTTGCTTACTTTGTGCAGCATTTAGGTACACTGCAGCAGGTGACTCATAAATATACAACACATTGTCTTTGTGCATGGCAGTGTTCACTGTTTATGAAGTCCTGCACCAGCATCAGATCTCTGAAGTTGAATTCCTAATTCTGATTAAAAAGTTAAAAAGTTTACGTGATCCAATGGCAACATACTATGGTGTTCATTAACATGTATGAAAGTAGTTGAAAGAAGTCTTTAGTGTCACAATAGAGGAATTTATTCACTCGTGGCATATGCAGAGTGAATTACAGAAGTGAAAGGATTTTAGTTACAGTAGCTCACTCCATTATTGAGCAGTTATTGACCATACTCAGGATCCAGTAGCACCATCTTGGTAGTGGTGAGATTTGAACTCATGTCCTTCTAATCAGCATGGTTCTCTGAGGCATAAATATAACCTTTTAACATTATTGACTTGACTTCAAAAGAGAGAGAGAATAAAACTTCAAGAGAGAGAGAATAAAAAAGAAAAAGTTTTGAGGAAACCATTTGTGTATTATCTCATGATAATGAAATAAATAAATGCTTGAATCGGCTAGGGAAGTAGATCGGACTTGAATGGAAAAAAGATCATGTTGTCTAAAGAGTTCAGACTGATGAGTGTATCAGGGTCATCACACATAGTGCCCTCTAGAGGCAGTGTTATGGCCCTCAGTCGGTCAGGTCTAGGCTCAGCAACGTTGTGTGGCAATAAAATGAAGCCAGCTGATGACCTGAATGTTCTGAATGACCAGGTTAGCACATCAATGGAGTTGTTCTTGCTTGACGGAACAGGTATGATCCTGGACTCAGATTGTGAAAGACACACATGAACTGGTCACCACATTGTGTGCTGTAATCAAAACTACAGGTGATTAAACATTTGTTACATGCAGCCGAATGTTGTTAATTAAAAAAAAAAAAGGTAATATTTAAAGAACTGTAATAGGCAAATTGTTTTTTTATTTATACAGTACCAGAAAAACTGCCATGGTTACATTATACATTATGTGTTTCCATTGTTTTGAGCAAGTGTGAGCAGTTTTGGAACATTTACGGTACTTGTGTGTCTAATAGTTATAAGAAATAACATAGGTTAGAGCAAAATTTACAAAAAATGATTAACAAATTCACTTAATACAGAAATGGGCAGGACAAAATAAGAACAAGCTTAAAAAACATAGAGAAACAGCACATACAGTGACGATATACAGTAAGGAATGTGCATTTGCTTGTTAAGGAAGTCTGCTCTTGGAGATGCTTGGGTTTGCCACTTAAGCATTTGGATTTTATTACTGCAAAAAACTCAACTTACTTCATCCAGATCTACAAAGTTTTGGTTTGTTCATTGATTCCATTATTTATTGATATACATTGATATCTAGTGTCTAATGCAGTATTAACATACAGTATATGTGGAGGACCTAAAAAATCCCAGGGACAAATCCCTGAGATCCTGTTTGTTTACCTTTCCACTGCATTGTCAGTTAGTTTTGCCTTTTGGCAGTTTTCGGACTCTTGATACCACATAATGTGCTAACAGCTTTCAGTGTTTTCAATTTTCTTTTTCAGGAAATGGTCTCAACTGTTTTTCTCAACTTCCTGTCACATGGCTAGTCACATATGGTGTGACATGGTTACAGACATAAAAAATGATAACTTCTTGTTTCACTTTTGCAAACAGAGAGACGGACATTTGTGTAATTCTTAACCTGACTTCAAACCCTGTTCAAAATCAGAAACAGGTTTAGCCCATCTAGCGCCCATGGCGTCGCTACATCTTTTCAAATTGCAGAAAAGGAGTAGGAAAACACCTCGGAGGGTGAGCTTTCGACTTCCCTATTTGACTTCCTTTCTAGCTGCTGTGGAAAAGTACTGCGATGTTGAGGCCAATAGAGGAACGCTCAAACCATTCTGTCTATACAGTATGACTCTGAGAAGAGAGACTTTGTGTATCCCCACATGACTGGTGACAAACAGAGAAACTAGCTTGTTTTTCATTAAGCCATTTCCTGTGAGTGTTGCAAATTGCTCCGAGTTGTAAATTTCTTATTGACAATATCGTGTAACTGTAATACCGAAGATATTACAGATTTGTAGAAAAATAGCCATGTGTTGGTGTCCTAGTGTGTTTTATGTTTCCAGAGTTATGCATTGTAAAAGTTGGAGTCAGCTGAGGTCATTTGTGAAATAAATAAATAAATAAATAAATAAATAAATAAATAAAAATCCGGTGTCAATGTCACATGGTTATGTAAGGTTGCTCAATAATTTTAAGAAGTGGTGAAACTTCTGACCAAAAATATGGCGATCACATTGTTCAATATAATGCATGTATTGTTGTAGATTTCACAATATAGAAATGTAGAATATATATAGAATACAGTATACAATATCTCATTATCTAATTCTGTTCTAAACAACACTTGAGTGACTGAGAGGCTTTCTAAAATAACTTTTGAAAATATTTTGATTATTTGCTGGAGAAGAATTATGATATAGTGCCTTGACTGAACATATTGTTTATACTGTACGATCTTGAAATGAAAGCGTTTCTCTATGAAACAGTGTCAGAATATTTCACATTATCCTTGTTATTATTATTATCTGCATTAAGTCATTTTTTGTTGTACCTTAATCATAGTCTTGCTATAGTTTTGCTTTTCTTTGTAATATATCATGGTTCATGGCAGGTCATGTTAACTGTGTCACAAGAATCAAGGTTCAGCTCATGTTGCTTGGATAATAGCATATATCACTTATATCTGACTCACATAACGTTATGGAAATGCCATTGATGATCTGATCTGAATCTGGCTGTCAGAGCAAAGTTACTACTAAACCAAATCTCAGGCAGGATGTGAAACACAGCTTGCTTTTGGACTGCTTTCGGACAAATATTAAAACACAGTGTACAGGCATTAGATATGGTTTGCATGCATTTGTGTCCACTTCGTTGATAGGCAAAGAAATAAAGATTAATAACAAAGTTAAGCCAAATTTATCGGTCAATACATATACCGATCAGCCATAAATTTAACACCTCTAAATATTATGCCCAATATTGTGTATGTTGCCCTTGTGCCACCAAAAACAGCTCTGATTCTAAAGTAGCAAGGTGGGGTCTCCATGGATTTTGCAGGGATAATTGTAAGCTGGAAAGGTTGTAATAGTTTAGAAGTTTTATTAAAAAATTTATTTACTGCGACGGCATGGTGGCTTAGTTGTTAGCACTGTCACCTTGCACCTCCAGAGTCCGGGTTTAATTCCTGCCTGGGGTTTATATTCATGGATTTTGCTTGATCTCCCCGGGCTGGGTCTGTTTCCTCTGGGTGCTTCCGTTTCCTCCCTTAGTCCCAAAAAGTGCAGATTCCCAAATTGCCCGTAGTGTGTGAATGAATATGTGTGTGTTTGTGTGTGCCCTGCGATGGATTGACACCCCTTCCAGGGTGCACCCTGCCTTATTTTTCCTAGAATAGGCTTTACCCCTCTTACCCCCATGACCCTGTATACAGGATAAAGTTGTATAGACAATGAGTGAGTAAATGAATGAGTGAGTGTAGTCACTGCATTATTTCTGCATCACAGAATTGTGTTTCATGGGGCAAAAAAAACCTGGAGAAGAAGCAATTATGTAGATCAGATCATTTGTTTTTACCTTTAATGTAAAACAGCAATCAAGACAATAAAGATCAAGTAAAAGGTTAAACTTTAAAAAAAAAAAAAAAAAAAAAAGGTTGAAAAAAAGATCTAAAAACTTTCTACTTGTTTTTGTGCAAAAATGTAATTTAAAAAAATGTGCAATAACCTGGTTGCATTAGAGTGCCAGATCTTTCATTATGGTGCATGAGATTGCAAACTTATCGACCACACCATACCAATGGTGAATCATGGTGCTGTAATGGCAGCATCACGCACTGGGGCTGCGTCTCTACAGCTGGGCCTCTAGCCAAGATCAAGGGAATTATCAATAATTTATGCATATCTCCAAACACAGATCTATTTTGCCACAAAAACCAAAAGCGCAAATTCAAGGCGACAAAGGAATGACTTCAGGATAAGACTAGTAACACCATTAACAAACTTTTGAAATGACCAAGTCAGACCCCAGACCTCGGACATAGTGCAAACCTGTGAAATTCCTCAAAGAGGGCTGTACACAGGAAATCCTCTCACAGTTTGACAGATCTCAAGCAATTTTTTGTATTAGAATACAAGTATAAGTATTAGAATACTTATTATTTATATTGTATTTCTAAAATACTTTATACAATTTCCCAGGTGATTTATAAAGTACTCTACTGTAAGTAGATAGTAAATGTACTTCACAGTGGTTTCATATTTTACAACTCAAAACCCAGTAATTTAGACAGTTTAGAAAATCTGTATATAGTACTCTATGTCCTGTATATTTCAAACCTAGCCCCATTTAGGTTCTGAAGAAATTAAATAACTTCTAAATAGCTTGTTGGCTTGGCCAGTAGATTAGAGGTTAGTAGGTTCAAGCTATTCTTTAGTACAATCAAATTAGTTGATTTGTTAGAAAAAGAAGCGTCACGGTGGTGTAGTGGTTAGCACTGTCGCCTTGCATCTCCAGGGTCTGGGTTTGATTAATTGTCATCTTTTGACAATGTGATTAAATCATTAAACTTCAATTTTGTCCCAATACTTTTGGTCACCAGTATACACATACACTAATGATGCACTAATTCATTAAAATTGATTGTGACTACATTGTGTGTGAGAAATATCAAATTAACAAGAAATATGATTCAACCTGTGATGAAATGTCTTGTGAATTAAAACGCAAAAGTGGTAGACTGATATGAAACGAGGCAGCCAGCAGGATTGTGGCATGTGCGAGCAAAGATAAGAAAAAAGATGATAAAGTTGAGTATTTCTGGTTTCATTTTGTCAGAGAAGGAGGAGTCTCAATATTCATCTACAGTATTTCTTAAAGATCATACTTTACTTAGCATTAGAGGTTTTTAGGAAAAATTGATTTGGACTGTTTCAGCATATCTTGCTATACCTGAGGAATTGTAATGTTTTGTTGTCTTTGTGCACCAGCGTACAGGATAGTATCCTTATTGTACTATCATAATGATTAAGGTTTAAAAAAAAAATGTTGAAAACGAGAATACAATTTGACTTTATTTTCTTAGCTATTAATATAAATTATTGCCTCATGACCTCCAATAAAAGGAACTGTTTCCCATCATATGCTGTTTTTGCAACACTCAATATGGAAAAACACTGATTGTGGTTATTTATACTGTAAATCATATTGGCTTTGCATGCATGCTTTGATATGCTTGTTATGTGTAAAGTTGCAACGTCCAATTGTGCAGCAAACTGGAAATGTTTATGTTTTATATTGAGTTTGAATACTAGATTGTAAGTATACAAGGTTAGCTATTATTATCCTGTAGGTTGCACTGTATGTCATTTTTGAGAGTTTATGTAACATAATTTATTTAAAAAATATATCATTAAAATGATGGAGCTTACATGAAACTCCACCATACTCCAGTAACTCCAGTATACGAGTACATACAATTTATGTTTCCAAAATGTGTATAGGCACTCAAAAAAATACAACCGCAGTCATTTAGATCCAATTATTCAACCTGGGTGAATTAGACTAACTTTCTCAAGGTGAAATGTACATTAAGACAGGCCTTTGAAAGTACCAAGACATTTCTAAACATTTCACTAACACATACTTTAATAGACAGTAGAAAGCCTTTTATACTGAAATACACTTTTTTTTCTGCAAAAAAAAAAGAAAGGTGAATATTACGGTGCAATTAAACCTGATAACACAGGCAGTAAGTATATCAGTTGTGTTTTTCTTTTCAGCTTTCCTACTATGAAAGTCTACCTATTCAAAAAGTTACTTTTGTACTGAAACATAATGTTCCATTTTTCGTTTAAACTTGACGTCAGGGTTTCAAATTTGAAAGGATTTGCAAGAGGCAAATCATATGAAAACGTACAAATGGCGAGGTTAGGTTGAAAGTCAGAGTTTTATGTTTGTAGCTTTTCTTGCCTGAAATCCACAGTGCAGTATACAGAATTTATATACATTTTTGTGAGGTGGCCTTGCTATTTTGAATAATGAATAAGTGCTTAATATATCTCGGTCATATCCCTGTTGCAAAAGGAATATTTCATATAGTTCATATATTTTGCATGCCATTCATTTGTGTAATGTGACTTATTGTTATCAAATAAGCACTTTCTGACTGATCTTAAATACGGACCACTAAAATAAAAAAGCTGCTGTCACTCAAATGCGAATTCAGTAATTTTTTAAACAAAGTATTTTTAAACAGAAGTGCCAGAAACATATATAAATATATGAAAAACAAAATATAAGGCAAAGTCAGGGCCATGATTCTGGCTCTCCAAATGTTGCTCAAGGAACTGGATTATTTATTATTATTATTAATATTATTATTATTATTAATGTTGTTGTTTGACTGCTCCCATCAAAGACTCGCTTAATTTGAACCGTCCAATCTGCACACAACCTGGCACGGGTTTTACATAAAGAATGCCTTTCCCGAAGCAACCCTCCCATTTTCTTTTATCCAGGTTTGGGACTGGCACACCAGTAGCTGAGATATTATTATTATTATTATTATTATTATTATTATTATTATTCATGTTCTGTATTATGTGTTACATACTGTACTGTGTTACTATGTATACTGTGTTATGCATGGAGGCGGGTACACCCTGGACAAGGTGCCAATACATTGCAGGGCGGACACACACACACACATGGTACATACTTACACTAGGGGCAATTTGGGAATGCCAATTAGCCTAATCTGCATGTCTTTGGACTGTGGGAGGAAATCACAGGGAGAACATGAAAACTTCTGGCACACAGACCCGAGGCAGGAATCGGAGTTGCAAGGCCATAGTGCTTACCACTATGACATCATATCACCACTATTATTATTAAACAGCATGAAGGTAGAGAAGCAGTAAATGGTATTGGGCATGATTTATATTGCATTATACAGCAAACATACCCTTCAATATGTAGCACACAAGCAATGTAGTAATGTAACTTATATGTATTGGACCAGTGGTTAGCATTCAGCGAGGAGACTGGAGTTACAAGCATGTACAGTTTATTGGCATAGTTGCAGAAAGGAAAAAAAATACTGTCAGCAAGTGGAGCGAGAAGAAGAAATGCCACGCAAAACAATATTGCTTGAAGTTATATTTGCAGTATCCTATCAGGCACCACACTGGCATAGTGCTTAGTAGTGTGAACTTGTACATCCTGGGTCTAGGGTTCTGGTGTGTGTGTAGAGTTTGCACGTTTTCCCCATGCTTGCATTCATGTCCTTCTGCTGTTGCAGGGAATGCAGATTATGCCAAATTGCCTGTGAGCATGAGCATGACTGTGCCTTGCGATGTACTGGCACTCTGTCCATAGTGTACCGTGCCTTACACCCCTAGTCCCGTGGATATGCTACAGGTGCTGCAATCCTGTACAGGATAATATGTGTAGAAAATGAGTGAACAATCAACAGTGTCCCAATATTCATATATCACTGCCAAGATTACTCAATGTTTTGAAATTCCTGCTGGGGTAGATTTCAACACCGTATCACTGATCACCATTGTGTGCACATCTTTTTTCTTCATTTTGAGCTTCGTCTTTACATTCACAAGTATAGCAAAACAAAATTTACATAATTAAAAAAAAAGGTTTTATCTGTACATTGGTCAGAACTCGTTCTTTCAATGATATATTTACATTTCATACATTGGAGGACCCAAAGCCAGTCTCTGTGTGTATATATGTATGTCTGTCCAGACGATTTTGTCACAGTATCACGCAAAACTGGCTCGGAAATTTTTTATGAAACTTTGCCAGCCCTTTGGCATTTGCGTAAAGTTAAATCTGCATCATAATTAAATAAAAATGTTGAGTAGAAGGGACTTTAAGAGCAGTTTTGTGCCAGATTATCTAATAGCAGCAACGGCTTTTTGGGACGATTATAGTGCTTTTGCCCTTAAAGTGGGCGTGGCTATATGCATCACTCAACAGAGCCAATCAACGTGATAGTTTACCATAAATACACAGAGCATGCAGAACACACAGAACACACTACAAAGCCCCCAAATCCTCATTGAACACAAACAAATGCACTATATTAGCATGGCTTACTCCAAAAAATAGGTATGTAACTTTTGAAAACTGAATCTTCAAAGATGTATGGACAGATCATTGTAGTGTATGTTTTTTCTTCCTGTGGCTCATATGTGCATAATGTGCTATTTAAAGCAGTCATGCAAAGGGCCACTATTAGATAAAAAGTGTCATTAGAGCAAACATATCCACATGGTATGAGCATGTAAAATAAACCTGAACTGACATTGTTAGGCCCTCAAATGAAAGTGTTTTGAGCACAAGTGATGTTATGAACAGTTATGTGCCGGTGTGCAAATGTAATAATCTGCTTTGATACCCTTCCTGATGCAACCCCTTCCATTTTATGCGGGCTAGGGACCGACACTGCATGCAGTGGCAGTGGATTGGCCAGAAATTGAACCTGGGCCTTCCGGATGGCACTGAACCCACCAATGACTAATAAACTAGCATTCTGATAAACCTATATTATATTCCAATTTGTTCTATTTTGTTTTCATAAAATCTTCTTTCCAATACTTCTTTTGCCACCAAAAGCGTAATGAACTGTGTGTTCTGACACCTGTCAATTGGAACCAGCCAATAGACAGATAGATAGACAGTTTTCCTACCTTGGATTACTTTTGGTATATCCTGACCACTGTAGACCATGAACATCCTACAAGGGCTGCAAATTATTTTTTTTATTGCTCTGACTCAGTTATCTAGCCATCACAATTTGACCCTTCTCACAGCAGCTACAGCTAAAATATCTTGTTACATTAGTGGCCGAAAGTGGGTGAAATATATTAGGCAGCAATTGAATATTTTTTGTTGAAGTTGATACGTTGGAAGCAGAAAAAGACAAGGGTCAGACTGGGTCAGAGCAACTACCAAACTGAAACTCTTGTGAGATGTTTCCAGTCTGCAGTGGTCAGGACATACCAAAAGTGGAGAAAAGGAGAACCAGTGAACAGCTGAAAGGGTCATGGGTGACCAAGGCTCACTGATGCGCATGGGGGCTGGACCATGTAGTCCAGACATCCAGTAGAAGCCACAGTGTAGCTCAAGTTAATGCCAAAAAATAAAAAATGGTTAATGCTGGCTGTGATAGAAATGTGTCAAAACACACAGTACATCACTGTTGTGGAGGCAAAGCTGGGGATACTCAGTATGTGGCAGGTGGTCACAATGTTATTGTTGACAGCAGTAGAAGAATGCTACTTCAACATGTAATTATTTAACATAATTATTTATTTTAATAATGAAATAAAGTAATTTAGTCACAGTATTCCTTAATATAAGGATATATTATATCTTAATATAATTTATTAGCAATAAATTTAAAAAAAGTCTAAACTGTATTACGTTCATTTGTGTTCGTGTATGCGGGGCGCTGGACAAACGACTGTCTATTTCGGCACTTAAAGCTTTGAAAAGCATGTGACCTGAGGCTGAGCTCTGATTGGATCTTTTCAAATTATCCTTGGAGCGCAGCACTGTGCGCCCTGAACCCTCCCACTTTTGTTCTTAGCGAATCAATATTGGTTTTAAATATTTGGGCTCATGTTATTGGACCATTCTCAACGAGTCTTTTCCAGCACTTCTTATGGCAAGCCGAGCTGCTGAATGGATGCGATGTGAGTCATGCCTTTATTTTATGCTAGTAGTAATGATGCTTAATCAACTGATAAATTACTATTTACAGGCGAGTATTAAAAGTTTAATTTTGTTTGCCCCCCCCAAAAAAAGAAAAAAATTGCACCAGCCGCCACTGGTTGACAGTTATATAAAAACTCTATGTGTGCCGTGTGAATATGTACTTTTGCAAGCAGTGTCATCTGCAGGCTTTGTGTTTCACGTTTCCGGCCAAGCACATAATCTTAAAAGCTTAAATGAGAAAAAAAGGGTTGCTATTGGCTAACAATTTAGGGAGCCCATGCTTTGCTGTGATAGGCACTACGTGCACCGCCCCTTCTGGCCTGTAGGGCATATGCGAGCGGAAAGTTGCCTCTAAAATGGCTCGTGTCTCTTTAAGAAGACGCTCGCGTCTCTCCTCCTGTTGCACCGAGAGGCTGGCCGGTGTTTTTCCACTCATGCCGATGTCTATTGGTCACCCATATTAAGAGACAAAGGTCGGAAAGAAAGGCTTATAAATAAAAATTTTACCGCGACACATCCAATTCACCGCCGCAAGAGACGAGGAACTTCTGAAAAGAGGAAATACAGCAAAGAGAGAGAGAGAAAACAAATCTGAGCAGGTAAGACATTCTCAAAGAATATATAAACTATACGCATAATATAAAATAAGCATATACATACCCTTTATTTATGTATGCACAGAACCTATACACGTATTATACATATTTAGTTACTCATGAAGTGCCAGCATCTCGGCCCATTTTTTCCCCCTACTTTTATTTTTTTCAGGTGTATTTTATGATATTAAAAGCAGAGTGTTTTTCTAATCACAGAGCAACTTTTGCTTCTTCTTATTTTGACGTAGTGTATATTTTATTAAGCCATGCACTTTATTAAGATGAAGCTGTCATTTTAGCCAGATGATGATGATGATAATGAGCTACAGTAAGAGGATGCGCGCTCATGTTGCTGTAACTGTTGATTGCGCGCTCCTTGTTACTGTCAGTACCGGATTTACTTGATTCGGGCTCGTGCTGTTTTCACTCACTTGCAGTTGACTGCGAGCGGAAGATGCGTTCGCGCTCAGAGAGAGAGAGTCCCGCGCTTCCTGATTTCGGAGCAAACAAAGTCCTGTTGCTGTGCATAACTTCTACCCTGTCCCCTCCGTTTGTGTGTGCGCGCGCACCCTGCTACACCTACCTTGATCACACAAATCATCACCTGCACTGGATTTATCACGTGCATCTCTAAGGCATGACGTATAGAACTTTTGTGAAGATCTGCAAAACAAACAAACCAAAAAAAAATAAAATAATAAAAATACACACCATTTTGTTCATTTATGTATGTAGTTCGAGAATTCAATTTGAACACGGTACTGATGTACAATTATTTTGCACTGAGCTGCAGTAATTCTGATCTATATCTACCCTTCCATACAAGGTGCATACCTGCCCTAAGTGTTCAGACTTGCACAAGTAAAAGTGCATTTGAAAGCACATCCAAGTGATCTTTTGATGCCGTGCCAGAAGTTACACTTTTGCACTGTGTACAATGCAAGTGCACGCTGACATGTTAATCCAGATGTCAGTCGCATCCCTCATGCATAATGATGAGGTGGTAAATAGCTTATTGTTTGACGTTTTCCCTTTGTGAGCCTGACATTACTCCTGCATTCTGATGTCACCAGGACATGTAATTAGAGAACAGACAAAACATTAAAACATTATGAAAGATGAATAATTATAATATAATAATTATTAAAAATGAATAATTATTCATTGTTAAATTAATCAAGAATGGTAAGGTATGGCATAAATTGGCATGACTGGAGAATTTCCATTATAGACAAAAGGCCAACTGTTTGAGGATGTGGTTGTGTCATGTGGCAGCCCAAAATGTGCTTGGGGGGGGGGGGGGGGGGGGGGGAACTAATGACTTCAGGAATTTAAAGAAATCCCATAAATATTCCCATCTGATTCATTAAAAAAAAAATCACAAATTTGTTTACATAGTACAGCACAGTTGCCTAAGAGTAGCAGTTGCCCTTTCCTCCTCCTACAACCAAACACTGTTTTTCTCTTTCGTTTCTTTTTGCAATGAATGAGTCAAACCCCAAAGTCTTTAGCTGCCCAGCTCCACTCCCCCATCGCCAGAACTCCCTCCTTTTTCTGGCCCCAAAGCAATTTAAAGGTTGCACCTCAGTCCAAGAAGGTGGCAAGAACCCCTAAATCTTGCACTGGTATGTTTTCGGGTTCATTCTCTTACTGGAACCAAGCGGTGCTCGCTGAACATCTGAGTCAAGCTGGACCGTCTACCTGCTTCCGATCCCATGTCTTCACTAGAGGATGGGGTAAACTATGACAGGTAATCGCTGAAATAGAGCCAATTCTTGGCTTCTTTTGACTTGTCCATCCATTGTTTTGTTGGTGTCTGGCAAATTCTGGAATAATAAAAACGCAAAATATGCCAATGACTACAAGGCATAGAGCTACAGTTTTTTTTTTTTTTTTACATTTAATGACAAGCTTATTTTAGCCTGAATAAATTATAAATGTAGTTTTTTTTTTTGCATTTTAATCAAGATTGACATGCAAAAAAGATGAAGTAATCCATGCAGGATTTTAGTGATAATTGACAGAAATGTGGTACAGCTGATACTGTGAAGTATACCATTTCTTTTAACAAGATCTAATCATTCACTGTCATTCTGACAGGGACAATAAACGAAAAAAGTTCATGGGTAATCCACTAACTTATTAGTGGCTGCGATCCAAGGTTATTACTAGAAAAAAAAATTAATGAGCCTTGCCAGAGGAATACTTTATCTCTTTGTATCATCTTTATTTTTTAATTGCACCAGTAGCATTTTTCTAACCTAAAGACACTTTTTTGTTTGTTTGTGTTTTTTAAATACGTGTCACACTTAACACTTTCGAGAAGTTACAGAACTTCCTCTATGGTACACAATTCAGTGTTAAGACTGTGCTGATGTCCATTTGGTCCGCACTAAACTACGGTAAACCTATCTTCCTTTTTTTTTATTATTTTGTTTAAACAAATTGTTTAATCGTGAACGTAATACAAGCACAAAAGAAAGACTGAATTAGAGCATCCTTATCGTGATGCCATGGCAGTGTCTTCTGTATCTAGGAGACTTGGTTAATGGGTGAAATTGGTCCATTTTCAGCCTTTACTATGTTTACATTATCATTAGCATCCGATTTGATAGCGTAAACTAGAGAGGGATAGCGGAAGTTGGGCAAAGACCACTGGAGTTTACCCAAGGGCATTAACCAGATCTGTTGCCTCCTGCTCTTATCAACTGCGATTCAGATTTGCTTGAATCCAACCTCAGATTTTTCAAGTGTCCTGTTGTAAAACTGGAATCGTGAAAGTCGAGCTTTAGAAGCATGTTAAGTGCTGTCCAGTTGGGAAAAAAAAAAGAGTTGTGAAAGAGGGGAGGAAGGAGTTTAATGTGATTACCCCGAGGAAATGTGCATGGGTTTAAAATAGTGGTTATGTAACAAAGCTCACATGGACGACAGACGTGAAGTCGCCTCTGTAGCCAGGGCCGTTGCATAGCACTTGCCGTTTAGTTACGTGATCCTCAGACAGAAGCAGGCACTGAGGCAGAGCAGGGAGGAAACTGTGACTTGACATTTTTCTGGTTGATTCACTGAGCTATAACTTTAGCGAAGCAAATCGCTTCTAATTAGGAGCTCCCTGGAGCTTTGTGGAAGCGGAACAGGCTCTGTTTTTGTTTCTGTTAAACTGAAGAGGGAGCACTGCAGCTGCTTCACAGAAATCTAAGCTGTCCTATCAAATAACATTTCATGACTCAACCTATCCTGATATCACCAAAAATATGATTTTTTTTTTTCACAAGCCTAGGCTATTTTTAGATTTTCAACAGAATTTAAATTTTTTTTTTTTTTTTGAATTTTTTTAAAATAATTATTTAACATGGAAATAAAATTGACCTATGCCATACAAAGGAGGTTTTTGTCATCGTGCCACATGCAAAAGCTTTGCTCCTTGCCAAGATTTTGTTGCAGTCCAGATTGAGGATCAGATTTATTTTAACTAGTCTAAAGAGGCCACATACAGTATATGAATCAACCATTAAGGCTAAAAACCCACTCAAATACGTTATTTTATACTACGGTGACATCACTACAAATGAATTACTTTGAATTAAATGTTCTGTATATGAAGTCTTCAAGGAAGAGTACTACTTTGCAATCCTCTTCTTTATTATACTGACTGCTTTAGATCTCAAAGCTGAAGCGTTACTGGAAAAGCTTTAAAAAAAAAAGCTGTGGGATGACAACAGAAGATTTAAATAGCCAGCAAAGAAATGAACCATAGGTGAGGATTGCTGGCTCTGGTCCGTCCCCTCACTTCTGTTCAGTGCTCAGGTTACAGAGAAAGCCAAGGACATATACGACTCTAAATCCTTTGAGGAGTGGAAATTTACCCGTCCGACTCTGTGTTATCCTGTACTCTAAAGCTGAACTCAATCTGCTGATAGTATTTAATTGTCTTAGTGAGGGGCGGGGGGGGTGTTGAGCTGTCGATCAGGGCTTACCCTTAGAAGCACGCGCATTTAGATTGCGGCAGCCAGAGCATGGTCACAGTACGCACCATTCCAACGCAGGCATGAAGGAGATGTAAGTGCATGGGGCAGCAAATGAACGGTGTATTATTTATTACTCTATGAGATACTCTTTGTGTAATTGTGTAATAATGTAACTGGTAGATAAACTGATAACAGGACCATATTTTAAGAATTTCTTTACAGTTTGTCAGTGGACAGAGGACACAAGTGCATAATGATTTCACTCATACTGTCTGTATTGCGAGAAGTTTTTTTTATAAAACGCTACATAGAGTGTAAAATGTGCAAGTCTCGTCTGGAAATATGGGGTGTGATAAAAAAAACTGTGTGTATGGTAGAATCATTGTATCTTCAGATGATCAGTATCCTCCAATTCTGCAGCGGGATTTGTAGCGCATTTTAAATCTGTATTTAGTAATCTCAGCGCAGTGTTTTATCTAGGCCGTGGATTTTTTCCATGTGGGTTTAAACTTTTACAGATACACAGACCTTATCGTTGTTCTGAAGACTGACTAATACATCAAGCACACTGGACATTGTAGTAACTAGCATTCGTCCTGTCCCTTAAAAGGACATAATGTAGAAAAAGTGCAGCTTACTGTAGACTATTTTTATGTGTTTTCCCAGGGGGGGGGGTTGGGGGAAGGAGACTGTTTCCAAACACTGTTTAACCGAGCAAACTTTCAATGGGATTGTAGTTTGTTCTATCCGTGCCAAGTTAAAAAGGGCTAGTCTAAAGGGTGCCAGAGCATTTCTGACATCTTTATCTGTATCCCTGGGATTGGATCTGCGCTTCTCCATGGCACTTTTGGCCAGTGCTTTGAAACTGTACACCCTGAGCCAGTAATAACAATTCCCTCTTTCAAAAGTGTCTTGACACATATGTGCTGTGTTAATTAAAGAGACAGAGCACTCCAAACACTTGTTGCAAAAACTCAGCTCTAGCGTTCCTCCCTCCTCCGTGTTGTGTCATGGCATTTAGACAAAAGTCACTTTGACTGCATTCTTTCAATTTGTGTTGTCTTTTTAAGGTTCATCATGCGTTCACAAAACATGGATGCATAGATGCCTGTGTGTAATTCTCACTAATTCAACCAAGCCTAAAGTGTAAAATTTTTTCGGTCATTATTTGTTCTTTTTAACAGCATGGCACAAAAAGAGAAACTTCAGTGTCTGAAGGACTTCCATAAGGACACCCTGAAACCATCCCCGGGGAAAAGCCCCGGTACCCGACCTGAGGATGAAGCTGAGGGCAAACATCCACAGCGGGAGAAGTGGGCAAGCAAGCTTGACTTTCTTCTGTCCGTGGCTGGAGGATTTGTTGGTTTAGGAAATGTCTGGCGGTTCCCATACCTCTGCTATAAGAATGGTGGAGGTAAGTAAAGGTGTAATGTACAGTATCTTACAACTGCTACATCTTGAAATGGTTCAGGACAGACCTGCTTGAATAAAATATATAACCCAAAAAAAAGAAGGGGGGGGGGGAATATGAATAGTCAGAATTCAAGCTCAACATCAAAGCATTTTGCATTTTAAATTTGAGAAAAAGCTTTGCTGATTTGCCTGTCTTGAGAAACGTCACAAGGGCCTCCAGCAGCGTTTCGTGCATCACAAGGCCATATTTGGAAATGTGCACAAGCTGTGGTTACATGGGCCGGAAATGCACAGAAAGAGAATCGGTTTCAGTTTAACACTTTCAAGTGTTATATTTAATGTTTAATGGTGTAATTAAGCAAGTTCTCCAATTTCTTCATTTCTTCCTAGGTGCATTTCTCATCCCATATTTCATTTTCCTGTTCGGTGGAGGCCTACCTGTGTTTTTCCTGGAGGTGGCTCTTGGCCAGTTCACCTCTCAGGGAGGAATCACTTGTTGGGAAAAGATCTGCCCCATCTTTACTGGTGAGTATCAAACCAATATCCAAATAATAATGTTCTGCACATGTTGCTTTGAAACAAACAAGCTTAGGGGAAGTGGGAAATGGCCTAGCAAAACAGATGTTATTATTTGCTTACAATTAGACAATAAAGGAAAACCCACTTCAGGAAGGAAATCCCCATGCTCCCCTATGAACCCAAGGCATGGGAAAGAAAGGAAGAACTCCATCTCCCATAGCCAGTGATTTTTAAACACAAAGCACAAATATGATTATCCTGATCTAATATTTCAAAGGATCATTTCCCAACCACTTCAAACGAAGTCCGTTAGGAATTGTCCGATGACCACGTCTGCTGTGGAAAAATGCGAAATGTCGTTTCCTGAAGTCTCAAACCGAGCTCTCTGCATTTGCAAACATTTTTAACAAGGTTCCTACTGACACACAATTCCAGCCAGACCTTGAGAGCATGCAGCATATACAGAGTGTACTAATTTCAGTGTTGCCATGACAGCACAGTGGCAAAACATGAAAGTGATGACTAGAAATGAGTTCAAGCCTTTGAGGGAAAATCATTATAACAAGGAAAGATAAGCGCAGGGAAAAAAAATGAAAGTAACTGTTTTTGTTTCTTATCATGTCCCTTCTCGGTGGGGCAAAGATTTCCTAATGTGTTGATGTTATCCAGCTGTTAACACTGGCTACTTTACGTGCCACCCAGAAGAGTTACAGTAATTCTTTTTTTTTTTGTAGCAGATGCCATCTTTCATAACACTGTTTTATTTACACAGTGATATTCCATATGCCTGGTAAGTCAATACAGCAGACAGCACTGCAAGTCATGAATAGTTATTAAAAGTTCATGCTTCAACAAATGGGGAAACATGACGAGACACACAATATACAATTTAACGTTCGACGTTTGACATTTTCCCCAACAAATACCCAGCTTTAACAGAGCAACAGCTTTGTACCAATGTGTACAGCTTTCCTGCCAGCTAAAAACGAACCCAAACAGTGCTCGCTGTGTAAGCGCAGAGCAATTCAAACAGTTCCTCATTCACATGCTTGCTCCTCATTAACATGGGTACTTTGTACAATGCTGGATATTGTGGTTCACTGAAGCAAAACTTTTCAAGTAATGCCTACATCCAGAATGTAAATCCGTCTCAGGAAAGGTTTACAGAGGTTTAGTTAGTAATTACACTTGTAATGTAACTCTTGATAAAATAGATAACCGTAATGAATGATTAGTGAAGTTAAAAACTCTCTCTATAAGCAACACTAGCAGCACTATATTTGATTTTGCTGCATGTGTCATCCAGTAGGGGTTTGTTTTCCCGGTTTGGCAATGGCCTTTTCCTTAGAAGTGGCTCTTTTCCAGTTCACCTCCGAGAGAGAACTCACTCTGCCTTATTTGAATGACAAAAACTGTTTGTTTCTCAGCAAAAAAAGAAAAAAAAAACTTCTTTTTTCATTCTTCTAAGAACATTCCCCTCAGGCCACCATCTCGTTCGCTGTTGATATATCTCTAGTAACTGTTTATGTTTCCACTATTCTCATGCAGGTATCGGCTATGCTTCCATTGTGATCGTTTCCCTCCTGAACATCTACTACATTGTGATTTTGGCTTGGGGCTTGTACTACCTGTTCCAGTCCTTCCGTCCTGAACTTCCCTGGGCCAGCTGCAATAATGAGTGGAACACAGAAAACTGTATAGAAGACACACTCCGCAAGAACATGAGCCAGACGGGGCATGAAAACTCTACCAACTTCACATCACCGGTCACTGAGTTCTGGGAGTAAGTCTTTAAATGTTGCTAACTTGGTTGCTCCATTTTTCTTCTTCTGCTCAATTTATGTCTTGAACATGAGAAAGAGTTGCAGAGATCTACTGTATACTGTACGTAGCAGGTGTCCTCAAAAACCTTGAGCAGCAATACATACAATACCTCTGGCCCATCCCTTCTGTGTTCATGGCAGTTCACATACATACTGTAAACTAATTATATAGTAAAGGGGCTAGAGAGGACTGGGTATCTGGTGTCATAAACCAACCTTGTCTATTCTAATACCTGGTTCATTCAATCCATTCAATCATGTCTTCCTCTGTCATTCATGAGTGACCTATGAGTCAGTAAAAATCAGTTTTTCTAGTCTCTTCGTGTTGTTTTTGAAATGACTCATTATTATCTCATGTTCATTACAGACACAACGTCCTCAGTATCTCTGACGGCATCGAGGACATGGGCGTTGTTAAATGGGACCTGGCTCTTTGTCTCCTTACTATGTGGATCATCTGTTTCTTCTGCATATGGAAAGGTGTGAAGTCTACAGGAAAGGTGAGTTTATGTTCAGCACTGGTTTAGATGGTACAGTACCCAGTACACTACCAGTCTAAAAATGATTTCTCAGGCAAGGGTACACGATAGGTGCTAGATATTCTGGCCATCAATTCTTAGGTTAAAATTTTGGCCTTGAACACAAATTGCATCTCGGTGTCATATAGCAACTGCACTGCTTCAGACCGTAAAGCCCTTCAGAGGGTCGTCATCAGAGATACCTCTCACCCCAATTATGGGCTATTCACCCTTCTCGCATTGGGCAGGCGCTACATGTGCCCCTGCGCCTGCACGAACAGATGTAAAAATAGCTTTTTTTCAGGCGGCTATGACTGATCAAAGAATTTTATCAAACACACTACTTCCTTCACTTTCTGTCTATATTGCACTGCTTCATCCACTACGCATCTTTGTATCATCCATAATTTGTGTTTATCATTGCACTAATATATATTACACCCATATTTATTCTATTATACACATTCATATACAGTATGTACATATGTATATCATGTTATTTAAGCATGTTATCTTCTTGACATGTCTTATCCACTGCACAAAGTTTGCCAATTATACTGTGTATATATATATATATATATATATATATATATATATATATATATATATATATACGTATAACCTACTGCACGTTCTGTACATTAATCACTCTCCCTTGTACATATGCAACCATACCCTCCTTTACCACATTGCTATTTATTGTAATTAGGCCACTAATACACTTATGATTAGGTGCTAACTGCATTTCATTGGCTCTGCACATGTACTTTGCACAGTGACAACATTTAATCTAATCTAATCTAATCTAAAGGACCTTTAACAAGGTATTCATCACAAACAACTTTCCTCCAGTAGTTCTTGTCATATATAATGTCTCTCTCTCTCTCTCTCTGTATACATATAGTTAGACAATGAAACTGAAACACTGGCGAATTTAGTATTGGAGGTTTCATGGCTAAATATGACCAGCCTGGTGGCCGATCTGATTGCTCTTACTGGTGGAATGTGCAGACTGTGAAGGTTTAATTAGCAGAGTAATAGCACAGTTTTGCTTAAAATTTTGCAACACACACATTATGGTGACATAATGAACATCTCCCATGGCCTGCACAGTCAACAGATCTAAATATTATTGAGCCACTTTGGGTCAACATTTTCCTCCACCAGCATCACGTAGTGACCTGGACACTATTCTGCAAGAAGAACGTCTCGAAATTCATCTGGCCGCTGTGCAGGAGTTGTATCTGTCATTCTCGAGACGAATTGATGCCGTATTGGCCACAAAAGGAGGCCCTACACCATAATAATGAATTATTGTGGCCTGAAACCAGGCTCAGTTTCATTGTTCAACCCCCCCATGTGTGTGTGTGTGTGTGTGTGTGTGTGTGTGTGTGTGTGTGTGTGTGTGTGTGTGTGTGTGTGTGTGTGTGTGTCAAGAATTATGTACTTTCTGGTTAACCTACAGTATTTATGAATTGTGTCTGTGTGTGTGTGTGTCTGTCTGTGTGTGAGAGAGAGAGAGTGCAATGCACCCCACCAATCCAGCTAATAAGGTCTCACAACATGCTAAAAAAAAAAGAATTCACTTAAAACACCCTGCATTGTGGATATTGTCTGTTCATGGGTTAATCACTAGTAAAAAAAAAAAAAGAATATAAAAAAAAGGTTCCATTACGCTATCTAAGGTTGACCTGAAATATGCAGGTCTTGCTACTTTTAGTTCCAGACTTTGACCTGTCACTTGAATGAGTTTATACTTAATCTACATTTACATATCCTTTTTCTTTAGGTTGTGTACATAACAGCAACCTTCCCATTCATCATGCTGGCTATCCTCCTCGTCCGAGGTGTCACACTTCCTGGTGCAGCCGAAGGCATCAAATTCTATCTGTATCCAAACGTCACCCGTCTACAGGATCCTGAGGTAGAAACTCATGCCCTTGTGGAGCAATGTATCACATTGAGGAGTGCTAGGGAACTGAATTAATAATTACATGTGTCAAGGTCCAGCTCGTACGTCATGCAGTCAGGTCTTGTAAGCTTTGGGTGCATTTGGGTCCAAACCAAGCATATAACCTCTAATTCCAGTAATGTAAATGAATTAGTATCTTTTTTTTCTTGCATGTATTAACAGATGATTTTTTTTCTTTGTAGGTCTGGATTGATGCAGGAACACAGATTTTCTTTTCCTATGCCATTTGTCTGGGAGCAATGACATCACTGGGGAGCTACAACAAGTACAAATACAACTGCTACAGGTGAGCTTCGTTCGCCACTGGGTAGAGGCCGTGAGATTAGTCCAGTCACAGGCAAAAAAGTGGGGACTTAGGTTCCTTTTGTGTAAATTAACAAGCTCCATGACATATGTGTGACATAGGGACTGTTTGCTGCTGGGAGGCCTGAACAGCGCTACCAGTTTTGTGTCTGGCTTCGCAATATTTTCCATCCTGGGCTTCATGGCACAAGAGCAAGGGGTGGACATTGCCGATGTGGCAGAGTCAGGTACGAGGGTAAAAGTAGCAGTGATGGTGGGCACTGCTACTTCAAATGAAAAAAAAAAAAAAAAAAAAAGACAAAAATGAATCAATCATTTTAAAAACAACGACGACAATTTCGGAGACACCAGTACTAAAATCGAATTAATGAATAAGCAAGCTGAAGATGTAGTTGTTAATGGAATATATCACCTGGGAGCGATTCTCACTCTGGTTGGATTCGTCAAACAAACTATGGAAATATATTGAGAGGATGTGCATGGAGACCCTGGGAAAGCTGAGCCCTTGATTGGATCTTGTCCAGTCCACTAACGATGAAGAGTCTACAGTTAGTCTGAAACAGCTCTGTTAGAACTCTTCAAGCCTGTTTCTGCAAATATTAAGGGGGGAAAATTACCAAGAAAAATCTTGTGCCAAGCTCACAGAACAAATAATAAATTTATGGTTCCAGGATTTTTTGGAATGCTGGCCTGTTTTGTTACATGCATTTTGCTTTGATTTTTTCCAACAGCTATTTATGATGTTTGGCTGCTGTTCTGAGCACATTGTATTTGTTCTTTTTTTCTCCATCCTGTAGACCATACTGGACAATTGTTCAGATCTTCAATTATCAAACTCTTCATTCCACATGCTCTCTCCATTCAGGTTTAGAGTTCTTTGATTTGCTCTTCTGGTTCACCTTTCAGTGCTAGACTAATGAGGTGAAGTTATTTGACGGATCGATTGAGTCAGTGGCTCCCTTTTTTCGATGTTTAGTTCCTCTGCATTGCTGTTTCTTGCCTTTAAGGGGATTATGGCATGCTGAGCTTAGCTCTACATTGTGTAAATAGAATAAATCTTTATGGCTGTGTTTATGCATAATATTTTATTTTAAATGATGTGGGGTGCTCTGCAGAAGGCTATGTTTAATGTCATAGTTAGCCGCAGGACTCTTACAACAGAGTTGAAGTATATTACTGTATTTGATATATCATTTAACGATACATCATGAAAGGTAAGCTACGCACATGGTTTGTTTTAGAAGATTTCCTTCTGGCTGTGGCCAGGGTCTTGATTGCTTTTAAATGCTGAAACATGGCCACTTGTGGAAGAATCATTTTGTACTTCATCATAGAATATGCTTGCCTGGTTTCTTGACGTACACTACATTCGCACATAAACGTAGCAGCTAAAATGTGCTGTTGTATGTGTTAACTGTCTGCTAGATGAGTTTTGTAATGCCAGGTTAGCAAAGATTACCTGCAAGAGGCCTTGTCAGGAGACAGTTGAAGGCTGTTGTTGTTGTTGCTATTAATATCTGAACCGCAGTACATACAGTAAAGGCAGTGTATTATGGAAGTCAGTGAAGGAATTTGTTAGAAGGTTTCTTGTCTGGTATGATGCTAACTAAAAAGACAAAGTCAAATGAAAATATTTGCCGCATTAGTGGGTGTAATTTGCCTGCTACAATTGCTTCGATGTCCAGAGTCTATCCGCGCGGTTTTTGTTTATTTTTCCATTTGATCTATGCCGGTGTGCGCTATGCAGCGGCACGGATCAAAAAAGGCATACGATTAGCATTTCTAACTATACTCTCCTCCACGTCCCCTCCCCTTCTCTGTTCTTTACCCTTCTAGGTCCTGGTTTGGCCTTCATTGCCTACCCTAAAGCTGTGACGATGATGCCACTGCCTACATTCTGGGCCATTCTCTTCTTCATCATGCTTCTGCTACTAGGTCTCGACAGTCAGGTCAGTGTCTCATGATTTTCTATTATACTGCACAACTACCATACTTAAGTGTCAGTTAAACTGTCAGGCAGTTTAATGCTAGTTGAAAAGGACTTTAAACACGTATTTGCACATCACTTGCACTTTCTCTTTGATGTGGTACATTTATGGCCAAAAATTATTTCCCTAGAAATAATGTATGGGTGTATTATACATTACATGTGACACACCTCACATGACTGATTCACAAAATTACTTTAATCGGATTGCTCACACTTATGCATTACCATTTCTCTTCATAACATAGCCATTCAAACTAAACCCCAATTCCCAGTTTCACAAAAAACACCAAGAATATACAATGCTACTGTATATGTATATGTACAATGTACAGTACAAAAAAAATTTGGTACACTCACCTAAAGGATTATTAGGAACACCTGTTAAATTTCTCATTAATGCAATTATCTAATCAACCAATCACATGGCAGTTGCTTCAATGCATTTAGGGGCGTGGTCCTGGTCAAGACAATGTCCTGAACTCCAAACTGAATGTCAGAATGGGAAAGAAAGGTGATTTAAGCAATTTTGAGCGTGGCATGGTTGTTGGTGCCAGACGGGCCGGTCCGAGTATTTCACAATCTGCTCAGTTACTGGGATTTTCACGCACAACCATTTCTAGAGTTTACAAAGAATGGTGTGAAAAGGGAAAAATATCCATTATGCAGCAGTCCTGTGGGTGAAAACGACTTGTTGATGCTAGAGGTCAGAGGAGAATGGGCCGACTGATTCAAGCTGATAAAAGAGCAACTTTGACTGAAATAACCACTCAACCGAGGTATGCAGCAAAGTATTTGTGAAGCCACAACACGTACAACCTTGAGGCAGATTGGCTACAACAGCACAAGACCCCACCGGGTACCACTCAACTCCACTAAAAATAGGAAAAAGAGGCTACAATTTGCACGAGCTCACCAAAATCAGACAGTTGAAGACTGGAAAAATGTTGCCTGGTCTGATGAGTCTCGATTTCTGTTGAGACATTCAAATGGTAGCGTCAGAATTTGGCGTAAACAGAATGAGAACATGGATCCATCATGCCTTGTTACCACTGGTGTGGGGAATCTTTCTTGGCACACTTTAGGCCCCTTAGTGCCAATTGGGCATCGTTTAAATGCCACGCCCTACCCTACCTATTCTATCTGTCCATGTCCATCCCTTTATGACCACCATGTACCCATCCTCTGATGGCTACTTCCAGCAGGATAATGCACCATGTCACAAAGCTCGAATCATTTCAAATTCGTTTCTTGAACATGACAATGATTTCACTGTACTAAAATGACCCCCACAGTCACCAGATCTCAACCCAATAGAGCATCTTTGGGATGTGGTCGAATGGGAGCTTCATGCCCTGGATGTGCATCCCACAAATTTCCATAAACTGCAAGATGCTATCCTATCAATATCGGCCAACGTTTCTAAAGAATGCTTTTAGCACCTTGTTGAATCAATGAATCAATGGGGTCAAACACCGTATTAGTATGGTGTTCCTAATAATCCTTTAGGTGAGTGTATATGTATAATGTACAATGTAATTAATATAGCTTCTCCACACCTCATCAAGTATCAGTTATCCATGTGCAGTATAGAAATTATAGTCAGAAAAGTAGACATTTTTGATGGCTTGCCAATTTCACTCTCCACGATTTTTCACCAAAATAAGTATATTTTTTATTTATTTATTTTTATTATTAAATCCTCTGGCATTGTTATTTTGTTTTACTCTGATAGTTTGTTGAGGTGGAAGGACAGATCACGTCGCTGGTGGATTTGTATCCATCCTTCCTACGGAAGGGTTACCGTCGAGAAATCTTCATAGCTATAATATGCTTTGTGAGCTACCTGCTGGGACTTACCATGGTCACTGAGGTGAGTCAGAGAAAAAATGGTCTAATAATGATTACTTGTAATACTAATAAAATGGTCAAATTATATGACAATGCTATTGAATGCTCGATTCTTATAGGTCTGACAGCTTTGATTAATTTTCTACAAGGGGCGTTCAAGTCAAACCAGGGGCGTTCAAGACTGTAGTTCTAGCTACAGGATTAATATTACCATGCTTGATGTAATACCCTATCGTTTATGTACAGATGTCGCCATTAACAATGCGTGCTTTTTCCCGCGAGATCCTGCAATTTGGCTCACGACATGCCGCGAAATCCCTTAAGCAACATTCGGGAATTTAAATAAATGTGTTGTGCTTCACTGAATATCCGCCAGATGGCGCATGGAGGGACTTTATCTAAAAGCCAGACCAAGTACAACGAAGAATTGTGTATAATTAGTTATCCTAAAACAATATTGTTTCCAATGCTGAAGCAAACATGAATTTTTGCTATATCATTTTTGTTTTACAATAATAATATTTTATGATGAATGTGCGTATATCTGCTTCATATTATGTTCATAATGATGAAAAGAGATGCCTTAAATTATGAGGCGCCGTAGAGGGCTTAAATCAAACTTCACTCATGTACACACACGTGAAACACTTGCATACACATATATGAAACAGTCACACATCTATATATACTACTAACTGCTCACACAACTACATATGAAATGCGCGCGCACAGACACCTATGAGACGTGCGCACATATACAGTAATTATGCGAATGTCCTGATTCGTGAATATGTCAACATGTCTTCGTCAAAACGTAAAAATGTATCGCGCACCATCAGAAGACATGAAGGAACAAATATAAACATGTAGTGCTTCGGGCTTTTTTATAAAAATAATCATCTAGATTTGTTGCTGTTTGTGTCCAACATTGAATAATTATTTCATCCATTATTTGACCACGGCTGGAAATACTAGCTGGAATGTGATTGTGGATTTATGACTGAAATAAAGCTGCGTGCGTGAACCCGCGGCTCGTACTTTCACTTTACAAAAGGTGCAGACATACTCCCCCAGAAAGTCATCGCCTCTTGCAATAATGCAGATCAAACATACGACACCAGACCATAAATAAAAAGGAATATTTAAGGATATACGCAAAATGTATTTCACTTACATATTACAGACTAAAACAAGGAAAGTAGACGTGCGGTCCAAGAAGGAAACAGGTTTCGTTATTTTACAAAATGTGAATATATTCAGTAAATGTATGAATTACACTCAAAGTATCAAATCCAACTATGAAGTCTGATTTAATTGATATCATTAAACATTTTATTTGTTTCTGCTGGTGAAATAATTTTAGGCAGAAACGTCTGCTCGGTATTTTTAATTCTTTTTAAACCCCTCAATTCTGCCAATTCCCCCATCAGTGAAACCGGTTTGATAACTTCACACCTATTGTGAATGAAAGGTGAGAAGAGGGATCACAGTAACTGGGGGTCTGCATGTGTTCACATCTGAGCGTGCAGTCACAATTTATTCAACAAATAGGCTAAAACAAAAACAAAATCTTGTTTGCTTCAGCATTGGAGACAATACTGTTTTAGGCTAACTTTAATAAAGATTATACACTTTCGTATTCGTTGTTGTACTTCGACTTTTTGCACACGTATGCATCTTTAAATTTGAACAGAAAATAATAATGGGCTTGTAGGCACGTTATTTTTTCATGTAACAAACGGTTGAATGAAGTTAAATATACAAAATAAATTAATAATTGCGTTTGCTTTACATTTGAGCACTCTTCTTCATTGTATATACTACCATATCATATATGTGTGTCTAATACTGTTTTATTCATATTTTACATTACATGCAGTTTGTAATTTACTTACAATTGTACTTTTAAAATGTTACCCATATGCAGGACTTAAGATGGGTAAACGAAATAGGAGTATGTGAGAGTGCTTGTGAAGACCTTTCCGTTTGGAGATGGCGTGAGATTATTAATTAACAATTTAAATGGAAACAAAAGGAAACACAAAAACAGAGCTTCACCATCTCTACGGGAGAACGGACGGGCTCTGGAAACTGAAGCAAAAACTTGTATCTTCTCGGGGCTTATGCCCTTATTTATTTGAGAGAGAGCGCGGGATGTTGTGCCAGTAGTAAACTGAGCGCGCACACTGAACTGTTGCTTAGTCTGTCTGGCAGTTGCGTTCAGAACTCCACACGGTAGCAGCCTGTGGATCCGCCCGTTCTGAACAGTTTAAACGCGGCTCTGCCCCTCGAGCCACCCGCGTCGTTACAGATACTTTGTGTAATTCACATCTTTACTGAATATGTTCAGATTTAGTAAAATAACGACAACAGTTTCCTTCCTAGACATTTAGTATGAACTGAAGCTCAGCACGTCTTCTTTTCTAGTTTTAATATGTAATATTTAAGTGAAATATATTTAGCGTATTTGCCTAAATATTCCTTTTTAAGGACAGGTGTATTACGAAGTAACGACCTGTTGTTCAGTTAGTGTTAACTATGCGAATGTCCTGATTCGTGAATATGACAAAATATCTTTGTTAAAACGTAAAAATGTGTTGACATTGAGCGCCATCAGAAGACACGAATGAACAAAAAATCTATATATTTTTGTAAATATTCTTATATGCACACAAAGTGCTTCGGGCTTTTTATAATAATAAACATAATGTTTTCTTGCTGTTTGTGTTTGTGTCCAGCAAGAATAATAATAGCTGGAATGTGGATTTTATGTGAATTTATGACTGAAATAAAGCTGTGCGTGAACCCCGATTTGTCCGTAAACTTTCACTTTACAAAAGGCAGCGTTTTGATCAAAAGGCTGATAAACCCATTCGATTTATCAATAAAAATGCCAGAAAGTCATCGCGTCTCGCAATAATCCAGATCAAACACAATACATATGTCCTTTAAATAAAAAGGAATATTTAAGCATATACGCAAAATACATTTCACTTATTATTTCACAACGTTACAGATTAAAACAAGGAAAGAAGACGTTCTGAGCTCCAGTACAATGTGCTGGCGAAATATATTTGCGCTGTATTCAGCGAGAAGACTAAAACAAAAGCATAATGTTTGCTTCAGCATTGGAGACAATCTTGTTTTAGGCTAACTTTTAATAAAAATGATACACTTTTGTATTCTTCGTTTTACTTCGTCTTTTGCGAAGTAAATTTGAGCACTCATGTGTAAATAGCTTTTTCATTGTATATACTCCCATATCATATATGTGTGTCTAGTACCGTTTTATTCATATTTTACATCACATGCAGTTTGTAATTTACTTGCAATTGTACTTTTTAACTACTTCAGCAGTGAATGGGAAATTTGGTCTGGTTTTGATAAAGTTCTTATTTGATATAAATTGTATTATTTCATTAATTATCTTATTAGAAATACAATTCTTAGTCTCTATATTCTTGTCGAATATAGTCCTTCAGAGCAAGCACGGTGTCAGAAGATTCTGCTGAATCTCTTCTCACCTTTCATTCAAGATAGGTGTGAATTTATCCAACTGGGTGCGCTGTTGGCGAATACTGTAGGGGGTTTTAGATGAATTAACAAGACAGTGTGGACGTCTCTGCCTAAATTTTATTTCCCCAGCAAATGAAATCAGACTTCCTAGTTGGAGTTGATACTTTGAGTGTAATTCATGATTGACCTGTATATCAACTTGATAACTAGCGAATGCTTTAGTAAAGGGCTCTAAAACAGCGGCAATATGAATGACAATGGAATATTACAGAACGTGCGAGTTGACGCCCATGCACCTTGACGCACATTAAAATGTTGGACTTGAATTAAAATGCCACACATTTCACACACACACTCACACGCACGCACGCACACACACACACATTCGGAGAGATTCTATTTGATGCAGATTGACCTGTATATCAACTTGATAACTAGCGAATGCTATTAAATGCCGCATATGTTTAACCCATGGGTGAACACGACCAAATTACAGCATACAGACATATATATATATTGCTACCTCTCTTGCTACCTTTAACATTTAAAACTATTTATAATAATAATTGGTGCAGAGGTGTATAATAAACCGAAAAGATAAACACAAAAAAGATGGACAGCTATTTATTTAATTATCATTTTAAATATTTATCAACAACATTCATCCATCAATGCAGTACTGTTATTGATAAATCGCATGCGTTTATCACCTTTTGATCAAAACGCTGCCTTTTGTAAAGTGAAAGTGCGAGCCGTGGGTTTGAAATGAATTGTAGATTAATTTTAAAGCACAATCTCATTTCATTATTATAAACATAATTTATGAATTATACTCGAACGGGCTATAGAGCTCTGATTAGACTACGTATACTAGTAAATAGGCTCAACATCCCGGAGCCCAAGACTCATTTAAAGAAAAAAATAATAATTAACAAATATTGTAAGTAAACAACAGTAGCACAAGTAAAAAAAAAATATTTAGACTCTAAATAGATGCCGAATTATTTTCTAAGGTGTGCCAGCTGGCACTATTCTTATATTGCTGTTTGTCAGGGTACTGTAAATCAGTCAGTGACAACCCCATAAATTCCATGTACTGTAAATAGGTACAGTACTGTCCATCTGTATGAATTAACCGAGATGCCCACCCCCGTGAAAATGGCGAATTCAGGGAAAGGCTCCTCCGTGAGAGGTTTTGTCCGGACCACTGAGCTTCTACGGATTCTAAAATTGACATTCTTACTGCTTTTTTTAATCCCTGCAGTGGAAGAGTCTGAGAATTTATTTACCATAAGCTTTGTTGTATTGTTTTTAATCACTATACACAACCTATGATTTCGCCTATGCTATTTTACAAATGGAATATTTTTATGTTACACACTAAAACTGCTGGGTTAAATGTTAAAGTGCTGGGTAATTTTATCTATTTATTATTATTTAGTAGATTGCCTGTTAGAAATATCCCAAATGAAATTAATCCGCTGTTTTAACTACTGCAGAGATAGTTAATCAGCGGTAGTTTTCACTACTACTACTAATGATAATAATACTGAATGGAGAAAGCGCAGTCAAAGAAGTATCATCATTGCAGGAGAGAAGAAAATGAAGAATAAATACATAACAGTATTTAAAGTTTGAGCTTAACACGTTTATGAGCTCTGTCCCTTCCTGTCAATGGGCGCCTAAGAGAGAGAACACATTTTTGGCTTCAGTAGACACACAATACGTCAGATTGAAACACGACTGCCCCCTACAGGCAATGAATGGCATTTTCACAGCTTTCCGCGAGCTGCCGCGGAAGCGCGCGAGATCCCTTTTCAAGAAACGTGCGTTCTTAATGGCGAGATCTATAGTAACGGCTTATACAGGGTCCACATAGTGCACTAGATCATTTTTAACATAAATGTTAACTTATCTCTATAATTAATTATTTGTGTCTTTTTATGCTTTTAAAAATATGTTAATCTCATATCTAAGCGCCTTAGTTTTGTACTTTAGCTCTATTTTGATTATCCTCACAATGGCCTGGTTTTGTTCAGTGAATGTATCTTAAATAAATTTTGTAAACAACTTGTGAATTATGGAGGCACTCTGCTCTTTGAGATGGACCTGTCTCCAATAACCTTGCAGTCTACAGCCTGTACATGGACTTTAATACCCCTGCCTTTCTTCTTCTTCTTTTTTGTTCAGGGCGGCATGTATGTGTTTCAACTCTTTGACTACTATGCAGCCAGTGGTGTGTGCCTTTTGTGGGTTGCATTCTTTGAATGCATCGCAGTAGCCTGGATTTACGGTAGGTTCAAAAAGTGATATTTGACACATTGTAAATAGTATAGTCTGGAAACTGAAAACAGTACAGCGTATATGCTATGTAGTAAATCTCAAATGCATACTTTACCTATAAAAGCATGGCAAAAATCACATTTTGTATGTGTCAACAAAAGCAGTCAAATTGGCAGCCCTTGTATTTGAATTGCAAATCACATGGCAAATTCCAAAAATACAAAAATGGAGTCAATGGACAGGCTAGTTGCAACAAAAAAAAAACAGAAATATACTCACCAGCCACGTCATTAGGTACACATTGATAGTAATGCGTTGCACCCCTTTTGCCTTTAGAACTGCCTCAGATGTTTATGGAATAGATTCAACAGTCCTGGAAACATTGCTTAGAGATCTAGGTCCTTATCGACATGATCGCATCAAGCAGTTGCTGCAGATTTGTCAGCCACACATCCATGCCATGAATCTCCTATTCCACCACATCCCAAAGTGGCTATATGGGATTGAGATCTGGTGACTGTGGAGGCCATTCGAGTACAGTGAACTCATTGACATGTAGGAAACAGATGGAGATGATTTTAGCTTTGTGATATGGCATGTTTTCCTGTTGTCAGAAAGGGATATACAGTACATGGTTAACAACGATACTCAGGTAGGCTGTGGTATTTAAACAATGCTCAGTTGGTACTAATTGGCCCAAACTGTGCCAAGGAAATATACTAACCCTCCATCTCACCAAGGCAAGATGAATCTATACTTTCATGTTGTTTATGAAAATTTCTGACGCTACCATCAGAATGTCACAGAAGAAATTGAGACTCAAAATTTTCCAATCTCCTATTGTCCAATTTTTCTGAGCCCATGTGAACTATATCCTCAGTTTTCTGTTCTTAGCTGACAAGAGTGAAACCTGATGTGGTTTTCTGCTTCTGTAGTCCACGTGCTTCAAGGTTCAACATGTTGTGCATTCAGAGCTGCTTTTTTATATTTACAAATATGTTATTTGAGTTACTGTTGCCTTTTAATCAGTTCGAACCATTCTCCTCTCATGTCTGACATCAACATGACCTTTACACCCAGAGAATTGCCACTCGCTGGATATTTTTTCTTTTTCAGACCATTCTCTGTTAAACCCTAGAGATGGTTGTGTGTGAAAATCTTTGTAGACCAGCAGTTTTAAAAAATACTCCGACAAGCCTGTCTGGCACCAACAACCATTTCATATTCAAACAGTGCTGGATTACAGACCGGGATAGCAGGGCCAGTGCCCTAGGGTCTCAGACTGCCAGGGGCCTTGGAAAGATTCAGGCCACTTCCAATTTTGAGGCTCCTGGAGATCAGAGGATCCTAGACAAGACCCAAGATTTATTTTTATGTTATAGAGTCTTGACTGTGACTTTTACAGATGTCTGAAGCAACCGTCTTATGCTTTCCAAGGGTCTTAAAACTCCAGGAGTTTCAACTTTCCTTGGCAATCCAATGCTTTCAGAAAGCCTCATGCTGGGGACCCCTGACATTTTGGGGTTTTCTGATACTACGAAAGTCCCAATGCTATGGGGCATAATCTCCAAGGGCCCCAGACAGCCTGAGGGCTCTGAAGAGCCTCCAGACACATCTGGGGGTTACTAACATTCTGAAGTTTTATGAGACTCCTGAATGTTTGATGCTGTCAGGGGCCTCAGAAAGTCTTAGCCTATGCCATCATCTCTGGTCCATAACCTTCCAGGACCATAATTTCCTCTCTGCGGCAATTAAATCACCTTTCTTCCCCATTCTGATGCTTGACTTGAACTTCAGCAGATCATAATGACCGTGTCTACATGCCTAATACACAAATTTACTTCCATGTGATTGGCTGATTAGATATTTGCATTAACAAGCAGGTGTACTTAAGAAAGTGGCGGGTGAGTCATGAGAACAATTTATTTAAGATAGTAAGCTGCCTAGCTATAATTATAGTAAATTCCAGTATCAGACATTTAGCTTGTTGGCACTTGGTAATACTTTTATGTAAGCTTTTTTTTACTTCCTGTTAGGTGCTGATAATTTCTATGATGCAATTGAGGACATGATTGGATACAGACCAAATCCGTGGATGAAGTGGTGCTGGACTGCAATCACACCTGTCCTTTGTGTGGTGGGTTTTATATTTTTCTTGCTCTTGAAGATATTGTACCCAGACAAAAACAAGACATGATAATTCAGTTAGACATTTATGCTTCATCAGTGCAGTGCAAGAAAAGGTCAATTTATAATCTTCTGCTGTTTTAGCCCATTCATCTTATGCTCTGTTGGATGTTATGAAATGCTTCTCTGCTTATCATTTTAAAGAGGGACTGTAGCTGTCAGCAATGAGCAGTTCTTTTCTTTTTAATTTTCTCTCATCAACAAGGCCCACAGAACTGCTGTTTTTTGTCTTCTGCACCATTCTGTGTAAACACCATAGACAGCGGCACCAAGTTGCCATTGTTGGGCCCTTGAGCAAGGACGTTAACCTTCAACTGCTCAGATGTATAACGAGATAAAATTTAGTTCCCTCTGGATAAAGGCGTCTGCCAAACCCCATAAATGGACATTTTAAATGGAAATGAAAGGCATTGGTGCCTCAAAAGGTTATGGCTTTGGCTTACTCATTGAGCATTGAAGTCCTACAGTACAAGCTGCCCTTGTTGAGCCTCTAAGCCTTAACCCCATCTGCTCCAGGGGTGCTGTAACATGGTTGGCCCTTTCTCTCTTACCCCAACTGACATATGCGGAAAACATATTTTACTGTACTGTAAATTACATATGACAGATAATTGACTCTTAATTTTAATCTAATCTAAATATGAAATGAGAAACATTTTGTGAAACACTCGACCCTTCCTGCCTGGTACTAACAACAATGCTGTAGTTTTATACATTTTCTGTTTGATGTTTAAAACATTAACTGAATAACTTGACCTGTATCTGTGTGATTTAATGCTTGCTCGGAGGTCATATGATTGGCTGATTAAATAAATGCCTGAGTATTTACTCCTATTTTAATAGTTGGTATTCTGGGCATTAACTGATTATTGAGTGCTCTCAGTGCTCTTTCTGCTGCTCATGCCATTAAATAGCACCCAGTAATTTAGATAAAGAATCCATTTAGCTAACAAGATGAATAATATTTTAATCCCATCAGCTTAATGAACTGGGTTTTGAATTTATTTTCCTGTCTTGTTTTTTTTTTTTTTTCCTCCAGGGATGTTTCATTTTCTCTTTGGTCAAATACAAGCCTCTGACGTACAACAAAATCTATGAGTATCCGGAATGGGCCATTGGTTTGGGTTGGACCCTCGCCCTGCTTTCCATGATTTGCATACCTATGGTAGTTGTGATCAAGATCATCCAGTCTGAAGGTCCTCTTATTGAGGTTAGTACGTCTATGCAATGGAAGTAGTTATGCTTTGCTCATTATTATTTTACTTTTAGTTTATTAACAAAATGCCAGTATTCCAGAAGTAGGTTTTTACTATTAGACCTATGATTTTATATGTGATAAAATTCTGCTTTTGTATTTCGGTTTACTGTGAAATTGATGACTATATTTTATGCAACTGTTCATTGCACTGCACATACAGTCTGCCACAGTCTGTCTAATCTCCTTTTTTCTTTTTGTCCCATCCATGTGTATTAATTTTAGCCTGGATGAAATTAAACTTCAACCCAAAATGGCAGCAGAACTGTTAGAACAATGTCTACATTACTGTACAAAGCAATTTTGAGATAAAAGGGAGAGGCTTTTTTATATAAAGCTGGCATTCCAAGAAAATAAAGTTACATTTTATAAACTGTCAAGTTGAATGTTTGGAGATATTCCACAGTTTTCTTCTAACTCAGCTAACCTGCAATTCCTTTTCTCCTTCCAGAGGATTAAAGCAGTGGCAGCTCCGGTGCGAGGCAATACAACTTCATGTCCTCAGGTATACCAACCGAAGGGCTCAGAACAGGCACGTCCCCTTGACCCGAATGGGAACAACGGCTTGGTCAAGTCCAGCCACACTATCGTCGAAACCATGATGTGAGCGCTCTCTGTGAGAGAATCCAATCACCTGCGTTCCATTTATTAATTAAAACGTTAATATAGTGGTAGGACCAGGTTTACAGTACATTTCTGCACTAGTAGTCCTTTTCCTTTCCTTTTTTTTTACAGAATAAGTTGCATTTATTTTTGTCAGTGTCTGCTTTTAATATTTTATCATAACATCGTTATATTACTATTATTACTGTTGCTGTAATTAGAGGAAAAAACATATTTCCATACGCAAACGTCGGTATATTAAAATAGTCCAACATTTCTCTCTTTTTTCCTGTAAATAATGACATTTAAATGATTTGTTGCTAGAGTGGACAAACCAGACCAATTAAGTGCTGCAAATGAAAAAAAAAAAAAAAAAAAGTTCATAGATTAAAAAAAATTATGTTAGTGTACCTAGACAAAAAGACACAGAGGAAAGATGTGTATATCTATTTTGATGAAAGGCACAGGACTGTGACAAATTGGGCATCAGTCATTGCTTTGACATTGGAACAGAGACACTATTCTATTTTCTGGGGCAAGTTAACACACTGAAACTACCACTGCACATGGCACGAGTTAACACGTTGAAATCACTGTGTGCATCTTTGAAAGCACAAATGGTCACACTAATTCTTCTATATATACCTTATAATATTCACCCCATCAATCAGTTATTCTCAAACGGTCTGTATTCATAGATGACAACTTAAGTTCAAAAGGTGCATTGATGCTTAGAAGGTGAAAGTTAATATGCGTAATCAGAGATGGGCTCCTTAATTAGACACATGTTAGTTGGTGGTAGTAATTAATTCCAAATAAATTGTGCATACAACTTATTTTGAACTTATATGAAGCCAGCTAAATGAAGCATGGATGATTATTAATGAAATTACTATTTGTGTACCCCCATTAAATTCAATGAATCAGTTACAAATAAGAAATGCTTCTAAGTACGACACTATCTAACACCTGTCTTCTCTGTTTGAAAAAATAACTCAAACATGCAGTAATGCAACAATAAAAATGTATATACTGTTCAAAATCATTAAGGGAACACTTTTTCCTGGATTGACTTGGACGATACATTATTTATAGTGCAACTAGTGCAATTTATTTTATTTTTTTGCTTTATTGGCCATTTCATAGCCTTTTTAAAAAAAAAAAAAAAAAATTATATTCATGTTCGTAAATGCAGCAATAGACATAACACTGCTGCTCACTAGAGTCAATATTGTGCATACATCCAAAGTACCGTAACTTCACCCTGCATAAGTAAATGGCACTTATTCCTGTGGTTATGTCTCTGCTCTAAACAGCAGCATGCACAATACAAAAAAATGCATTAAATCCACACTAAGTGTATGTAAGTCAGCCCTGAATACAGCCCAAGTTCTGCATCTTTTTTCACGGTTCTTGTATTGTTGTAATTAGGTGCTCAAATAAATTCACTTCTACCTACATTGCAACACTCCCAAAATGTCCCACAGTCAATTACTGTTGATAAATTTGTATCAGAGCCTAGATACCTACTTACAGTATACATATAAAAAAAATTGCTCCTGCCCATGGATTTCTTTTCTTTTCTTTTGGTCACAACTCAAAGGTATTTTATGGTCAAATCTAAGCTATTTGTACATGTCATTCTGTTTTATTTTCCTTTTTTTTTTTGTACTCTTAATATTAAGATTGTACTTGTCTACTATCGGCAATTGTTTTTTTATAGGACAATTTTATATGAAGCTTTTAATCAGTGCAATTGGTGGAAATTGTAATGTGCAATACTTTGTAGAATGGTTTGTATCGTTTCAATCTTTTAAAAAGATGGTACTTGCAGTGAGATCATTTTTTATAACAAAATAACAGGAAATATTAGACATATTTGGGGCCAATTAATCATTGCAAGGTAACACCAAACTAAAAAACAAAAACAAACAAACGAAGAAACAAAAACAGCTGTACTTACTGTGATTGTCAGACATAATTTAGTATTTTATAAGGAAATGCTTTAACTTTTCTATTAGATTATTTATCAGATAACATATGTTAATCTTATTATATAATTTTTAAATAGTCCGTTATGGACTGATATATCATGTAATTAAACACTGTAGCCAAGCAACTTCATTCGGGTGTTAATATGAAGATTGAATGTTTTTTTTTTTTCCTTTCTCTTTCTTTAACTTCCCTTTTTGAACTCATATGAAACGGCTTAATTGAAAATCAAATAACGAGATCTAGTGCAAATAGTCAGGGATGACTGTCCAGAGATCAAGGAAATATTACTGGGTTATTTTTTTCCCCAAAAGCTAATCTTTAATGCACATTTTACTGTATAAAGAAAAGAAGTGAGAGGTTAGGTATTCTCTTTTTATGAATACTGAGAAATGTGTTCAGCCAGACTAATTGTCTGAGAACTACAGATGCCATAGAAGTTTGAAAAGATCTGGAATGTTATGTGTTAGTCTAAGAAAAAATTGTCTCGAGTTTCGAGAATTGTTTTGAGAGAATGTTTGGAAACAAAAATGTATTTAAAAGATTTTGGAGAACCTAAAAACTTTAATTTCTTAATAAACATATATTTTTGAAAAAAAAAGCCTATTATTTTGATATTTGTGGTGAACTTGAATGTGATTCAGTCATGCCATTGTGTTCATGAAACGTTCAGAGTGATGCGCTACCATGCAGTGTATTCTTCAAAGTGACCCAACAACAATGCTGTTGCCAAGCCAGGGTATTTTAACACATGCCTGACTTCTTAAACTATGGCTTGTGAGGACACAACCAGTAGCTCCATGTTAGGTAATGGAAAATTGGTCCCAGATAAAACTGAACATTGTATAAATGTTCATCTTCAATCTGTCCACTCTTATCAGGGGTCATTGAGAGTTGCACTGAGCCAAAAGGGCTATCCTCCCCCCCCCCCCCCCCAGCCAGAGCTGGATTAGTTATCTTATTTGACACAGACTGATAGTACCCAAGGGATGAGAAATCTGCAAAAGTGCATGAAAGTCCCCAAGTTTAACTTGTAGAAGGAAAAATCATGTCTTTCTCAGGGTACATGTGATTAATGAGGCGGATTCCCAGTGGAGATGGAAATATCTGCTTTGTTTATTATCAGGCCACAAAAAATTGAACCATCCCATTGTGGCTAAGGGTATAAATAAATTCAAATCTTGTGCTAAAAATAAGTGGGGACTGTTTATTTACAACAATTCTTAGTCTTATCTTTTAATTAGTCTTGTTACCCATCCAAGTGAGACAAAATAGAATTCAGGCAAGATATTATATAATGTTCGAACACAGGAGTCTGGATTTTAACTCAACCTTCTGCTTAATAACAGGGCATGCCCATTATCTATATCTGACATTTTGGGTCTTTTCAAGCAATTTGTTGTAATAACTGGAGCATTTTATTGGTATGGATGATCTGCCATTCAAGACTGGTTCCAAGAGTAGTAAGGTAAGCTTTTTTTAATCAAATTAAAGGTCTACAGGGTTTCATCTTGTGTGTGAAGAAATATCAGCACTACCCAGGCCTTTATTCTATTACAAAGTGTTTATTAATTTACTAGCAACTCTAACAATAGCGCTGCTGCAAGGTTTATACTAATGCACTTATTTTTATAGGCTTACATGATCATTTCTCTCATAATAAATTGTCATGTATTTTTTTTTTTCAAATGGCAAATTTTAAGTATCTTTATACTGACTTTTGCACTACTAGAAATATTTGTTCTAATGAAACAATGCCATGTAGAACTTTTGTCTCAAACTTTGGAGGCAAATGCAGATCCTTTCATGCACTGTGTCTCTATAAAACTTACCAATTTAATATTTCATTCACTGTTCCATTTTGTAGTTGGTTATGCACAAATTAACAATAAATGATATGCAAGTATGTACAAACAGTATCTCTGACTTAAACCCAATTAAGTTAGATTTATTTTTCTCTATTGTTCTAGAACAATACTGGAAATTTCCAAACTATGCAATAAGAGATACGGCATTATGTACTGTAATTAATTAACAAGTCATTTTTACTGTAAGACACAAAGGTTAGTTCTAGAACAGTTCTTGCCAGATCAGTATCACGTGCATTTGTAAAACCCATCAAGCACCACGATGAAATTGGCTCTCATGAAGATCATCCCAGGAAAGCAAGACCAAAGCATACTCCTGCTACAGAGGAGCAGTTCATTTATTGTTACCAGCCTCAGAAATAACTAATTATCTGTCTCCGCTGCACTATGGTCACATCCTTCATTCATTTCATCCTCTCTTTGATGAATAATTGCAGGTTATATATTTGTTGGTTCATTCTCTCTATTTAAACTTGCTGGTGCACATTATGTACAGTTTTACCATATGTACAGTTTCGTTCCTGACTATGTACAATTATCATGCACATGAACAGAGAAACAGTATATTCATATTACTTTACGATTATTTGATACAATTACCATTTACAATTTTATTTATACATAAAACTTAACCTCTTTTTCATTGCAATTCGTGTTTGTTGCTTACTTGTACACAATGTAAAATGACTGCTGTAACAATGCAATTTACCTTTGGGATTAAAAGAGTCTCTCTATCTATCTACTGTACACTGTGTGCAGATATTATTAAGCAAGTTGCATTTTTGAGGATTATTTTCATTATTGAACAACTACAGTGCTCTCGATCAAGCACTAATATACCTTAAACCTAAATATTTAAGAAAGTAAAAGTGAGGTTTTGGCTTTCTTAGGAGAATATCTATGTGTGCACAATTATTGGGCAACTATTAGTGTGCAGAATTATTATGCAACTAAATGAAAAACTAACATTTTCCCATCTCACTTGTTTATTGTTATCTTTAAAAGTGAGAATAATAAGTAATCAATTCATAATTAAAACATTTCTGACATAAAAAAAATAAATCAAATGACCAATATACCCACCCTTCGTTTTAATAACAGTCAGAAATCATCCATTCATGGACTCTGTCAGTTTCTTCAGCTGTTGACCAACTTTTTGTGCAGCAGCAATCACAGCCTCTCAGACACTGTTCAGAGAGGTGTATTGTTTTCCTTCACTATAAATCGCCCATTTAAGAAGGGCCCACAGGTTCTCAAGAGGGTTCAGGTCAGGTGAGGAAGGGGGCCATGTCATTATTCTTTCTTCTTTAAGTCCTTTACTGGCTATCCATGCAGTGGAGTATTTCGATGCATGAGATGGAGCATTGGCCTGCATAAATATCATGGTCTTTTTGCAAGATGCAGACTTTTTCCTGTACCACTGCTTGAAGAAAGTGTCTTCTAAAAACTGGCAGTAGGTTTGGGAGTTGAATTTCAGTCCATATTCAACCGGAAAAGGTCCTACCTCCTACTACCTCATCTTTATTAATACCAGCCCATACCAGTACCCCACCTCCACCTTGCTGGTGTCAGAGTCGAAGTGGAGCTCTGGGCCAGTAACTGATCCAGCCATGTGCCCATCCATCTGGTCCGTCAAGAGTCACTCTCATCTCGTCAGTCCATTAAACCTTTGAAAAATAAGTCTTCAGATATTTCTTGGCCCAGTCTTAACTTTTTGACTTACTGTATGTGTCTTGTTCTGTGGTGGTCAGGTTTCAGCCCTCCTTACATTGGCCATGTCTCTGGGCACTCTAGGTAGGTGGCAGTTCTGGAATATGACACCACTGGAGGATAATGGGTCCCTAGTAGCTTCACATTTGATTCACTTCAGGTTTTTTCTCAACAGGTTTCTTGCGGCCCTGTTGACTATTTGCAACAAAACATTTGATGGTTCTGTGATCATGCACCAACATCTTAACGATTTCAAGAGTGTTGCATCCCCCAATTTTTGACTTTTCAGAGTCAGTTAAACATCTTTTTTGGCCCATTTTGAGGAAAAGAAGCTGCCTAATAATTACATACAGCTTGATATAGGGTGTTGATCACCTTAGGCCACACCCTCTCTCATTACACAAATACACATCACCTTAAATCCAATAAGCATTCAAGTTTATACAGCTTGGACTTGCATAATATGCATAAAAATTATGATTTTATCAAAATACTCACTTGCCTAATAAATGTGCCCTCTCTCTCTCTCTCTCTCTTTATCTATCAAATGTACCAACACCTCAGATTAGAGCCGCTATGAAGGTACATATTACAGAGCATACATAGCAGACACATCTCAACAACAACTGTTCAGATGAGATTATTGCATATTTTGTATGCCTCCAGAATTTTTTACAATGTGGAAACAAATAAAAATCGGGAAACACAATGGAATTAGAAGGTGTGTCCGAACTTTTGACTTTTGACTGGTACCATAAATGACAAGCTTACCAATCGTCCCTTTTTTTAATCCAGAGTCACATTAATTTCTCTCCACTATCTTGTAATGATGATGGGAGAGTCGGACCGCTGCATAAAGCCTTCTCCAACACATCCCATAGATTCTAAATGGGGTTAATGTCTGTGGTGGCCAATCCATGAGATAAAATGATGTCTAATGCTTCCTGAATCACTCTCACAATTTGAGCCTAATGAATTCTGGCATCCTGGTAGGCGCTAGATATTATGGGTACTTCATCTGCTTCTCTTCTTACCCAGATGCGCCCATCACTGGAACAGGGTAAATTCGGTCTCATCAGACCACATGACCTTTATCCAGTGCTCCACAGCCCATTCTTGTTGCTCTTATTTCTGATTAGGCTCAGTGAGAAGTGTTTTTCCACACAGCTGTTTAGTCTCAATCCCTTGAGTTCTGAAGCAATGTGTTCTACTGTTGTTTTTGTTTAAATGATCTCCCATCACACTCATTCAGCATGTTTTTCCGACCACATATCTTCCTCGGAGATGACGGTGCGCCGCTATCCTTCCAGTTTTTAACCAATGTCAGTAGTTTTTAGCAATCTCCCTAGTTATTATATTTTGTCTACACAGGCCAAACAGAGTAGCATCTTTACCATGAGAAATGAGAAGCTACTCACTGCATTATTTGGAATAAATAACTTGTGGCCAACGGAAACGTATTCATCACTGTAGTAATTATCCAATGAAGGACTCTTACCTATTTGCTTACACTAGTTAAATCCAGGTAGTAAACTTTTTTATTTTTTTGGCCAGGCAGCGATTTTTCGATATATTATCGATATATTAGTGAAAAAAAAGGGGGGAAAATGCTGTAAACCCAAACGCTGTTGTATAAAATACAGATTTTACTGTAAGTCTGCATAGAAATAACCAATCTGCCGTCTATTTCGATACCGGACTTTGCTGTCTTTACAACACTGACATGACAGGGAAATCAATGGTATTTCATAAAGCTGAAAACATTTAGTATGAATGAAACTTTAGTCCTAGAAACAAATTGTTACTTTGTTGACGACAGACAAGCTTAGCAAATCATGCTTACCAAACAAAGAAATATGACGATGGAGTTATTATTATTGTAACAGGAGCCGGGTGTAAGCCTATGGATTGCACCAATAAGCAACAAGCTATATCGTGTGACATTCAGTCTTTTCTTATCAACAAACTCTCTCCCTGCCTACTTAAACACAGCTCTGAATAAAATTCTGATTTTGAGATCGGAGTATGAGGTATTAGTACTTTTCTTGTAGCGAACAATTAAAATTGTGTATATTTGGTTTGGAGATAGAACTTAGGCTAGTTTATTTGAATATCAGTTAGCATAATTCTGAATTGAAAATGATAACCTTCGAAGCTAACATATCAGCTTGTAGTTGTAACTGTACAAAAAAAAGAAACAGACTTCACTGATTTGAAACATTTAACATTTAATAAAGTTAATTACAATGTTGGGGAGTAAGTCAAAGTAGAGATACTAACAGTTTTTACATAAGATGGCAGTAACTGTTTCACTCTCACTCACTCATCGTCTATACAGTATTGCTTTATCCTGTGGACAGGGCTGCGTGAGCCTGGAGCCTACCCCATGAGACTTAGGGCATGAAGTTACTCCCTGGACGGGGTGCTAATCCATCACAGGGCACAAACATATACACACATACATACTCATGTTCATTCACATATAATGAGCATGCCTGAATTTACTTAATGGGCTCGAAGCGAGACAGTGTAGTTGGGACACGTGGAAGGTCGGATTGATTCGCCGCATGGTTGAGGGGAGCAAGAGCTTGACAAAGCAGGGGTTGATAACCTTGGTGATCGTGAAAGGACCTACATAGCAGGGGGAAAGTTTACAGGAGATGGTTTTAAGAGGAAGGTCCCTGGTGGAGAGCATAACCCTTTGTCCTATTCTATATTTCGGGCCTGGGAGCGTTTGCGGTCTGCTTGTTCTTTGTAGGACTTGCTGAGTCGTAACAGGGTCTTCCTGGCTTGGGCCCAGGTTCTCTTACACCGGCGGACAAAAGCTTGGGCGGACGGCACGCTGACCTCCTGCTCCTGAGCCGGGAACAAGGGTGGTTGGTATTCCATGCAGCACGGAAAGGCGACAGACCGGTAGATGATGAGGTCTCGGAGTTGTGGGCATACTCAACCCAAGGTAGGAACTCGCTCCAGGAGGTAACATCTTTAGCAGCCATACATCTCAGGGCAATCTCGAGGACCTGATTCTTCCTCTCAGTCTGGCCATTAGATTGAGGGTGGAAACCAGAGGACAGGCTGGGAGTGGCTCCGATCAGCTTACAGAAGGCCTTCCAAAACTGAGAGGTGAACTGTGGGCCCCGGTCTGAGACAATGTCCGTAGGTAGACCATGGAGCTTGAACACATGCTTAATCATGAGCCCGGCAGTTTCCTTGGCAGATGGGAGTCTTGGTAGGGGAATGAAGTGGGCAGCTTTCGAGAATTGGTCCACCACGGTCATGATGCAGGTGTGGCCGGCGGAGGATGGTAGCCCAGTGATGAGTTCCAGGGCAATGTTGGACCGGGGCAGTGAGGGATGGGCAAAGGTCTAAGGAGGCTGGCAGGTGCTGTGTTGACATGTTTGGACCTCATGCAAACATCACATGCTGAAATAAAGCTAGAGACATCTTCCTTGAGGGTGGACCACCAAAACCGCTGCTGGGCTAGCACCAGGGTTCTGGCAGAGCCAGGGTGGCAGGAGAGTTTCGAGCTGTGGGCCCACTCCAGGACCTGAGAACGCAGAGCGAGGGGAACAAAGAGGTGGTTAGAAGGCACGTTGCTTGGGCCTGGTTCATGAGAAAGAGCTTGCTTGAGTCTAGTTTCAATGTCAAGCTCGGCCACGGCGAGCAAACAGGAGGGCGGCAAAATAGTTTCACATGCGGCAGGGTCTTGTGTAGTCATAAATTGTCTCAACAGAGCATCTGGCTTGGTGTTTTTAGATCCTGGTCAGTAGGTGAGAGTAAAATTGAACCTTGCGAAGAAGAGGGACCACCTGGCCTGGCGGGAGTTGAGCCTCTTGGCGCTCCGTCGATACTCAAGGTTCTTGTGGTCGGTCCACACTAGGAAGGGAACCTCCGTTCCTTCTAGCCAGTGTCTCCATTCCTCCAGAGCTAGCTTGATAGCTAGGAGTTCTCGGTCTCCGATGCCATAATTACTTTCAGCAGGAGTTAGACGGTGGGAGAAAAATGAACAGGGGTGCAGTTTATTATCCAGATTGGATCTTTGTGAGAGAATGCCTCCGACACCCGTACTGGAGGCGCCAACTTCCACGATGAACTGGCGTGACTGGTCAGGGATGGTGAGGATAGGAGCAGAGGTGACCCGCTTCTTAAGTTCGCTGAAGGACTCCTCAGATTTTAGATTCCAGCAGAAGTGTGTCTTGGTAGAGGTGAGGGCTGTTAGAGGAGCATCTGTTAGACAATAGAAGTTGGCGAAGCCTAAGAATCTTTGTAGCTCTTGTCGTGAGGTAGGAGTCAGCCACCTAGTGACGGCTTGGAGCTTGGCAGGTTCCATCCCGATGCCTCTGGGGCTGATGACGAATCCGAGGAATGTGGTAGATGTGGTGTGGAACTCGCATTTCTCAGCTTTGACAAACAGGTTGTTCTCCAGCAGCCTCTGCGGCACCTGCCGAACATGGTCTTGGTGTTCCTCTGGGTCCTGAGAGAAAATCAGGATGTCGTCGCGATATACGAATACTGAGATATTGAGGAGGTCCCTGAGAACATCATTGATTAGGGACTGAAAAACTCCGGGGGCATTAGTAAGTCCAAATGGAACCACCAGGTATTCGTAATGTCCCGTTGGGGTATTGAATGCCGTCTTCCATTCGTCCCCCTCCCGAATTCGGACGAGATGATATGCATTGCGTAGGTCGAGCTTGGTGAAGTACCTGGCCCCCTGAAGAAGTTCGAAGGCGGTTGACATTAGAGGGAGAGGGTACCGGTTCTTTACTGTGATGTCATTAAGGCCCCTATAATCAATGCATGGACGAAGGGAACCATCTTTTTTGGCCACGAAGAAGAACCCAGCCCCTGCCGGAGAAGAGGAAGGGCGGATAATACCTGCAGCGAGGGATTCTTCGATGTACTGGTCCATGGTTTGGCGTTCTTTGGATGACAGGGAGTATAGACGGCCCTTGGGGGGAGTGGTGCCTGGTAGCAGGTCAATGGCGCAGTCGTATTGGCGGTGGGGGGGAAGGGATACTGAAAACTGCCTTGAGATCGTGGTATTCTGGAGGGACACGGGTGAGGTCCGGTGGGTCTACCGCGGGGGCGGGATGGAGGCATGGCTTGGTGGCAGCTCATAAACATGATGAGGAACAAGCGGGGCTCCAGGCTATGATTGAGTTCCTGGCCCAATCAATGTGTGTGTTGTGTTGCATTAACCAAGGAAGGCCTAGGAAGACCGTGGCATGTGATCCTTCCATGATAAACAGTGATGTCCGTTCCGAGTGGTTGCCCGAGACCTTTAGGCCTATGAGAGGGGTTCTGTGAGTGATAGGTGGGAGGGCCTGAACCTTGAGGTGGTTCTCCAAGGGCAGCGTGGGGATACCCAGAGCCTTGGCGGTGGCTGCATTCAGCAGATTGCGATCTGAGCTGGAGTCGACCAGTGCATGCACTAGGTAGGTCTGCTGCTCATGGATGAGGAAGATAGGAAGCAGGTAGTGTTGGTCTGGGAGCCTTCTTGATGTCTCGCCCTCTAGTGCTCCCAGCTGAACTAGAGGGCACCTCCTTTTGCTGGACAGTACTTGAGCAGGTGTCCTGGTTTCCCGCAGTAGAAGCAGGCTCCTTCCACTCGGCGGCGGTGGCGCTCCTCTGGGGTGATGCGAGTTCTGCCCAGTTGCATGGGTTCCTCCTGGGGATCAACTCGCAGAGGAGAGGGTCGAGGCAGAGCCCTGGGTGGAGAAGGCCGGGCCAACCTACGAAGATGGAGGCGTGCGTCTATTCGACCGGCCAGATCCATAAGCTCCTGGAGGGACGAGGGGAGCTCTCGTGAGACTAGTTCATCTTGGAGTATCTCAGTCAGACCTTCAAGGAAGACGTTGCACAGGGCTCGTTCGTTCCAACCACTTGAAAGGGCCAGGGTCTGGAACTCAATGGCATAATCGTAGGCCGAGCGTGAGCCTTGACGGAGCTTCAGCAGTTTTCGACCCGCCTCCCTGCCGTGGCACGAGCGGTCAAACACTCTCCTCATTTCCTTGGCAAAGCTCTCATAACTGGAACCACAGGGGTCGTGAGCATCCCAAAGCGCAGTGCCCCATTCCCGGGCACGTCCTGACAGGAGCGTGATGACGTATGCCACTTTGGACCGTTCCGTGGAAAAGGTGGAGGTTTGGAGCTCAAAAATCAGTGAGCACTGAGACAGAAAGGAGCGACAGGTGCCCGGATCTCCTTCGTAGGTGGGAGGGGCGGGGAGGCGTGGCTCTTGTTGCATTGATGCTTGTGGTTGGGTGAGTTGGAGCATGTGGAGCTTGGACGTGACGTCAGCAAGAGACTGCTTGGTGCTGAGTAACTCCTGCTGATGAGCTCCAAGCAAAGCACCTTGACTCTCCAATGCCGCTCTCATACAGTCGGTATCCGCTGGATTCATATCTGGCTGGATTATTCTGTCACGCACGCAGCAGAACGGGGTGAATCCAGGCGCGGATAATGACTGTAACGTGATCTGGGGGGCGTGGTCGGGAAGCGTAGCAAGTGTCGAACACTATGTAATCAGTCCGTGAAACGTCAAAACCAAAACGTGAAGCGAGAGCCGTAGTCAAAGGGAAGGCGCGAGATCAAAAACCGGGAAGTCACAGGAACGTGGAAAACTAAACCAAAACACGAGACAAAAGCCGTAAATCAAAGGGAGAAGCGTGGGTCGAAACCGGAAGATCAGATTGCCGAGCAAACAAACCAAAATCGAGAGGCGAAGATCAGACACGAGAAAAAACAAAGCGAGGTCGTAAACGTGAAGATAATGAAAGTAAACGTGAGAGAATCAAGGTATAAACACAGGATAATCCAGCGATTTAAGCAGCGTGCAGCATGCAGGAGGAGATGAGAAACAGGTGCGTCGGTGGGGCGGAACCGAAGGCGTGGGAAAGAATACATGACAGGCTGGGAAAAACACATGAGCACGTGAGAAAAGTGACAGCGTGGGGAAAAAAGTAAAAATAAATAAATAAATAAACAAACAGGTCGTGGAAAAGACGTGACACATCCATCAGGTTGTGATGGATCCAGAGTCTGGCCTGGGAACACTGGATGATTCAGGACTCAGGATCGAATCGAGTTATGGATCTGTGATGTCAGGATGCCATTTTGATGTTCTACAAATAAATAGAAGTGGATTAAAAATTAAAAAATAAGATTATTTAGTTCAGTAGATAAAAAAAAAAAAAAAGTTGATTTTGCTTGAAGTAGCTTAAATGGAGCCCCTCTGGAGATACTGGAGGGAAAAAATATTCCCAGCCCATGACTTGCTATGGGATGGGAACAATATAGTATAAAGCAAGGCCATAAGCTACTATATTGTGGCCACATTTGGCAATGAGATCATTTCCCAGAAAGGTAATCTACTGTACTGTATGCTAACAGTTCTAAATAACATCTATTCAAATTTGTCCATAGTTTACTAGACGCTATGATTATAGAGGCTAAATGCAATGAGGTTATTGAGTTGTGGCCACAGAATATTTTTCCCCAATGTCACCAGAGGGGCTCCATAGCTTCGGCATAGATAGGTATTTTAATTGTACCATAGCTATCATAGCAAAAGGTCAGTTTGGCTGTATCTTAGGATTAAGCTGTTTGAAATAGGATGAATTTCTAGCTTCATCTTTCTCAACAGTGGCGAATTGGGAACCCGAGGCACCAACTGCACTATGCACTGATATCATCACAACAATAGCATTTAATTATTATTTATATTTGACACATTGCAAGCAATTCGACTAGCATAAGGGTAACCAATTTATGTGGCGTTTCCTATTAAATATATTTCTGAAAGTTTACATTTAAAGCTTTAGACTTTTATCTTATTGACATATTGACTTATTTACAGAAATAAGTATCTCACTTAAGTTGTCTGTCAATAGACAAGTCTGTTTCCAATCTACAAATACGTTTAATCATTTTATATTTAGTTAATGTAATCTTATAACGTTACAGACCAATGTGCTCAGGAATAAATAAATAAATAAATAAATAAATAAAAAGAGTTTTAGAATATTTTACCTACAGTATAAGTAATGATTGTCCACAATACTACTTAGAAATAAAACATTTAAATCTGAAAGTTATTGAAGCTAGGTTTTATAACATGACTGCAGACACTTTAGACCACATCACTTATCACTCATTATTATAGGATAACCCTTTCATGACCTATTTAACTCACGACCCTGTGCGTTTGATCAAAGGTCTCTGATATGAGTCTTGCACACACAGAACGGACAATTATGTCAATGCACATTGCACATATATGCACATATGCACATTTTGCACACTTCAAGGACTTCTTTTCACACCCCCCCTCATCTCATTAAAACACTACCTCAAGTTTCTCACAGACTATCGTCGTAATATATTACATCACATCATTCTTCAGATTTTATATATATAGTGTCCAAGAACTGGACACTGAATCTTCATATATCTATTCTTAAGGCTACATAGCTGTTTAGTCCCAATCCCTTGAGTTTTCTGAACATTGAATGTGTGGAGATGCGCGTACTTTCAATATTAATTGAATTTTAATTATTAATATAACTGAGTTCTACTGTTTTTGTCTGTTCTTACAATTTGATTTCACCTAACAATTAACTGATCACAATAATACAATAATGTTTTTTTGTTTGTTTGTTTGTTTTTACCACATTTTCTCTTCAAAGTTGATAGATCACCACCGTACTTCCAGGCTTTTAAGTGTTGGACACTTAATTCCTTAATTCTTTTATTGCTTGATGCAGGTCAATAATTTCACCCTTCTGAAACAGAGTAACAGTCTAATATACTGTAGCACGACCGCAGGATATGTCTGAAATGAGAAGCTACTCACTGCATCAGTTATGGTTAAATAACTTGCTAAACATATTAATCACTGTAATTATTATTAAGTGGAAGGCTCTCACCTAATTGTTTAGTTAAATCAAAGTGGTCATTCTTTTTTCTTTTCTTTTTTAAGCGGGGCAGTGTTTTTTGATGTATTATTTAGTACAATAGTACATAATTTAATTTAATGCACTTTATTCAAGCCTCACCTAAACATGTACCCAGTGTAGTGGGGTAGGCTTTGCAATCCCCATCAACAAGATGATAAATGGATGAACAAAGAGTAAAAATCATTTATGTGTTCCACAAAAAAGAAATTGCATGTGATGAAATTTCATCAAACTGCCTGTTTACTGTGTGCATTCACCATGGAGCTGTTTCAGCAACCTTATGCAGCAATGTCACAAAATTTATTTCTACAGTTTTTCAATTTATTCGCTTATGGCCACACAGCTGATTAGTCACAATCCTGTGAGTTTGTGTCACATTATGCTTGTGGAAATGATCTTTCCACTTAATTTTGGAAATTACTTTCACTATTAATCATAGCTGTGATTTCTACAGGGTGGGCCATTTATATGGATACACCTTAATAAAATGGGAATGGTTGGTGATATTAACGTCCTGTTTGTTGCACATTAGTGTATGTGAGGGGGCAAACTTTTCAAGATGGGTGGTGACCATGGTGGCCATTTGGAAGTCGGCCATCTTGGATCCAACTTTTGTTTTTTCAATAGGAAGGGTCAATAGGGTAATGTGAGACATCAAACTTATTTGGAATTTCACAAGAACAACAATGGTGAACTTTATTCTTTCATGAGTTATTTACAAGTTTTTGACCACTTATAAAATGTGTTCAATGTGCTGCCCATTGTGATGGATTGTCAATGCAACCCTCTTCTCCCACTCTTCACACACTGATAGCAACACCACAGGAGAAATGCCAGCACAGGCTTCCAGTATCCGTAGTTTCAGGTGCTGCACATCTCGTATCTTCACACCATAGACAATTGCCCCAAAGATAAAGGTCTAAGGGGTCAGATCGGGAGATCTTCGGGGCCATTCAACTGGCCCACGACGACCAATTCAGGAAACTGTTCATCTAGGAATGCTCGGACCTGACACCCATAAGGTGGTGATGCACCATTTTGCTGGAAAAACTCAGGGAACGTGTCAGCGTCAGTGCATAAAGAGGGAAACACATCATCATGTAGCAATTTCAAATATCCAGTGGCCTTGAGGTTTCCATTGATGAAGAATGGCCCCACTATCTTTGTACCCCATATACCACACCACACCATCACTTTTTTTGTTCCAACAGTCTTGGAGGGATCTATCCACTGTGGGTTAGTGTCAGACCAATAGCGGTGGTTTTTGTTTGTTAACTTCACCATTCACATAAAAGTTTGCCTCATCACTGAACAAAATCTTCTGCGTGAACTGAGGGTCCTGTTCCAATTTTTGTTTTCCCCATTCTACAAATTGTGTGCGCCGATCTGGGTCATCCTCATTGAGATGCTGCAGTAGCTGGAGTTTGTAAGGGTGCCATTTGTGAGTAGCTAATATCCGCCGAAGGGATGTTCGACTTATGCCACTCTCCAGTGACATGCGGCGAGTGCTACGCTGTGGGCTCTTGCTGAATGAAGCTAGGACAGCCACTGATGTTTGTTCATTAGTGACAGTTTTCATGCGTTCACATTTTGGCAAATCCAACACTGAACCAGTTTCACGAAACTTAGCAAGCAGTTTGCTAACTGTAGCATGGGAGATGGGTGGTCTCGTAGGGTGTCTTGCATTGAAATCTGCTGCAATGACCCGGTTACTGCGTTCACCAGATATCAACACAATTTCGATCCGCTCATCATGTGTTAACCTCTTCGACATGTCAATGGCTGTGAACAAAGAGAAACTTGTAAATAACTCATGAAAGAATAAAGTTACGTTAAAACCAAGCACACCATTGTTTTTCTTGTGAAATTCCCAATAAGTTTGATGTCTCACATGACCCTCTTCCTATTGAAAAAACAAAAGTTGGATCCAAGATGGCCGACTTCCAAATGGCCACCATGGTCACCACCCATCTTGAAAAGTTTGCCCCCTCACATACACTAATGTGCCACAAACAGCACGTTAATATCACCAACCATTCCCATTTTATTAAGGTGTATCCATATAAATGGCCCACCCTGTACTATCAAATGACATACAGTACTGACCGTGACATTTCTCTTTAGTTGTTTTCTTCCAATAATTTGGCCCTTCTCAAACACATTAACATTTTTCCACAACTGTGCGTAACTGTGTGATTCTAACATAGTTGTTTAGGAAATAAGTAGCTATTCACTGCATCAATTAGAGTTAAATGGATTGTTTACAGCTGAAACACTAATGGCTGCAGTCATTTCTCAATAAAAGGCACCTAAGTGTTTTGCTTAATTAAATTCAAATGGTGACCAAAAAAAACAACAAAAAAAAAACATCTGGTAGCAAAACAAGAGTACATGAAAACAGGGAAAACAGGAAGACATATTTTTTAGCCCACCCCATACAAGTCTTAAAACTCAAAACATTTTTCATATTTAACCCTTTAAAAAATCTCTATCTATCTATCTATCTATTGTATATATATATGTGACCCATTTTTTATTTATGTTTTTGCTCAGTTATGTTTGTATAGTTGGTTAAAATGAACTAAAATTCAGTTCATCTTATTGCCTATTGTATGCTGAAAAAAAAGGATATGTCACTCTATACTGCACAATCCTGAGCCCTATATAGGTTTATATAATTTACCAAATAATGGCTAAAATGCTTTGAGCTTTAAGGGCTACATACAATGCTTATACTGCGAACCAAAAAGAGTAAGCAAAAAGATTGAATCTTAGACTCTTTTATCTGGCCATCAAACACCTGTGGAACAACTGTGTAACGGCAATGAACTCACCGGATATGACTAAATGCTGCATTCAAATTAAATATATAATTTGCATTGGGATCATTTCTGGTCCAGCCTCCAAATTCCAAAAGCACACCAGAAAACACACATGGCAGCTCATATGTGTGTGCCCCCAGGTCAGTTGCTACTGATGTGGTCGTGTTCAGACGTGCGATGGTCATGTTCCTTAACTCAAACCACATTTAGCTTGGAATCATCTGCTATCGAGGGAGTAACTAAAACGCATTTAAAATGTGATCTGGTGGTGTCAGTGGGTTGAACTTTCTCACATACATCACATATGAGGAAGTGAGTGTTGACATCTATGGAATCAGTCTGTCCTAAATTAAGACTGATCGTAGAACAGTGCAGCTTTGTTTCTGCAGTGCTGGACAAAAGCTATAATGAGGCATAGGGAATGGAAAATGCTGTGTGAGTACTGTTATCACACAACTACCAGTGTCAAGTTACTATAAACTTACACAAAGTAAAAAGGGTATGAGATCCTTTAACCTTGGTGTTATTTGGAAATATTATAAAAACAGAACTATAGTAAGAAGGAAGAGAAATATTGTTCTGTAAAAAGACAGAATTCTTTAGTTTGTTGTTTTGTTTCTTTTAAAAAATGATGCAATCATTGATAATATTTTAAAGGCATTTGTAAAGAATAGGAACATACTGTATGATAGAAGGTTATATGTTAGGCTTAACAGGTAAAAACGCAATTAATTAATTAATTATTAAATAATTACAAATAAATAATGAAATTATTCTTTTTCAAGAACTAATACAATTAAGCAGCTTTATTTCCTGCTTAAAGCCTGCGCAAATTCTTACATCCAAGATTGTAAAGGCTGATGGGGAACACAATTTTGAACATGTTTTCCTTGTAAATGCTACAGAGGTCGCACTAATGATAATGACCTGCAAAGGATGGAAGCCGAAACCTTTAACCTCAACATTTAACTTGCATAAGAATGTACACCCTCAGCTAGCTATAGTATACTAGCTATCCGGAACTTTAGATTGTTTTGCACTTAGCTAGCTAGAAACAAACTGAGCAAGCTAATCCTAACAGAATTCACATGCATGTGCGCTTTACTGCCCCTTTTTTCAGAGCAAGAGAACTAAATGAATAAATGAGAAAAATATTTAATTATCCACCTAGGAACTTATGCATTTTTCTCAGTCTTTTGACATTTTTTAAACAAGGATCAAATACTTTGCAGAAAGTTTTCACAACGGATTAAAATCCTTTTTTCCCTACTCTACATACAATACACCACAATGACAAAAAAAAAAAAAAAAAAACTTGTGTTTGGATTGTTTTATTAATTTATTAAAAAATAAAGACATAAATATTCAATTTACCGAAGGAGTACAGTCCTGTCACTTAAGTAGTACTTGGTTAAATCACCTTTGGCAGTAATGACAGCATGTGAATGATGCTACAAGCTTGGCACCCCTTTCTTTAGGAGGTTTCGTCAATTTTTCATGGCAGAATCATTCAAGGTCAACCAGCATCAGCAGTCAACCATTTTCACATCTCTCCAGAGATGCTTCCGGATGCTTTGCGGTCCGGTTCGGACTCTGTTTGGGCCACTCCAGGACTTTCACAGAGTTGTTCTAAAGCCACTTCTCTATTTTCTTGGCTGTATGCTTCAGGTCGCGGTCTTGTTGAAATGTAAACCATCACACCAGCCTAAGATCCTGAGCACTCTGCACAAGGTTTTCACTCACAATACCTCTGTGGTTATTTTCTTTATCCATTTCTCCCTTTATGCTGACCTGTCTCCCAACTGTGTTCCCAGTTGCAGAAAAACATTCCCACACTGTAGCATGATGATGCCACCATGTTTGACTGTAGAGATGTTTTTTTTAATGAGATGATGCGCACTTCATGATTTCCTCCACACATGATCATCAGACCAGAGGAGTTTGCTTCTCAGTCTGAGAGTTCTTCAGATGCTTTTTGGCAAACCCTCAGCAGGCTGTCATGGTCTGTTATGCAGGAACGTCTTATATCTTGCTACTCTACCATACAGGCCTGGTCGGTGGCGTGTTGAAGTGATGTTGTCCTTCTGTCAAACCCTTTTACACTGGGGAACTCAGGATCTGAATTATATTGGACCTTCCGTTCTTGGTTACCCATCTGACCTTTGTTTCTAATTACTCAGTTTGGCTGAGCGGCCAGACTTGGAAAGACTTTTGGTTGTCCCAAATCTTTTCCATCTAAGAAAAATGGAGGCTACTCTGCTCTCGGGCACTTTCAATGCTGAAAAAATCTTCTTGTATCCTGCACCAGATCTGTGTCTTGACACAATCCTGTCTTGCAGATTTACAGGTACTGTAACTCTTGACTTCATGACTTTGTTTCCACTCTGATATACACCTTCCACTGTGGCAACTTATGTAGTCAGGTGTGAGCCTTTCCTAATTATGTCCAATGAATTCCATTAGGCACAGGAGGACTCCAAGTCAAGTTTTAGAAGCATTGCAAGAACCATTCATAGGAGTAAGTAGCACCAGACCTCACGTTCAAGTATCATAACAAAGGATCTGAATACTTATATAAATGAGTAATACTTACTGTATGTAATAAACTTCAAACACATATTTTAACTTTGCCCTTGTGTGTGATAATATATACTGTAGAATAATTATGAGAAAAAGGCGGATTTTCATCTGTTTTAAGATGAAACATAAAATGTAGAAAACCTGAGAGGGTTCAAAAACTTTGGTGGTAATGCATTAATTTATTGATTCTTATTGGTTTGTTTTTTTTGGAAGAAATCTTCATGGATCTGATCCATCAGGTGTTCTGTTAGAACAAAGTTGGTTAAGAGTTCTGTTTTAAATGTTTTTTAAATGTCTACAAGTTTAAAATTTAATAACAGTAAATCTACTTGACCTCATCCGTAGGTCATCTGAAGAGCACTTTTGGGAGCTCTGGTCATAGCCATCTGGGCAAAAGATGACGCTGTTTAAACCCGGTTAAGCGAACATGATCGGAACATTCCTGCTTACTTCAGTTACCACAAGCTAGCTAGTTTAGCTTTAGCTAGGGTGGCAACGTACATTTTTCTGCTAACAACTTCATCCATAACCTACACGTCATCACGTGTCAGCTCCTACATTTCTTGTGGTAAGTTAACTGATTAGTTAAATGATGCATGTATTTTGTGCATTTTATATAATCCTAGTGGTCATTTGAGGAACTGCAAGTTTTAGCACGTCCGTGTTGGAAGAAATAAGCGAATTCTGTCCCTTGAAAAGAACTTAGGAATGAATATAATGAACTTGATAATACTAGGCTGTTATTTTCAGCACTGTAACAAAGTGAAAAACAAAACAAATCAATCACTGCACGAGTTAATATTGAAAATAATTAAACAAAAATAACTAATACAATTGTGTTAATTCTTTAATTGTGAAAAGAATGCATCTGCTTTATCTTTTTTTTTAAATTCATGACTACCACATAAATGAATAAATTAATAATAAAAAAAGAAATCAACTGTTCATGCATCGGTTCTAAAATGTATAGATTACAAATAAATCAGTCTCCTAAATGAGATATTAACATCTGAATGATTGTGCAAATTAACTTTTTCACATAAGAATTTTGCTACAATCATGAGGGCATTGCTTTAGACATTTAAGGCTGATTCATTTGTAAGAATGGTGCAAGTTATATTTTCCTGATAATCCTATATGAACACAGTGCCATTAGCCTTTAATAGCCACCAGACATATGAACATACACATAACAAATGACTTTATTTATACAGACACAATAGGACGTTTGTGCAACTTCATTAAGATGCTGTTCATAGCAGTCAATGCAAACGTAGTTCTTAATAATATGAACATTAGTTAATGCAGATGTTGATCAACTGGTTTATTATTATTATTTCTATTAAAAATGCTCATTAGTTAATATGGTGTACTAATGCTGAAGCATATTAGTGGTCCATGTTAAGGACATGACTAATGTTGATTAATTGTCCCTTCGATATTTGACATACCGATATATCTTCTTTTCTAGAGCTTTTACTGCCGTCATGTTCAGTAGTTCAAACTAAATCAAATAAATTAATAAAGAAAGAATTTATTGTATTTGCAGTGAAATGGTTGTGCCACAAATAGCTGTTGAAGTTACATCCTTATTTCAGTAAACAGGTATTTACTGTACTGTACATAAATGGATCTAAACAGTGATTAATACAATTATGACTCACCAGGTATTTTTCCTTTTTTTATTATTAATATTTTTCCATTCAAAATGGTTTCACCAGCACAGTCTTTGACTACGAATATCATCGTGTGTATTCAACCAAACCAAAATAACCCCAAATTCTTTTTTAGCATTGTGCTTGGAACCGCATTCAGGGGAATGAAAGAGGGTCATATAAAAATACTATACAGAGAATAGAACTTTACATATTACACACTTTAAAAAATACACAATATCAGTGCATACATTTAGTCAGAATAAAAAAAAAATGCATAGGGATGAACACACTTAGAGCTTTATAAAGCTTTTGTAAAATTCTCAAAGCCTACTTTTGGGGCCAGAGTTTTGCATGTATAAAACTCTTTAGATTTCTTTTTCCTTTTTTCTTTAGGGGTTTGTGAACATCATCATTAATACCTACAGTATATGGAACGCTATCAAAGAGAGAAAAGGTAAAAATTATTTTCCAGGGCTGAACACTGGTCTAAGCCTTAATAAAATGAGAGTTGTCATCAGATTAGGCTCTGTAGATGAATCCTTACCCATCGTCAATAGTTTTATAAGACTAGGAAGGAGTGATACCGGGTGGGACAGCTATGAACAGAGCCATGGATTGTTCTAGCATGAATTCACCAGAGTCTCTGAGAACAATGAGCGCTTTCTGTTTTATTAGAAATAGATCTTGCTTGTGCTTTCCAGCTTGGTCATTAGTACTGCAAAGAGGGCAGGAACTAATTCCGCAGAATACTCAGAAAAGAAACTGTTATGGCAACAGGAACAATTTTAACGTGTACACACAGCCCACATAACGGATTACATGATTGTAAGGGCAAATGAGCAGCATGGAAGATCTTGAAAATCAGACTTTGCTGCCTTTTGGCTCAAAGGATGTTTTGTGTAATCTCTTCCCCCCCCCCCCCCCCCCTAAACTGGTAGTTGTTGCATGTAATGGAAAATAATGATGTTTTAATACGGTACCTGCCATGTCTTAGACTTTGACCAAACCAAGCCACTTCTTGCTATCTGATTCAGTTCATAAACAGCTTTATATGAAATAGAGAGGTGAACCAAGCAGGCGTTAACTTGGGTTAAACCCCAAGGTTTGATCTTTCCAACTGTGACTTGGCTACACATGGATTTATGAGACCTTTTCAGGAAGGTGAGATGAAAATAACTTGAACAAAATGTCTGAGATATTTGGCAAGCTTCAGCAATTCTATCATGGATTGCCTACAAAGCCTACTGTGAGAGGACAAAATGTGCCCTTGAGTCCTGGACACACGTGGTCTATGGTGTGGATGCATTCTTATAGTTACACTACCTAGCATGTATTAACCCCTGCCACTTGGACTTTTCCACATTTTCTAATCTTACAACCGGAAAGTCAATTGGATTTATTTGGAAATATGTGTAATAAATCTACATAAAAAAAAAACCTTATAAGATCAAAGATTAAATATTTAGTAAAAAAATATTTGCAAGTATTTTTTAAATTGTGATTGCATGCATGTTCATCCTTATGTTGAAACACCTAGTATTATAAAGGTGCACCATGTCTGTGCAATTGATGTTGCGTGATCTCTACACAAAAACATCTGTTGAAAAAATGCCTTAGATGTTTTCGGAGAACATACAGTAGGAGGACCAAGGAGCTATTTAATAAGTCCTGGGAAAGAATCGATCAGTGATTGGTTTAAATAAAATCCCACAGTTTGAACACTATGCAGAACACTATTAAATCAATTTTTAAAAGAACAGCTGTGATTCTGCGTAGAGGAGGACATCTACCAAAAACAGTTATCAACTAAAGACATCAAAGAAGCAACCAAGGGGACAAGAACCTCTTCAGGAGCTGGAGAAGACCAAAGCTAAGATGGCTGTTCACTAGACAACCATATTATCCAGGGTTTATGGAAGAATGGTGATCCATTAAAAAACAAATCCAACTGGGGGTTTGCCAGTAAGCATGTTGGAGACTCGGATAGAATTAAAACTAAAATTCTTTCTCTTGGGACAACAAACCCAAACATTTCTCATCAATTTCAAAAAGACACAAATGCCATCTGCCAAATGCCGGAAATGTAAATGTAAAGACATCCCAACGGTCAAACATTGTCGTGTTAGCATCATATTATAAGCGTTGTATTAGTGCTTTCTATTAGAAGAGACTAGGAAATTGGTTGAGGGCAAGTTGGATGGAGCTACAATAAATATAGGGCAACCTTAAAAACAAACCTGTTCTGGTCTGCAAAACATGTGACACTCAATGCAGGGTCACTGACCAACAGGACATCAACCCTAAGCATTCTGCCAAATCTAGCCTAGAATCGCTCAAAAACAAGAATGTACAAACATGTTAGAATAGGCCAGTTATTTTCCGAAACCTTTGTCAAACTCTGTAGCAAGACTGGCAAACCACTCTTCACCACCGCTCTTTGACATAACTTGAAAATTTGATAGAAAGAATGTTCAAAAATGTATTAAATTAAACATAATTAAAGATTTGAAGATTTGCATGTGAATTTGAAGTAATGAGTACATATGCAAATTAAAATTATTTAAAAAAATTCCAATTAAATAAATGTTAAATCCTAGTTAAAACATGGAAAAGTTGACAGAAGAAAAGGGACATAAAAACATAAAAGCTGATCCGAGTATCAAACCTAATCAAACGCTCTCAGTGTGCTTGTGTGTGTTGTGGGTGTGTACACACGATCAAAGTCCATTTTTCTTTTTCCTGATTATATCATTTTATGAATGGTAGAAGAGGGTTGTGTTTGTTTTTTATTTCTTCACATTACTGCTTTAGGACGTGTGGGAGGGTGGCAATGTGAGAAACGAATTTGTCTTCTTGTACAAACAAAACCAAGCGGCTGTACCGCCTCTTTCAAATAAAGGAACAGTGTTTGGCATATCTTTGTTCAGAAATCAAACAGCACATTTCTTACAGTACGTTTTGTTTAAGCCTAGCTTGATTGGTGCAGCGAGCGAGAGAGAGAGAGAGAGAGAGAGAGAGAGAGAGAATTTATCGGAATATAGTTTGAATCTTGCTTAACCAAAGGGCTCATGTTAACTTTGCCTTTGGCTTGATAGTGGAAAAATACCAATGTTTAAATGGCCTGTTCATGAAAAGATATCAAATGTTTATACTACACATAATGGCATAAAATATTCAAGGATCATTTTTGTTTTTTTTATGCTGCTGGACAAGAAGCAGCTCTTTGTTTATGGTAAAAACAGAAAAGTCTAACAGCTCATTCACACTTCCTGTTTTACTATAATCACAGTTCTCTTTAAAAAAAATAAGAATAAGAATTAAGCACAGATCATTGCTTATGTTTTACGGAAAACAGGAATCGGAAACTGTCACATTTGTTAAACATATGGTCCAAGATTCAGATTGTGTTGAAAGACATGTACAAAATGTCCCAGTCAATTTTGTGTGTGTCCTTTCAGGGTTAGTGTGCTGTCACAGGTCCATGGTGTTGTTGCTGTGCTCTCGGTTGTGAATCAAAGGAGCTGGGAGTGAATGACAGTCGAGAGGCTGACCGACACCAGGCTGAGCTAATGGGTTTCTGCTTATAACCAGCTCCAGTTTATCTCCAGCTTCTGTGATAAGAGGCACGGCCAAGCAGCAGTCGAAATCCCGTGTCCGCACATGATTGACCTGGGAACGTAACAATAAGTATATATACTGTGTCACAGTACTTTTCCAGCGCTTTCCAGTACAGTTCCAGTATTTTTGTGAATGCTAAAACTATTTATTGATTAAAGCATGACACTCCTAGGTTTCCGTTATATTTGCACCTCTATACTTTAAGTACGCACCATGAACCTGGCGTACACACATGGCCGCTAAGTACTTACCTAAACACTGACTGAATTGCAGTTCTGGTTTCAGGCAGAATACTTCGTCTACCCTTTATGCAGTAGGAGAGATTCATGCTCAAGAAGCTGACTGCACAGCTGGCTGACCTCAAATCACTCCATCAACGGTGCCTCCACCACTGATGCCACTTGCTGGTGACATGCACCTTCTTTCCCTGCTTGCTAACCCACTTTTCCCAGTAAAATAAAGGGAATGCTGTAACATAAATCCCTGGCACTTGTGTGGTGACATGCAAAGGTATTGTGGGCTTAGGTGCCATCGGTGGCAGTGGCAAGGATGGAGAGTCTTTGAACTGGGACAACAGCATGGTGGATATTGTGCAGTTTGATAATACATTGTTTTTGCCCTAGGCAAACATGGGTCCATTCTGGGTGAACCTCAGAGAAGTCCTGGCATAGCTCTCTGAGGACATGCCTGATAAGTGCTTCTGAGACATGAATCTCTCTTACTGTGTCCATGATCCATGAAGTAAACTTCATGAATCATGAATCAGGAACCAGGAAAGTGTTGCAGTAAAGAGTAATTTAATAGAGGCAGAAAAATAATAATAATGAAAAAAAAAAAAAACTGGCTAGAGTCAGGGTGGCACGGTGGTGTAGTGGTTAGCACTGTCGCCTTGCACCGCGAGGGTCCGGGTTCGATCCCCGGCCAGGCTTGATTCCCGTCTCTGTGTGCATGGAGTTTGCATGTTCTCCCCGTGCTTGGTGGGTTTCCTCCCACAGTCCAAAGACATGTAGGTTAGGTTAATTGGCGTTCATGGTCAAAGACAGACATGGCAATCAGGAGTAAACAGACTTTTTTACTTAATTGCTTTAGAATAGAACGTATACTTTACATTCTCGCAGGCTTTATGAATGCCTTATATGCCGTGATGTGTTATGTGTGTCTAAATTCCGGGGCTGCATCCTTCGAAGGACGCATTTGAAGGCTGATTACATCATAGCGTCATGATAAGCCTGTCCCATTTCTAAGCCTCTTTCAAATGTGGCCTTCTTTACTTTGACAACCAAGGATGCAATGATGTACTGTATGTGCGAACTGGGGAACCGGAAGAGACGTTAGGCCCAAGGATATTAAAAATATACTATAAAAAATGAAAATATATAATATATAAATTACTTATAAATGTTCATAGCGCATACATGCCTGTTTCTACATGTGGTGGATATAACAAGTCTACAAACACCAATTAAAATGGTAGTAATTGTTTCATAAATAAAATAAGAAATTGAACTATATAAGTTACGTAAAATCCTTTCTTAATATGTTTTTTTAAACCAAATTTAATTATAACAATGCATTAATGGAAGCCCTCTCTCATATAATAATAATAATAATAATAATAATAATAATAATTACTCCCAACTAAATATTGCTAAATCAAATGAAAAAAAAAGAAAAGAAGAAAAAAAAAAACACCCACGGTAAAAACATGGTAGTGGCAGCATTATGTTATTGGTCTCCTTCTTTTCAGCTGGGACCAGGGCTCTACTCAAGATATAGATCATTAAAGGGACAGTCATGCAATCTGCTGTATGTTCCAGCACTACCTCAGCCTCTCAAGACATGTTCAGGTACTTTCTGCACATCACTAGGGATTACATTTAAAAACCTATGAGAGTTGAAAACAAAGAATAGACATAGGCAAGTAGAGATTTATGGTGGTGTGAGCACCTGGAGGATCCTGTCATACGGCCTGAGTCCTGAACGGTCTGCTGGGCCCTCGGGCCGGATCATGTTCACGTAGACTCCTTTCTCCAAGAAACCATCTGACACACTGAAGCCAAAATCATCTCTCTCTGGATCTTTAATCACTGTCACCTGAGAAAGGTCAATTCAATGAATTTTAGTTCCACATTTTAAAACTACAAAACATACATGATATTTGTGGTTCTGCTTTCAGAACAGAATCACAAAAATTCCGCTTTCGTACACAATCGTAATTCACAAGTATTTACACTCAGTGTGTTCATCTTGTTGTTGGTTCATTCATTTGTTCCTTACTTTCTTCTTCCTTTCATTTCTTCCCTTAACCTGCCCCCCCCATCCCCTCCAGCCCTGCCTCCCAAGTTCAGAATACCAGCAATTCCAACATGGTGTGTGAATTCTGACACTGATAGTTTCTCAACCTCAGCTACATCACTCCAGTTCGAAATTGTTCTTAACATTGTTATATTGTGAATGTCCACAGTACTGTTACATAGTTGTTGTTTTATTCAAACAAAATGATTAATATTCAATTTTATTTAACTAGTAACCTTATTTAATCAATGCATTCAAGCTCTTCTAAAATTTGCAGCTGACCACATCTGAAAAATTTATAAGAAAAATCAGGTCTATGCCAGGTGGCAACAAATTAAATTTGGTAAACTACCAATTCTGTCAAAAAGAGCAGTCAAATAAAGTATCGAAATCATCTGTTTATATAAAACTTAAAAGGGACATTAAACCAAATATTAGTAATGCATTCTGTAAGTCTACATACTGTATGTATAATTTTGTCCCTGTGTTGATTTTAGAATACACACTCAAAAAAATAAATAAATTAATACACCTGTTTCCTTAATGCAGTCTGGTTCCTCTCAAGGTTTCTTCCTATTGCCTTCTCAGGGAGTTTTTCTTTGCTCATTGCGTACAATCTGATATTTATGATTTATAAATATTTTCTTGCATTTTTAAACCCATTTCCATATTGTTTTGATTCTGAAAAGCTGCTTTTGCGACTTTTGATAAACGTGGCATATAAATTAAACGAAAGGAATTCAATTTAAACTAAATGTTAAAGATGTAAGGAGAAGAGTCTTTCTTATTGCCATAAAATTCATGCTTGTGTATGTGACTGTGTTTGTGTGTATGTATATACAGTATGTAAGTATGTATGTATGTATGTAAGAAAGCATTATCTGTTCTTTCCTAATCAGGTATCTAAACACATTTACATCCAGTCTACATTGTTATCTGATGCTATATTCATTGCTAGTATGGTTTACCCTAGGCTGACCTTGTGCAGTTCCAGTGGGGTAGGTGACAGGATCTCTTGCATCTCCTCCTTGATCCTCCGTGATTCCCAGGTCTTCTCCGACATGCGTAGCGTGCTCTTGCTCTTGGCGTCATTGCGAACATGCGAACTCTTTCTGACAGGGCTGAGGTTGGCCTGGCTCCCTGATTCGCTCTGAGACTTGATGCTCTCGACTCCCAAACTCACAGTGCTGCCCGTCATTATGGAGGCCTGAGTGGGAGGACAAGAGCCAAGCGGTGATTACTGCTAAATCAGCTCATCAGTTTTCAATAGGGAGCTCTGTATAGAACTCTGATCGGTTTCCAAGTGGTGATTTAGAAATGCTCTAATGCAATTGGAAAGCCATAACAAGGTCGTTTATTAGCTTTTCAGGACCATCATTTTGCTCCATTCCATGGAACATTTACCTATTGGAAAATTCTTAATGCATTATATCTTTATTATGATTTGGGGAAATTATTTTAGACATGATGACTTTAATGGTGATGGCTGACAAGTATAATTTTTTAGAACCAGTTAGAGATAATTCACTGTGTAATCCATATGCTAAAGTCAGTGCATGAGAAATTGTCTATAAACATAGTCTGATATAATGATGCCATGAGTGATTTTTCTTCGTTAATATTTAACGGTGGTGAACCTAGCGACTCAGACGTCCAATAACATTTTCTCATTTTTCATATTATTACAACCGCAATCCCAAAAAATGTTGTTCCAGTATGGTAGTTGCCATAAAAACAAAAAAGAGTCATCTGTAAAGTCTTTTCTTTACCTTGTCGGCCAAAACATGGTATTGGTGCTATGATGTGTTCCTACGGTGTTATGCAAAGGCTTGATAAATAACAGATTTTGGTGATTTCTTTAATTGAAAAGATGTTAAGGTTATGTTGAGGTATGTTTAGGATCTTTGTCCTGTGGTAGAAGCCATCCTCTTTTCAGGTTCAGCTTTTTTACAGATGGTGTGATATTTGCTTCCAGAATTTGCTGGTATTTAGTGGAATCCATTCTTCACACCACATGTGCAATGTTTCCTGTGCCACTGTCGGCAACAGAACCCCAAAGCATGATAGATCCACCCTCACGCTTAACAGTTGGCAAGGTGTTCTTTTCATGAAATGCTGCTCCTTTTTTTCTCCAAACATGCCTTTGCTGATTGTGGTCACAGTTCTTTTTTCACTTCATCAGTCCACAGCACTTGTTTCCAAAACGCATCAGGCTTCTATACATGTTCTGTTGCAAACTTCTGACGTTGGATCTTATGATGGGGATGCAGGTAAGGTTTTCTACTGCTGACTCTTCCATCGCTGCACAGTGGAACATTGCACCACCACTCCTGAGTCTGCGAAATCTTCCTGCAGGTTTTACAGTCAGTTGGGGGTTTTGATTTGTCTTTCTGACCATCATACGAGCAGTTCTCGGAGAGAACTCTTGGTCTTCCAGATCTCATCTTGACCTCCACAGTTCCCCTGAACTGCCATCTCTTAATTACATTTCTCACTGTGGAACCTGCAAGCTGACAACACTTTGCTATCTTCTTGTAACTTCTCCTGCATTGTGGGCATCAATAACTTTCATTTTCAGAGTCTTACACAGCTGCTTAGAGGAACCCATGGTTGTTGAGTGTCCGCAAGTGTGTGCACAAGGTTTGAAGAGTATTTGTAATGCTTTAAAATTGTCATTTACTAATGACAGCTTTTGCCATGCATCAGATCTAATGAGCTGATTAAAGTCTGAAACCTTGTCAAAATAATCTGAGACTCTGGAACTCTTTGGGCACCCTAAGAGTTCCAGAGTATCAGATTCTTTTTTTACAAGGTTCCCGACCTTAATCAGCTCGTTTAAATTTACCCAGGGTAAATTGCTTATCTGTGAGGGTACCAGTAATGCAGAAAAACATGTTTAAATTTTGCAGCCACCACATTTGAAATGAGTGCAATTCACACGGTAATTCATTAAATAATGCATACTTGCTGTTGTACTTTTTTTTTCATATAGTACAAGTTGAAGAGACTTTACAGATAACTCCTCTTTCTTTTATTTTCATTTTTCATATTGTCCCAAATTTTTTGGAATTGGGGTTATATTACTTTCATTACCAGACTCAATATCAACACCAACAGTAGCAACTAGTTAATGTGGCCTCTTATCAGACAGGTCAAGATGATAAATATAACAGTCTTATCAGTCTAATAATGTTCATAAACACCAGTAGCTATCAATCTTTTATGAACTTGGAAGATTTCCACCAGAGGAAACAGGTCCAAGAGCTTAGGCTATAGATGCAGGAACTTTTAGATTCAGGACATTTTATTTTCATGTGTGTGAAAAGTCATCAAAATATACATTGCTAAATAGTCAAACATCAGGTTCACTGCAGGGCAGTATAGAAACCTAAATTAGGAACTTGTACAGGAACTGCGCGGTTATTGTCCTCACTATGACCTGAGGTTGTCCTGAATCCTAACCCCACAGTTTGTTTTAAATAACAAACGACAGAATCAATAGAGCAGATTGGCCAATATGAACTAAAACCTTAAAAGTTCCATATTTTACATCGATATTTTAAGTTAAAACACATCACAGAGGTCCACCAAAATGTGTGTGTGTGTGTGTGTGTGTGTGTGTGTGTGTGTGTGTTAATGCTCAACCTGAAATATCCCTGCAGTGCATTTACAGTATCTATACCTCAAACTGCCTGTTTCATTCATCTTCTGAATACACGGTTTTTGTACCTACTGCTGATCCACGCCCCAACAGATAACAGCAGAGCTGAGCAACCACCTGTGAGGATATCTTCTTATATGAGGTCACAATACGGCAAAATGTAACTGGCTTGTCACACTTTTCAAACCATTTCCATAATTTTTAAAATCGTTTTAATTTAGTCAAAAGACTAACTTGGCTAATGTTAATTTACATTCTAACATTATTTTTTTGGCATTTTATGTACATGTCATCCCCTTAAATGTTAGTTGTAAGTTACACTTCTAAAATTCCAGTTAGCAAACAGCGGTGCAAAGCAGACAGCATGTGTTTTGACACCTGCAATGCATCTTTCAATCAAATCAGCCCTAATTATGTTTAATTTTATGCCTTAATTTAATTTTAACTGATGAGTTACATGACAATTTACTCCATACAGTTGAATCATGAAAAAATCTAGCTATGGGGACCAAAACTGTTTTCGTACCAGGCTGCAAACGTTTGTTTCTGTTGTAAAGTTGGTTATTTTAAAAAGGGGCCTCTGGGAATTTAATCGCTTCTGAAACTCCCAGTGGACATTCGGGGAACTTGGTCCCCCGAGGAAGTTTTGGCACTTTTACAGTATGTTAGGTTCACTTTTCAAACCCGAAGGATGCCCCTGGAGTATAACAGCACTTTTCCTTTCGCTGCTTGGATCACTCCACTTGTCTGTGTTTATTATATCAGCCATAATATTATGATACCTGCCTAATATTGTGTAGGTTGCATCTTTTGCCACCATAGCAGTGTTGGCTGCGTGTTCTGACACCTTTCTATCACAACCAGCATTAACCTTTTCATTTAGTTGAGCTACACTAGTGCTTCTAGTGAATTGGACTGCATGGGCCAGCCTTCGCTCCCCAAATGCCTCAGTAAGCCTTGGCCACTCATGACCCTATCACCAGTGGTTTTCCTTCCTTGCATCACTTTTCCTTGTGGAACATTCCACAAGTGCTGCAGTTTTGGAGTTGCTCCGATTCCTATACTTTCCCATTCCTATAACCATTGCAATCTGGCCCTTGTGAAAGTCACTCAAATCCTTTCCCATTTTTTTCTGCTTCCAATACATCAATTTCAGGAAAAAAGTTTCACTTGCTGCCTAATATATTCCACAGACTTACGACTATACGATGCTATTGTAGATGTCTAATTCCAGTTGTTACATTGAAACATTTACTAGGTTTGCTATGTGCAACACACTGTATAAATATGGCTTCATGAACTCTTTTCTCAGATGGAGCAAAAAATAAATATTTGGTCATATTGTGTCAGAAGTATCAGCTATCTGTTACTCTGATTACCTGCGCCACTCAGAGTGTGCCCTTGTGTCTATGGCTGAATCAGTGTCATATAATATTTCTTACATTCATGTTAATATTCAGTAATCCAGAATCAATTTTAGCTAACATAATAGTATACATATACAGTATGTCACAAAAGTAAGTACACCCCTCACATCTCTGCAAATATTTAGTTATATCTTTTCATAGGACAACAAATAAATGACAATGAAAAGTATTCAGTGTAAAGTTTGTCCCCTCAAAATGAAAAAAAATACAGCCAATAATAGCTGAACCCCTGGCAACAAAAGTGAGTACATCCCTAAGTGAAAATGTACAAATTGAGCACAATTAGTCATTTTCCTTCCCCTTTGTCATGTGACTCATTAGTGTTACATTGTCTCAGGTGTCACCAGATAGCAGGTGAGATAAATGTGGTATAAAAGCTCTTCCACTCTCTCAACCTGGCCACTGAAAGTTCAAAATGGCACCTCATGGCAAACAACTCTCAGAGGAGCTGATAAAACAAATTGCTGTTTAGAAGATGGCAGAGGCTATAGGGAGATAGCCAACATTCTGCAACTGTGCTGCAGCAAAGTGGCCAAGACCATCCAAGAGAACAGGCCTCGCCATGGTCGGCCAAAGAAGCTGAGTGCACGTTCTCAGCGTCAGATCCAAAGATTGGCTTTAGAAAAAAGACGGATGAGTGCATCCAGCATTGCTGCTGAGATTGAAGGGATGGGAGGTCAGCCTGTCAGTGCTTAGACTGTATGCCGCACACTGCATCAAACTGCTCTGCATGGTTGTCGTCCTAGAAGAAAGCCTCTTCTAAACATGATGCACAAGAAAGCTCGCAAACAATTTGCTGCAGACATGCAAACTAAGGACCAGGATTACTGGAATCATGTCCTGTGGTCTTATGAGGCCAAGATAAATCTATTTGGTTCAGATGGTGTCATACGTGTGTGGCGGCAACCAGGTGAGGAGTACAAAGACAAGTGTGTATTGCCTACCGTCAAACATGGTGGTGGGAGTGTCATGATCTGGGGCTGCATGCGTGCTGCTGGCATTGGGGAGCTACAGTTCATTGAGGGAAAAATGAATTCTAACATGTACAGTGACTTACTGCAGGGCATGATCCCCTCCCTCCGGAAACTGGGCTGCAGAGCAGTGTTCCAGCATAATAATACCCCAAACATGCCTCCAAGATGACCACTGGCTTGCTAAAGAGGCTGAGGGTAAAGGTGATGGACTGGCCAAGCATGTCTCCTAAACCTCATAGTGTAACAAAGACGGACTCTACAAGATGGTGAGTAACAGGATGAGTGTTTTTATTTTGAGTTTGAGAACCACAGAATGAAGCACTGGCGATAAGTGGTATTGAAAGTTGGTTAGCTAATGGAGAGTTTTCTGAATCACCGGAAAGGATCACTTTTATTCTTGCTGCGTGAAGGAGAGGAGACGAGGCGCACGAACTGAGATGACCGCAGAGGAGGACTTTCTCGCTGCACAGCGATATCGAGACTGGAGTCCAGAAGAGGGTGACTGGAGTATTTTCTGGGAACAAGAACACAGGTAAATTAGAATCTTAACAAGAATCTTCTTACTTGGAGATGGCGGTTGAGTCCACTTTCGTATCTATGAGCCCGGACACTGACTGAGGCACGGTGTGTGGTTTTTATGGATTTCCGTTGATTAGAGACAGGTGAAGGTGATTAGAACTCCGGAGATAAAGGGCGTGGTGTCTGACTGAGTTCAGAGCCTGACCTGACTGTGACATTACCCCCTCCTCCACGACCCCCTCCTGAGGGTCGACCTCTCGGACGCCGTGGTGGTCTACCCCGTCCTCTGGGTGCTGGGCGATCAGGATGTGAGCTGTAAAACTCATCCAATAGTGTGGGGTCAAGGATGTCGTCCCGAGGCACCCAGGATCTTTCCTCAGAACTGTATCCCTCCCATTCTACCAGGTATTCTAGCCGCCCACCTCGGCGTCGGGAATTCAGGATGTCCCTGACCTGGTAGATGGAGCCTTCGTCCGTGATGATCGGAGGAGGGGTCGCTTCCTCTTCAGGGTGAGGCTCTGTGGGGGAAATGACAGGTTCGTAATATGGTTTTAATAGCGATACATGAAAGGTTGGGTGGATACGGTAGTGTGAGGGAAGTTGCAATCTGTATATTACCCGATTGATTTGTTCCAAGATCTTGAAGGGACCGACATACCTGGGGTTAAGCTTTTTGCAGGTGTCGTAGGCGCAGGTCTCTAGTTGAGAGCCATACCTTATCTCCTGGGTGGTAGATAGGGGCGGTTGATCTATGGCGATCAGCGTTAGTTTTGTGCCTCCGCACAGCTCTCTGCAGATGGTGATGTGCCTCTTCCCAGACCCTCTCACTTTCTCTGAACCAGAAATCGACCACCGGGAGATCAGATGGTTCCCCATTCCAGGGGAATAATGGTCATTGGTAACCCAGGATGCACTGAAAGGGAGTAAGACCCGTGGTGGGTTGGCGAAGGGGGTTCTGGGCATACTCGGCCCAGCCCAGAAACTGGTTCCAGGAGGTCTGATGATTGTGACAGAAAGTACGGAGAAATCGGCTGATCTCCTGAATCTTCCGTTCCGTCTGGCCATTTGTTTGTGGAAGGTATCCTGAAGATAGACTCACTGTTACTCCGAGGAGACGAAAGAACGCTCGCCAGACTCTGGATATAAACTGTGGGCCTCGATCCGAGACAATATCCTCTGGTATCCTGTAGTATCGGAAAACATCATTGAAGAGTAGTTCAGCTGTTTCCATAGCCGTTGGTAGACCCCGAAGAGGGATCAGACGACACCCCTTCGAGAATCTGTCAACTATTACCAGAACACAGGTTCGTCCCTCTGACTCCGGTAGATCCGTGAGGAAGTCTACCCCCAGATGTGACCAGGGACGTTGGGGAATGGGCAGAGGCATGACCTTTCCGGCTGGTAAGTGTCGGGTTTTTTTTGACATGGCACACTCGGGGCATCCCTTGACATACCTCCTCACATCTCTCTCCATATTGGGCCACCAGAAGCATGCCTGTACCATTGAAAGAGTCCTATCGATCCCAGGGTGTCCAGAGCCCAGAGAGCAGTGAACTGAATGAATGAGGGGAGTTCGATCATTCTCTAGAACAAATCGGCAGTGTGGTGGACAGTCTGCGGGCGTGGTTGGAGCTGGTTCGGAAATGGACGCCGGGGATTGCCATTTGATGGGGCTGACAAAGATTTCTTCCGGAAGGACTGACACGGGTTCCTCTGTGGAGTCACCTGGTGCATGCAATCTTGAGAGAGTGTCGGCCTTGGTGTTTTTTGTACCTGGTAGATAGGATATTTTAAAATTAAAACGGGTAAAGAACATGGCCCACCTTGCCTGTCGTGGATTGAGCCTTTTCGCCTCCCTCAGATATTGTAAGTTTTTGTGGTCTGTTAATACTAGAAATAGGTGAGCAGCTCCCTCCAGCCAATGTCTCCATTCTTCCAATGCCATCTTGATGGCGAAGAGCTCATGGTCTCCAATATTGTAATTTTTCTCAGCCGGGCTGAACTTTCTCGAGAAGAAGGCGCATGGGTGGAGAGTGGTCAGTTTCCCCTGTTGCTGAGATAAAATGGCCCCCACTCCAGTTGTTGAAGCATCCACTTCCACTACAAAGGGGTCTTCTGGATTGGGGTGAACAAGAATAGGTGCAGACACAAAGGCTTGCTTTAACTGTTGAAAAGCGGAAGTAGCCTCAGGGTTCCATTGCATCGATTTCGGCTTTCCCCGGAGTAGAGAGGTCAAGGGGCTTGTTATGGTGCTGTAATTCTCTATGAATCTCCTATAAAAGTTGGCGAAGCCTAAAAATCGTTGTAGTTCCTTTATGGTAGTGGGTTTTGGCCAGTTGATAATGGTCGACACCTTCCCTTCGTCCATTTTAACTCCCTCTTGATCGATAATATAACCGAGAAATTGGACGGATGACTGATGGAATGCACACTTCTCAGCCTTCAGGAATAATTGAAACTCCCGTAGTTTGGTGAGTACTCGGGTGACGTGGCGGTAATGTTCCGCCTCAGACCTTGAAAAGATTAGAATATCATCTATATATACTATGACAAACCTATGAAGGAACTCTCGAAGGACTTCATGCATGAAATTTTGAAAGACTGCGGGGGCGTTCACCAGTCCATAAGGCATCACCCGGTACTCGTAATGGCCGGTCGGTGTCACAAATGCAGTCTTCCATTCGTCCCCTTTTCTAATTCGAATCAGGTTGTAGGCGCTCCGGAGGTCGAGTTTTGTGAAGAGTTTGGCCCCGCGGAGACACTAAGGCCGCCGGGACCAAGGGTAAGGGATAGCAGAACTTGATGGTATCTTGATTCAATTTACGGAAGTCAATACAGGGCCTCAAACCACCCCCTTTCTTGGCCACAAAGAAGAAGCTGGAGGCGGCCGGGGAAGTAGAAGGCGGAATATAACCCTGTTGAATGGCCTCGGTAATGTACTCCTCCATAGCTCTCCTTTCGGGAAGTGAAAGAGGATATATGCGTCCGTGAGGTAGTGGTTCCCCAGGAAGTAGCTCGATCGCACAATCCCAAGGACGATGCAGTGGTAGCTGAGATGCCTGTTTGGGGCAGAAGATGTCCGCAAAGGAGGAGTACTGAGGAGGAATCTCTACCGACTGATGTCCAACAGGGCTCTTGATTGACGTAGTTTGGAGTTTCAAGGGTTGAATTTTTAACGGTAGTGTAGGGAAACAGGAGGAAGTGCAGTTCTTTCCCCACTTAAGTACTTCCCCCGAGGTCCAAGAGAGGATGGGGTCATGCTGGATTAACCACGGGCGTCCTAGGATAACATCGGAGGTAGATTCCTCTAATACTAACAGCTGGATTTCTTCCTGGTGAAACAAACCGATCTGAAGACTGACTGGACCTGCGAGCTGATGAACGGTTCTGCGGGACAGGGGTTTCCCGGTTATGGACTGGATCTGGTAAGGTTTCTTCATCGGGATTGTCTTGAGTCTGAGATGTCGGCACAAGGTTCCGGAGATGAAGTTGCCCGCTGAACCCGAGTCGAGGAGGGCGGCCACTGAAACCGTAACATAAGAGGCAGTAAGGCTTACAGTGGTAGTAAGGGGTTGCAACTTTTCAATATTATTTGAAATCGCACTCACCATGGTTCTAGGAGGACAAATGGGGCACTCGTCCCTGAGATGCCCCATGCTGCCGCAGTACAGGCAGAGACCCTGGGCCAACCTTCTCTGTCTCTCTGCTGGAGTGATCCGTCCCCGATCCAGTTGCATAGGTTCTTCAGGAGACTCGGAGTGGGTTAACAGCCGTTGAGCTTGTGGAAAAGAGACGGTCCTGCTTCCTGCTGTAATGGGGCAGGATGCTAGACGAGCGGAGCAACGGATGGATAGTTGGATGAACTGTTCTAATCCCAGGTCATCATCATAGGTGGCCAGCATGAGCCTTAGATTTGGTTCTAATCCCTGACGGTACGTGGTGATGAGAGCCTGTTCATTCCATCCACTCGCTGCTGCTAAAGTGCGGAATTGTAGTGCATAATCCTGGAGAGAGCGGTTACCCTGTTTCAGCTGGTACAACTGCTCACCTGCGGATGCTTCACTGTCACTCCGCTCAAACACCTCCTTGAAATGGGCCAGGAAGAGATCATAAGATTGTGTCAGCGGTCCCCCCTGTGACCAGATGGATTCGGCCCATTGTAGTGCCTGTCCCGACAAAAGAGAAATTAGATAGGCTATTTTGGCTTGATCGGTAGGGAATAAGGCCAGCTGCATGGCGAACGTCAGGGACACCGCTTCCTCGGCGCTCCCCGTTTCCACTCCTCTGGCGCGACCAGCGCCTTTCTCTGGTGTGGCGGGGAATTGCAAGGGTTTTTTACTCCAGTGCTCCCTGACGTTCGCCATGCAGCCGGCCTTATTCCCTACCGATCAAGCCAAAAGGGGGTCCTGTAATGGCGGCGGTGGTGTAGCTTGCAATGCTAGGCGAAGTTGATTCGATAGCTCCAGTATAGGGTTTGGTTCACTCATCCTCAGTTGTGTTTTAAGGTCCGGGCTTCTGTAACAAAGACGGACTCCACAAGATGGTGAGTAACAGGATGAGTGTTTTTATTTCGAGTTTGAGAACCACAGAATGAAGCACTGGCGATAAGTGGTATTGAAAGTTGGTTAGCTAATGGAGAGTTTTCTGAATCACCGGAAAGGATCACTTTTATTCTTGCTGCATGAAGGAGAGGAGACGAGGCGCACGAACTGAGATGACCGCAGAGGAGGACTTTCTCGCTGCACAGCGATATCGCGACTGGAGTCCGGAGAGGGTGACTGGAGTATTTTCTGGGAACAAGAACACAGGTAAATTAGAATCTTAACAAGAATCTTCTTACTTGGAGATGGCGGTTGAGTCCACTTTCGTATCTATGAGCCCAGACACTGACTGAGGCACGGTGTGTGGCTTTTATGGATTTCCGTTGATTAGAGACAGGTGAAGGTGATTAGAACTCCGGAGATAAAGGGCGTGGTGTCTGACTGAGTTCAGAGCCTGACCTGAGTGTGACACATAGAACACCTCTGGGGCATCCTGAAAAGGAAGGTGGAGGAGCACAAGGTGTCAAATGTCCACCACCTCCGTGATGTTGTGATGGATTCCAGTGGCAACCTGTGAAGCTCTGGTGAACTCCATGGCCAAGAGAATTCAAGTCGTGCTGGAAAATGATGGTGGCCACACAAAATATTGGTTTTTCACATTTTCACTTAGGGGTGTACTCACTTTTGTTGCCAGGGGTTCAGCTATTATTGGCTGTATTTTTAGTTATTTTGAGGGGACAATAAATTTACACTGCTATACAAACTTTACACTGACTACTCTTCATTGTGTCAAAGAGTCATTTATGCAGTGTTGTCCAATGAAAAGATATAACTAAATGTTTGCAGAGATGTGAGGGGTGCACTCACTTTTGTGACATACTGTACATACAATAAAATAGATGTATCCCTTATCCCTTATAACAATAGCCCATAGAGACTACAATCCTGATTACAACAACTATGTCATGGGAGAAGAAGCAAGGTACTGTAGTTGACCTGGACATTGTACGGATCCAGAAGAGAGGTCAGTCCAATGACATGCAGAAAAGTCTGACCTTTATGTACTACAGAGGATCTCTGGTTGTTTTTTTGTTTTTTTTTGTATTATACTACATTTAAAAAAATATACACTGCCTGAAAAAAAGCACCATTTCTGAAGTGTCTGCTAAGAAGCTAAAATTACTGACATTGGGTTAAGAACTGTCCAAAACTGGTCAGAAATAAGCAAAAAACATGATTATTATTATAAAAAGCCTGAAGCACTTCATGTTCATATGAGAATATTTAAATTACATACATTTTAAGACCATTTAAACTGAGGCATTGTCATGTCTTTCATTGTTTTGTCCCTGTTAAGATATTACAAAAACTATATAAGAAACTTATTATGAATTTTAAAGAACGATTTTGGGCATCTCATTTCATCATTATGAACATAATATAAAGCACCTATACACACATTCATCATGAAAGATCTATTGTAAAACAAAATAAAATCCATGTTTGCTTCAGCATTGGAAACAATATTGTTTTAGGCTAACTATTTATACACAATTCTTCGTTGTACTTGGTCTGGCTTTTAGATAAAGTCCTTCCATGCGCCATCTGGTGGATATTCAGTGAAGCACAGCACATTTATTTAAATTCCCGAATGTTGCATATGGGATTTCTCGACATAGCGCGCGCCTAATTGCGTCATTTCGCGGGAAAAAAACATCTCTATTGAATGACCTGGGTATCAAGTCCCCAGATTTTTTACTTCTCTGATGGTACAGGGATATTTCAGGTCTCAAATTGTGAATTCTGGTGGATGTTTCTGGAGGTATGAAGTCAAAACATTTTCACACAAATTTGCCACCGCATTACACACCTTAATCCAAGCTAAGTGTCAAAGGAAAGAGTGTAAGTATACAGCAGGAGAATAATTCAATAGGAGAGCAATCTCCGCTTTACTGTTTCAAGTAGTGTAACCGGGTTAACCAATAATTCCCTTAGCTCCATCTGTAAGCCTTACAGATTGTATTGTGCTTGAAGTAGCTAAACATTCATTTCTTTTAGTATAAATGCTACCCCATAATTCATTTATTGGTGCTTTCAAAACAGAGGTGGTTACTTAAAAAACGATGGTCAAGCAACATGAAATTGGCACTTTAACTCCAGGGAATAAACAACAGGTAGGTCAATGAACCTGGGGACGTGCCCTCAAAGAATTTTTACAGGAAGTACAACATGAGTGGAAAAATACAAATGTAACTTTTAGGAGCAGCACTTCTCCATGTTAACATTCAGTTTTACAACAGGAAATTATATTGCAGGTCTGAATCAAATCAAAGGCGAGAGGATCACAGTAAGCTTCAAACAGTCAGTGCAGGTTTTTTTTCAATTGGGTTGCTTTTTGATTTCTGCATTTTCAAAAAGTTTTTTTTCCATCACACTCTCTAGGAATTCAACTTGTTTACAGATTTGAAGCCACAGCTTTCTAAACCCCTGAATCTATTTAAAATGCTTTCGGTACGTGGTGCAGGGTTAGAGAGCCGCACCATGGGATGGAATGATATTTATAAGAGGACTTGCGCAGGACTTCTGAGAGGATCAGTGAAATAGGAGTCCATGAGAGTGCTTATGAGAGACTGGAAATAGTGTGGGGTTATTAATTAGAAACTAAAAAGGAAACCAAAGAAAACTGAAAACAAAAAACTAACAGTGCTCCTCCATGTCCTTGAGACTAAAAGGGAAACTCTGGAAACTTAAAATAAGGCTTTTGATCCTCTCGGGGTGACTCCGCCATTACCAAGGATTTATGTGAGACTTACAGTACATGTGTTTTAACACTTAAACTGAGAGCGCACACTTGACTAATGGCATGCCGCTCTCTCTCTTGGGTTGGGTGGGTATTTTGCCTTTTTCTTGCTGCCTGCTTTGTCTTTGTCTTGCTCTTTGCCTTTCTTAGCCTTGATACCTTAACCGGAGCTACCTAATGATCGCAAGAAGTGCGCAGGTACCAGGACCCTTAAAGCTCATTTGCACTAATTGTGCTTATGGCACCGTCTCTGGCAACCACGAGTCTAGGTGATAACGCCGCTGCCTGTTCAGCCTGCGGATGTGCCCGTTCTGAACAGTGCAGAGTATTTTTGCTCAGTGTTGCTCCTCGCTGAGACCCATGTCGTTACAGCTTGAATTTTATTTGGAAGTCCTAAGGTCACCAAGATGGATTTCGCTTGTAAAGCGTTTATAACATTTTTACAACTGTACCAGTTGTCGGCTGTACCAAAAGTAATGCAAAAGTGGGTTTGACATTTTTATCAACAACCAAATGGTTACCAGGGGTCGGCAACCTTAAACACTCAAAGAGGCATTTGGACCCGTTACTCACAGAAAAGAAAACACCAGGAGCCAAAAAACCCTTTGACATTTAAAATGAACACTGCATTTATTGTTTTTTTACCTTTATGCTATGTATAAAAAAAAAAAACTAGTGTATTGCATTTATAAAATCAATGAACTGCATGTAATACTCAGTGTCTATTCAAGTCCTCTTTGTATTTATGAATGAAAAGACGAACCTGAATTATGAACCTGCAGCAAACCAAAAATGCCTTGTGCTTCTGTGTGCAATCATCCTTTTACCGCATGTACTAGAGTGTGCAGTCAGCTGTCAATCTGAATAAAACCGGTGGGTCGAAAAGTCAATAAATCACGTGCCGGCACGGGGGGGTGGGAGGTGTTGGGGGTCGCACATCGGTGGTTGTGACGCATATTTTGAGTGACAAAAAAATAAAACACACTTTATTTTAATGTTACAAAATCACCATAATCTTCAAATCTAGGATTACATTTTAAAAAACAATGAACTAAAATGAAATACATTTAAATGAAATAATCATTATTTATTTTCCAAAGCCACAGGGATGAAAGAGGCACATGGGGGTCTGAAGCTGCGGGTTGCCAACTCATGCTCTATACAAAGGTACTACTCAGCATAGTTTCCATTACTGGAACATTATCAGGGAAAAAGGTTTAACAATAATCAGTGCTTGCTACAGTGAGATGCTTATTGAAGAGCTGAAAACTAAACTTCGAATCAAACGCAGAGGACTGCTATACAAGTGCGTTGTGATCTTGCATGTCTGCACACTCTGCCCTTTGAGTTGTTACAGTATCCTCCCTATAGTCCTGATCTTCCTCCATCACACTTTCACCTGTTTAGTCCCCTGAAAGCAGCCCTATAAGGACAAAGATTCATTGTTGATGAAGAACTGAGGATAGCAGTGTATGCATGGCTTAGCACTCAGCCTAAAACTTTTTTTAAAGAGGGAATACAAAAGCTGGTTGACAGATGAACAAAGTGTATTAAAAAGCAAGGAGACTGTCAATGTCAAAAATTATGTATTTGTCTTTTCTAAAAGTAACGTAAAATTAATTCTATACCCAGAGTATGCATAATTTTTGACTCACCCTCATATAACATCTAAATAGACAAATGTGATACTTATTGTCATACATTTCTGTGCGAATGCAGAAGCTGATCTGGTTCTGGTTTATTAGACGGGACAGTGTTATAGACAAGATGTTCTGTGCGGAGACCAAAGATTTATTCTGCATCACACCTATGATAGTGCTATTATAAAATCCTCCCATATGATTCATACTGTACTCCAAATCATTTATTGAATTCTGTTCAGATAATCCAATCCTTAACCGTTGACCTTGAAACTACTACTTGTGTTGCACTTTGAAGAAACAGCTTCCTTCTATCATTCTGTTTCAGGCCATGAGAGTCTTGAATTTAGAGTCAGAGTGTGGAAATGCTCTCATGATGAGTTCATCTCTCTCCCCATTTTACCTCGATCTCACGGAGGAGTTCAGACTGCCCACACGTCTCCAAGTCTTCCAGGGCCTGGCACCAGAAGTTGTCTTCATGGTCCAGCATGATGCCATCAGCAGGCGTCTGGCTGGCAAATCTGCAGCAGTAATTAGAAGAAGCAATGAATCAGACTTGGCATACTCAGACTGACACTATTCTTAGTAAGACAGACGCCAAAAGCTAGCCTAGGGGGGAAGAAAGCTTTCGGCAGTGCGGATTTGAGGAACAACAAAATCCCCAAGAATGTGGAACTTTGATCTTCAGCAAGATGCTAAATAGATCTACTAAAAAATACAATAAAATTGTAAAAATATATATAATAATAAAAAAAAGAAAGACAAAAAAAATTAACTCATTCTAGCAAATTATTACATCATTACATGATTAACGACTGCTTAATTCGATAGTTCCATCCTCATAAATGATCCGAATGTTCCTGAATTCAGTACATGCTTTTTCTGTCAAGTCAAACGTAACCTGAGAAAGTCTAATTAAAAAACGATTTAAAATTCAAAACTTTCCACTGCAGCTTATTACAGGTAACAGAATTGGGGATTTGTTTTGACTAGGTTACTCATATCCTTGCATCAAGGACCATTAGCGTTACACTTGTGCTTGGATAAAGTTTTCTCAGTATTCCGGAGCCATGATCAGACTGCCTGCTTCACCCTTGGCCTCCCCAACATGTTGAACTGGCTTGGAGGAAGGTCAGGACGGTACAGGGGATGTGGCACGAACTTCTGGGAAATGTGTAAGTGGCGTTCATGAATGATGGTGTGTACAGTTCACACAGCCTCGTAGGGCTGCTTTCAGGGGATGCGTCTCTTCTGCAAGTTGGCGACAAGTTACTTATTGATTTTCGAGGATAAGATGTTCCATTCGCTGAACGTTCCCGGGAACGACTGCAATGTGCTCTGAGACACCTCGGTTGGGATCGTCAGTCATGATCATAAAATCTTTTTGAAAACATTTGAACCATCCAAATGTTTTACCTGTTGCTGAGTCTCATTGAAGTCTTCTGTCGATTGGTTTTATTCTTTCATTGATGTGAAATTTCATCACAAGTCCCGGTTTGACTTGAACACTCCTTGTAAATAATTTGCATGCTTTCACAACGACATAATGGCATTCTAGCACAACTGCATATCTGCATACACCCACACTTGACTACGTGAACACTGACACATACGCATTCTTGGATACTCCCACAAATACATCACATACCTTGGAACTGAGAGATTTGCATGCTTGCATGTACGGGGTGGTGAATAACATACTCGCATACTATCACATGTGCATAGCATTCTTTCTTGCAGCCTGGATTGTATTTATACTGTCAGATAATTATACTAAGCACCTTTGTATACATCCTATGTATATGTTTCATACATTAAGACTTCTATATTAGTAGTTCTCTACATTCTACTATGCTGTTTAAATATTTTCAAGAATTTTGATTTGTCTTTTGCGGTTTTATAGTGCACTTCAAATCAGTGCAAACTATTTTATCTGTAATGGTTAGTTTACCATGGAATAGCGGGTGTTCCCATGACTGTGTTGTCTTCTAGCTTTCCTATTTATTTTAGTTCCACTGTGATAGATGAAAGTGCTCCCAGAGTTCTTGCTTGATCAGAGCATACTGTACCTAATAATTTGTTTATTCCATTTGTTTTATCCTATCCTTGAATCAAGATCTCTCGATTTGTGTAGACTCATAAGACTTACCCAGCATTCTTGTCCCACTCATCCTCACTGAATCCTCCATCACTCAGCAGGTAGTTCTTGCGATGGCCCGGTGGAGGGGTGCTGTTCCTGTTCTTGGCACTGCGCCACTCATGTGGATGTAAGGCGATACCTGCTACCTGTTGGACGTAGCCACCTACAAGGAAAATGGATAATTACTGCATATGCAAGGAGATATGCAGGCAAATCCTTGGGTGTAAGGCTTATGAGCAAGTGATCTGAACTTACTTTGGCTCCCATAACTAGCATCGATAGTAGATCCATCCCATGATTCCATGGCCGAGTCTACGCTGGGGATGGTGGTGGAATAGATCTCTGACAGCTTACTGGTCTTCTGAGAGTCCGTCATTTCGGAGTCATCATTATCACTGAGCTCAGTATCAATATCTATAGAGCTCTTCTTCTTCTCATCTGGCACTAGGATGAATGAAATATTTGATGTTATTTTGTAAACAGTGTTAGGAATACTTAAAATATTAATATAAAACTTGATTTAAAAAAATAAAAAAGTGTGTGTGCATGTGTGTGTAAAATGGCCGTATTTGCTGAATGGTTAAGCCACCCTTTTGTCAAAACCCTAGAATTAAAGTTGAAAGTTGGTCCCACATCTCGAGTGTTTCACAGAAAATTTACTGTGGTGGTGTACAGAGGTCAAATGCCGAAAAACTTATCCTCGTTTCAAAATTTATGGCCATGACTGTATTTTTTTTTTTTTTTTTTGCCATTACATTTGTATGCATCACCGTGGTAACAGGGGAAACATGTAATAAATCACTTCAGTTTATTATATTTGAAGCTTATATGTGCACTGCAGCTTCTTCTTCGAAAATGATTTACGCAAAGTAAAAGTGTAAGAGAAAGAGAGGAACTGTTATGATGAAGGCCGACCTTTATGCTCTTATACTGTACCTACAATCTTTTTTATATAGATAAAGTTTAATGTGATTTCCAGCTATAATCCACAGTTCATAACTGCAGTCATATAGTACTGTATGTACCAGTCGTATAAAAGAAAATGGTTTATTACTTCATAGAAATATTCTGTAAAACCAGAATATGGTTTAAGTAAGAAAATGCTAAGTTGCTTAATACCGCTTAATCCTGTATTCAGGGTCACTGGAGGCCTGGAGCCTATCCCAGGAGACTTAGGCGGGGTACACCCTGGACAGCGTGCCAATCCATCGCAGAGCACACACACATACAAACTCATTCACACACTACGGGCGATCTGGGAATGCCAATTAACCTAACCTACATGTCTTTTTTTTATTTATTTTTTTAATGACTGTGGGAGGAAACCGGAGTACCCGGAGGAAACCCACTAAGCACGGGGAGAACATGTAAACTCCATGCACACAGAGACGGGAATCGAACCCTGACCCTGGAGGTGCAAGGCGACAGTGCTAACCACTACACCTGTTCAGTCCAAAGTATTTTGAGTCGTACAGATGTTAGATGTTTGTGATTAAATTTCAAATGAATGAATGTGTTAAACTAATTGATATTTACAGAAGACTTCAAGCACAGTACGGTGATGAGTCTCTTAGCTGCAGTAAAACATCTGTATGGTACCAATGTTTTAAAGAAAGCTGTATGCCTGTGCTAAAGCGATCCTTCCTAAGGCGGCTGGGAGACCACTGCAGTCGTTACCATGAATATTCCCCAAACGAAACGCTCAAACCTCAAAAACTGATGCATAGCTTGTTGCCAACTTGTGAAAGAGATGCATCTGTTTTTGGGAACTGTACACACAGTCGTTCACGAACACCCCTTGCACATTACAGGAACTCGGCTGGGAGTTATTGCCTCATCCCCCCTATAGCCCTGACACCACTCCAAGCCATTTCTATTTGTTTGGGCCATTAACTGAGTTCCTGGGAGGCCAGTGTTTCAGTGTATCCATGCACTCGTCAAACGCTGGACTAAGTGGATTAGTGTACAATAGCAAAGGATTATATAGAGGAATAAATGGAATTTTTATCAAAAGTCTCGGTTTGACTTGAACACAACTCGTATAATGTGTGTAAAAGCTGACATGAGAGGAAACTTGGAGAATGCAGACTAAAATCTGCGATCTAAACGATGGCTGCTTTTCATAGCTCCTCTGTTTCAAAAGCTGAACCATATCTTTAAGCTTGAGACTATCCATATTGACTCATCATTTTATTAAACAGTTCATGACTCTAAGTGAACATAGAGCAAATCGTTATTAGAACTTACCATCTACCTGCTTTTTGATTTTCAGCGTCACACTCTCACCAGCCATTTGAAGTAAGTGGATGGCTTCACTCAGAGGCTTGCCTTTGAGACTCACACTGTTTATGGCAAGAATTCGATCTCCCACATGGATAGCCCCCGTTCTATTAAAATAGTCACAATATACTTGAACAGATTAAAATCAAATGAGTGTAACCTACAATGATCATTTCCTCAACACTAAATTTACTAAGTAGGTATGGTCACGAAGTGCATACTGTGACATCTTAATGTAATATTGATCATTTAATATTTACAGTAGGATGTGATCAAAGGAAGAAAGGACAGAATGTGGTCAAACAATAAGTTTTTGTCAACAGCAGTAATGTAAGCAGCAGTGAAAACACACCATTGCCTCCAAAATAGCTCAATAAAGTGAAAGCATCATGGGGTGTTATGGGTAATATAAAATCAATTAACTTCTGGTTTATTTTCCCCCTGACCTAGTTTATTGTGTTCATACTCGAGCTGTGTGACATCTGAAGTTCAGTAACCCTGTGTGTGATTACTTTACAGACGCTATTACAACATCTATAAATCTCAGCTTGGCAATTCATTCATTTTGCTATCTTTTGGTAATTGCAGGACAGCAAGGTAAAATAAGGAAACTGAACATCATGGGTCTTTCCAGTCTTTTCCTTTTGTCCCTGGCCTCACCTATCAGCTAGACCTCTCTTGGTGAGGCCTGAGATGACAATGGGGTCAAAGGGCTCCTCTGTGCCTGAGATGGTGATGCCTAAGGGGCCGCCGTAGCGCTTTAGCTCCACCGTGTAGATAATGGAGCCCGAAGTCTCCTGCTCATCTGCAGAGAAAGGGAGAGATGTCACAATTAGGTCAAATGTCACCGAGTTATGTGAGTGTACGAGATGACAGAACTGATTTATTTATGTTTATGTAAAAACATAGTATTGTGTAAGTTCCCCTCATGCCACTGGAGGAACTCTGGGCCCTCAGGGCATGACTCCTCAAGGCCTCTGTGGTTGTGCTGTGTTTTCTGGTGTTGGGATGTTAGCGGCCAATCCTTTGGGTGCTGTGTGTTGTAGAATGGATCCTCCATGGATCAGACATGTTCGTTTAGCATTCTATAGATGCTCAGAGTTTTTGTAAGCTGGATCATCAACCTTGAGCTCTTTGCATGATAAGCCACACACACATGCGGCTGGATGTGGTGCACTGGCTGTTCTGATAGCTTTCTATCGTGGCCAACATTGATGATGTTCACCAATCTACATTACCTTTTCAGTAGGACCAGATCGGATGAGCTTTTTTAATTCCACGCAGGCATAGTTGAGCCTTGGGTACCGATGATCCTGACCAGAGGTGGGTAGTAACGAGTTACATTTACTTCTTTACATTTACTTTAGTAACGCTTTGAAAAAAAAAAAAATCACTTCTATGAATAGTTTTACTGTACCATAATTTTTTACTTTTAATTGTGTATAATCGCAAAGAAGAAACGCTACTCTTACTCCGCTACATTTGCCTACACATGATTCGTTACTTTTATAACCATTTGTTGTACACATTCGATCTATCACATGACTGTGTTTCACCAGTCAGACGTAGCAACAATAATCACACGACTCTGTTTGACCATTCAGCCGCAATAACAATAACCTACAGTAGGTATTTGGGTCAAAAGCTTTATTTTGGCATGTTCTCTGTGCATGGTGAGTTTCCTCCGGGTACTCCGGTTTCCTCCCACAGTCCAAAGATTAGGTTAATTGGACTTCCCAAATTTGCCATAGTGTGTGTGTATGTGTGTGCCCTGCGATGGCGTGGCACCCTGTCCAGGGTGTACCCCACCTTAAGCCCTAAGTCTCCTGCCACTTGAATACATGATAAAGAGGTATAGACGGTGAGTGAATGAGTGAGTGAGTGAGAGCTTTATGTTGTGAAAAAAATGAGATTAGGAAATGTGTGTTTGTTTCTTAATTTGCTATTTTGTAAAGATATTTAGTTATATTATTTTATTTAATTTTATTTATTTCATTTACTTTCTTATTTGGAAATGTCAGAAATTGTACATTATTTCATGATTTTATCTGGCTGCTTAGATAATTTCTAAAAAAAAAATAATAATAAATGGGACATTATGATGAAACAGTTACTCAGTACCTGAGTAGTCTTTTCACCAAATATTTTTTTACTTATACTTAAGTAATATTTTGGATGACAAATTTTTACTTCTACTTAAATAATATTATTTTGAAGTACAGCTACTCTTACTTGGCTACAATTTTTGGCTACTCTACCCGCCTCTGATCCTGACACCAGTTTGCTGGTATATAATTTATAATCAATGGTGGTGGTGGTAGTGTTTTGGCTGAGCATTGTACGTGCATGTATGTACCTAAACATGGGTAACATTTTAGGATGTTATATAAACAGTGTATCTACAGGCAAAAAACTATATTTGAAAATACCATGCAATCAAAATTTCTAAAAGTAGAACGTGGTGGTGTCGTTAGGGTTGGTCCATGGGTAAGTGATGTTTTTGAAGTCAGATTGACTGAAATTCTATTTGCATAGAAACAAAAATAGAATTCCATAGAATTTTTGCTTGAGAATGCATGCTCTATAGAATTTTTGTTCAGCTCTGTAGAACTCCACTGAAACTGATGTTATACAGAATTACAGCCTTAGTTTTCAGGAACGTCTGAGAAGACATGCGTGCTCTGTCGAGCTTTTACTTTTTAAGAAAATGTTTCCTTTTAAAAGAAATCCCATCAGTTGCTTATCTGAAATTCTCTTTTTTCATCACTGCTATAAAAAAAAATCCACAAGTTACCCAAGAGCTCCTCCTGTCGTTGCTCAATCCTTGGTGGATTATAGATTCTCTTTAAAGCCCATACTCTGCAGCATATCATTACAGGTGCTGACAGGAAGCCTGCAGCCAATTCCTTGTTGGTGTGAGTTCTTACACGCTCATTCCATTCATTTCAAGCTGTCCATATTATATTTGTCACCATCACCTGCTTTTATAGGCAGTGGTTAAAAAAAAAATTCATCCTATTAAAGTGTTTTAAAATGAACGAGGTTGAGATTGTGGAAACTTCATAACCAGCAGAAGTCTATTCTTATTTAATGCCATCGTCTGGGAAAGTAGGCATGAGGCTCCCTGTGGGCTGAACAAACCATTGCCCTCATAAGACCCGTTTACACAGCCTGTTCAAGGCCCGAATATTGTGCTGTCGCATTTTGTATAAAAGGAACGGATGTGGAATCGGGCGTCATTGTTGTCGCCTTTAAGGCAGGAGCAGAGGTAGTGAGAAGGAAAGATGACATCTGTGAAAGAGAGAAAACCTGTCACGGAAAGGGGTCTGACAGTTATCAGTTAACCTACATACTGTATATCTTATATTGAGCAGATGAGATGCACCCTGCACTTGATCAGAGCTGAAACTGCAGTGCATCAAAAACAATGAACTGAGGAATACGCTGAGATTGTGCATGATCATCAGGGTAAGTCATTTAGCTTTGGACATGCATCAAAAATATTCAAATGTTACAAAGTGTTAGTGACAGCACTGAGCTCATTTTACTATTAGAAGGCCTTCTGTGTTATGATAATTCACTTTTGTCTACGAATAGTTACAGACTGAGGCATATGAGCCAATCTGAGTGTGTGACGGCATGGCATGAGCTGTAATTCCGATGCATGGGTTTTACATCACACCAGATGTTGACTCGGGAGTGTTTTAAATCACACCTCCTCTGACAGCGGAACATGGTGCGCTGCTTAAAAGGCAATGAACGGCATTCATGGGTTCTGTGAATTACTACTGTAAATGCAAGTGAAAGCGCCATATTGGGGGTCTGCTTAACCTCTTTATTATGCTTTAGTGTGAGTCCCAAACCAATAAAGGACGGAGTGTTGTTTAACTCTTAAATTACTTCTATAGATTCCTTTTTACAAAATTTTATTTCTATTTTATTTATTTGTTCCCCTACAAAACTCCAGTACTAAATTCTACAGGATTTACATGTATTTATATTTTAGGAAGTTTTAGAGAAACATTTTTAGCTGGGTAATCAATCATGAGTATGGACAGATACAATTCCAAATGAGTACAAATACAGATATGCACAGGAGGTGCACTATTCTTTTGCTGTTTCAGGTGCTTTTATCAAGTGTAGATCCGACTGCGACTAGAACCACGTTCCTGTTCATGAACATTCTGTGGTCTTTCCTAACTGCCTGTTTAGGGTAATGGCAGTTTGTTTATACTTTGGGAAATAGAGCCAACTACTGTACGAGGGTGAGTCACAAAATGATCCGCTCTCCAGTTATATTCAAACTTGGCCGCATTGCATCATCAGCGCTTTCCATTCAAGGCTACCGTCTTCCCAGTCACTGCTGTGCAAGTGTGAATGTGTTACATCGGTTCATTTGTAACAGTGCAGGAGACAAAAAACAGATGCCAAACTTGTGATTTGCTTGAAAGAAGTGCAGCGTGCAATGCATCCTTTTTTTGTGGTCTATCTGGTGTTGAAACAACTCATGGAAGAGCATGAACAGAAGCGTTTGATATCAGCAAACAGAATTTGGGCCGATATTCTAAGGAAGGTGAACGTTTCTTAAAGAGATTCATTACTGGTGACGAGCCTGTGAGTATAGAACGGAAACATTGCCAATCGCCGGTCAATAGTATTGAAGCGCTGAAGCCTAAACTTCAGATTAAACAGAGAGGACTGCTATCCAAGATCGTCGTGACCTTGCATGAAACTGCACGTCTGCACACTTCTGCTCACACTGTCAACACTCTGCAAAAACTTTGTTTTGAGGTGTTAAAGCATCATTCCTATAGTTCTGATCTTGAATGCCGCCCTACGAGGACTAAATTCACTTCTAATGAAGAAGTGAAGACAGTGGCGCATTCGTGGCTCGCAGCTCAGTCTAAAACATTTTGTTAATAAGAGAATACAGTATGTAAGCTTGTAAATATCACTTACCAAAAGTCACTGGTAGAGTCACAATAGTTTTTTTTCTTTTATAAAGTTGATTATTTTCATGACCGTATTAATGTTCCTGTTATATTTGAAATGGTGATCCTGGTATTGAGACGTTACATACTTTTCAAGTTGTCAATTTTTTTATTATCATTTTCTCTGGCTCAAAATTTTCCAAATCTAAACCCACGGTGCAGTAGTGATGTATAACTAGTGCATGTCCAGACTTTCTGAAAAAAGTTTGGATTATAGGATAAGTAGAGAGGAGTTGCAGGTAGCAGATTTGACCCTCTTTCTTCTGTTTATGTTTTATAAAAAAAAATAGAAAATAAAATAGCTAGCGCACATCTACTGTATGCTTCTTACTAAAGTGTCTGAAAAGTTCTGATCAAATTCCTATTAATGGTTTAGGAGGAACTGTGGACAGAATGAGTGTTAAGTGTTACAATGACAGCTGCCGCTGATGCTGCCATCGAGACGACAGATAGTGATGTCTAGTTGTCGCCTGTGATTCGTCTGAACACAGATGCACACAGATATCATTACTTACCAGAGTTGTCTTCATCCTTACGTATCTTGAGCTTGACCAGGTCTTCGCTCTGTTGAAGGATCTGCATTGCATCTTCCATTGAGCAGTTCTCCAACCGAATGTTATCTATAGCCAGCAGCTTGTCTCCAGGCTCCAAAGTCCCTGTTCTACAGCAGGAACAGAGCGAGCAAATGATAAATAATGCCTTAAGAACACTGTTACTCTAATTTATCTATAGTAAAGTATCATCTTGTTTTGATTAACATTAACCCAGTATTAATAAAAACTAAAAATGGCCACGTAATTGAAAAAAATAAATCTGCAATCCACATTAAGTAAAAAAAAAAAAAAAAAAAAAAAAATCAGAAGCAGATGATTAAAACCTAAAAATAAAAAATAACCAAGGAAAGTTATATCATTCAAATTAAGCTCCCATCAACTACAAAATACTCGTTTGCAATGATGTCCATTTTAGTGTCCTAGAAACATGTCTTAGAAGAAATGCCACCTGTTCTAACTTTTTCTTTTTTTTCTAACTGGTTCTAATTTTTGAGAACATTTTGTTCTGTTACACTTAGAACCACATTCTCACCTGCATCCTTTTAGAACCTAGAAATCTGGCCGTACCTGTGAGCCATGCTTCCTTTCTTTATGTCAGATATGATCAGAGGTTCGCCCGCCTTTTTACTGGCTGTTGGAGATGAGACAATGCAGATTAATATATACAGTATACTGTATGTAGTGTAGGACAGACACCAAGCATGATTAACACACGAAAGCTAGAACACTGAGATCACACTGGTATAATACAAAAGTAAAAACGAAATTGTGTGCATATTCCTAAAAATCAGTCGGCCTGAATCAAACCTGGATATTTATTAAAACCAGCAAAAAAAAAAAAAAAGAAGAGCTTTAAGTATGTAATAGATTTTTGTGAAACACTCAAAGGACTAGGAGCAAGAGTGCCCCCTAATGACACAACCTGATAAGTGTTCATGAGGCCCCAGTTCTAGTGTGAGTAAAGCATAAACAGATTTTATTTATTGTTTTTTTTAATGATTATTACAGCAAAGCACCATACGCATTTATTGTATTACATATATTAATCATCATTTCTAGTAAATGGATGTTTATCACTTATTATTATTATTGCTGTTGTTTATTGTTCATTAATTATTTTTGCTGCCCCAACCTAATCTAATCTAATCTATTTTAACTGATCACTTAAAGTGATTGGGTTTAATCCAAACTGCAATATCTTAAAAATTCTAATAAATAATGTGAACTTGGACTTAAAATGATCCGTCACTGGAAAGTAAAGGCATAAAAGGCTCTATGACAAAAACCCACAAAAATGTATTTACCCTGATCAGCCATAAGATATTGTGTAGATTCTCCTTGTGCCCAATACGGCTCTGACCCCTTGGACCTTTTAAAGGTGTGCTGTGGTATCTGGAACCAGGACATTAGCAGCAGATCCTGTAAGTTGCAAAATGGGGCCTCCATGGATCGAACTTGTTTTTTCCGCACATCTCATGGATGCACAATCGGATTGAGAACTGGCAAATTCGGAGGCCAGATCAACAATCATGAATTATTTGCTTGCTAAGCCCAGTACACAGCAAGCTGTGATCCACTGGGTGTTCTGATATTCTGATACTCTTCGTTTTTCGCGGGATCGGACAAGTCAGAATAGTTTTTGCTTCCCACAAGTATAAATGAGCCTTGGGTGCCCATGATCCCGTCACCAGATTACAGGTACATAATTGATGATCACTGTTCATGGTACTGTATGTGGCGTTAATGTTATAGCTGATCGGTATATATGATATTATAAACTGCAAATATTTTTAGCAACATTTTTTCAGAGCTTTATTAAAACTGATTAAATGTGAGCTTTCCAGTTCATCCCAAAAAATGTTCAAGTGTTCAACCTCAGCAGACCATGTCTTCATAAAGCTCACCTTGAGCACAGAGGCATTGTTATGCTGGAGCAGGTTTGAGCCTCAGTGAGGAGAGATTGTACTGCTACAGCCTACAAAGACATCTTGCACAATTACGTGCTTCTAACCTTGTGGCCTTATGGCCTTTCCGCCATGTGGTCAATTTAGTTCAGTATATTCCTATAATAGGAAGTACTACATTATTTTCACCTGTAAGAAAGACAGCAAGAGAAAGTGAGCCGAACAATGGAACTGAGCCGAAGTGAAGGCTGGATCACATCAATGAGCACGAGGAATGAAGAGAGATAGCTGATCTAAGCTGACAGATGTGGATTTAAAAATAAAAGTGCTTTAACATGTACGGTACAGGATTTGCTGATGCTGTATGACAAATTATGATTGATGCTTCAGCTCTAACAAGAATATAAATGAACTGAACACCTTACTCAGTGATATTGAACTGGAATGGCAGTATGCCTCAGGTATGATGTGTATAAAATGTGCCTAAAGAAGCAGTTTTAAGAAGGAAGGAACTTGCCAAATAGGGATTAAACAAATAGTCGACGGCAGACTCAAGTTACTTGGCTAACTCAAGTTACCGTCAGTGCAGCAGAGGGAGATACAGTATACAGTATTCATTCATTTTTAAGAACATTTGGCTATGACATTAGGTGTGCTTACTTGGACCCTAATCTTCTACTAATAACCGGAATAATAGTCCAATCCGAATAAACGTGCATCATGTAAAAACCTCAAGAAGGGATTCTTGTAACCAATCATAACACAGAAGGCAGGATCCATCAGAAAAGATGGGAAGGCTAACTTAACCCAACATCTCCTTCTTTGAGCATGTCGAAAATGTTATATTCAGATAAAATGCTTTGTGCATGTAAACGCCCATCTGGTCAAATCTAATTCTATAAATGTAATCATTAACTTGCTAAAATGTAGACATTAACAAGAACAGGAATAAATCAGTATAGGGTGATAAACAGTATAGGGGGATACTGTAACTAAGAGTGCTCAGGTCGGCAAACGGCAATAATCGATTAATTATTAAAAACATTTTGCTTAAATCTTGTCCCCATCACTTGACGACCTATAGCAGGAGCCTTCAAAAGTTCGAGCCTTACTCTGAATAAAGTAAAAATGCTAAAACCAAAATCACAAATATACTAACGCAGAGAGAGAAAGAGTGGCCCCCGGCTGTGGCTACGACATCCGGGGTTTACCGTACCGCTCCATGCATGTGGGCTGACACTGCATCACTATTCAGCACTATTAAAAAATTCTGATATTTATAAAGAAACATTTAAGCATTTTAGCATTTGTGAGAACCTCTTGCTGAAAATGTTTGCACTGTAGTTGAGTTTTTCAGTTTTTTTTATTTTTTATAATCTGCATGAATTAATAAGGGAACGTCATAAAAGTAGCCTGACTTCATAATTAGTTTGTATTTGTGTCTTGGAGGACTGATTCCTTGAAAGACCATTTACAGAATGTTTACCTTTAATGCATTTCAACTGGATTGATCATGAAGGATCAGACAATGTTTGATATTTGAGGTTTGCTTTTTTTGACATTATTATTTTTGTAGATTCCACAGCTACATCTTGTGTGATGTCAGGCAGACTTGTACATCCATGAACACTTTGCGGTGTAGCTAAATCCTGTAACTTCATGTGGACATATAGTATTACTTGAACAATCCTGGCATGTCTTTGCATTTGGGGAAGGATTACCTAGTGGGTCACATGTGACGTTTTGCAATACATCTCTTATACTTGTAACAAGTTTAAATAAAGTGAGGTTAGTAACACAAATGTGATTCTGTTGTTTAACACGATTTTAGGCAAGTAATTCTTCAATACTTGGGAGTGTATTTATTAAAAACACAGTAAGATTTATACTACTTGTAGCTCCAGTACAGATGTCTGATACTAAATCTTGACTTGGAGAAGACTGTGTAAACATTTCTTCTGCTGAATTCTTCCTTTGAAATGAAGCCAGGGAGAAATACAAACTTGATGTGAATCAGGCATAGATGAATTCAGTCGGCTCTTACCACTGATTGTGATCCCAAGCTCGACTCCTCTCTTCTTTGGCAGCTTCACATGAAAGGTACCGCTACTGGGCACGACTGACTCTATTGATTTGCACAAGATTAGTGTGAGTGGAATGTATAAAATAGGAAATATATATTTGAAAAATATGTGCTGTATATGCACAGTACAGTACATTTTTGAACACCTGATCTTTATACCCATATGGACTAAGAAAATCATAGTCCAATTTAAAATGTGAAAATCCCCAGTGGCCCTGCTCAACACACAAGACATTCATAGCGCAAGGGAATGATGCTTGTATAACTTAATTGGTCACTTAACCCTACACCCCTACAACCCAGCCACTGCATGGAGTGCCGGTTCCAAGTCTAGTTAGAAAAATTTGAGGGTTGCGACATGAAGGTCATTCGACATAAGAAACCTGTGGCAGACCTTAGGGATCAAATCATCTGATGTGGTGACCTCAGGGATAAAAAGGACAAAGCCCAAGAAATAAAATAAAAACGTTAATCCTGTATTCTGATTGTTTGACACTGGACAATAACAAATGTTGAGGATGATTCTTTATTACCAGCTTTCCTTTTGCCATTATTATGATTATGAATTATGATTCCTTAGTAATAATGACATAGAATACCCTCTAGTTTAAAATAATACCTCAGATAAGTTAACATAATATGGAATTGAAATCCTATGGCTTTATTTTATTAGTTTTAATTACTTTTCATAACTACTATAAATACAAAAAATAGATATATCATAAGTATATTAATAATAACAAATCTAATTACAAAAATGAACATTTAAAACTTTATTCCTTAATTCGGATATAGAGGGCATAGAGGGTACTGTAGCAGATCGGCCTGAAGCCTATCCCAGGAGACTTAGGGCATGAGTGAGGGGACACCCTGGACACACTACAGGCAATTGGAACACCAATTAACCTAATCTGCAGGTCTTTGGGCTGTGGAAGGAAACCCAGAGAAAACCCACAAAGAACGGGGATGAAATGCAATCCCCGCCCACACAGACCCGAGGCAGGAATCCAATCCTCAACCCTGGAGGTGCCAGGCCACAGTGCTAAACACTACGCCACTGTGCTGCCATAAAGTTTTTATTCATTTATTTACTATAAATGATATCACATGACACACCTGCAGTACTATCAAGGCCCGAGGTCATTCTACAGTAGAGCCTGTTGAGGCAATAGGCAAACATTTGCAGGCAACCTCTTCATCCAGTATTTATCACCATCGTCTTAAAAAGAAATGTTTGTCAGCCTTCAGCGGCTCCCTACTGACCCGGGGGCCCAAGCACCTGCCTGCTTTTCCTGTTGACAAGGAGAGCTTCTAATCATGGCCTACCTGGGAGCCGTGGTCCACATGCACACACACACATTCTAGGCAAATACTGTTCTAGAACAATTGTATAATACGATTTCTTTTCACTGAAATTACAGAAACTAGCCTGAACAACCCAGGCATGGTTTGGAAGGTTGGCATGAACTCATTTGGCCTGCACAGGGTTCTGACCTTAACCTCACTGAAACGACCCCAGGCTCTTTCAACTGATAGCGTCTGACCTCACTAATGCTCATGTGGCTGAATAAACACAAATCCCTACAGCCACGTTCCAAAATCTAGCAAAAAAAAAAGGCTTTTCAGAAGAGTGGAGGTTTATGGTAAAACCAAGGAGAGGTTGTTCACAAAGCACATATAGGTGTGATATGTACAGTATTAGATAGCCATAATAATTTAGGAGATATAATATTACACAGTATAAAATATTATAAAAACATTATATAAAATATTATAAAAACATTTAGTTACTCATTTTGCAGAATTCTAATATGTACTTAAAAATACAAACCTGCTACATCGAACTCAATCTCTAGCGTGACCTTATTAGTCAGGGCGGCATCTCGGAGCAGCTGATTGGCCTCCTCCATCGTGCCATCCTCTGTGGGAATGCCATTTATTGACAAGAGCCGGTCACCAACTTGGAGCAGCCCACACCTGTCAATCAGACCGACATCATTATAACAAATGCAATTATATTTCAAGTCACCAAAAGCCTATCTACTGTAAAACTGATGAAGATTCCAGGTAGGATTGAAGCAGTTTGCTAAAAAAACAAAAACAAACAAACAGAAAGACAATCTCTTGATCAACTTTAATAAATCATATAATGAAATAATTTGCAGAAAAGAAAGAAAGTGCTGCTTGAGGACTTGACTGATGCGAGGCGGTAAAAATGTGTCAGAAGAGCTCTTTTAGAGAATGATAACGCACTATTCACTAATCAAATGTAAATTTATATGAGAATACATCTGCCATTTAACAGTAAGAGAAATTAAAATTAATGATTTTTTTTTTACTTACAAAAAAGCCACCACATCTGGGATTGTTCACAAGTGATACATGGGTAATTCTGTTTACAGTTATCTCTCATGCTCCGTTTTCCAGCGTGACTCATGTTTTATTCCCGAACACATTAATTTCCATCAAAGACTCCATTAAATGAATCATCACATCATTTACATACTGAAGCCAAAATATAACCGTAAAATTGTACCCTTGGTAAATTGTACCAGTAGGTGTAAATTCATGCAGATGGCGCATTTCACACCATTAAGGGAAGATCACCAATTTGATCACAAATGCTAACAGGAAGATGTGCAATGCAAAGCAGGCCACCTTTTTCCAATGATCCAAACTGTGCTGCACTGTGTGTTGTGACAACTTTCTATCATAGTCAGCCTCAAGTTTTCTAGCAATTTGTGCTTCAATGACTCTTCTGTGGGATCAAACCAGACAGGCCATCCAATGCCACTCATAGCTCATATCCTTCCGTTTGCCTATTTCTCCTGTTTCCCTGGCATCAGCTTCAAGTAACGATTACTAAACTGCTGCCCTTTTACCCCTTAATAAGTGCCACTGAGATAAACTATAGCTGCATTCCAATCAGAAGTGCACTTCACATGGTGCTCCATGCTCCTTGCTCCGTTTGTAGGGAATGTCGGTGAAGGAAACATCCTTCGACAAAACTCCACATTTCGGAACACCCTGCAAAGTCACCAGAGCAGACGTCCCCTCCTCTGTGCGTTACCATGGTAACATAAGCACCACGTACGAATACCTGTCGCTGCTGCAGGGAAAATTTCACACTACAGACATTAAATATTGAATATTTATTGAAACAAAAACTGATACCATCATAAAACATACTATTGAAAAGTATAATAATAATTGTTTAAAGATGTACAGAGATTTTTTCTTTTTACGGATTACTAATGTATATAATACTAAGGATTTATTTATTAAATTAAAATATAATTTTTTAAATCCTTTTAATATGATGTTGTGCTCGATAATAATGATGATAAATATATAAATTCTTTTTGAGCTCCAGGAAGACGCAATGACGTATGGGAGGTTTTTCATCCCCTTTTTCGGTGAAGTGAAGACCGGTTGTTCACTCATTCCCTACACCGTTCATACTGTAGTTCCCTTTGAACTGAACATTTTCGCTCCCTGCAGTGTCTGGAATCACACTTAACATGGCTGACCACACTGTGAGGTATACTGTACTTTCCAGGGCACTTCTCATGTATTCCCAGGGTACTTCACAGAATGCACCTCATGTTCTTTACTTAACTTGTCCACTTGTGGTTATGGATGATTGGTTGCCTGTGGTGCTTTCTTAATGCTACCTCTGAAAAGCAACACATTCATCTCCATAACAGTTTAAGTGCAGATTAAATAAGAAAATCCCCATCTAATGTTTTCAGGTGGACCAGAGATCATCTGGGTTCAAAAGCACAAATTTCAACATGAAATAAACTCTTAGGGCAAATATAGTAGTGTGCAAAAGTCTTGCGCCACTCCTCATTTCTTCATAGTAAATTAAATCATGTAAATTATTTGGAACAAATATAGGTTGCAAAGTGGCCTAAAGATGCAATAAAAAAATTCAGCATTCAGCAACACAAGTATACTAATCACCGGACTGATCATCTGTCATCGTCTACACCCGTTTCTCACGATTCATGCTTTTTCTGGAGAAATATTCCTCAAGACCACATAAAAAATAAAAGATATTGTGTCTCTTCAGAAGTAATAAATATGGAGAAATATGGGGTGGTTCAAGACTTTTGCACAGTAGATTTAGAAAAAAAAGTGCCAATGTCAAACATGGTTAGTTTTAAATTATTGGTCAACTCCCATCCACTACTTGGAAAGTAGCTACCAGTCTGGGAGAGAGATACTAGAGAGCACAGACTGTCCTATTACAGTATGTATATATGAGCACTGAATGATGAGTGGAAGCAGCTAACACACCACAATAATATTTGGAACTTTCCACAATTGCACTCTACAGACAGATAACACGGTAATCCTAAAGGAGCACCTAACAAGGAGTTCTACAAGAGAAGAACAGCCCCAAAGGCCAAACAATGTAAAATGAGTTATAGGGTGTGCAGTTACAGGGCCACCCATGTACAGTACAGCTGGCTTTAACTCTACTTTGTCCCTATGCTAATGTAAAGCACTGATAAAAACACAGCACAGAGCTGTTACAGTACCCACTCATCTGTACTGTAACAACAGCTTTCTGCAGATTCTGATCTCTCAGATCTTATGTCTTCGGAGAGAACTCAAGAATCAGAGTAAAGTTTAAACTGGGAAAATGGGAAAACCTGCTATATGTTGCTTCAAATGAAATTCTGGAAAAATACAAAATTGACAGTTGTATAGTACCTGCCAGTAAAATACTTTGACATGTCTGCTTTAAGGAAACAGAAATATATTTTGCTAAAAAAAAAAAAGAAAAGGATTATTGGAAAGTTAGGTTAAGTTGTATATTTACATATTTATATACCTAACCCTTAATCTTTACTTTTTATCAAGGGAACTTATTATGCATAATTCACTTTCTAGTCATTTTGAGACACTGAGATGTACAGTATCTGCAACACTTGGGTACAAAAAGAAAAAAAATTACATTCCATGCTGTTTTGAAAACGAGCCAATTATAATTTTCTCCCATTGTGACCTCATATAAGAAGATACCATCCACTAGCTTGTTGCTCAGCTCTGCTGTTCTCTATTAAAGCTTGGGTCAGCTGTCGCTCATTTATACAATTGCTGAAATGACATGTTTGGGAAAGAAGTAAAACAGGTGAAGCGTGGGGTGTAAAAAATGGATGATCTGAGAATATTTCTCATTTGGTGGGGCAGTAAAACCTCACATAAACAGCAAAATATAGGACCTTTAATTACATATTTTACATATTTAAAGATGAGCATATTTAGCCTTTTCATTTCCAAATAAATATAAAAGTGGGTGGGACAATTATCGTTTTTCACTTGCTGGAAAAACCTGACATTAAAATGCCACATATTTGCTAAGAGAGATGAGCTAATGAGCTTAGTTGGAAAAAAAGGTAGAATTTTGCCTCAGGGATCCTAAATCCTGTAACTGCTTTGTAATCAGGCTAATATCAGTTTGGGGCCATAAATATTTAACTTTCCAAGGCCTACAACTACTGTATCACTTCCCTTTCAACAATACTAGCATAAAATAAAGAACTAATTATTGCTTGAAAACGAATGCTTTAAGTCAGCACAACTGAGCAAGAAAAAGCGAGCTTAAATTTATATCCTGGTGTACTAATGATATAAAAAGTGATTTGCTTTTATGTATAGCTGTACACTATGCATATTCCTGGCTTTCACTGGAGGACAATCATTTGATCTCAAGGGTGGTTAAATATTAAAATGATTTTTATGAACATCATAATAGCACAGTTACAGCACAAAACATATATATACAAGATTGAATAACTGAATTTTTGTGCAGTAATTGCATTATAATGATGTTCATTAAAAGTATTTGTAAAACCACCTGTATTGTAACTACTGTATTTATGAATACTAAAAACTGCGATATAGCTAAAGCATGAATATGCCTCCAACCACAGACCCGTCATGATGTGACACATTTGCTTCACAGCCTGTGAGGAGCAACAGGACTGAATGGAAATGAGAGACAAAAACTTGCCAAAAAATAAATGCAAAACGCCTGGTGAACTTTTCCTCACGAAAAGTTGGCTCTTTTGGGAGCAAAATATGAAGAAATGGGGACGGCTCAAGACTTTTGCACGGTATTGTATATTCAAACTTGTAATGTAATTTAATAATCATTTAATCTGTTACTTTTCATCCATTTTTTCATCCAGTCCTTTAATCTGTTAATTTTCCATCCATCCATCCAGGAACCTCTGTAGTCTAACCAGGGACAGTTGTGACTGTTGCATTTATTTTGTACACCTGTGGTAGGCGCTCCAGTCAACATTCACGCGCATATTTAAACTCTACAGGCAATTTGGGAACGTCAATTAGCCTAACCTGCATGTCTCTGGACTGTGGGAGAAAACCCACTAAGCACAAGGAGAACATGCAAACTCCACACACACAGACCCGATGTGGGAATCGAACACAGGACCTGGAGTCGCAAAGCAAGTGCTAACCACAGTGTTAACCACTAAGCCACTGTGATTTTGAATTTTGTAACTTGTAAAATGTAAAATGTTATTTTATTATTTTTAAGACTTACAGAAACCCTAAACAAACAATAGCAGGTTGAAATAGATAGAAAATTGAAAATAAAATGAAAAAAAAAAAAAAAACTGACTTACAAATACAGTACATAATAACCTGTACAAAAATTTTAGTGTCCTTTTTAGGAATTTTAGCTGTTTTTTAAAAATTATTATTATCATCATCTTAGGCACCAAAGTATGTTAAATTATTAAATAAGTTTTTAGAAATATAGCCAACATCCAACAGTAAAGAATAATTAATGAAAATGATTTACTCCTTTGAAATAAGAACTTAAATAACTCTAACTGTAACAAGATTGCACCATGAAATTGGCTACCTTACTCAGAATCAACACCACAGCATGAACTTTCTCAAATCAGTTAAAACAAGCAGGAAGGAAAACAAACTGAAAGACAACGACTCACCGCGGGTTGTAATAGGATTCAAAACACTGACCTACTGTCGCTCATGCTGCGTAAACAGGACTGTGACGATCTCTAGCCTTCCAAATATTTTCAAAGTTAGGCTGCCAACTGCAAGTCACCCTGATAAGAGGTGAAATTCTGCTTCGTCTTCATCCCTGCTGAGTCTTGACCCAGATTCAGATTTAAAATGAACTCACATCCAACCTGATGTGTGCCACAACTACAGAGACTGCTGTCATCAGCTCATCTAGCCCTCATGCTGCATAATTTTCATTTCATTTCACTGAATATAAATGGGCATGAGTCACCCTTCAGGATGTGAACGGTCAATAAGGGAGATTAGTTGAGATGAGACCACTGCTGAGCTGGAGATGAACTGGTAATGCAACTCTTTGTCCCCTAGAGAAGTAAATAGATATAAGGCCAGCCCTTTGGAATATATGTGCTCTCAAGGTCCACTTTATTAGGAACCGATAACCCTTGAATTACAAGCATAAATTGTTCTGGAAGCATGCTTGCATATCAAAGCACTCGTATATCAAAGTGAGTTGTCCCATAAGAAACAATGAAAACTCACATGATTTGTTCAACAACCCAGAAATATTTATATAAAAATAATTATTACAAAATATAAAATCAAAATAAAACATGTTGCCTTTGAAGAATTCCAACAGAGCAGTTTTTCCGTTAGTGTGTGTGTGTTTGTGGCATCAAAAATAAAATGGACAGTGGCATGTTTGTTGGGCCAAATGGGTCAGTTTGAGTATGTCATCTTATGATGTGTTCAGTCTACAGACTTTACACAGATAGAGTTGGTTACCAGTATCTATATAACAGATATGTACTACAAACAAATCGCAGGTTTCGAAGTGCAGATTTCAGTGCCACTGTACATGCAAAATGATTTCCCCACTGAGAAAAAAAGCTCAAATAATATAAATCCAACTAATATTTCAAGGAACGCGAGTTTCCATGTTACTTTTACATTCCGATTTAAAACTCAGGAGTCCATCCCCATGAATGCAGCGAGTGAATGCAGTAATTACACTTGCTTTGACGGCAGCAGGTAGAATTAGCTTGATAAGCTAAACATGCTTAAATTTAAAATGGCTAAAGCTAAATGTCCTAAAGTGCGGCTGGTTTTCACATTAAAGGATTCCGACACCACGACATGCAAAAAATCTCTTTCAACAACTGCACGTAAACGGGGAAACACGCCAAACCTAATCTGAGGACAAAGTGAAAGCAAAGGGATGCACTGTGTTTAACAGCTGCAAAAGAATTGCTGAAATTTGAAGCTGGTTTGTAGCACACCAAGATTACCAACAACCTTACTGTTACTGGTGTTAAATTATTGTTGAAACACATTTAAAAAGACATTTGTTAAATGTTATTCATCATTTTTTGTGGCTCTTTTTTTTTTTAAAGCATCAGTTCAGGCACCATTTAGGCACCGGTAATGTTTTAAAAGTATCGATTTGGCACCAGTATCGTAAAAAACGCAACTGATAGATAACCATAAAACAGTATGGCCCCCGAAACAAATGCTTTACTGGAGAGAGAGAGGGATGAAAAGAGAACTAGCTGAAGCTAACAGCAAGCCCACTAAAATGGTCACTCTTTACAACTCCGGAAAAACATCTCAAATGCACAACATTTTGAAGAAGAAGCGGTACAACAGCAGAAGATCTGGACCAGTTCTACTCCTGACAACGTAAAACCGAAATACGATATGGTGGTAAAGTGAGTGCAGACCCATCCAAATAGATCAGGTGAGCATTGGAATAATTATTTTCTTTTCTCCAGCATACATCCATGCCATTGATAGCATTAGCAGCATTACTAGTCTGCAAGGCGGGTCATCTTATAACTGGGTATGCCTGTGGGTCAAAAAAAAATTTATGTGTATATTAGTGTTATTATTATTATTATTATTATTATTTATTTTTTAAGGCCTTCTGGTTAAAATAAACAAATATCTCTGTATCCTCTGACCAAAAGCAAGAACAAGGTTTAACATAACAGAGCCAAAATTGACTATTAGCAGAATTATTGACTAATGCTTATAATGACCACTTCTTTAAAACCATATCATCTTAAAGACAAAGGGCCCTGATACTCATATTGCTTCATAATATTAGTATGTTTTCAATATAATAAAATTAAATATGTTCACATATATTTTTTCTTTCCAATCACTCAGGATCAAGACTAGCCCTACTATATGACAAATTTATTTTCATACATAAAGGATATTGTTTTATATAATATAAGCATGACTCTGACAGTAGTTCTTGGAAATTACCGGTTTCTATTGAGGCACACATTCGTACACGCCATCTTGTACAGGATGGTGGAACCTTGACAAATTTTAAACCTAATAATGGCTGGATGGATGGAAAAAAAACGTTATTTGATCAACCGTTCACATGGTGAATCCTTCTGTAAGGAGATTGTTAGTTAACATTTGTGGTTTTCATTATCAGAGCTTTTGCAATGGCCAGTATGTTTCAAGTTTATTAACTTCATAACAGGGAAACTAACAAAGGTTAGTTGCTATGCTATGCAGGTGATAGCAGAATTGTGTTTCCTGAAAACATCACATATAGCTATAAACCAATAAAAAGCATGGTATATTTTTCCTAAAAATGAGAAAACTGATAAATTGGTGTAGAGGAATAAACTGCTTTGGGATGCGCCGTTATTGAAAAATATCAATAACTTGTGAGTTGTAACTTCATGCTACAGTAGGTTGCATCAGACAAAAACAGTCATTGATTATTTTCATATAATAACACTATGGCTGTGGATAGACTCCTGCTAACAAAAGTCAATATTAACATGTTCCTATTATATCTAATAAATATGTAACATGCTGCTGTTTGAAATGGATTTCAATTAAACAAAGCAAAATGTTACTCAGTTACAGTTATGGGCATATTACTGAAAAAAATTATATCCATTAGTTTTATAGAAGGAGAGACATTTAATCCATCCAGAACTTTGTCACATTGTCTCATGAGCAGAAGATAACTTGTCACCAACTTGCAGAAGGGATGCATCTCCCTGTGGGAACTGAACATACAACCTGCATTTCCAGTAAAGTGTGTGCATGTTGGGTGGCCAGAGAGTCCTCTGTCTTCGACTGGCACAGATTGCTAAGCAGCAGTAAGTTAAAGGAACGTTTTGACTCTGAATTCCAGGATGTCTGATCATTGCTTCACTGTACTGGAGAATGATATCCAAGCACCAGAGAAATACTGAGATTAGTGCCCAGTGTATTGGGAAATTATATGGAGAAATAAATGTAGTTTTTATTCTCATAACTGTGTTCTGTTATTCAGCACAATCAGAAGTCCCGATTTGACATGAGCACCCATAGTATTTCGGTTTACTTGCTAAGCCAAGAGTCATTTCCCCAGCATCCCTGATTTAAGAATATATCCGTGTAGTTACTCACTTTTCAGCTGAGCTGTCAGGCTCTATAAATCGGATGACTGGAGGTGCGGAAAGCGTCTCAGTGGCGAATATCCCCCCTTGCAGCTGAACTCCGAAGCCGCTGAGAGGATCTCCCGTTAGAGTGACCTCGCTGGACTCCGTATGGACTATCTGACCTCCGGGACCTACTGAACTCGAGGCTAAAGAAACAGCTTAAAAAAGGAAGTAAGAAAACTCTAAGTTAGACTGATAGTTAGGTTGGCAAATGCTCCAAAAAATATTAAGTATTAGAAATATTTTTCTACAGTAATGTGAACTAATAGATTAATATTTCAAAGTAAACATTTTCATGTGTGGGTTTGTATTAACTGTTGTATTTTGGGTGTGTGGTTTGGTACAGTATATAATGTACAGTATTGTTAATGGCTGAACAGACGAGAGGAAATGAGGTTGCTGTTGAGGTTTTTACATAAACAAACCAAGTTTTAAAATGCATCTTTAGGCACTTTGCAACCTGTCACAGTAAAACATTCGTTCCCATTTCTGCAATTTAATCTACTGTACATAATATAATTTAATAGGGGAAGAAATGAGGGGTGGCTCAGGAAAGAATCTATAAGACTATATTCTTAGTATGTATATTTGTAAGGCATTTTATAATTTTTTTAGTGTTTATTATAGAAAAAACATAAAATGGACAAAAAGTCATATAAAAGTATAATTACAACATTTAAAAAGTTTTATTTTTGATTTTAATAAAGTTGGGAGTTCTAAAATAGCTAACTTTAAGTATGCTACTCATTATAATGGCTACAAGTACATTCTTACTATGCTTAGGTTATTTTTTTCACCGGGGTAAGGCTGAGATTTAAAAGTTCAACCTGACATGATTAAGCACCTGCACAATACTCAGCTTTTCAGTTTTAGTCATTTAAACACACACACACACACATACGCACACGTAAGGACTAAGCCACTTACATGAGCTCTTGTGCTCTTTTTTCCGCTGTCTCCTCTTGAGCATGGAGTTGCGGGGGCTCATGGGATGATGGGGAGTGCGAGGCAGAGTGCTGGATGACTGACTCGTCATGCCTGATGTAGTCGTGGAGGCGGGGGAGAAATTAGTGCAGACTACAGCTAGTGAAAGAGAGAGAGAGAGAGAGAAAGAGAGAGAGAAACTTCAGTTTATCTGCCTAATTAATGAGAAAGCACCTGCGATACTACCGTTTGCAGTATGTTTTTTTGCACATATTTACATTTGCAGTAGTCCTGAGTGCTAGATGCATTGCTCGAGGTGGACATCCATGTGGGAGTCTTACAGTGTGCAGCATGCTGAGAATGGCAGTAGGTCACACAAGGGTCCCAGGAATGTGGATGGTCACTTTTCTGGACCTTCACTACACACAAACACACACAAGTAGACATTACTGTACCATTACTTTGCCACATAGAGCTACAATTAAATGTAATCAAAACACCCAAAAAAAAACAAAGCATACATTTCTGCTATTCATGAATGCATTGCATTAAGCAGATATTCTTATAATTCTTATATAATATATATTCTTATATAATATATTATATATATTATATATTATATAATATAATTCTTAAAATGTCACATTAATCACACGTGACAAATATTCAGATGATGTTTTAATATTCGCCATCACAGATAATTCAACCCAGATTGCTGACAACTCCGATTCGTATCCAAGTCAGATCCACTCTGCCTTTGGCAGATCCATTGCAAATCCGCATTGGAGTCTTCTGCAATCCTGGATGCCACCAAGTGTTTGATAGCATGCCAGAGACAGCAGCAAATCATTCTCTAAATGTCAAGCTCGTGCATAATCTGTTTTCCAAAAAAAAAAACGTAATAAATAATAATAAAAATATTGACTACCTGAGATGACAGGTGAAAATGTTTTGCAAAACAAAATTCAATATTATCTGACTAATATGATGTGCTGAATTAAGAGCACGAACCAGCATAGTTTAAAACTCAGCCGTATTATTTTGGTTCATTAGTACTCCCCCTGGTAATAATCCCCACAATGCTTAAAATCCCGGAGGCCAGCTCAAGCCGTATTTGAATGATCATCTCCATTCTGAAACACTGGTGTGTAAAAAACGAATGCTTCTGCAAAACAACAAGGAAGCTCATTTGGATCGGGTTAATGGTGTCCTCCCTGCTAAAAGGCAGGATGAATAAATTTGTTTGTGTGGGTGTGTGGTCTGTCAAGTATGCTCATGTTCGTTGCTCTGGGCTTTAGCATCTCATCCAACATTCTTCCGAACAGCATATGTTGCATAAGACAAGCTCATAGTTTATGTACACGACATCTTACAACATATTTTAAATCATATGCTCCTTAAAAAAAGCACTAAAATCCTGTTCAGTGAGAAAACAGTAATCATACGGTATAATCATAACGGTTATTATAAGGGTGGGTTCACAATGATGATCAATTTGGGGTTCATCATTAGATGGTCATTCCTTCCCTGCCATGCCTTAAAGACTCAATACACAGCTTTTGCAAAATGAAAGCCATCCAATTATATGGTTATAATGTTTGCCTTGTTTACCTTGTCTGCATTATTTCTTGGCTGTTTAACTTGAATGCCCCTTATATATGTTCATGTTTTTATGGAATTAAACAAGACTGCAGTGCGTGCTGCTATAGGAACATGATGCACAAACCAAATAATTTTTTCTGTAACAGTATAACCCAAGTTGTTTTATTCTCCTATATCAAAGCAATTTGCCAAAACTAACATTTATTAAAGTACAATGTTGTATTTAAAATAAGGAACATTTAATTATGAGTAATGTCCACACTACAAGTTGAATCCTGATTCCACTTACATTATAGCTGCTACTCTAACATAATAAAATGAAAATATAGTTGCAAAAAACGATGAGCGGGCCCAAGCACCCTGCGCCATTGGGCACATGCATTTAAAGGGGACATACCAACACAATCGTGATGTAATTTTAGAAAAGGGGGGAATTTTATGTTAAGACCTCCAAAAAGCCCTAGATGCTGACAAAAGAGGATCACACACCATCATGTCACTTAATGTGATGTCACTCAATGTAAGTTATTAGCCACTTTTTGGCATAAGTTTAAGGCATCATCAAAGCTATACCATTTGAGATATCAAAAATCCCTCCACAATTTTGTACCCTCAGTGTCTTTAGATCACGTAGGCCCGGTTTGGTGGTGATTGTAAAATTCCCTAGTAGGAGTACATTGGGTGCATTTTGCAAATGACCCAAAAGAACTGACTTCCTGTTGAGTAGAGCCCATGACATGCAACACAAAAGTTGTTCAGCTCAGACAGATCTAAATGAGTACCAGGTATCATATTTATAAGTACAAGTTTGTATGAGCTATGAAGCAAAATCTTGTGATATATCACAGATATATTTTGTGTGTACATCACTATAACATCAGCCCCATGTCATCAGCCCACATACTGTGTGACGACATGGGGCTGATGTTATAGTGCTTGAAACCTAATAAATGTCTACTCACAGAAAGATTTACCACATCAATTATGAAAAAAACAAAATCTGTTTATTATTAACCTTAGATTATGAGCAGTGTCCTTCTGTAAGCTGTTACAGAGGTAATACCATATTACAACAAGCCCATTAATATAAATCTGAGATTCAAATCACAGCCTACACTATTATCCAAGCTGCTTATAGAAAACTCGTCAAAACTTTCCAAGCAATCAGATTCAAGAATTCAAGGGCACTCTGGTATAAACATCTTAACTCTGACAGGAAATCTACTGATCGAATCTTCTTGAAGAGAGATTAACTTTGCATATAATGCATGCTAAACAGTATGACAGGCATTTGGTGTCACTTTTAGCCTCTCTCTCAGTACGGAGAGAAATATAAGGAGCTTTAAAACATCCTAAGTCTTGTGTGTGTGTGTTTGAGTGTGGGTGTGAATATTAAGTCTGGAGTCTTCCAACATGGTATGAAATTGAAGTGTGACTAATCTGCACATATTCCTGCCAAGCCTCCAAGTAAAGGACAGACATCAGGAAGCAGGTAGTACGTCCTGTCACTCAAAAACTATATAAAAACTGGGAAACCTAATAATTTTCAATCACTGGTCATAAAATCCAAGCCTCACACAGCTTTTGCTAAGCTTGTCTGCCAGAAAAACTTGGGTTTGATGTGAGAGCAGACATGCCAGCGTGACTCTTTGGAGCTTAAATTCAGTAAGGAGATTAGCATACTGCCTTCAAAAAGGGCATGCGACTATGTCACAGATTTCAAGCTAACCCTCAAATCAGAACCTTTTCTGGAAAATACTGTACATGCCACTTTTAAAGCAACTCAAACTTAGTATGACACATTTTCACTTTTTTTTTTTTTTTGATCCTGAGATCTAGTAATAAGAATGTGATTAAATTCTCATCAGGCCAGTATTTTTTCTCCTGCTGATAACATCAAAGAAATCCTCCCTCCTGGACCTCTGTTTTTCATTAAAGTCTCACTGAGGCCCATGACTTTCTAATACACTCTTCCTATTTCTGCACTTTTGCATGCCTTTCGAGCTCGCTGGGAGCTGACCCACATATCGTCGCTGTAAAGAATCAGCAGCATGAATCATTCCCTGGAAGAAGCATCCGCATGCATGAATGCTTATATTTCACCATAACCAACCTGGGGGCAGATTTTCTCTGATCGGAGCAACTTTTCCTGTTAAGCAACGCAGGACATAAGAAGAAGAAGAAAAAAAAGGAATTCTTTTTCGACAAGGTTTTTTCTACTGACGCAGACAGATCGAAAACGAGGAAGAACCCGTGACGCATGGCTGCATCTCGGAGGCTCGCTAAGGCAGGTTATTTATTGGACCTGAGTAGGATGAATGTGTGCAGCATGGACATACGTCTCCCAAGATAGGAACACTATAAAGAAAAGGCAAAGAGATACAACCAACACATTTTTTCTTGCGCTAGTCAGAAAGCCCAGCTCTTTCACCGACAACTCAGCAATGTCAAGAAACTCAAAATCAGCAGCTGATAATAGCAGCATGTGTTAAGTTTTTTAATTCTGAGAGTAATGAAAATTTGTATGACTTTTACTTACTATTTAGGTTTTGAATCTGGTGTGGGTTCATGGGTATTTAGAGTTTTTACCCATGGAACCAAACCTTCTGGTTGGTTATGAATTTCCAATCCAAACATCGATAACACATCACAGTTATTTTAAATTATTTAATTATTCAATTTTATATATATAATTTTAGCAGCCAGTTTTTTTATTTTTTTTGCAAGAACACTATGTGTGACATGGGTAAACACTGTGACATTAAACCTTTAACATTAAAACCACCTAGGTTTAAGGAATTTGGGTTCCCCTTATGCCATTCCCACTGGCGGCTCTGGCCTGTCAGGGCATGACTCCACTGGACCTCTGGTGAGGGGAGGTTGGGGTCTCAAGTGTCTGGCACTGGGACATTACTGACAAATCCTTTGGGTGTTGATGGTATGCTGGATGGGGCATCAGTGGGTCAGAGCTTTGTCCAGCGCATCCTAATGGTGCTTGATCAGATTGGTAATTGGGGGATTTGGAGGCAGGGTCAACAACCTTAAATTCTTAAAACCTTCTAAGCTCTATGCACTTCAGCTTGTGATGCACTGGGTGTTCTGATCACCTTCTGTCATGGCCACCATTTACTTTTTACAGAGGTTTGTGCTGCAATGGCATCCCATTTTTGTGGGATAGAATTAGACAGCTGATGTTTGGTCCCTGTGGGTGTAGCCTTGGACCAATGATCCGGTCACCAATTTACTGACATATACAGTTTGTGCCAGCATATACTAATTACTATGCATCTCAAACGTGCATTTGCATTTGTTGATGGGACATAGCTCCTGTCGTACGTCTTTCCACTAGTGAAAAGGAAGTGGTGTTGTGCAGGTGTTGTTTGATATGAGTCTCTCGATGGAGTAAAACGTTTTCATAGTTTTTATAGTTTTAGTATTCATATTTATTATTTCTGCTCATATGGAAGTTGTCGTAAATGGGGACCAAGTTTAAGAAAGATGACAGAAATACAGATACACAGACATGAGGTGAGATCTTACAGGTAAAAGCGCAGGGTGAATCTGGCTGGGCAAAGAAGCCTCATTTTTCCCTTTTACTTAAAGGTGGCAGCGGACTGTGGTAACATGGATAGCTAAAATGCAAGAGCCTTTTAACATCGAATGTACCGGCCTTCTCCTCTTCGGTGGCTCCATCACAAAGGCTGGCTCCCGGCAAAAATGAAAGTGCCACAGCAGCTGGTGCAGTCCTTTAGCGGCCGTCTGTGCGGCAATCAAACAGCTAAGCGTTGCTTTGAAGTGCCTGAGCACACAGCATCGCCCCGCTCGCATACCACTCTCAAGTTTAATGTCTGCTACGCATTTTTCTCACTCGCAAACCTCGAGCTAAGCTCCCTGCCTCACTTTTATAGAGTGGAGCAAGACCGAGACCCATTAATAAATTATCCCTCTCCAGCTGTGCCAGATCTAGCAACCACACCCCTTCACTCACCTGCAAAATGGGTGGCTGCCTATGTAGTGAGCGAGGGGCAAAAAAAACGTTTAGACCTGTAGCTTGTCTCCTAAAATGATGGGCAAGGCAAAACGTTGCATTTTTTCCTTTTACTTGATGGTGGTAGCAAGCTGTGTAACATAGACAGCTAAAATGCAACAGCCTTTTTTCTGACCTCACCTGCAATTTAATTCAATGAATGATAATGATTTTTCATGGCTACAACCAGAAATGGCACACAGTGAGAAGCTATGATTTCAAAAAAGCTGGAAACAAGATGCATAAGAGACTGTTAAGGTAATGAAGGAATTTAAAGAGCAGTGGTAGCTCAGTGAGGTTACTGATCAGAAGGTGAGAAGTCAAGCCAAAGATCTACTGTACCAAGCTGCCATGAGGAAGGGCCTTGACCCTGCATGCTTCAGGGGAGCCGTATTGTGGCTGACCCTACTCTCTGACCCCAGCCCATAAGCTTGGCTATGCAAATAAAGAATTTCACTGGGCAATTATGATATGTGATCAGGCTTAACTACTGTAACTTAACTTAATATCATGAAACAAATCATGGGCAATGCAAAAAATGTTTCATGGAAAATGTTTCAAAGAAATCGTCAAGGAAACCCACAGGGACCATTGGGTACTTGTGGAGTACTTTTAAAATTCCACACAGATAGTAACCCAAGCTTAAGATCAAACCAGAGACCCTGGAGCAGTGACGAACACCATGGTGCTGCCCTAATTTTGCACATTAGCACAGCTATTTTGGTCATTTTTCACTTTATGTTCAGCAGTAAAAAAAAAAAAAAAAAAAACACAAAACACTTAAAAATGAAACAAAATCTATAACAACAACAAATATGTGGCAAAGCAACTGAGGCTGTTAAAGCACTCTGACATGTGGTATTTAACATCTGTTCATCAAATGCAGCCACACAGAATTGGGGCACTGAAACCCCACTAGCCAGATTTTTCAGTTCAGTCGCTTTCTTTGAGAGTCTGGATGTGAGTGAGTCTCCATAATTAAATCTAGCCTCTGCACCAAAGCTCTAGAGGCAGCATTAAGCAGAAAGAGAGGCTAATTAAAAGAGATGACAGCAGTTGAGATGACAGAGTGAGCTAGCAGTGTGCATATGTGTGTTCCTTCTCCCGGTGTCCTCATTTAGCTCCTATCCGTATAGTCCAGTGAGATTAAAATTAAAATTAAATAATATGCATAATATGGTCACTCTGTAGTGTAGAAGGTTGCTGGTTTAAATCCAGCACATCTCCAGGATCTGTGTGCTTGCGCGAGTGTTTGAGTCAGAGGTGTCAGGTGGGTGGAGGGTGAGATGTAGATAGCATGGTGGAGGTGGGCGGGGGTATTGTGGTGCAGAAAATGTGTGTGTGAGAGACAGAGTTAATTAGACGCATTATCATTGATCTGTCTTTAAAAATGATCTGGACCAGAGAAAGGCACAAGGTACTTTTTTCAAGACTGAATATTACTGTATAGTCAAAGCTCACCAGTGTCCTGAGCTTTGCTGGTCAATCTCATTTGATGAGCAGGAAGGATTTCTAGCTTGGCCAGGTCTGAGGTGCTGGCTAAGAGCTGAGTGGCCTCCAGAACAGTGCAGTGCTCTGTACTTGTGCCATCTATGGTTAGGATATGATCACCAACATGTAAAGCTCCTGATCTGTAAAAGTGGACAGATTGTAGACATAATAGTGGTACAGTTGTTAGTTGAGTCTAAACATACATGCCAGTGGTTCTAATATTTCCTCATACTAGCCCGCACTTATTCTCCGTAATATATACTAAGTAAAATGCACCTTCCGTCTCACGTCCACACATGCAGTAGCTACAGAAAGATCATCACCTGTCAACCACACTGGCAGCTTTGATCTTGTCAATGATGATAACCTGTTTGTTTCTGTATGTCGCAGACGTTAATGTAATGCCCAGACCCGCTCCAGGAGACTTGGCTATTTCCACCAGCAAAGGGCCAGAGGCATTTGTTACTGAATCTAAAAACAAGAAGCATTACAAATACTCTTACAACACATATATATTTGAGTGTATTAGACAACAGAATAAAAATCATTATCATAACATATGTCTTTTTTTTTTTTTTTACAGAGATTTATATACAATACTAATTGCATGTAGTTATTGTAGTTATAATACAGAATTACACACATGATGATATTACATACACAAGTGGACAAAATTGTTGGTACCCTTCGGTCAATGAAAGAAAAACCCACAATGGTCACATAAATAACTTTAATCTGACAAAAGTAATAATAAGCAAAAATTCTATGAATGTTAACCAATGAAAGTCAGACATTGGTTTTCAACCATGCTTCAACAGAATTATAAAAAAAAAAAAATAAACTCATGGAACAGGCCTGGACAAAAATGATGGTACCCCTAGAAAATACTGAAAATAATGTGACCAAAGGGACATGTTAATTCAAGGTGTGTCCACTAATTAGCATCACTGGTGTCTACAATCTTGTAATCAGTCAGTGGACCTATATATAGGGCTCCAGGTAGTCACTGTGTTGTTTGGTGACATGGTATGTACCACTCTCAACATGGACCAGAGGAAGCGAAGGAAAGAGTTGTCTCAGGAGATTCGAAAGAAAATTATAGACAAGCATGTTAAAGGTAAAGGCTATAAGACCATTTCCAAGCAGCTAGATGTTCCTGTGACTACAGTTGCACATATTATTCAGAAATTTAAGATCCATGGGACTGTAGCCAACCTCCCTGGACGTGGCCGCACGAGGAAAATTCATGACAAATCAAAGAGACGGATAATCCGAATGGTAACAAAAGAGCCCAGAAAGACTTCTAAAGAGATCTAAGGTGAACTTCATGCTCAAGGAACATCAGGGTCAGATCGCACCATCCGTCGTTGTTTGAGCCAAAGTGGACTACATGGGAGACGACCAAGGAGGACACCATTGTTGAAAACAAATCATAAAAAAGCCAGACTGGAATATGCCAAACTACATGTTGACAAGCCACAAAGCTTCTGGGAGAATGTCCTATGGACAGATGAGACGAAAATGGAACTTTTTGCCAAGAAACATGGAGGAGGCTCTGTTATGTTCTGGGGCTGCTTTACTGCATCTGGCACAGGGTGTCTTGAATCTGTGCAGGGTACAATGAAATCTCAAGACCATCAAGGGATTCTAGAGAGAAATGTGCTGGCCAGTGTCAGAAAGCTGGGTCTCAGTCACAGGTCATGGGTCTTGCAACAGGACAATGACCCAAAACACACAGCTAAAAACCCCCAAGAATGGCTAAGAGGAAAACATTGGACTATTCTAAAGTGGCCTTCTATGAGCCCTGACCTCAATACTATTGAGCATCTTTGGAAGGAGCTGAAACATGCTGTCTGGAAAAGGCACCCTTCAAACCGGAAACAACTGGAGTAGCTTGCTCATGAGGAGCGGGCCAAAATACCTGCAGAGAGGTGCAGAAGTATTCATTGACAGTTACAGGAATCGTTTGATTGCAGTGATTGCCTCAAAAGGTTGTGCAACAAACTATTAAGTTAGGGGTACTATCATTTTTGTCGAGGCCTGTTTCCTGCAAGCATGAGTTCATTTTTTAAAATAATTCTGTTGAAGCATGGTTGAAAAGTAATGTCTGACTTTCATTGGTTAACATTCATAGAATTCTTATGTATTATTACTACTTTTGTCAGATTAAAGTTATTTATGTGACCATTGTGAGTTTTTCTTTCATTGACTGAAGGGTGCCAACAATTTTGTCCACGTGTATTTGAGTGTATAGACAACAGAATAGAAATCATTATTATAACATATGTCTTTTTTTTTTTACAGAGCTTTATATACAATAATAATTGCATGTAATTATTGTAGTTATAATACAGAATTACACACATGATGATATTACATATGTTTATTATACTACATAAAAAGTGGCCAGGGGAGAAAAAGGCTAAGTAATGTCTCCACTCACCCATAATGGTCACATCATATTCGATTTGAAAGATGGCTTCTTGGCTACACTGTGCGAACACTGTAAGGGCTTCACTATGGCTGGTACTGTGTAACGGCACGCTGTCCACACTGAGGAGCCGATCGCCTGCCTTTAATGTGCTCTCCCTGCATATAGAGAACAAACCAAGACGTTTAACACTCCTACAAGTTCCAGAACTTATGGGTGTATGTTATTGGCACCATTTTTCGGAACCCAACCCTACTTATTATAAAACATTATTTCTAGTTAATTTTTCATAGTTATTTTTAATTTTCAGTTTTCAAATTGTGATAAAACATTCATCTTGTGTATAAAATATGGTAGAAAGCAGTTTCCTGCAAGCAAGAACTACTATTAAATACCGTATCCAAGACTTGCACTTCATTATCAATACAGAAAAAAAGAAAAAATGACTTTGCAGTTGCTAGTGTATCCATAAAGGTTTAGGGAGGTTTGGGAGAATATACAGTATAGTATATTTGCCTGGCATCGGCCTATTGGCAAAAAATATGATATTTACCAGTGCCAGTGGTGTTGGTCAATTGTAGTTTGCCTCGGACAACAGTAGGTATCCCTGATGCAGTTTCAGGTAAAATCCAGTGGGTAGTAATTTCATTTCACCTTAAGCATCTCACTGGACTAATATCAGAGATATGGAGTTTATATTCAATTTTTTTAATAGTTTTTTACATTTAATTAAATTGCATTTAAGTTTCCCGAAAATGTTTTGAACAGATCTTCTTATTAAGTAGGACGTTTTTACAATATTTTTTCATAAAACACATTTCTTGTTATGAGAAGGTTATGTAAGTTTTTTTTTTATTAATCTAAATGGAATTTGTGGTCATTCAAGGATAGTGTGATGAAGGCCTTAAATAAAGGGCTGAAAACAAAGCTATGAGCAACATTATTATTTAAAATATTGGTATCAGCCTGCAATTTAACAAATGCATTTGTGTATCCCTAGATTTAAAAAAAAAAAAACTTTTTTTTAAATGTCTCAGTTATGAGAAATTTCTAAGGAATTGTGCATTTGTCACTACATCACTACTTGCCAGATGTTTCAAAACTTTTATTTTCTTCCACTGTAGTGTAAAGACTGTACTGTTTAAAAAAATGTCTGTATACTTGGATAATTCAGGAATCTGAATACTAAGCCCGAGAGGGACTGATGTTTCTCAGAGGGAACATTCAAATAAAAAGCACCGAAGAGGCACAATATCAATAAGCTGTCGCATTTGATTTGAGCAGCATCTGAGCAGACCTGTACTGATTTGAGATGCTGTGCATTTAATAATTCCTCACAGATTGCTATAATTTATTTTACTATATATTCTCCCCAAACCTCCCTAAACCCGTACGCATACACTTTCCTACAGCTCAATTGTTTAGTGTGTATACTGTAGCAACTGCAAAGTTACTTTTTCTTTTTTTTTTATGTATTGATAATGAAGTGCAAGTCTTGGATATGGTATTTACAGTAATAGTAGTTCTTGCTTGCAGGAAACTGCTTTCTATCATATTCTATACACAAGATGAATGTTTTATCACAATTTAAAAACTGAAAACTAAAATGAACTATGAAAACACGGACACACGGGATGAAGTTAAAAGCAAAGGGATCCATCAGCTGGCAGTGAGGGCGTCCCCGACCCCAGTAAGAGCGACCCTAGCAAAGTCAGGAGAAGTGTTGTATTTTGTTTGATGAGGAAAATATGATCATATTTCTGCAAAAAAAATTTTTTGCAGAAATAAAAAAAAATATTTTGTCTGCTTGTGTCTTTTTCTATATTTGACATACAATACCAGCAAAAACTACTGGACACACTTATATATATATATTTTTTTTTCTCCAGATAACAGTCAAAATTAATCTAAAAGATCCTCCTAGAGCTCTCTGAGACTAAGTCTATTAAGCCATTGCAAAGACCTTAAACATCCCCGACAGTACAAGTGGATTAATAACATGCATAATCACCATGCAAGATTTTACAACAAGCTCTCACACTACTAAAAGTCAGTAAGGAACTCTGCACGCAGCAGTGACAAATATACAGAAAATAATACACAATTAACTGTACAACAATACTGTACCTCTGTTCCTACACCCCCCCCCCCCCCCCCCCCCCCCCGTATAAAGAACACGTGCCTGTTCACTTGAAGCAAACTTATTATGTGATATGATACACACACTGATAAGGTGGCGTAGTAGTTAGCACTGTGGTCGTGCCTGTCCAGGGTCAAGGGTTAAATTCCTGCCTTGGGTCTGTCTCCCCCCCCCCCACCTCCCCACCTCTTTTCCCGCTTTTAATGGTCCCCTTGTGTCACCAGTGCAGGCATTTCCACTTGAGACTTGGCCCCACAGGACCTCTGGAGGTGTGGTGTCTGGCACCAGGACATTGGCAGCAGATCCCATTTGGGTGGTCATGGGGTGGGGCACTCCATGGATCGAATGTCTTTTCCAGGGCATCCCATGGGTGCTTGATCAGATTGAGATCATTGAGATCTAGAGCTGTGTCAGTGGCCTTGGGCTCTTCGGCTGTTGGGCCCAGTCCACGGCGGGATGTGGTGCACTGGGTGTTCTGTTACCAGCATTGAATTTCTCTGTGATTTGTGCTGCATTGACTTTCCTCTGAGGTCAGATTAATCTCAGCCAAGAGCCTGAATCTGGGGAAACATTTAAATCTAAAAAAAAGATAACTACAATAACCCCAAGCATACAGCTAAAATAACTCAATTGTGGAATTGGACCACAATACAACACACAGAGAATTCCCTGGATAAGTTAAAAGACATCTTAAGGCTGTAATTAACTACAAGAAAAAAAAGAAAATAGTAATACTGATCATTTCTGATAGTTGAATGTAGTTTTTTGTTTGTGTATACAGCATATGTACAAAGTCAAAGGATATGGATGTATGCACTGGAAGTATGTTAAATACATGCAAAAGCGCCTGAATTTGCCCTCACTCTATGCAGAGCATTTCTATTGCAAAATGTCATGGTGAAACAGTCATTGCCAGCAGCAATGTTAACATTACAAAAAAAGATAAAAGATTGTTTTAAGCATTACCTGTCAGCAGGGCCTCCAGGCCGAACATACGTAACTACTAATGGGCGAGTTTTGTGCCAGTCTTCATGAGAGCCTCCTTTATAGAACATAAAAAAACAAGAATTGCTGGACTTTATCACATCTATCAATACATAAAAATAATAGACTGAATGAGTAACCAAAATTACCACCAATTATTTTTGGCATCTGTACAGTGCCAAATTTTCACAATTTGTTTTGCATTAGCCTTAAAACGGATTCAAAACCCCGTTTCATCATTCTACACATACTGTAATACTCCACCATGACAAAGTAAAACATGTGTTTGTAAATTTGGTAATTTACACAAAATAAAAACTGAAATATCCCATTTATTTGAGCATTCAGACCCTTTGTGCAGTTGACCTCTGGTGCATCCTACTCCTACCAATGGTCCTTGAGATGTTTCTACAACTTGACTGGAATCCTCCTGTGCTAATTGACGTCATTGGGCATAACTAGGAAATGCACACACCCGTCTATATAAATTCGGACAGTAGATGGTGTATGTCAGAGTTAAAATAAAGACATGAAGTGATGGGAATTATATGTAAACTTGCAAGATAGGATTGTGTCATGACACAGATCTTGGGAAGTATACAAGAAAGTTTTTGCAGCATTTGCAGTCCAAAAGAAGGAGTTCCAAGATTGATAATTTCCAAATACACTTGAAGCCGTCATTGCTGCAAAAGGTGCTTTAACCTAGAGTAGTACTAAGTGACAGGTCTGTAAACTGATGTAAATTCGATATTTAAGTCTTTAACTTTTTATCTTTAAAAACAAACCAAACACATGTTTCTATCTTGTCATTGTGGAGTATTATGTGTAGAATTATCAGGGGGGGGGGAAAAGGATTTCAATCCAAGATGAGTGTGAAACAAAATGTGGAAGAGTCTGAAAACGTCCCTGCTGACAATGCATAAGTTCAATTGAATTTGAAATCAACTTCATACTAATACAGGATATACGTATTATATGCAGTAAGTTACTAATTATTTAAGTGTATGCACTTACCCCGCATTACAAAGCCAAAACTATTGCCTTCCTTGTGTAAACAGATCTCGATTGTCTTTGATATAACACCTGAGGTGCTGTCTGGTGCTAGAAAAAGAGAAAAAAGAAAACAAGGCAAGAAAGCGCCAACGTCTCCTTCATTAATTTATAACGCTTTGCTCGGTGGACAGCCAGCCTGACAGACAATTCACTAAATAAACCAGCACACATAGAAAGGTCAGGCAAGATCACCGAGCTTATAAAGTGCCTAATACATCTGCCAGACGATGTGATAGCAAGTAGACAGGCCTTACAAAATTACGATCACAAAATTTAACCACGTGAACTGAAAAGGGCATCAGGTAAGCAATCACCCACAGACCCATTTACTACAAAAACAGAATTGGTTTTATGGCCCATGGAGTGATGGATAATGAATGACTCAACAGCTGTGTGCCTACTACAGAGGTAACAAAAACTAGCTTAATCAGCTTGTGACTTTAATGCTTTACTGGTGATAGAAGAGAGCTCAGAAAAAGAATATATATTATTATTATTATTATTTTTTGGTAAAAGATTTGGGTCAGTCTGTTTATTATAGGAAATATTCCGTAATGGTGTAGCTACCATCTCAAAATAACCTGAAAATCTCAAAATATCATGTCCTGAAGTTTTACTTCTGATTAGACCACAGCAATTTTTCCAATGATAATAATTTTACAATTATTAAAGAACAAGACGTCATATATTTTTGTCTTTTTAAAATTACATCTAATGTTGCGAAATATTGGTTTAAAGAAGGCGGCCTTCAGCGGGCTCCGGCCGAGGTGGCTCGGAATCCGCTGAAGTCATCCCAGTGAAGATTCAGCAAGTCTGATCCTAAAAACTGATAGATTACTTGTTGCCAACTTGTCATCTATTCAATACTTGCATCATCAAATATCTGTGCTATATTTAAAATTACAGCAGCTGGGATAAATAGATGAATCTCATAAAATAGGGGAAAATTTAAGCACTCAGAAAGTTGGGGAACACTATCCACCAATTGGTACCACTCACGCACTCACTCATCGTCTATACCTCTTAATCCTGTATTGAGAGTCGTGGGGGGCCTGGAGCCTATCCCAGGAGACTTACAGCACGAGGCGGGGTACACCCTGGACAGGGTGCCAATCCATCGCAGGGTACATACACACACCTTCATTCACACACTGCAGGCAATTTGGGAACGCCAATTAGCCTAACCTACATGTCTTTGGACTATGGGAGGAAACCGGAGTACCCGGAGGAAACCAACCAAGCACGGGGTGAACATGCAAACTCCATGCACACAGATGGGAATCGAGACTGGCCGGGAATCGACCCCGGACCCTGGAGGTGCAAGGCGACAGTGCTAACCACTACACCACCGTGCCACCACCAATTGGTACCAATAATGCAAATTGGAATTTAGTACTTAAACATTTAGTATCAGGAACTCCAAGCCACATGACAAGACACAATACTCAACTTCCTACCCGCTGGAGGCAGCTCATACTCCACTTCCAGCACAACACGCTCGCCCACGTTCTTCAGCAGGCTAATGATCTCATCATGGCGCAGCTTAGTCAGATTGATGCCGTTCACTGACTTGATATAGTCCCCTACATTCAGCTGGTCACTCCTGGAGAAGAGTTTGACAAGGATTTCATTCATTCTTGTGAACACGACACTGTTATTTAAATGCAAGACAGCTTCATTCATTCCAGGGAGCTGAAATATAGAACCACATAGCAATGAGTGTTCTTTTTTTCTTTTCATTTAATCACATCAGATGCTTTTAACCGGTTTCGAATTCCAATCCATTATTGTCTAATGTTTACATTTCATGCCAAAGCATATTATTTAAGACAAGAAACTATTAAAATGAGAATGAATTGATGAGTATGAGTACAAACAGATAGGGGGGTGTTCAGGAACATGTGGACAAGTATGGGCAGCTGTACAGTAAGGGAGTAAAGATATAGGATATATAGGAATGACATTAGATAGAGATGGACGATTACTGGAAGACAGAGACAAGCAATGAAATGGACAGATAGCATGGACGATACACAGATAAGGAAGAGTACTGACACAAAAAAAGACATTTACTGACAGATACAGATGAGTGTAGACGGACAGGGATGGCTTCTGAAAACTATATAGTATAGATAATAATAATAATTATTATTATTATACTATATATTATTATTATTATTAATTATTATTAATAATAATAATAATAATAATAATAATAATAATAATAATATATAATAACATCCGTTTTCTTGGGCAAAATAGTGAAAGAGGCTTTTTTGTAGGCCATATGGTTCATGCGTGTGTGTTTGTGTAGGGTGCATGGCTTGGAACAGTTATCTTAGCAATGGCACTCGCTGCGTGGCTGACTCACACACTGACAACGTAACCCGATATCTTCCATTGCCGTAATGGGAAAGTGACTGTGCTGCTTTTCTGCCAGATTTTTTTTTTAGACCTGACTTAAGGTTGTGTATTAAAAGGAAAACTGAGTCAGATTCAAAATTCGGCAGGAGAGCAGTGAGGGTAGTTTTTTTTGCAGCTTCACTTATCTACACTCTGGAATCCCAATTATGTTCAATGGTTACAGTTTGGAGTGCGATTTTTTTGAAGGGCTTTTTAAAAAAAATTTTTTTTTAACATGCTTTTCAAGCCAGTCAACAGGTTGACTTCATTCCAAGGTGCTCAGGAGATCCGGCTGAATATTTTGATACAAGTCTCCTGGGAGTGTGTGCAAAATTGATGGAGATACACGGCACTACCCTGTGTACTTCTCACTAGTTTTCCCTTAGTGGAGGGTATAGTCCATCAAACTTTTCCAGGCTCATTGTGAAACATATATACTGTAGTTTGATTTTGCTGAATGTCCTCTTACCTGAACTCAACATTGCTGATTATGTGATTGAGCAAGTGTTTCAACTGTTCTTAGATGACGACATAAAATATGATTTGATGTGATGTGAATGGACTTATTGAATCATGTAAACACATATAAAATGTATTGTCAGTTATAAAAGTTAGGAAGTAAATTATTTTTCTTCTTCCATTAAAGCGTCAACCATAGCCTTTGGTTGACCGCCTCCTGGTGCTTGGACCCAAGGCATCTGAACTGTTTGATCCGACCCAGTGGGCCTGAACGAACAGAGGAGCATACCTGCATTATGATAAGGCACTGTCTTTAATGACTGAAGTAAAACAGAAACTGGTAGAGGAGGAAGCTGATGACGCATTGTAAACTGAAGTGTTTATAACGTTTTTATGTTCTTCATGATCAACAATTATTGTAATTAAAAAGGTATTGTGAGCAATAAAATTTTTTACTTTTTACTTGGTTGAATTTGCTGGCAATGACTCACTACAAAAAGACAATCAAAGCATGAGCCTTTTTTTTTTTTTTAAAGCAAAACTCAAACAACATATTATTGATACAGATTGCAATTTGTCTTGTTCGTTTAAAAGAAATAAAATATGGAAATCTCTAAATTGTACAGTAATTTTTAGTCAAACTGTTCAACTATACATAGATATTATTTAACTGACAATGATAAATGGTTTCTTTTGAGGTCAGGAAAATAACCCTTCATGTATTTATGGCAATAGGGATCTGGTAATATTGTAATTTCTTTGCCATTCCAGTGGAAGTGCTTCCTTTTCTGGCCACAACAAAAATGGTTTAGTGTCAAACAGGAAAAAAAGAAATTCATGCCCAGTCAAATTAGCAACATGCTGGCATCACATCAGTACATTATGCTAATGCCAAGATAAAAATAGAGCCCTGAGTTTATTATTGGAGATTTAAATTTATATAAATGCAGGAGCAGAGATGCTCAGGTCATTGAGGGTCTTGCTTCCTGATCAGAGGGTCAGGGGTTCGAGTCCTGCCATGGCCACGTTGCCACTTTTGCACCTCTGGGCAAGGCCCCTTAACCTTATACTCACACAAAATACCTCTGCCTTTGCCAGGCCCAAAATCTGGATGAGAAAGGAGGAAGGTTGGGTGCTGGACTAGCAACCTGGCCCCATAAAAACCGCCATTATTATAAAAATGATGGAACCAGTTGCCTGAAGTGCTAATCAGCACAGGAACAAAATGTAAATGTTAATTGAACACTGTCTTAAGTTGAGTGAATTTTGTTGAAAACTGAAAGTGTGTTCACTCTACCTGGCTGCTAGGCCTCCTGGTCTGAGGTTGGAGACTCGAGGTTTGCCATCTTTGTCTGTGCCTCCTGAGATGGTGAGGCCAAGTGTGCTGCCTTCCTTCTTAATTAACTCCACCAACGTCACCCCCCGCAGTTCTTCTGCCCAAAAACACAGGAGCCAAACACACAGCCCAGGCCAAGGACCGGGAGTCAACAACACAAAAATAATACACTGACCCCATAATAACACTGCCACTGCAGTGTTATTACTTTCAAGCACCATGACTGTCCACACAACAGCAGGCTATTTGCAGTCATTAACCTTTACCCGCTGTTCACACATAGGGTACTCATAACAACATGCCTCTTTCAGTGCAGAACACTAACATGTGAACGAGGCTTTCAATTAAAGCTCATGTACCACAGTGCTGTCAGAATCATCTTCACTGTTCCACAATTTTGCAGGGCACGTTGTGAAGGACTCAGATAATTTTTGTTATTACGGGTATTCAACGTTTTTCAGTACAGTCGCTATTGTCTTAGCATCCTTATTTAAGCCTCAGTGTAGTCTAGTTACCATGTTTTGTAACTGTTTGTCATCCGGCTGTTTTGTTCCTGTTAGTTTCCAGGTCCTGTTCCTGTTATTGATTTATTTTATGTAACTCTTGATTGGCAATTTTGCACACAAATTACACTGCCCAAACTGTTACACTGTCCAAAAAAAAAAAAAGGTCAAATTATAGGACTGCATCAAGCAAAAGAAAACAACTAAGGAGATTTGAAATGACTTGAACTGGATCAAGAACCCAGAATGGAGATCACTTAAACACTTGAAGTTGCGTTGTAAAAAAAAAAAAGTAAGAACATTTCTACATGTATACAATATGATAAGGACTCACATGATTAGGACTAAACAGTTGTGTGGCCTTAAGACCACTTGTTAGTCAGATTAATTAGAAAAAAGGTTTCAATTTGCTAGGGCTGTGTTAAGAGAAAGAGCATGACATTTTCAAAGCTGGACAGTAGAGGAAGACTAGCTTCTTACAGCAATTGCTGCAGCCAGATAGCGGCACCATTATAACTTCCTCCTCTGCTGGCTGACAGAGGGAACATGATGCCACCATTATTAACTGCCAATGTGAAATGAGCAAGGAGTTTGGAGCAGAGTTGTGCTGTCAGGGTTTCGCTGATGCTTGGTGCGGTTGGCGTTCTGGAGAATTGTGCTTAGTTTCCTAACGCTGAAGTATGGTGCTATCAGCCTCACCCTGGAGATTAATGCTGTCTGCCTCCTCCTGAACCTCTGTTGCTCAAGCCAACTCAATACATATAACCCCCAAACAAGAAGATGGAGACTTGACGTCTCATGCCCTCAAACATTTCTCTGAAGTCTTCCAGGGTTCTTCTCTGTTGGCTTTGGGTTTACCAGGATTCTCCAGTAAAGCCAATACATTGGGAATTTACAGCAATCATATAGACCTGGGATGTTCATGAGAAGGAAAGAGTGGGGATTGTTTAAGACAAAGCCAGGCATGAGACTACATGGGAGGACACCCTTTATTTCTTCCTTCTACATTCAAGGCAAAGTATTCTGTCATATTTTTTGAGGTGAGAAGGTGTATTTAGTGACCAGGTATGTAGTGGATGAGAAAGGAGGGCCCTATCTCGGAATAATTAGTTAGTGTTAGTGCTGCCGAGCAATTGAAATACCAGTCTGAGACTAAGATTTTAATTACCAGCATCCTCTATTAAAGATTTGCTTTTAAACTTAGGCCTGAACTTCTTTGTCAATCAGTAACACATAATTGCGCATAAAACTAATTATGCGCAAGTAATTAGTCTACCAAATAACACAGCTACAAGTCATTTCCTCTTAAAATGACGATCAATATTCCTACACATGATAAGCCACAGACTCAAATCCCAGCATTAGCATTCCAAAGTAATTAAAATTAGCAATTGATTAAACAGCAAATATCAAAGAGCTGTTTCACAAAGCTTGAAAAAGGGATAGATTTTGCCTTGTGCCTTTAACCACAGAGTGAACATCTCTTTGAACAAAGCCAGTAAAATATGCATGTACATGTGTGTGCAATGCTTCACTTCAGCAGCTTTAAATATTAAGATTACATTTTGCCCAAAAAGAAAACATGAAAGGGAGCAGAGCAATCTGTGCCCATTTACACTCACGTTAAAAATGATTAGGTCTAATGCTTCTTTAAATATGTATTAGTGCAAAAAAAAAAAAAAAATGTTAATGCACCCAAATGCATTTAATGAAGTATTACTTAATGTTGGTTTTTAACATTATTACTTAATGTTTGGAAGAAGCTTTGTGGCTTTTAGATTTTATAGGAGAAATAACAAATGATTCATTTTTAGAAAAAACTTAATAGTCTATGTTATGCCAGTTGCAAAGTAGTGGTTATGCAATATGTAAAGGTGCAATCGAACAAATGATCAAAATGTCATATTTTTATTATCATATTATACAAATGCATTTTATGGTCCATCCTTTACAATCAGGTCATGGTAAAGGCTATTTAAAACCCATTAAGTTTTACTGTTAACTTTACTAATCCTGTTATAATAGGATGGTCAACTGCTCGTGTAATTGAGGAGGTTTAGCACTGAGCTGAAATCTGCCTTTTTCTGTTCTGTGTGCTACAGTAAGAAATAGTGGATCCTGTGGTGCCAAACCCCATGCGGCCACATCTGCCCCGATGGCACAAGGGAAACCTAAAACTTGGGTGTTTTTTAATTTGTGTATGTGTGTTGAGTAAAACAGTCATGTTCAATAGTTAGTACCCCTAATTTTTTGCTGCATAAACATAATAAAAATCATCTGACCATAGCGGGGATATTGGGCACATAGAACCTCAGACGAACAACATATAGTCCTTTAATTATTAAACCAAAATGATGCCAAAAAAACATGTTGGCAATACTAAGTACCCCATGATTTAATAACTTGTAGATCTACTGTACAGTACCTTTAGCTGCAATAACGCAAGATAATAGTTTCCTGTTTGACTTTATTCGTCTCTCACATTGATGTGGAGACATTTTGGCCCATTTTTCTTTCACATTCCAACATTGCTTCAGTCCATTGTGGTTTTTGGGCATGTGCTTATGCACAGCTCTCTTAAGCTCCCTCCACAGCTTTTCAGTCAGGTCGAGGTCTGGACGTTGACTAGGGTTAGGCCATTCCAAAACCTTGATTCCTTTATTGTTCAGCCTCTCTGATGTAGATTTACTTGTGTGCTTCGGATCATTGTTCTGTTGCAAGGCTCAATTTCTATCAAGCTACCTGTCGTACAGATGTCCTCCCATGGACAAGTGTTCATAGTTAACTCAATAACTGCAAGGTGCCCATGTTCAGTGTATGGTTTTTACCACATATGGGCATTATAGCCAACTTCAAACTTTGGTCTCATCCGTCTCTATGACATTGTTCCAGACGTCTTGTGGGTTTTTTCAGATGCAGTTTTGCAAACCTCAATCATGCTTCTTTTAAGAGGGAAGGGGCTTTCCACAGGAACCCTTCCAAACCGTATTTGTTCAGTCTTCTTCTATTTGTGCTGTCATGGACTTTAACATACTCAGTTAGCATTAACTGGGCTATTGACTCTGTATCTATCCATTCCTTTGCATAAGACAACTGATGTTCTAAAGCACGTTAAGAAGGCAAGAAATGTCAGAACATTCATTCTTGACAAGGCACACCTGTAAATTGAGACCCATTTCTGGCGACTACCTTGTAAATCTGATGAGAAAATGCCATGAGTGTGTCAAACTGTCATCAAAGCTGTCATCAACTTTGGACAATGTGTGTGGTGTATGAACCTCAGGAAACAATGTGCAAAAACTGCCTGAGGTGTGCATTAAACCCCCAAAGCTCTCAATCTCAAACAAGTAGCTAAACCATCATGGCAGGAAGTGTGCTGAAATCCTGACAGTGTCGGGTATAAACATGCCCTTAATCAAAAGAAAGAAAGAAACAGGGCGGTAATAACAGTATATCAAGAGAGAGAGGGGTTGGGGACATGTGTTTGGGTTGGGTGTACCTGGGATGCTCTGTCTTCTAGAGATAAGGGAACTGTCAGGCCCTGTAGATTCCTTGTTGCCTTTAGAGTAAGGTCCATCATCTGCAAAAACAAAAAAAAAGAGAGAAACATAAATGATAAGAGTTACAAGCTCTGTACTGAGGCCTTGAGTATACATATTTTTTCTTTCAGATATAATAGCAGAAAAAAGAAAAAATAATTCATATACTTCTTTCCTTAAAAAAAAAAAAAAACTGTAAATATATGACACTTTTGGATAAGACACCCAGCCACTCTAATACTAAGTGGTCTCTGGGACCACTCACAACAATGAAACCATATTCCCTGTCATCAGTACAGCAATGCCATATAACGCACATTAAATGGCACCAGATGCAGCACTTTATCCAAAGTAAGCATGCAGACACACTTTACTGATAGAAGATGAAAGCCATGGGAAATCTCTCTCATACTCACAGTCTAAAAACAATAAAAGACACAAAAGATGAAAACATAAAACATGAAAACACAAGAAAAATGGAATGAAGAAATAAAAAGGCACACGGTGTACTTTCAAGCATATAGAACGGAGGTTATTATGACACCAAAAAGATTAATTAAATCTGAAATGCAACATTAAAAAAGTGATGGTCAGGTGTCCGTATACTTTTGGCAACATGGTGTAGAACAGTTGCTCAAAATCTAAAAGAATAAGAAGGAATACACATATGGCATTGTCAAGTTTAACCCTTTGGACTGCTGTGCTGTCAGACTGTTGAATGTTTATGAGCATGTGCTTCTCCCCCTGAGCTGATAAATGATTAATGTGCACCACAGTTTTCATTGCGTTTTAACTTGGTACATAAATTAATTCTCATGCCTAGGGCTTGCCATCAATAAGCATTTCCTGGAGTTTTCTTGGCGCTTATAGCTAAGCTCTTCATCTACTACTTTGTTACACCTGCAGGAAAAAAAACACAGCATTAATGAGGTCTGAGATATTACCACCTGCATAATATCTACTACTCATTCTCCAGTGATTCTGTCTTCTTGGAGCTTGAGTTACGGGCTTGCAGGAAGAAAAGATACACTAGCAAATAAAACAAAACTGCAAAGGCATCAGTACTCACAGTACTCACAAAATTGCAGCATGTAGAGCGCGAGCTGTTGCATATCACCCCCATTCTTTTGATTTTAAAACATCTGTAGTTTAACCTAAGCATAATGTCTCTGTCTCTCAAGCATAATGGCTCGTCACTGCTTAAAATAAATAAATGGATGAAAGAAACAAGCCTTTCCTGAATTTAAACAAATAAAGTCTGGTGTGCATGATATAAAAGGTTGAATACATGAATACATAAAGCACTGTTGAAAAGTCACCCATCATTTCTTCATATTAAATTACAGTGGTACCTTGGATTGCGAGTAACTTGGTCTGCGAGTATTCTGCAAGAGGAACAAAAATTTTAACTTGATAAACGAGCAAAATCTTGACATCGGAGTTGTACGCATGAGCTTTGTCTGCCAAGCATCACATGATCACAACTAAGCCACTGGTTCTTTTCTCTCTCTCTCTTGTGCTGTGGGATTGTGGGTAATCGTGTCTCATGCTGTCTCAGTGTGCGCGCATCACTCGTATACTCAACATCCGTGCACTTGTACTGTTTATTATAACATTGTGATTACAAGTGTGTGTTTCTAAAGCAAAAGCAAGTGTTATTAGAGAGGGTCCTTGTTAATGATCCAGAGAGCAGTAATTCCGTTGGTGTGTGTGTGTGTATGTGTGTGTGCGCGCGTGTGCATGTGTATGCGTATGTGAAAGTCGTCCTGCACAGTAGCCCCCTTCCTTTTGAAAAAATATGCTTGAAATAATCATTGTAGAAATGAACAGAAACTATACATTAGAAATTAAATTTGAATATACGGTAGTCTCAGTATATTTTCAGTTAAATGTAAATGTACTCATTCATATGGCCTTATTTATGCTTATACTGTAGTGCATTACTCTCTCGTGCGCGCATGCTTTCAGACTCGTTTTTGCATGCTGTGACTCTCTCTCGCACGCTCTCTCAAACTCGTTTTTGCGTGCTGCAAATCACTTTTGCACGTTCCAGATAATGTATGTGTTTGAACTCTGTCTCTTCTGTGCGCTCACTATCATAAAGCTACACTTGCACGAACTGCAGCAGCGTTAGAACTCTGCAACTATTCCAGCCAACCAGTAAATTAACGTACTGGTACAATAACGTAAATTTCATGTTTTTTGTTAGGTAGTTTGTAATTAAGTACATACAATGTATTGTCTAATATGTTGCTGCAAAATTAAATTAAAATAATTTTTCCCCAGATTTTCTTTAATTTAGTCAATTCCTCCCCTTCACTAGGGGGCTCCCACATTAAGGCTACAACTACCACTCAGCCGGGAGAGCGAAGACTATCACGTGTTTCCTCTGAACCATGTGACGCCAGCCCACCGCATCTTTTTCGAACCGCTCGCTCACGAATCGTTGGCGGCGTAACACACTCGGAGGACAGCGCTATCCACTCCTTCCATTTTCATGAGCTCACGGACACCCCTGATTGGCTGTAAAGCCGTGATTAATGTGGGAGCACTAAGTACCTTTCATCCCTCCCCTCTGAGAGAGCTCGGCCAATTAGCTCTCTCTAGGCCTCCAGCTGTGAGAGGTAACAACATCACCCGGGGATCAAACTCGCAATCTCCGGATGATAGGGCGAGCACTTTACAACTGCGCCACTCGGAGGCCCTGTTGCTAAATTTTATGTACTTCACTTCTGGTATAACGCTCTGTAGCTCTGCCTGTTTTCAGAGTCTCTGTGGAACAGCTAGAATCAACACATCAGGTTTGAACTAATAATGTACCTGCATATTCTAATACTAATGTCCGTCTTTGTTCAGACAACAGCTTAAGTATTTGAGACAATTGGATGTATTGTTACGCAAATAACCCTGTGCAAACAAAATGTGTTGAATTCTTGAATAAATTTCCCTCATAATTACTGATGTAATGTGTTTACACATGTTATAGGGTAGAAAATGCATTCAGCATTTGTAAATTATCCTAAACACCTTTAGTGTACTGGTAATACAATATTACAGAAGACTGTGTGTACTGTATGATATAATAAAGTATATCTCTTTGCAAGCAAAACAAATGCAAGGAGGGATGGTGCCTAAAGACTTTTGCACAGAAGTGTATTTGTCTTGTAAATATCAACTAATTAGTTTGAAATTTCTTTGCCGTTTGTGAGATCAAACAGGTCACATTTACTATCTATCTAAGTGTGCCCTCAAGCATAGAAATGAAAATAGCAAATTTGTGTTGCTTGTAATGGTAACACCACAAAGCATAATTTTTCTGTAAACTACAAATTATAGTGAATCACTGAGTCATGTTTAGGTCAAATCCCTCAGCATCAACTCCTATAGATTTCCTTTTAAGTGGATAAAATCATAGCACTTCATGCCAAAGTTCCCAAAGGGGTCAAATAATGAACAGTAACACTTAAAGCAAAAACTTTAACAGTTTAATTGTTGACCTTTTTTAGGGCTACCAGGAGCCACAAATGAACATACAGCACTATTCAAAATAGCATAATATAAATATAAGTGAACCCAAGGAACACAGTTGCAGTTGGCTTATTTTACACTATAGCACTCTGCAATTTTCAAAATGGTCAGAAGGTGTTCATATTTTATAAGACTAGCTCTGACAATAGATTTTGCTGTAAGGATAATCTTAAGTTTACATGTTTTGGTTCTAATACATCTGTAGCATAATACATAATACATTCTAATACATCATGTTGCATCTGTAGTACCACTTACATAGTGCCTTGCATGGTGAACCCCCAACATTATTGTTGATAAGGTGAGGTTTTCTATGAAATGTTCTTAACAGTTTATTTCATCACAGGATGCACAAATTGCAGTTCCTCCGACATGGTACTAACTTGTTTCATAGATGTTCTACATCATTAACTATTACTACAAATAGATTACTATAAATATGTTTTATGATAATGATTTAACAGATTAAAATGTGTTAACTGATAATGTCTTGCATAATATTTCTCCGTACCTTATATTTCTATTAACTTGCAGACCACAAGAAGGCACCTTTGCAGTTCAGGTAGTACTTTTATCAGTCTTGTTTTTGAATGAAGGCAGAAATACAACAGCAGAACCTTCTTTCAGAACTTTATAGTTTATTATTATGGTTGTATAAACTATTTAGGCTTCATTAATTTGTCATTTTAGGTATCATTTTAGTATGATATTGTGTGGTCCCTGGTGATTGCCATCCCTATAAATTACTATGCAAAAAAATCCGTGTTCAAGTTTTTTAAAAGACTTCAGCAGGAGGGCAAATGGGCAAATTTATTTTTAAATGTCTAGCAATAATTTAAAATTGCTTCTCTGTAAAATCTCATAAATATTACCATGGTATAGCTACCATGGTTGTCTGATGGTACCTTTACAATGGTATTTTTGACAGTACCGTGGTATTTATTTTCTAATACAGTATATGTACCACCATTTTACCTTTTGGCACAATCTTTGGTACTTACATGGTAAGTACCAAATCTATGGTATCCAATCTGGTACTGCCTATTGCTATAATATACGATACCAGTAGTATGTCCTGTACGATTAACATATGGTTAACATATCATATCATATACGATAAACTGATAAACTAAACTGATAAACCAAAGTGTGGTAAGGTACACACCAAAGTACTACAATAGTATGCACTGAAATTCCACAGTATCTACCCGTAAACTCTAAAAACTTCTAAGGTGCCAACAATGCTAATGTCTGAATTACCATGATAATACTATGGTATATCATGGTGTGGACTATAGTAAACCTTAGTACATTCCATAGTAAAATTCCTTATGAGATGTGTATACCTCGCTACATATATTTATAGTCCAATATTATGTTTTTGTTGGCAACAATTAATTATCTCTTGCTGAGAGAAAGTGGCATGTACACAGTCATTTGTGCCAAGTTCTTCCATGATGAGCTCTGTATACTCCCCACTAGCTTATCAGCAATTAGGCTGGTTCAATAACTGAAGTGGAATGTTATGTAACGTGAACTGGAAAGGATCATCAAGAGTGATAGCATTTCTGGAGGAAAATAAGGCCAACTAGTTTCAGACATTTGATATACAAATCATAGATCAAAATGGGGAAAATGTGTGATCTCTGTGACATTGATCATGGCATGGATATTAGTGTCAGATGGGCTGTTTTGAGTATTAAAAAAAAAGCTGATCTCCTGGGGTATTCACACTTTGGAATTTACAATAACAACAAAAAAAAAATACTGAGGGAGCGATAAGGTGGAAGTTCCTTATTGATAGAGGAGGTGAGAGGAAACTGGCCAACATGAACATGAGCTGGATGGGCTATGAATGAAGCGCGAAGTGCGGGGGCGTGTCTCCAATGTGTGTTGAGATGAGAATCACACGTACGTCTGCTTTTTTTTAATGTTAATTTAATAACAAACAATTATCTGGCAAAATGTTTGGAAAGAAAACTGTCTACCGTTTGTGTACATATTTTTCTGGATTGCTACAATATAATTTCATTTACAAAAACACTTGCAAAGAGAAAAAAAGTGACTGGCATCGTCGATGATGCCATCGACATATGAGCCATTTTCTTCCAGGATTACAGGAACTTATGGATCTTTCTTCTGACTATGGTATAAAAACTTTGTGTCTGCACTAACAATAATAATCTTAGCACATAAATGGTTTATTAGTAAAATTATATGCTTAAATCCACATCATATGTGCTTAATACAGTAGTTCAGTTAACAGATTTTCACAGAATATATAAGAAAGTACATCTAAATGCTACCCCGCTGTTCTTACGTTTCTGTATCGCTACAACATGCCTCAAAACACCTTTTAATTAAACTGCTCTCTGGATACTTGCTAAGGCTAATTTAAATCTTGTTTTGCTGACTACAATTGTTATGCAGATGACCGAGTGTGCAAAACCATCATATTCTTTCAGGCAAGGCCAAAGACTCAAAGCTTAACACCAGTGAATGAGAATTACAACAACACGATATTCAAGAGCACACTCTGTTAGCAAGGTATGTGCGTGAATGCTTTTAGTGACACAGCTCCATAGTCAGATTAGCGACTGGCATTAACGTGTCTTGTCCCCTACTTCACACAAGAGAGACTTAGTCATATCAACCCCCATTTTAATCCACCTGCCTGGGGGCTTTGAAAATCCTCTTGAGTCAAAGATTTTCCCATGACGCAGAAGTTAGAAGTAAGAAGTTATATAGCAAAAGAGTTTTTTTGGAAATGATAAGGCAAATATCCACAGGAAGAAAGGCTATGCATTAAGACTAGACCTCCTGCTTCATTTAGAGAACTTCGCTAGTCGCCACTTTATCCTGTTCAAAGTCATGGGGGATCTACCCTGGGAACAGGAGATACAGTACAAGATGGAAATAAACACCAGATAGGACACCAGTCCATTACAGGGGACTAAACGCATACTGTATATAGAAAAGTGAGTAAATCCATGTACCAGTTAGTTTTTCAGGAGCAAAACAGGAGAACTCCAAAAGAAAGTCACACAGACACAAGAAGAACATGCAAAAAGCCACACAGACATTAATCCAAGCTCAGATTGAATGTACTGTAATGTGTAGTTCTGGATATTATATCCCTATTTCATAGAACTAAGTGCCTAATGCATTCACTGGACACATCCAGAACACTCATTCACCTGCTCAAGAGATGTCCAGTAATCTTGATATTAAACATTAAAATTGGAAAATTGTGATGGTGACTAAGCAGAATTTATCAAAAATCTCTTGATAAAAAGGAGGAAGACCAACCTAAATCAAGCTGACAAGAAGGCTACAGAAATCAATACTGCAACAACCATGGTGAGCAAAAAAGCTCCACATTACACCACAGCTTTCTTTCATGGTTTTACCAGTCTCTATATCTCGATTCTCCTACAGAACATTTTATGATCAGGTTAGAATGAAAGATTTGCAGCTGGAACATGAGGCTTAAAAGCTCTGCAGAAATGATGTGATCATGTCAAATGAACTGCAGTCCCGAAGGAATGTTTTCAACACCTTGCAAAATCCATGCCTTAAAGAATCTAGGCTGTTCTGATACAGAAGGTTGTCCTATCCAATATGGTCTGGCATTTCTAATAAAATGGCCAACAAGCATAAATGTAATTCATTCATTAATGTCTTAACTTTAAATATTTTAAAATATATTACATGACCAGATATGTACACTGTCTCATTGTCACTTGTGCAGGTAATGAGATACTATGCATTGTTAATACAAGCTCAAATTTCATGTCTCAGAACAAAGCTCACATGTTTTATTTGTCTAAGGTCTAAGCATTTATGTACACCTTCAATTACTTTTAATACTATGATTAGTTCAAAATTATGTCTGCAATTCTTCATATTAATGTTGATATCTGCCCTGGTGTAGCAATTTTTAAGGTGTTGTTCTTCACATCTTTAAAACCAGTCAGTCTGTTGATTCTTTGGAAATTCCCCAGACTACAAGCTACTACAGTGTTTGAGAGAAACAATGACCTTATGAAACGGGGAAAATATAAAATCCTCATTCTTTATCATCTGAACAGGGTCACAGAGGGCCTGGAGCCTATCCCAAGGGGACTTGCATGAGACAGGCATGAGGCAGGGTACACACAGGGTATACACAGGGTGCTAATCCTTCACAGGAGACACTGTGGGAGGAAACACATGAAGTGCGGATAGAACATGCAAACTCGAGGCAGAAATCGAACCTTCAACCCTGGAGGTGCGAGGCAACAGTGCTAACTGCTACGCCACCAAGTTGCCCATAGTACACCTTAATTGAAAAATACCATTTCTTGTGTACTTAACCACTCTGCAATGTCCCATTTTTGAGGGTCACTCTTTTTTTTCTTTCCCTCTTCGTTTCCTTCTTTTTGTACATTTTCGATACATTTTAATTTTCTGCTTTCTTTTGTCCTTTTATGTTTTTAGATGTTTAAATGTAGCTGTTTATTAAATTTTATGTCTATCTACAGTACTTTGGTGTGTAGTAGTGTTTAATAGTTGTAATAGTGTTTAATAGTATGTCATCGTATTTAGTACTATGTTTATAATAGTTAAGACTGTACCATGTTTCATTGTTCTCCATTAGATTTGTTAACTTTTGTGTTTTTTCGTAGAAGAGTTACATTGTCATAAATGTCCTCATTATAGGTGCTTTTCCAAATAATAATAATAATAAAAAAAGATGTAACCTAAAAACGCAAATATGCTAATCTCCAAAATAAAGGAAAATAGAACCTTATGCAATAAATGTTAACTTCGATAACTGTAGTAACAATAGTACGTATGAATTATTCACATTCTTTTGCTGATGTTTCTAAATGTGCCGCCTGAAAACAAGGATTCGGATGTGGAGTGTCCTGTACCACTGTTCTGCCGCTTTTAAGATGCTGGTCTAAGCAAATGAAAATGCTTTCTTACCTTAATGACCCTGCATTATCAGCACTGGCTTAAATAGAAAGAGTCAGGGAAGAGAGTTGCACCCATAATGATGAGCAGAACATAATAAAATAATAATAATAAAAATAATTAAGGTCACATAGAAATACAACCCTGCAATCAATTTACACATTGTGCAAGATGTACCCCGCCTCGTGCCCTAAGTCTCCTGGGATAGGGGTACACAGGATAAAGTGTTATGAGTGAGTGAGTGAGTGAGAAATACAACCAATTTAATAAAAAAAAAGTAATACAGTGGAACCTCGAATTGCGAGTAACGTGGTTTACGAGTGTTCTGCAAACCAAGCAAAGATTTTTAATACATTTTTAATAAATTTTTACTCGGAAACCGAGCAAGTATTAGTTTACGAGCGCCGAGTATCATGTATCACACATGCGACTCTTATTTTGACACCGAGCGGCAAGTGATCACAACTGAGCCAATGATTTTTCTCTCTCTTGTGCTGCGGGAATTATGGGTGCTCGTCTCTTCCTGGTATAATCAACATGTCCCTCTCTCTTCTGTGTGCGTGTTCGTAATTTGACACTGTGCCCCACACACACAGACACACGAGTTTTGAGATGAGGTGAGGGGCTAATTCCACACACACACATATACATACAAATACACGGCGTCTGTGCGCACAAACGGAAGCACTTATCTGTCTGGATTTATTTTTACTTTTTTTTAAATGTTAATGCAGATTAATTAGTTTTATTTTTACTTTATATGTTATATTAATAATTTTTATGTATTTATTGTTTTGGGCTGTAGAACGAATAATTTGAGTTTTCATTATTTCTTATGGAAAAAGTCTGTTTGGTTTACGAGTGTTTTTGGAATACGAGCCCACTTCCGGAACGAATTATGCTCGTAACCCAAGGTTCCACTGTAATTAATTAATAGAATGAATAAAAGAGTTTAACTAAAAATTCAATATTCAATAACTTTGTTGTAAAAGTGACAACAGCTGGGGAAAGTCTAAATTCCAAATGAAGCTGATTCCAGCAGCAGGCAGCATAAAGTCATGGTTAAAAGTCTCATCTCACTCATCTTCTGTACCACTTTATCCTGTATTCAGGTACGCAGGGGCCTAAGGTCTATTACAGGAGACTTAGGTGGGGTACACCCAGGACAGGGTGCCAATCATTCGCAGGGCACACACATATACACTCACTCACACACTATAGACAATTTGGGAACACCAATCAGCCTAATCTGTGGGAAGAAACCGGAGTACCCGGAGGAAACCCAGGCACGGGGAGAACATGCAAACTCCATGCACACAGAGACGGGAAGCCGGGAATCGAACCTGGACCCTGAAGGTGCAAGGCGACAATGCTAACCACTACACCACCGTGGATAAAAGTCCGATATTTAGTTCAGACTCTTGACCACTACTTGACCAATCACACCAACAGGCTTGTATTCAGGAAACAAATCCCTGGTACACTTGGGCCCATGCAACTGAGAGACTTTACAATAAGATCTATATTTAACCAGAAGCCTGTGCTGTGGTTGTCAGAATTCTAGCAGTCAAATTTTGGATGAATTAAATGTCTAATGGTCTTATTAGGGGGTTGGTCAGGAGTGCATTACAGTAATCTACCCGTCATTAAATAAAAGCATGAATAAGCTTTTCTAAATCTTGACTAGTCATGGAGTTTCTCATTTTAGCTACATTTTAAAATGCAAATAGTTATAGCCTTGACGTGGCCACTGAAATTTAAATCCACATCAATAATTACAACAGATTCTTCACACGAGTGTTAATTTTCAGTGATCTAAAGTAAAGAAAAAGGTAAACGTGAGGCATTCATCCTCTAATTGGTCATTTTTGTAAATTTTTAGTATGTACACTGTGATTTCAGAAAACTTGTGCACAAAATTCTTTTGGGAGTGCTCCAGACAAAGACTATTTTAAAAAAGAAAGAAAGAAAGAATAAGAACTGTTATTGTTGTTAACTGTTATAAAATGTTCTTGTTGCCCATATATAAACATATTACTGCAAATGCAGCTGGTTCAACACTGCTAAAAATAAAATTCTAATATTTCATAAAATCCCCGCCCTATGTCAGTGGACAACATTATGTTGCAAAAAAAAAGTTTAATATACCTTAAATATAATCCAATTCATCTAGTACAGTCAAACCTTCCTGAAGTGTGCTTGTAAGTCAAAAACGTGTATATCAAAGTGAATTCCCCCATAAGAAACAATGGAAACCTTGATGATTTGTTCCACAACCCAAAAAATATTTATATAAAAAGATTAACACAAAATATACAGTAAAATAAAACAAATTAACCTGCAATTTACCTTTGAAAAGAATCCCAGCAGAACAGTGTTTCCGTTAGCCTGTGTTAGCCACACACTAACGGAAACACTGCTCTGTCAGGAAACATATTTAACAAGGAACCTCTCTAATGACACTAGCGCATGTACACACACTAACAGAATCACTGCTGTAAAGTAAAAATAAAACAAAATACAGTTGCAAGCAACGATGTGTGGACCCAAGCATGCAAGGACCCTGCACCATCACCCCCCGGGCGCACTGCACAACCTGTGTATATGGTTTGTGAATCTGTTTGTTAACATTTGTGTGTGTGTGTGTGAGAGACATGTGATTTGTTTTTGTGTGTGTCTGCGTGCGTGAGAGACTGATGTGTAAGTGTGTAGAATAGGGGGAATTTTATGTTAAGTCCTTTAAAAAGCATGACACTATGATGTCACTGAATATAATGTCACTCCACATGTCACACAGCAAGTAGGCAAATCATATAAATCCCCTAGGAGGTTTTTTGCGAACGACCCAAAATAGGCTCAAACAGCTCTAAATGTATACCGGGTTTAGTGTGCATAAGCTCAGCAGCAAAATCTCGTGTGAAGGCCCCTGATTAAACTCTCAGGCATCCTAATGGCATCAAATTCCAACCTCTCCGCCAACTTTAATTTTTTAAGCAGTTCAGTTTTTGAGCATGTTAAGATGCAAAAAACAAACAAACAAACAAACAGAAAAACACCACGAATGGTGGAAAAAAAAATCCTTTAAAAAACAAGATTATTAATTAACCTGCAGATTACGAAGAAATACTGCTCTGTCAGGAAACTTCTTTAACAAGGATCCTCTCTAATGACACTTTTACCATGACACTTTTGCTTTACGTGCATGCACGCACACACAGTCTCAATGTTATAATGAACAGTACACGCACAAACGGATGTTGACTATACGAGTGATGCACGTGCACTGAGACTGAGCATAAGAGACTATTACCCACAATCCAGTAGCGCACACAAGAATCATTGGCTCAGTTGTGATCACGTGACACTCGGCAGACGATGCAGATGTGTGCTACTCGAATATCAAGGCCTTGCCCATTTATTAAGTTAAAATTTATTTTCAAATTTTGCTCATCTTGCTTGACAGACTTACTCGCAATCCAAGGTTCCACTGTATTTCTGCTTAGAATATTATATATATATAAAATTTTTTTTTAGAATTGTTCTATTCATTTCTTGTTTTCAAATGTTCTCATACTACTTTTTTCTACAGTAAATTCTTAAAATCATAAGTTTTCAATAATTTAATTTTTATTTTTATAATAAAATGATATTTTTCAAATAAAATATGAAATATTTATCTTTATATTTTATAAAAATATTAAATATGTATAAAAGTATACTGCTAGGCCCAAAACAAGATTTAAAAAAGAAAGAGACTTTGATTTGATAATTACTGCAGTGCTTAATTAAAGTTTCTTCATATTATAGCTAATAATAATAATTATGCGTGCATGTGTGTGTGTGTGTGTGTGTGTGTGTGTGTGTCTTTGTGTGAGAGAGATGTGGGTGTGTGAGTGTGTTAACATCTGTGATGATTAAGTTTAAGGCATCGTCACGGCTGACTGTTTGAGATATCAAAAATTCCTCAGTGGCGCAGTGGTAAAGTGCTCGCCATATCATCCAGAGATCACGAGTTCGATTCCCGGATGATGCTGTAACCTCCTGCAGGCGGAGGTCTAGAGAGAGCTGATTGGCCGAGCTCTCTCAGAGGGGAGGGATGAGAGGTACTTAGTGCTCCCATATTAATCACGGCTCTACAGCCAATCAGCATCTGTGAGCTCAAGCTCTGTCCCCTGAGTGTGTGATGCCGCACCCAACGGTGCGTGAGCGAGCAGTACGAAAAGATGCGGTCGTCACGTAGTTTAGTTTGGAGGAAACACGTGATAGTCTTCGACCCTCCCGGCTGGGTGGTAGTAGTAGCCTTAATGTGGAGCCCCCTAGTGATGGGGAGGAATTGGACACGACTAAATTATGGAGAAAATCAGGGAAAAAAGAAAAATCCTCTACAATTTTGCATCCTCAATGTCCAATGGTTTGATGGCTAATGTATAAATTCCCTAGGAATAGGAGGAGTACATTTAAATCCATCAGGTGAGTTTTTAACGAACAACCCAAAATAACTAATTTCCTGTTAAGTTAAGCCAATGACATGCAGTGAGAAAATTGTTCAGCTTAATGAGTTCTAAATGTGTACCGAGTTTCCTGTCTATGTGTTCAATTGTGTCTGAGCTATGCAGCAAAATCTCATGTGTTAGGGCCCCAGCCATGTGACTTTCAGGAATCCTAATGGCAGGTAATCATTCCAACCTGTCTGCCGATTTTCAAGAGTTTTGAGCATGTTAAGACCCCGCAGAAAGCCCCAAAAGGTGGAAAAAAAAATACATAGGAAAACAAGACGGACCTGCGCACCCTATAGTGCTTGGGCCCTAAAAAATCCTACTTGTCTTGTTACCAAGAATGTGGCAAGTGAAAAGCCCTGTCATCTTGTAATCTTGTGAAGATGTCAGAACCTTAAAAGAGCATTGTTACTTTTGATGACTACAAAGCACTAAATAATTTAGCAGTGTAATCCTTTTTTTTCCCATCCCCCAGGCCAGGTCCTAGTGATCACAGCGCAACATGCAGAAAGGGTTGATTTGAACTTCAGATTAAAGAATTATTTTACATTCAGGAATGCTTTGGAGATTTTGGGGAAAATAGGAAAGAATTCAAGTGTCATCAAAAAGAAGTTAGCATGACAACCCAGCCATAAACAGTCCTACACATTGAGGAAGTAGGGCATCTGGGGGACTGATGTAATCAGTTGTTTTGTGTATTGCCTTCGACTCCAACAAGTGGGAAATGGGACGAGAGAATGATGAAAGAATAAGGCACTGACATGCAGCAGCAAGAAACTGATCTGCTGCCATGTTTTGAATCATCTGCAGAGGTTTTATAGTGCAAGCTGCTAGAAGTTGTAGTAGTCAAACCATGAGATGAGACAAGAGCCAAGAGTTTTATCACATGTTCTGAATCAATCAGGTATAATCTCATCCATTATAGGGGACTAGTTGACTAATCCTTCCTACAGTATGTCCACTGTGCACCGAACTGTACTGCATTCAATAAGATCATTAAGTCTCCTCTATCTAAATAGAGTCACCAGTGAGTCACCAAATGATGGACATCATCGCCTTGGCTTAAAGGTGTCCCAGACAATGAGAACTACTGAGTCATCCAATCACATGGGGATAATTTATGACTCTACACATCCCATAGTGTCTGGCAGCAAAATTGGCAGAACAAATTTCTGCAAGCTGATCTTCGGCCCAATGTGTTCCTGAGCATACCTCATTCCTGATAAAATGTGTAATAAAAACTTTTTTTTTTTTTTAAACCAAATTGGGAAAAGGCAAGTAACAACCTGGCAAAAAAAAGGGAGCATGCAGACTGAGATAGGCAGTGAGATGTCTATCTTGGTGCTCTATTACTTTCCTCGTGAAGAACCATCGACCTTTTATAGGAATTAAGCAATGCTGAAATAATGCAGGCAAGCAATCAATATTACACAGAAGTAATTAAATGCTTTGGACAGCAAGCATTAATCTGCAACTCAAGATATCACTGTGTAAAGGGACAACAGGCAATTGGAAAAGGGAGCGAGGATCATGTAAGGCCATGGACTTTCTGTCTGAACTAAACAAATGGCTTAGAAATGCCAATATGCACGACACCTAAAGCTTGTATATGGTAATTATCTCTTATAAACCTTGCATTCCAAATAAAGAAAATATCTGTACATTAAGGTGGTTTATACGCTATCGGAAACATTTCTTTAAACCATTCCGCTCCTCTATTTTAGTCTGCAATATCCCTTACAGCAGCACTGTATATGCAGCATGTATTTTACTGCAAAATACATGGTGATTATGTTCATTATTGGACGAGTACAACTTTCGAAAAGCATTGTACAGCATGCCCTAGCGCTGTGAGTGGGAGGAAAAGAAAGGTGACAACTGGTAAAATTGCTGGTTGTTCATCTCAAAAGGTAGATTGTATCCTGGAAAATTGGAGCGGTAAAAAGAAATCAAAATGCCAATGATTAATAAAAAATCACATTATCAATTAGCTCGAAAAAGTGCATATATAGTGACCATAGGACTTACATAATCAAGTATTTTAGTACATTGATTGTGATAAATATGGTTTAGCTGACAAGATTTCTTTTAACCATAACTAATGCAGTGAGCAGTTTAACAACCATGTCAGAAGATATATATTCCGAGTTGGTGGAAAAGATACTACAGTGTCTTAAAAGGATCTAATTAATGACCTGGACCAAGCAAAAAAAACAATTAAGGAGATTGCTGAAATTATGACACTTGGGTTAAGAACTGTCCAATGTATTATTAAAACCTGAAAGGATCGCGAGGAAGCGTCACCACGTTGTGGAAATGTGATTAGGAAAATGAATCAGGAATCCACACCACACAGCTTGTTGCACACGGAAGTTGCATCATAAAGAAATGACAGTACAAATCAAAGCTATGTTTAATTGTGAAAGTAAGAGCATGTCCATATGAGCAAATTAATGAGAGTTCAAGGGATAGGAACTAAACAGCTGTGTGACCATAAGAAAACCACTTATTAGTGAAAAAATGCTTTAGTTTTCCTGGGACCATGAAGATTTGACTTTGGGGCAAGGGAAAAAGGTCATGAGGCTGAGCCTATTCCTGGACAATGGGTGCACCTGAAACAAGGCACAGACGGGAAGCACATGAAACAATGCATTGTGTTCACTATACAAGTCTCTGGAGGCAGTGTTATGAGCTGAGGTTGGTACACTTCGTCAGGTTTAGGCAACGTTATGTGGCAATAAATGTCAACTGACTAATCTGAATGTACTGAATGGCCTTGCTTTTCCATCAGTGGATTTTTTGTTTCACATAGTCTTCATCTTAACCCCATTGAAAGTCTTTGGAATGTTCTAGAGAAAACGTTATTGAGTGGTTAAATTATCTCATCATCAAAACAAAATTAATGCAACTCTTCATGGAAATAAATGTTGTGACTTGAGGTTGCATGAGGTTGTTTAAACAATGCAACAGCATATGCACCTGTAAAGGCAGTCCAATGAAATATTATAATGCTGGCTTCCCTTTTTTGGCTGGCCAGTGTATGCAATGTAACGTTCACTATGTTTACTTATAAACGTAAATAGTCTGGTAAAATTTGATAAAACTAATTATAATTTCCAATTAGGAATTATGATATATTACAGTAAATTTTAGCTACATGTGCTTGGATCCTGACATGTACAGTAACAGCCTATCATACAAAAACAGCCTATCATACAGTTTTGATATATTCTACATATAACAAGCTTTTTATATAGTATGTATATATTTACACTAATAATAATGCTTACTTTGTCTTCCTGTGGAGATCCTGTTCATAAAATCGCTGCATAAAGATTTCATAAACCTTACTTGTTTAGGTTGGATGCATGTGTCAAAATAACTCCCACATGAATGCCAGGAACCAAAGTGTCCCAGCATAACATTTCACAAAGTATCACACTGATTCTGCTTGCTTGCCTTCTTCCAATATGTGCCCCCTGGTGGCATTCCTTTCCCAGCTGTATAGCGGTTAACATACAATAGGAGGCCGACCGCTCTATCTTCCCAAGATGAGATGCACAGTGTCCCCTGACACCTTTCTATTATAGATGGAACTTTTATTTCCCTTTTCTCTATAGTAGATCTTCTGTGGGTTTGAATCAGAAAGCTACAGATGTAAAATTTCGCCTTCCATGTGCATCAATGACCCTGACACTGGTTCACCGGTTGTCCTCAGTAAACCACTCGGTACTGAGAGACATGCTTTTTTTTAAGATGCTCTGACAAAATCGTCTAGCTATCATAATTGTCCATTTGTCGAAGTTACTCAGATCATTACATTTTCCCGTTTTTCCTGCTTTCAACACATAACTGTTCAACTGCTGCCTGATGTCAAACACATCAACAGGTGCTAGTGTGACAAGATAATTAATGATACTTACTTAAGTGGTTTTAATGGTATGGCTAATAATTGGATTTTATTTTTAAAGGAAAGAAAAGACCCTAAATAAAACATCATTTAATGCATTTAAAAAAAATTTAAAAAATCACCTCTATGTATATACAGTACAGCAGGTGTCTTCAGTACAATATCACGCATGTTTATCCTGACAATCTCTGACGCACTTTATCACTGCTTAGCGCACATACACTTTCTCTCTCTCACTCACTCCCTCACACACACACACACACACTCACTCACCCCCAGAGGGAGAACATTAGACTGAGCGCTCTAGCATGACTCCTGCTTCTGTTTCTCTTATATGCACCCGAGCCTTCCAAATCCACCCACAAATCTCAGAGTGATAACTTGATCTGTCACACTGACTTGAAATCACCATGCAATCTGGCACAATTCCAAAGTACATCACCAAAACATGCCCTTATGGGTGATGTAGAACTTTCTCAATACCCTAATAAACAGAGGCTTGGTTTTCCAAAAGTGTTGTAGTGCTAAAATGAGTGTTAGCTCACAAACAAACTTCCTTTATGAGTTACAGTAAACATATATATATATATAATATATATATATATATATATATATATAAAAGAATTATCCAAAACATCTCTTTTCTTTTGTAATACACAAAGCAATACAAGTTAGGTGAACGGAACTTACAGTGTATATACCATGATTTGACCTAATTGATAGATACAATGGCAATTAACAGGCGTCAAAACCTACAATATATGCACATTGGTACCTTTATATTAGTAAACGTACTGTATATTTAATCACCCATGCGCAAAACTGAAATCATTCTGACTAAATAAATAAATGTAATATCTTCTATATGAATGAACATACTGTTAGAATCCTATCTAAAATACCACACTGTAATAGGACAAGAAGTGGGAAAACAATGTTTTTTTGTATTCTCTACACTAATTTAATTTTGTGTAATTCAAAGATAAACTGATGCAAAAGGTGAACAAGCCATATAACACAATGAGTCATGATGATTCCATAATATAGAAGCAGAAAACCTGGTGCACATGCAGGGAAAACGACATACAGTACTTATACTGTAAAGGTGAAAATTGTCAAAATGAACCCACAAGGGTGTAGATTAGTTCCTTTAAGATATGCACCTTAAATACAGTACATCCTGAAGTTACATTATATACTGTAAGTTTCCCTAAGGGAAAAAAAAAAACTTGAAAAATTCCCTGAAAATAATAAAGCAATATTTGTCACAATAACAGACAAAGTGACTATATTACCACAAGGCAAACAGCTACTGTACTTATTCATATTTCTAGTGCAGCATGTGTTCAGACGCTACAAAAGGCAACAGCAAATGAAAGAAACGTGAAGCTCACCAAAGCTGTTCTTCACTTCCCTCCGCAGTCCACACAACATGTTGCAGCGTGGTTTTCACACACAAACACACATCCACACACACACACACACACACCTCCACACACACAAAGACTGAAGCAAAACTGTAAGTGCTGCACAGAGCAGACTACGTCTGCCAGAGTGAGGCTGTGAGCAGTGACACATAGACACTCGCACACATACACACACGCACGCATACAAGTTTAGCCACGGTCTACGTAAGCCAGCTGAATGAACATCAATTTCTCACGGCAGTCCATTTTAGGTCTCTGCTTCATTTGTGACTGCAGGTGATATGACTAACCAAAGCCATGCAAAGGGATTAATGTGGCTATGTGTCTGTAAACACAACAAAACAAAAAAGTACTTGTTAATAATAATAATAATAATAATAATAATTATTATTATTATTATTATTATGTTCTTGTGCTAACAGATTATTGTTTCTATAGTAACAGTTCATTCACTGAGACTTGAGTGGTGGACGACGTACACTTTTGATCTCACTACATTTGACCAATTCTAGCCACTGCCGAAGACACTCCTGACCAATCCCAATCACTCCCTTTGATACTCTTGACCAATCCTGTAGACTTTCAAAGACATCCATGACCAATCACATCCACTTCTGCAGACAATATCCTTTACAAATCTTGCCTGCTCGCAGAGACATTGATCATCACCAGCCACTCTTATGGGTACTCTTAACAAATCCCTCCAACTCCTGCAGACATTTTTGATAATTCCCCCACAACTGTAGATACTCTTGACCAATCCTATCTAATCTCACATACATCCTTAAACATTCCTAGCAACTCCAGTGTATACTCATGACCGTTCCTGCCCACTCCCAGAGAGATTATTGACCAATCTTGTTCTATCCAGGTGACACTTTTTTTTCTTCTTTTTTTACAAATCCAACACCTGCTCCCACAAACACTCCTAACCAATCGCGTTTAGTTCTGTACATTTACTTTTAGGCATTTGGCAGACGATTTTATCCATTTATTTAAAAAAAAAATGCTTTAAATCCATCATTGGACAGATCCTTACACTGGATTAGTAGGTTATTAACTAAGTACATATTCGTCAATGTTCTGACTTCTGACCAATCCTGTTCTTTCTCACAGACACTCGACCAATCCTGTAAACTCTCGTAGACAATCTAGACCAAACCTGTTAACTCCAAATGACACTCTTGACCAATCCTGCAAATTTCCCAACATGTATTGTATTATTTAGTTGTGCACTACAGCAGATAATTTTTCCTTTACACCAGTTTTTGTTTCAGATTTTTTTTGTTTGTTTGTTTTTTTAGATTTAGATTTGCTTTCATCGGTTTCATACTGCAGTCCTGCAAGGAACCCCATAAAGAAACAGTGTAGGTGATGCAAACTCCAAAAGCTTATAAAAATGATAACAAAAGCATCTGTCAATAAGTTATTAATAAAAACGAGAATTTATGCAGTAGCTACATCAAATTGCTTCATTGTAAAGGTATCTCATATTGCTGACTACAGTTGAGTTAAAACACTTCAGAAACATTTTAATAAACACTGTTGTGTTGTTGTTTTGGCTGTCTTCCCTGTCTCATTCAGTAAATTCCGATTTGGTACATGTGACAGAGACTCCACGGGGACATACATTTCATCCAAGTATGAATAATTCACCCTGTGCAAGCATTTGTGCACAATCCTGATGTGTATACGGAGATGTACTGTACACACAGACATATTAATCAAGTCTCACATGAAATCAGAGCCTGACCTCACTAATGCTCTTGTGGCTGAATAGACAAATCCCCTCAGCCATGCTATAAAATCTAGCAAACAATTTTCTCAGAGGAGTGGAAGTAATTATAACAGCTAAGAGGGCAATAAATCTCAAGTGGGTGCGTTAGAAAGAACGTACTGTATGGGGAGTGATCGTCAGGTCTCCACATAAATTTGGTCAGATATTTTATGTTCATTGATAAATTTGTTGTCCACATGCCTGATTAATTTATGTCCATCGATTCTCTTGAACACAAAAGATGAACATACAGTATAAGAACTCTTGAGATTATTATAGGTTTCCTTTTTTTTCTTTTATGTAGCTGCAAAAATATAATTTACACATCTGAAAAAATAGAAAAGAAAAGGAAATTGTTAAGAAGGATAGAACTGACTATAAAGCACTCACCACTGAAGGAAAGAGAAGTCTGCCTTTATCTCCAGCACCTCCCCAGACCATGCCGAAGGAAGCGATGTCTCCATCAAACACGCACACAAATACGCGCACACATGCACATGCACTTAGAAGCTCAGTACATCTGTAGTCTAGTTGTCATTCCTTCTGGCATCTGTCACTCATCACTATCTCAGTCAGGTTAACTTCTTTCTCAAATTTCATACTAGGCAAACTGCAATTATTTATACTAGCAAAATGACATTGGGTCTACTTTGAGTGACTATATACAATAGATGCTCCTACTCCCAGCTGTGCTAAAGTTGGGTCAGTGCTCGCCAGGTTGGTATAAAAAGCAAAGTTGGTAATGTTGACGCATCGTTCCATGAATCCGACATAGCCAATGTCAGAGACCTCTTTTTTTCCCCTATATTTTGCCACCATGCTTAGCTCTCTCACAATTTTCCCCTCAGCTATGATCAGACAGAACTGATCTGAACTGAAAAAAAATATTGCAGAACAAACACAGCAACTGACACATTTATGTGCCTGATAATGCAATTTTCTCCTTCACTAACTGTTTAAAAGGTTTCTTTAGTAACAAGTCGTATTTAATCTACACACAGTTAAAAAATCAACTGTTACCGCTAGATCAAACCTCGGCATCTTGTGCCATCCAAGATATCCGAGCTTAAACAGGAAGAAAATAAGAAATGTATGTCATAAGGTGCCTTTAGGTTAGAATCTAAATAATTCAAAATCTTTCTATAAGAAAACTGAATGCTGCTCGGTCACGCAGTGTGCCTACTGTATGTCAGCTACAAATCCACGCTCATCGAAAATATCATAATATATACTCTTATACAGCTTGAAATCATTAGGGACACTGCTGCATTGTATATGACTGTCAAATGCAAATAAAAGCCACTTTGGTTACATTCACATTACCAGCCTGAAGTGACAGAATTTTTGTTTACCCCAATGTGACATGGATCAGATTTTTCTAGTTCTATCTGAATGCAAGAAGATAAATTTCTTTTCATATTGTATCTAAGCTACTTTCTAACATGGTCCTAGATCGGATGTATATCCAATACACAGCCATGCAACCTGAATAAGAACAGAGAAATCAGAATTGATGCTAGTTTTTGCACATGCTTAGGACATGCATATCTATTGTGGACATTCTGTATTATCTTACACATACTGTATATCCATTAATGTAGGAAAGCAAGCAAGCGAGAAGACAAATACTTATTGTTCGCATTGTGAGCGAACAATAAGCACCACAAACTATCATTCATTATTAGCTAAATCACTGCTTAAAGAAAAAAAAAACACTCACTCAGTTTAGATGAAAAAGTTTATCTTTGCAATCATACTTTGAGTCAAACAGTCAGGTTTATAATTAATGTCTACTTGGAACTTAGCTAATTTTTTTTAGGTGGTCCAACATCTGTCAACTTTTACCTGTGTTTACCTCACATTAGAATGAGAATAATTTACACTGTTGGTCCAAATTTGCACAAAGATCTTGAGAAATGTTTTGCTACTTTTCTAATACCAGCTTTATGTTGTCGATTAGCAATATGAAGCTTTGCTAATGTCTGGTTAAACTAGCATTGATTCCTGCAGCTAAAATAAATTGGCTAGGCAGCAAGTCAATTTCTGTCTAACATATACATATTTTTTTCTTTACTTTATATTTTATTTCTGACTAGCAAATTTGCCATGCACGCCATGCTAGCCATAGCCATATGTATGACCAGCAAATTACTAAAATTATATTTTCAGGCAAAACTAAGCGTAGTTAGTAAAAACCTGGACTGAAACAATATTTTTTACATTTCTGCTTCAGACATCCATGACCCCCTCTGTATTTAAAATAAATGCACCCATTTAAAATACCTGAAGAAAAACCCACTAAGCACGGGGAGAAACATGCCAATTCCCTGCACACTGACCTAGAGGGGGAAATCGAACCCCGACCCTGGGGGTGCGTGGCTCACTAACCACTAAGCCACGATGCTGCCTATAATAAAACATGGACCATGAAGTAACTATCTTTACAACAACACATTTTTCATGTTACAGAACTAAAACAAATCTCTTCTTCTCACCAGCTTTCTCTGAGACACCTAACTGCTGCTCATGCACCATCCATGTGCGTTCACAGGTGCCCATAAGTGGCTAGTGTAGCTATGAGTGATGTGAAAGTGCAAGTCTGACATCCCTCCTCCATGAGACCAGAGTCAATCTGCTTTTTTAGCCCACGGTATAGGATGGCTGTAATGAGATTAGTATTGGTGATCTCCCTATGATCATCTTTTCTCTTGTGCCCCTCAGGACATCTTGTGCCAATCGTTTATAATCAACACTGATTCAGTCACCAGTCATGGCCAATCAAGCTGAAAACTGGCTGCTTCTGGTCACTCACCGATCAATCAGTGCGTCTTTAGTTAGAATAAGTGATGTTTACTGAAGAAAGGTGTATACTTGCTGATGCAGAATGGAATTACATTATTTTTCATGACGGATGAAAATGATAAACGAAATAATGTTTTGAAAGATAAAAGTAAAAAAATAAGTAGCCTGTAGGATGAATAAAATAAGACAAGTAATATACGACTAAGTTGGTTTGACTAGTTACTTGATTTAATTCAAACCACAAAAGCAGTCTAAAAACAAAATCTATAAATAAAGCTGGATCTAATGTGTTTTGTCAGTGGAAAGAAAAAAATAAAAAGGCTTTGTGGGTCCAATAAATAACCAGAATAGTATTGCACACATTTGCATAATGAGTCTGATAGTTGAATAGTGTAATTATGACAGTAAATCAAATTTTGGAAGCCAGCACAGTTAAAAGGGTCTTTAGGTGCAATGAGCTTGAGAACCACCCGCTGAGATTCCCATCCATATTTGGTCACACATACTGAACTGGAGTAACAACAAATCACTGCTGTTTTAGATTTGAAATGCAAATGAAGCTCCAAACGTGGCTATCACACAGAGACCATAGAAATGGGGGACAAAATGCTGCAAATAACCAAATTGGCACAATGAAACAAAATAACAAAAGGGACAAATAACAATCTTTTCACTAAATAACAGAAATTAATTTCATTTATCACTTTGCCAACAAGGTTAATCCTCGCATTAAGGGCATAAAGTGTTTGCGTTATTACAGAGTTTTCAGTTTTATGCAGCAAATAAGCAGGATATAAAACACCTGCTATGGAAAGCATTTCATTCAAATGGGGAATAAATGCAAAAGAGAATGGGCTAAATGGAAAAGGTTCTAGTCCTTGCTTTTTTCTGAACTTGCATCGTGCTTATCTGGTTTAATGCCATGAGCAAACTTTAAGGCACATGGCAGGGTCTGTACAGTTATCTCTGACGTGCAAATGCATTCACAGAGGCTTTTTATATAAGAATGTGCTGACTAAGAGCCAAATGAGAAACATCATCTGCTGAAACAGCACATCATTTCAAAAATTCCATTTGGTATAAATGTACAAGATTAAAACACAGCTATTTTCTTAAAGTACGCCGAAGGACATGTAATTGCATTCATTTGCGAAAGTAACGCATGGTACTGTAGAGGACAATGACAGCATTATACTCCTCTTATACCAGAGCAATTTCCTACTTACTACCTATTCATATATGCTTCTTTAATTCATTTATAGTTACACTTGGTGTGCAGAAGCAGTTTTTACCTTTAAAGAAAGAGCTTTACCTCTGATTATTACAAAGAACTGGCACTGGAGACTCCTTCCATAAAGGATAGCAATACAGAAAACATCACAATACCAATGATTTATAAAAGATGACACAAAAACTAGTGCTGTTGTACTGAATATCAGAATGACTATGATTGTGATGGTATTCAACATAACTGCACAACCTCAAGTATGATATTGCTTTTATATAACAGTTCCACAAACACAATTATCATCAACAGATTCTTATTTGTTTGTTCATTTAATCAGCTATTTTGCTCTACCTACAGATATTTTTCCTCGACTGGTCCAATTAACTAACTGTGCTGTGGTTCCCTTGATCAGGGGTTGGAGAGGGATTTGAGATTTAGTCTCACGTTAAAAGCTACAGTGAAACCTTGGATTTTGAGCATAATTCGTTCCAGAAGTGTGTCCGTATATCAAAACACTCGGAAATCACAGCGAATTTCCCCCATAAGAAATAATGGAAATGTAGATTATTCGTTCCACAACCCAAAAAAATAAATATATAAAATTAATAAAAAATAATAAAACTAATACAAAATATAAAGTAATACAAAGAATCTGCACTTTAAAAATAAATCCTGACAGACAAGTGTGCACACACGCTCTGTGTATGTGTTTGCCTGTGTGTGAAGCTAAAGTAAGAGGAGAGGAGGGACGACTTTGAGACGACTTTCACGCGCGCACACACACACACACACACACACACACACACACACACACACACACAAACATTAACAGAAACAGAGCCTCATCGGGATCTCTAATGACACTCTAGTGCGTGCACACACTAACGGAATCACTGCTGTAAAGTAAAAATAAAACAAATAACCCGGCACTTTACCTTTGAAAAGAATCATGACAGAGCAGTGTTTCTGGTACAGTGTGTGTGTTTGTGTGTGTGTGTGTGTGTGTGTGTGTGTGTGTAAGGCGAGAGGAGGAGGGGAGGGGCACAGTGTCTAATGACGCACACAGAAATGGAGAGAAAATTGATCGCATACAAACACAAAATAAAGGATACTTTACAGGCACACAAATGGTCACAGTGTTATAGTTAACAGTACATGTGTGCAAGGATGTTGTCCAGTGAGAGATGAGCACTAAGACCGAGCAGGGGAGACGATTACCCACACTTCCACATTGCAAGAGAGTAAAACCATTGGCTCAGTTGTGATCACATGACGCTCTGCGTCAAAACAAGAAGCGTGCTACATGATACTCGGTACTCGTACACCAAGATTTGCTCATTTTTCATGTAATTTCTTTTTTTACTTAAAAAGTCTAATTTAAAAAAAAAAAAAAGAATTTTGCTTGCTTTGCGGAACACTCGCAAACTGTGTTACTCGCAATTCAAGGTTCCACTGTAGTTAGCTTTATTACTTGAGTAAACACAGACAGTCCTGAGACAATTTGGAAGGACTTAGAGGCAATTTCTAGGGAGACAACATATTATTTAGGACATAATATTATCAGATTATGTTACCAGGGCAGTGGTGGCTCCTATGGTTAAAGTTCTAAGTGAATAGTTGGGGATTCAAACTCCAGCACTGCCAAGCTGCCGCTGTTGAGTCCTTGAGCAAGGCCCTTAACACAGGGGTTCTGTATCCTAGCTGACCCTGCCCTCTGACCCCAGCTTCTTTAATGAAATATATGGCAAATAATTATGTCTTAGTCGTAGATGTGCTTTCTTGCTGAAAGAATATCCATGACTGGTTTGAATGTGGATTTTAGCAGGCAGTTGCCCTCTCCTCATTCCAGTACTACAGACCATACCAACCAACTTTCACCCATGCTAACGACTAACGATTGTTAGAACACCAGTGACGCAGAGTGACACATACAGTATGTATCAGTGCTGTAATGTGCTATATCACCACTTGTGGAATGTCTCTCATCCCATCCGATTACCCATTTGGAACTAACTTTGTTATAAACTTTTGAAACATAGAGTTCTGTTATGTGGTGGATCCATATTTTTACCATATATGATTTGTTCCTTGAGAAACTACAGTATAAGGTATTTGAATGAGCGCATTAAAATAAGCCTGTGTTTTTCCCCCAAGTAGTAACTATTTTCAGGGCTGCTATTGCAGAAAATCAATCATGTTTTCATTCTAAATTTAGATCACAAAACGAGAAATAATAGGCATAATCATTTCTTGTTTTTTTTTTTTTCCAACGGTGTTACCTCGGATTTCACTCTTGAGACCATCACACATTTTAACAATTGCATTTTCAAAGGCTTCCCACCCGCGTTCCTCGAAACACATGCAAAGACGATCACTAACAAACTTTTAATTAATCTCTTGTGGGACCCGACAGTAAACGAAATAACTTTGCAAACAAAATTTGAAAGTAGCATTTTTTAACCTGCAGCATTTGTTTCTTACCTGCAAGAGTTCAAAAAATCATGTTTGACAAACATATAACTAATTAATGATCCACAATATGTTGAATCTGTACATGTTAAACAGTAGAGGGTCCTCATTTGCTCTTCAGTAGGTAATGACTAACAAATATATGTTCTAATAAATGTAGAAAAATATAAGATAGTAAGATAGATGTTGGTTGTCTTTCTATTTATGTTGAATAATTAAGCAGCATGTATTTATAATGTCTCATCTCTTACTAGAATACAAAAATGGGCACAGCTATCATTGAAGAAGGCAAAAGAAGAAGCCAAAGGACAGTTCTATGTAGTAAACTCATGTCTATTATACTGTAAGTTTGCATTAGATTGCAATCAGCCAAGGATTTGTTGTAGCCTATATGGAGAATATAAGAAACCTTGTGCACTTGAGCCTAACTATTTAGAGTGGCATAACCAGGAGCTCCTCTTATTGATATTGAGTTCCTTATCTGGACATTGAGTCATGTCAACTGGATTTCTTTGGATTACTTTGTTTTACCTTGTCACTATCCAGGTACAGTACAGATGTGGCCATTAAGAATGTGCGTCTCGCACAAAAGGGATCTCACGAGCTACCACGGCAGTGCGCAGGCAGCTGTGAAGTTCTCAGGCACATGACGTGCATAACCTGTAGGGTCAGTTGTGTTTCAATCTCAGATACTGCTTGTCTACTGAAGCCGATAATGTGTTGATCTCTCTTAGGGGCCTATTGACAGCAAGCGACGGAGCTCATAAATGTGTCGAGCTCAAACTGTAAATACTGATATGTATTTCTTCTTCATTTTCTTCTTTCCTTCTTTTGTATCAATAATGATTCTTCTTTGAATGCGCTTTCTCCATTCATTATTATTATTATTATTAGTAGTAGTAGAAGTAGTAGTAGTAGTAGTAGTATTAATAGTAGTAGTAGTAGTGCTGTGAACTTTAAATTATTATTATTATTATTATTATTATTTGCTTATGCAATGAATATTAAAAGTGCTACATGATTAAACTCAATGCAAATATGTTCATATAAATGCTTCTTCAGTCTGAGGGAAGTTGTTAGGATTTCACAAGAATCAAGGAAGGTGATGATCTCTTCGCAGATCCAGCAGAAAAGCCATATCTAAAGACTGACCAACTCCCACATTTTCTGGTCGTTACATCTAAACAACTCTAACTAATATCTTTCTATTACTGGTTCCTTTTAACAACTCCCTTCCCTACTCTCTAACGACTCTCCCTCCTACTCTCATCTTCTCCACTGGTCACCTAATGAGCACGGTCAGGCAGGGGAGGATCCTTGACCCTGGGAAATAGAAATATGTGGAATTCTACCGACTTCCCTCCGACTGAGGACGCCACTAAGATGAGTAGTGAAACGAAGTAATGAAAAGAAGTCTAGCTGATATAACCCAACTTCCACATATGGACATAGTTGGTAACTGCACTAGGCTGCTGCTAGGCATGAATAAGTGTGTGAAAATATGAGAACGGTACCCTGTGGCATTGTGCCTTCCTATCCTGAATTCTCCTGCCTTGGTTCTGGGATAGGCTCCAGAATACAGTGACCACCACAAGGCAGTACCAGAAGATGAATGAATGCATAAATGAAATAATGAGCTAAACTTTTACAACCCCAGTAGGATCTGAGTAGATACATAAAACGACTTCAGGAAGCCTGAAGAACTATTCCTCAGGACTACATTAAAAATACAATAAAGTCTGGCTCTTTGGAAGCAAAATATGAAGAAATAAGGGGTGGCTCAAGAGTTTTTGTATAGTACTGTATATACTATATAAAGTCACTTTAAACCTTTATTGCCAAATGCAGTACCTGGAACCTTTTATCTATCAAATGACTCAATTCTTTTTATACATTGAGTGACTCAATGTTCTTTCAAGGTAATATAAGGTGGGAACTTTTAAAAGAGATGTCTGTCCTCAAAAGTACACGCTGAAGCGGCACACATGCTGGTAAATAACACACTTACACCCACATGCACCATTTCACTAGGGGGCGTTAATAACTCATAAAAGTAATCATGTACTCCTGACTGTAATTCATGTGTGAAATGCTTTTGATAAGTAGGAGAATGTTCTTTTTCTACTTTTTAATCTTCTTTCTTTCTTTTAGTTTTTTAATATTGAGAGGTCCTGCTTTCTAACCACATAAAACTAGACTGGAACACAATAACTAACAAATCAGACAAAATGTTAATCAGTCATGCAATTGCTTTTATGCGCATAATAGACCATTTTGAATGAAAACAAATAATGTCATAGTTCAGTCATATTTGCATTAATTAATCCGATTCCTGGTTGAGGTGCCAGTGTTTGAATACTCAATATCACTATTTGGGTATTTTTTGTGACCCCTCTAATTTCCCTTTTTTTCTTCTTCTTTTTTTTTTGTAAAGCTGCTAATTTTAACAATGAACATTGTTAAAAGCGCTAAAATGAAATTAAATACATAACATTTTATAGAATTCAATAAAAAAAAGCTTGGTTTTATTATGTAGAGAGCAACACTGTTGTGGTGAATGCAACATGGATGTAAAAATTCATGCACATACAGTATGAGGTTTGTCAGACAAAAGTGAGACAGATTCCTAACAAAATTAGGCTTCAACTAAAATAGACTTCATTTGAAACATTCATTTCTGTATTTACATTCATTTGTTCATTCACCTGATTTGCTGCTGGACAAATGTCAATTTAAGTGACACCTGCTATAATGTTTGTCCTATTGATACTTGACAAATTTTTCTACATGATATTTTATTTCCAATCAGTGTTACTATGTGAACAATAAGTGATCACACATAGGAAAAGGCATTACACATCCTTTGGAATTGTGAAATTGCAAGTGGATTCTTGGGTAACCACATGAGACGCCATGATGTAAAAAATAAATAAATAAATAAATAAATAAATAAATAAATGAATGAATGAAAACATTATATGTGAGAAATTCTCTATATATGAAAAATATGTCTAACACACATAAAATACTATCTATGAGATTCAGGTGACTGTTTGCATTGTTCACCACTCACTTTCCTACTAGCAGTAAGAGCTTTGTCCCTACACACTATCCCTAGTGGTCAGGTTTCTATACAGTGGCAATAACGATGTGTAAAAAACAGTCGAGGTGATTTATTACTCCTTTAACTTATAAAAATAGAGTACAGACTCCTTGGGAGATCAAAGAGCAATGTAAAGGAAAAGAAAGTTGTAGAGTCAATGGTCTGATGGATGCAAAAATCAATAACTTTCTTTGTTCTGTAACATGTTCATATTCATCAGGGCCTTATATCAGCATCGGCTCCTTTTTCAAATTAAAAGGCAACAGGATGTTACATTCAGTTACATTCTCAGCACTAGCAAACATGCCACACTAAAACATAAGGCTTTCATAAGATCATGTGACTAATGTACTGTAAAAGGACAGGCTGAATTAACTATTTACCCTTAATCTTTTCCTTTTTACTGGTAATAATAATTACTAATAGTGCACAGTTTTAGTTTTATTAATATTGCAATGTGAGTTATTTCAAAACTGTAGTGGCCTGAGGAGCTCTGCTACGGCATTAGGTCTATGTTAACAGAGCAGCAAGTTGTTAATGACAAAGAAAAAAAAAACATGATATAAAATGGAAAAATCTTGGGAATGCCACAGAGGCCTCAGCAGGAATCCTAACTTTGGATGAGCATTGTAATATAGTTGTAATGACAGTGCGATGATGCCCACTGTCGTTGTTGTTGAAAGTTAGTGTGACTTCAATATAATGATGTTTCGATAACGTTAAATGAATGACCTCATTTTATTTTATTTTGATCATTTATGCTGATTAATATCCATTCACACAACATATAATCACCCACCACATCCATCCTCCATTAAGTTTCTAACAGGTTTCGAATTTTGAGATTGAGATGGACACAACAGCTTCGCCCACACGCGTGTATTTCATGTCAGGTAAATGTATTTTATTGGGATTTTATGTGATACACCAACACACATTTGTAAAGTAGAAGAAAAATGATAAATGTTTTTACAAATAAATATCTGAAAAGTGTGGTGTGCATTTGTATTCAGCCCTACTCGATACTTTGTAGAACATGTTCACTTACACATTGCAATTACAGCCTCAAGTCTTTTGGGGTACAGTATGTCTCTACCAGCTTTGCATTTAGAGAGTGAAATTTTTGCAAAATAGTTCAAGCTCAGTCAGATTGGATGGAGAGCGTCTGTGAACAGAAATTTCCAAGTCTTGCCACAGATTTTCAGTTGGATTTAGGGTTGGACTTTGACTGGATCATTCTAACGCCTGAATATGTAGCTCTGGCTGTATGTTTATGGTCGTTGTCCTGCTTCTTCTGAGACAAACTCTTTTTTTTCTGCTACACATACTGTAGCCTTATGCATTTAAACCAAAAAGTTAAAATATTTGTCTCATCTGACCAGAGCACCTTCTTTCACGTTTGCTGTGACACCCCACATGGCTCGTCTCAAACTGCAAATGGAACTTCTTATGGGTTTTTTCAACAATTACTTTCTTCCATTAAGGACAGATTAGTCCAGAGTTACCATAGGCCTCTTGGCTGCTTCTTTGATTAAGGCTCTCTTTGCCCAGCCTGTCAGTTGAGGTATATGGCCATGTCTTGGTAGGTTTGCAGGTGTTGCCATACTCTTTCCACTTTCGAATGATGGATTGAACGGTGTTACGTGAGATGTTCAAAGCTTGGGATATTTTTTATAACCTATCCCTGCTCTAAACTTCTCAACTTTATCCCCGACCTTTCTGTTGTGTTCCTTGGGTTTCATGGTGTTGTTTGTTCATTAATGCTCTCTAACAAACCTCTGAGAGCTTCACGGAACGACATATTTACTGCTGTATTTATACTGAGATTAAAATCCATACAGGTAAACTTTATCCACTAATTCGGTGACTTCTGAAGGGAATTGGTTTCACTGGATTTTTGGTTAGGGGTATCACAGGAAAGTGGGCTGAATACAAATGCATGCCACAATTTACAGATTTCTTTACACTTAGGTGCCACTTTGTGTTGGTATATTAAATATAATAAATAAATAAAAACGATTTTCTTTGTGGTTGTAACATGACAAAATGTGGAAAAGTTCAAAGGGTATAATACATACTTTTGCAAGGCACTGTACATAAGGCAGCAGGTAATTAAAAAAAAGTTTCAAATTTATTTAATTAAATCCTTTTACTGAGGTTTAGGTCCTCTACAGCAGTGATAGATCAAAGTATACATTGAAAAGAAAAAAAGGGAGAAAAGAGGAGAATAAAGGAAATGGATAAATTATACTGTACAGCTATTAAATACAAACAATCTAAAAACTATACCTATATCAAAACTATATTTGAAATTGTGTCTACTAAGGTATATTAGGAGTAAGTAGTAAGTGAAATGCAGATCCTAGTTACAGACATGCACCTTTCCACTGGATATTAACGAGTGGAATGGTGTAAAAGTGCCTGTGTACAGATGTTGTGTTCTAATGTACGCAAATCTAAGGTGTGAAGTGCAGTCCAGAGTAGCACTTAGCTGCACAATGGCCTAGTGGATAGCCAGGTTCCTGTTTCGATTCCCGACCTTGTGTCTGTGTGCATGGAGTGCAATTTCCTCCCACAGTCCAAAGACATGCAGATTATGTTAATTGGCATTCCCAAATTGACTGTACTGTGAATGACAATCGGGTGTCGAGCTACAGTAACCCAACCACTTGAGTAACTGCCACACAAATGGCGGCTACATCTCTAGGATGAGCAGTATCCGTCGCCCGGGGGGCCAAAAGGCATGTGATTGGACCAGAAGCATGTGTCATAAAATATAAAGTAAGTACAGTATGATCCGTTTTTACAATATATTTAACTTGGACAGGATTTAATCTTCGTGGCATTTAAGTGTATATAGATTTTTTAGAAGTACTGAAACTGTCCAAAAGTGACAAAAGCAAAATGTGAGGAAGAAGTCTGTGACCAGTGTGTGGGAGGCAGTGTAGGCATGGGAGAATGAGTGCACGAAGGAGTAGTGAGTAGTTCTGTATTACAGTTTGTTCAGAATCCTAAAGGGGACCAAATTTCCCAAGCCCGACAGAAAGTAGAGTTGCTGATGAGCAGATTTCACCACTGACTTATTGTGAAGGGACCAGCTCAGGTCATCGGTGAGAAGCAGATCAAGGAACTTAACATTCTTGCCCACAGCAGCCCTACTGATGTATAAGTGGGTGTCTGATCTCCGTCTGCGATGAGACCTACAATAGTGATGTCGTCAGCAAACATGAATATGATCATTTGTGCTTTGTCTTGCAACATAGATATCTGGGAGTACAGGAGGGGGCCAGGAAACATCTCTGTGGACCTCCTGCGGCCAAAGCAGGTCATTTTAACAGTTAAATTAGATTTGTTCTACTCTGTCTACTTTTGAAAGTTCTGGTGTAACATACAGTAACCCTTTTTAAAATTGCATAGAATTCTAGAACAGCAATTGTTGCTGAGCAGTGAGTTCATAATTGGATAACGGGACATGGTACATTAATTGAGCCTGCTGTTATGACACTTTTTTTTTTCCTCCAAAACTTTAAACTTGTGTCTAAACTCTGAAATAGTATTACATTTGGGAGACAAACGTCAGAATATATATTTTTCTTTGCCCTGGAATTTTGGTAGAGTAATATTTATATTGTATACGGAACATTTTAAATATGTATTAATCTAAAATAAATATTATTTGAAGAAAATAAGTTGGTCCAAATGATATGTCATAATTATTGAGCCTGCTCCTGTTAACCATAATCACAGAAAGAGTCTTTGCATGCTTTTGTTTAACAACCACATCAGATATGCAATGTTTTAATAGACACCGTAGTAAAGAGTATTAATAATATTCAAGGCAGAAATCACATCCCCTATGTATTATGTGCTTGTATGATGTATGTACTTGTGATGTAGTCCACATGGAAATAGCAGCTTTATTCCCACATGGACCGGTATAGAAACAGTGATCTATACTATACATGCATGCATGGGTTGTGCAACAGGGATGCAGATTTTGGTATTTCCACATTAATCATGGCTGCACTGCAGTTGGCAGGAGTGCAAGGATGCATGTTCATAGATCCCAAGTGAGAGAGAGAGAGAGAGAGAGAGAGAGAGAGAGAGTGTGTATAGCAACATATGATCCACTAACTCAATAAAGGTTTGCTACATGTATCAGTCTAGCCCCACTGTTAAAGTTGTTACGATGATATTGTACTAGAAGTCATGTAGTAACATGGTTCTACTTTACACTCTCAACAACGCCGTTCTCTTTAGAATAAGATTATGTAGCTTTACAATGTGATGTATACAGTGTGTGTATATACGGTGGTTGGACAATGAAACTGAAACACTGGCCAATTTAGTGTTGGAGATTTCATGACTAAATTTGACCAGCCTGGTGACCAATCTTCATTGATTGCACATTCCACCAGTACGAGCAGAGTGTGAAGGTTTAATTAGCAGAGTAATAGCACAGTTACCACCAAGAAGGACGAACCACATCTAACAGTGGTGTTCCTTTTCCACATCCGGGAGAGTTACAGTGTGGAGAAGCCCCAAAGAAGCGTACCACCCAGACAGTTGCATGAGTGAAGCATGGGGATGGATCAGTGATGGTTTTGGCTGCAATATCATGGCGTTCCCTAGTCCCAATACTTATGCTACATGGGAGTCACTGCCAAGGACTACCAAACCATTCTGGAGGACCATGTGCACCCAGTGGTTCAAACATTGTATCCTGAAGACGGTGCCGTGTATCAGGATGATAATACACCAATGCACACAGCGAGACTGGTGACAGAGTAGTTTGATGAGCATGAATGTGAAGTTGAACATCTCCCCTGGCCTCACACTCACCAGATCTAAATATAATTGAGCCACTTTGAGGTGTTTTGGAGGAGCGAGTCAGGAAACGTTCTCCTCCACCAGAGTTGTATCTGTCATTCCCAAGACAAATTCATCACGTACAAAACTACTGAACGAATTTTCACGTGTGCATTTGGCCGAGCTTAAGGAAACACATTCAACAGATGCGCTGTAAATGTTTTCATACGTGCTTATTAGTGTGCAGTTTAAGTCGACTTAATAAACCCAATTTCACACTTTCATTCACCGTCACCTTCATTTAGTTCATCCCACAGTTCAACAGATGACATAGTACATTTTTATAAACTGGCTTGTGTGTGTGTAAATAACTTCCACCCGAATGAAGTCGTGAGGGCACATCTACTCTATATACTGTGTTAAAAAACACAGGTGGCTGGTGGGCAATGATTCTGTATTTGCGGGTGTTTGCGCGGGTATTTCGTCACAGGCGTGTTTTCCACATTTAATGTAATGGTAGGCAGCGTCATAATCAGCTTTTATGTCATATTGTGAGAGTGTCACAGGCGTTGCAACAGTAGCAAAAATGGGTATCGCTGAACTAATGAAAATCCATATTAGACTGTTACATGTCTACAGCGACAGTGCAAACGACAGGAATAATTAAAGGCTCCCGAAACATTGGAGCAGCAGAGGAGTGGAAGAGAGTTGATCGTACACTCCATTCACAGGTAATGGTAGCATGCAGGGATCAGGGTCAGCATACGGGGGTTGCGGGTACCCTCTTGTATGATTTAAAAAATGTAAAAAGTCATCATCATTAAAGGCATTAGAGCAATTATAATCATCTTAAACATCGATATGATCAGTTTGTTTGCTCACATTTCATTGGCTGCCTGCTGCTCTAGTAAGAAACAGGATTAACCAATCAGAATACAGGATTGCTATGGTACAGTCTTCACAAAGTGACAGCCAAGGAAATAATGGAGGTTTGCTGCAGGGGGAAAAATCTGTCTTCATAAGATAAGATACATGTTCCCTTGCTATTACTGGCATGTAATTTGAATCAATTTAAGAGAAATCATGACGAAGGAATTTTTATGTGCCGATTAAAGTTATTAGTTTTGCTTTATCGTAGATTGCTTTAACGTTAAATAATTCTATAAGAAGTTTACAAATATCACAACAGGTTCTATCTCAGTCTGACATCCATCCAAATTGCATGAGCGTGTCACACTTCAGAGTAATTAAAAAACTGTTGATCACGGTTCTAACTTCCTGCCATACAAATACGCTCACACATTACAAGGTATTGGAGCAACTGACCAATCTTTCTGAGGAATAAATAACATTGCTGGACTTCTTACATTGAAACAAGCAGACAGAATGTGAATGTGATAATGGGTTTGTGCAGTCATTAGTGAACCATCTGCAAGGATGAAAATAAGTTAGACAGGAAAATCTGTTAAATTTGGAAGCATTTTTAATGCACCCAAAGCCTGTTCTTCTAAAGAAGTGTCGAGAAGAACAAGAAAACAATAGTGCTGATGCATCTTCTATTGTACCTTATTCGGCTCTAACAAAGAAACACGAGTGTCCATACTGGTTCACTTCACTCCAAACAAAACCAGGACCGATTGGAACACTACTTCATCACAAGCTTGAATTAAAGCAAGATAAAAAAAATTTAAAAACCTCTGAAAAAAATGTTGCATCTGGGATCTCTGAATGAAACTAATCTCAGCCTAGTGCCCTGAGCCAAAACCATGGGTCATGAACAAAAAAACTAAACCAAAAAAAGGTGAATTATCAAAGATGTTGGCTGTTTTTCGTTCACTCTCCAGTCCAAATCGTGTCATATTTTCTATTAAATCACATTAAGAAGGCAGGAAATGTGACAAAAAACTCTTAAGAAGGACATGATTGTGCATTGTATCTGCCTCACCTGCTTTATGAGTCAATACAGGAGCATGACAATGAAACAAATGTCTTGTGATACTGTCCCAATTGTGACTAAACCAAGTTCGATGTCTTCCCAAAGAGACAGAAGGATTAAGTCTTAATGCCGACAGGTCGTACGTGTATGAACAACAATGGAGAGTTGGCTTGCATCTTCACTTTAAACATGGTCAGCTGACTTTTAACTGTCATCGAGTAAAAACATGGAACCAAAACAATTGATGGGGCAATATATCATATGGGAACAGAATATAAAAGTATGCAACGGCTTATATAAAAATTTATTTAAGTGCGTTTACCCTCCATGATAGCCATTCTGATATTATTTAAATAATATGAAATTATACATTAATTTAATTTTGTTTATGTTAATGGAGCCCCCAGAAATAACATTAGATTTAAAATCAATACAGGTTGTCCTCTACGTACATTACGTTCTGGGAGTATGTTCGCAAGTCAGATTTGTTCTTAAGTGTGACAAAGTGAGTCTTATACACCTTTGATACGAATATACACTATAAAGCATACCAATCCACTTGACTAAATCTGTCCACTTTCCTAACACTGCAACCATGAGGCCAAAAACCATAACCGCACCTAAGGAAATTAATCTCACAGTTAAATTTTAACTTTGCCTCTTAAACTACACTTGTGTGCTGTGTGTGAAGCAGAGAGGAGAGAGGAGGAGGAGAAGGAGGAGTGGTTATTGTGTCTGACGACTCACACACACACATGCACACATGTACACACGCATGGATATTTTCTTTACTTGACTGCAAACCTCTTGCAGTCCAAGGTTTTACAGGGTTGTAAAATGCAACAGTGTTGTACCTGCGCCCTTAAATTGCAAGGAGCTCCCCGACGTTATTGTATCAGCTGTTTTGTTGAGGATTATTATCCATATGAATAAAGCTATTCATATGGACAGCCATTTTCTTTCATCGCACTCCCGGACTGATTTATTGAAGGCGATGAGGGTGATTCATTAAAAATACCAGATTTTTAGACATTTTATACATTCACTTGCGCACTGAAAATATTGTATATAATTGTAAATATTGGTATCTGGTGCACTGCAATGTATTTATTTCTATAATGTACGTGAGCTACTTTCGTGATTTGTTCTACGCCTCTACGAACGTTTGTAGAACCGCAGCCCATTCGTATCTGCGGAAATTCTCTAACGTTCGTAAGTTGGGGACTACCTGTACTAAAAAAGATGTGAATTGTCTTCATAGGATTGTATTGTATTACATTAACACAACTTTTCATAGATCCAACATGATTTACTGTAATCATGTATTTTCAAAGCCTTGAATAGAATCGAACCCCACACACTCATTTGAACCTTAGGATCAAACCCAGAACAGCATTGCCTGTAATTATAGTTCCCATCTTTACCAACATTATAAGATTTAATTTAATTATATAAATTTTTTAAATTTAATTATATAAATCATCTATGTCAATATGTGTGATGTAAAGACAAACTCAAACATTCTTATAAAAATGACCATTATTTACATGGACAATATGTCTCCAATCCAAGTGATGAATTGATATGATGGCTGTTTACATAGACAAAGCATTTATTCAGAATATTACTGACAGGCAGAGTGATTTTGCCCGCTGCAAAGAGTTTAATCTACCAAGAATATAATGGAAGAAGTATTTTTCTCCAACTTTGATGTTAGATTAGGTTTCACATCTTACTTCACCTGTGAATTCCATCTCCTTCGTTAGAAGTGTTTACTAATGTTTACTAGAATTCAGTGCACCTTTGTCTGATTCTGTAGATCCTTTGCTACATATGAAATGGTGAGTCAATCAGTGCCCTTTCCTTAGCCAAAGACGCACTGGATGAAAGTAAAGCCTGGTAGTAGAGAGTTATTTACTTGGAGTTCACTGATCAAGAACATCCTCCAAAATGTCCTCCAAAAAACTTAATGTACCTAACCTAATGTAGCTCCAATGTGGGGCAAACATGCACTGTATATTTATTTCAACTATAGAGAAACAATCAGAACAAGTATTTACATGGCTAATATTTACCTATTAAATAGATCTTTAAAGGTTTACATCACCCCAGCTTTCATCACAAATCCAGATTCATTCCATCCAAGCTGTATCTGGTCATACTGTTCAGACTGGGGTGTTTACATGATGCAGTATTATGCTTGGTCTGCTTGGACTCCTTTTCTTAGTGGAATATTAGAGTCCATGCAAATACATGTATAGTGTAGAATTGCCTTGCCTCAAACAAAGAAAAACAAGGACCTAAAAAGAGGTGCAAGTAATATTGACGCACCAAGGAGACAACCAAAGACAAGACAGGGAGGAAACGACACATGAATCAAACAAAAATAAAACTTTTTGCACCTCCAGGGTTGGGGTTTCGATTCCTGTGTGCATGAAGTTCTCCCCATGCTTGGTGAGATTCCTCTCACACTCCAAAAAACATTCAGATTAGGTTTATTGGAATTCCCAAATAGCCCACAGCATGTAAGCGTGTGTGTATGTGTGCCCCGTCGATGGATTGGCACCCCGTCCACGGTACTGTATGTTCCGCCTCGTGCCCAAAGTCTTCTGGGAAAAGCTCCAGGCCCCCCCGCGACCCTGTACAAGATAAGCATTATAGAAGATGAATGTATGAATAAATTTACAAGTACTGTGTTTCACTATGATTAGATGAGGATTGTTTTGGGTAGTGCCAAATGATTTGTTTTGATTACAGATTCTTAATTTTTGATACTGCCTTCAGGTGCTTCGACCACTGCATGAAATTTTGATAATGTTGTTTGATTCTAATAAATACCACATTGATTTTGCACACATGCGTTCTGCCTTCATGAGATAAACATTGGAGATAAATTCATCAGCTAGCCCACCAGACAAGTGTAAGCTCCAGTGAGCTCTCAAGTCCCTTGTTTGATTGCAAATATGCAAATAGTGAAATTCAATCAAAGAGCCCAAGAAGTCCATTAAAAAAAAAGTGCAAATATATTTTTGTAGTCATAGTTTGAAATCCCCTTGTGATAGCATCTCACATTTTATATGCAGCATTTGTCCTTGTGAAAACAAAAAATATCAGGACAGCATTTTTAGTTTTGCCTGACATGTATTTAACCGTGCAGTAACCATGTTGTGCTACACATTAGTATTTCCATGTCCCTGCTAATTAATTTGTCATTTGTTCCATGAGACTAAAACACCTTACCATGTGTAATGCTGCACCAAAAGTTCTGGACATATAACCAATAAATGGGCATAAGAATGTGATTTGATTTGTTAAACAGTTAGTAAACTGAGGAATGTTGGAAATGACCTTATTACATTAGAAACATTTTCATGTACTTTCACTCCCTATGACAATGTAATCTATAGGCTTGGCAGGTTTATGGGATCTGTGGGATCTTAAATGTGAACTGTGATTATGTATGTTTTTATTATGTACGTATAATAAATGAATTGAATAAATTAACCATCTTAGATCTTCCTCTGGGTCTTGCTACTTTAGCATCCTTATCTTTCCAGCACACTTACCTACTAGAACTACTTTCCTTTTTGAAATCTATGAATAAACCATAGATAGCCCAGGCACACATTCTACTTGGATGCCTTGAATGATTTGTCCAGCCTTGGCAGTCAAACAACCTGCCCTGTCATACTGTATAACCTTAGCTTGATCAAGTTGAAGGACTCCAACTAACTGGACAAAGCTCTGGGACATCCTTCAAGAGGTCCTCAGAGCATCCTTGAATAGTTAATGATAGAGCTTTGCACTTTACAAGCCATAACTGCAATTTTTCCATTCCAAATGAACAGTACTGATTAAAAACAGTACTGCTCAATTATATATCAATAGTCCACACTGATACAGCACATATAAACCATAAGAGAGCAGTTAAACATGTCGTATCAAGAATAGCAAAGAAACAATTACCTTAACATAGTGCTGACGATGTGGATTTATAGAGGCTGTTGGCTTATTTCTTTTCTCCTTATATACATTTTTCTATACTGGAATAAGACATGGTAGCTAATTAACATTAGTACTGAATTCACTCCTACAGTATACAGTTTAGATTTACATTGCCTATATTATACAGTTAACTCAAAAAGCGGATTTTTTTTTTTTTAATAAAAGAACATCATAAGCTTCATTCAAACCTGAACTATGCTAGCAAAGTAACTATAATATCCTTAGCAGTACCTTTAAAAGTCCATTTTCTTAACACTGCTTGGAGGAAGATCATTGCTGTTCTGCTCCTGTTCCTGAGTTCTTGGTAATCCGTAGGAGAAGCCTCTTAATTGGCTTGGTCTTCATACACTACATGCACTGTCTCTGCTGGCACTTAACTACTCTAGCATGCTGTTTTTTTTGCCCTATGCACCCTACCGATGCTGCACCTTTTGGACTGCCACTCAATACCAGCAAACCTTGAGAAGAACTTTGTCATGTCTGTTTTTTTTTTTTTTTTTGGCTAAGCTTTTATCATTTGTCCTTTTCAGCTGCCCATCTGTACAGCGGCTGCTATATTACAAGCAACATTATGTGAAGTCTCTCGCTCAGCCTATCTCCTCCATCTCAGTGTGCATGTGTGCATGATAAATAAGTGCAAAACAACATACATTCAAAGCCTTCGGGAATTGAGATGCCCTGGTTTTCTGTCTCTCTTTTCTAGACCTCGTTCTCTCTCTCTCTCTCTCTCTCTCTCTTTTCTATGTCTTTGAGCAGAAGTTAAAAGTGAATGTGTGAGCGTGTCTGTGCCAGAGAAAGAGTGCATTTTTTCGCTCTAATTTCTTTCAGTCTTTTCATTGTTGACATGTGAAGTGTTTTATGTTGCAATCTGGAAGATACCGTACGTTACCAAAGTAAATATAAAATGGTAAAGTATGTATACCTAGTTTTCTGACATATGGTAAAAAGTTTTACACTATATGGACAAAAGTATTTAATATTAATTATTGAATTCAGGTGTTTCAATCAGATCGCTTATCCCCAGAGAAGGGCAATCTGAATGTTTCATCATACCAAGACACCTTGGACAATGCCAACTTTTGGCAATGTGGCAGCATTTTGGAGAGGGCCTTTTTCTATTCCAACATGACTGTGTCCCAGTGCACAAAGCATGGACAATAAAGACATGGTTTGATGAGTTTGTTGTGGAAACTTGACTGGCCCACCCGCCAGTCTTGACCTTAACCCCATCAAGCACCCTTGAGATGAACTGAATCAGTTGTGGATAGCCTTTCGAGAAGCGTGGAAGCTATTATACCTGCAGTGCATGTCTGACAACATTTGTTGGTCACCACAGAAGATATTTAAAAAAGGTTTCACATAGATATGGTGTTTAAACAGCTCTGATAATTAAATATCTTGGTTTTGTAATCGATAAAGATTTTGGTCATGAAATCATCATGAAAAATTCTACAGATTGTTTTCCTTATTGGTGTAGAAAATCTAAAACCACTGACTACAACCATACACTATCTTGTGTACTGCTCAACTGTACAGTATATCAGTAGTCCACACTGATACAGCACACATAAACCATAAGAGAGCAGTTAAACGTGTTGTATCAAGAATACTGTAGCACAGAACAATTACCTTCACATAGTGCTGATGATGTGGATTTATGAAGGCTGTTGGCTTATTTCTTTTCTCCTTATATAGATATTTCTATACTGGAATAAGACATGGTAGCTAATTAACATTAGGAGAGTTTGGAGAGGGGCCCTTTTCTATTCCAACATTTCTATTCCCAGTGCACAAAGCAAGGACTAAAAAGACATGGTTTAAGGAGTCTGTTGTGAAAGAGCTTGACTGGCCCGCACAGAGTCTTGCCTTTAACCCCATCAAGCACCTTTGAAATGAGCTAAAACAGTCTTCCAAGAAGAATGGGAGCTACAGTACATAAGAATGTAGACCTGCAGTGTATGTCTGATTTGCTGGTCACCATAGAGGATATGATATTTAAGAAGGTTTCACATACTGTAGATATGGTGTTTAAATAGCTCTAATGATTAAATATTTAACCTTGTCAAATGGTCTTTAATAATTAAGAATCAAAATTGTCCAGTTCTTTTGTTCTATAGTAAAAACTCCCGACAATCTTTTGTTTTAAAGGACCAATTATTTATTGAGTTGAGTTCCTCATAAGGTTTCTTCGTACAGCTATCTCAGGGAGTTTTTCCCTGTCACCATCGGTCTCCTATCACCTTGCTCATCTGATAATAATGATTTATACTGTACATATTTCCTTAGACTTTTCAAACTCATTTCCATATTATTTTACCTTCTGTATAGCTGGTTTCCAACAATGACCACTTTTAAAAGCACTTTATAAATAAAACTGAATTGAATTCAATTGAGTTTTATTGAAAACTTTCTTGCCCCCAGTCAATAGATCTAAACCTCTCTTTAACCCCTGAACAAGGGCACTACTTTGTGTGTGGAACAAGGGATTACACACCCTACATAGTACACTAGCTTTCCATTTGATGCTATTTGGAATTTAACCCTGTAACAGTTTTTTGCCCCCAAGAACACTTGAGTAGCTGATGTTCTAAAGTGGAATAAGACAAAGAGAAATTTACAGAAACGTCCACCTCCTCCATGGTTTATTCTCCTCAACCTTTGGCTACATCCTCTAGTAACAGCAAGAGCTTGTCTAAATGTCCATAGTACTGTATATTAAACAACATTTAATCTTCCCTGATCCATTACTACTACCTTCACTTCATCCTTAAAATATAATTGTTAATATACTAAAATCTTCCTATTTGCATTAATGTGTAAATTAATTTAAGACTTTCATCTCAAACCTTTTCTAAGACTCTATCCCTTATAGAATAAGAAACGTTTTGTTTAATGTCAATTTGCACCATCTGAATTTTCTGAAGGTACTCAGAAAGTACAGTGCCTCGGTAAGCGAATCATTTTCGGCGTACGAGCCACTGAGTTAAGCTGAACGGACCACTGGCTAAGTTGCCTGTATGTCCGGGAGATGATCAAAACTTGTTTGCATCAGTTGAAAGCCAACCGAAGAAAGTTTCTTCAAGATTAAGTAAAGACATAGCTCCATGAGTTCCAAGTTATCAAGGACAGTAGAAAGAAGAAAAGGAAGCCACTTTCAGTTTTGTTTTTAAAGTAGCCGGTGCCAAGAGGAATGATAAATTAAGGTTAAATTAGGTTTAATGTTTGTTTTTATAGTTTTCTTGTGTTTTCTTGTACATTTAAAAAAAAATGTTTTTATGTAGAAAAAATATGATTGTAGTGTTGAAAATTGCCTCTACATTATTGCCTATGGAAAAAGTTCACCTTAAGAACTCATCTTCGGAAAAATTTAATTCGAATGCCAAGGTACCACTGTAAAGTAAAAATTATTTTAAATTACATTGACTGATATTGTTTTGTCACTTAAAAAGTAAAACCTGTTATGTAAATGAAAGATTACAACTAAATTCTAAATCTAAGTGATTACAATTCCAGTAAGTCATTATAATTTTATTAGTCATCCAATTCCCATTAGTATGGATGCTGGTTGATGCTGGTTATGCCGCTGTTCGTAAAGAAACATTTGATTCAAAGTTAATCTCAAAGTTATTCAGATTCAATGGTATTCCCATTCCCATTTAATAAACTAAACTGTTTTATAAACCTTAAAATGACTAGCAAAAAATGGGTGCCTATAACAAGAACTATTTGGGAAGGATAACAATAGACCAGACAACTTAAACATTTCCAAAGAGATAATTATACTGCTGGAATTTTACTGTACCTCTATTATGGATCCAAATTCACTGTTGGGTTACATTTGTACTGGTTAGCAATTCATGTCAGTCCAAATGGGATGTGTGTAAATGGCACAGAATCTACTTTCCACAAGCCAGTTGAAATAAGCCAGAGTGAATTATATTAAGCATTTTATGTTTTTTTCCTGAATGGATAATGTTTATGCAGTGTTTGTGGTACATTTTAAGTCAGAAGGTAGGCCCTTTAAATACAGGAGAGAGAAATATACCTTAAGATATAATACCATTGTTGTTGCCGATTATGAGGTGTGCAATTCCTTTTTAGGTTTGTACCATTTTTTCACGGGAGCCTGAAGCCTATAGCAGGGCACAAAGCGCGGTCCACCCTGGACGGGCTGCCAATCCATTGCAGGGCACACACATATACTTATACTGTACACACACTATGGGCAATTTTGGGGAAAGTTCATTATGTTTAATCTGCATGTCTTTGCACTGTGGGAGGGAACCAGGGCACCTGGAGGACTGTGCAAGATGACATTGCCTTCCACTAAGTCACTGTACCACCTATGAAAGTTCTATGTGGATATAATATCAAATATTCATAAAACAATTGCCATACACTACAGCAGAGTAACTGCCACTGAAATGATTTAATTCGTCAAATATAAACTGGTTTATATGACTTAGCTATTTTGCAAAAGTCACTTTACTTTTGTAAAAGTATGCAAGTAATAGTATTTGTTTTGGGATCTATACTGTTATCTAACAGTTCCTGACCATTTCATTCAGAAAAGCAGCTTTGCCACAGTTCGAAACAGAACTGCTTGCATTTGCAATACTTCTGTTCTCTTTCCTCCCACATAAAAGAAATCACATCAGCATATGAAAACATTGCCATTTAATAGAATACACAGCACTTTTAAAATATAATGCCTATCCATTCTGGCTCAGTATTCATTCATCTTATCCCTAAGTTAAATTGTTCCCCATTCATAGAGCAGACAGTCCAATTTATCTCTTAATACGCACATAATTTTCCCCCACTGTCCAGAAGCTTGATTAAATTTAGTGTGGAACAGGCATTAATTAAATGTTTTCTGAATGAACTAATTGCCAAAGATAGTGAGCTATTTAGTATTCCACCTCAGTGGTGCAAAACTATTGCTAATTGGCAAATGGATAAATCAGCACACTATCTTTATAATTGTGTAAAGCCTAGATTTAACAAGTCTAATGACTAATGCTGCATTTTAAACAGTAAAAGTCTGGTTTAACAAATGAAAAAGATCTATGCTGTGTCAAAATTCACCAAACCAACACGACACTATACTGTAGGATTCAAACAGCTTAAAATGTGGCAATAATAACAGGACTTGAGATAATTAATTCATTCACCCATCTTCTATATTGCTTGTCCTAGGAAACTTCAGGCACAAGGTGAAGAACATCCTGAGCAGGGTGCCAATCAACCAGGGCACAGCACACACTCATTTACACACTATTCTGGAGCAATTTGGGAACAGCAATAAGCCTAATCTGTATGTCTTTGGACTGTAGGAGAAAACTTTACCCACAGGAACCTCACCAAACACGGGGAGAAAATGTACACAGAGCCGAGGCGGGAATCGAAGTCTACTGTATGAGGTCACAGTGCCAATCACTAAGCCAATATGCTGCCTGACTTGAGATAATGCAACTGAAAAATAACCACCTCTGTTGATGCCTGTGATAGAATCAATTATACTGTATTGTTTGTGCTTTTGTATAACCAGTTCCTAAATGTGTTTATAGTAGCCTACAATTAGTAAAGTTTTTTTAAAGATAAAAAGAAAAATTGGAAGACATATTCATGCTCTGAAAACCACAGACAGAGTCTTAAGGATATTGATCAACCATAAAATATTTGGACTAAAAACAGCATTTAGATCAAAAGTTTTTTTTTTTTTTTTGTGAAACAGAAAGATCTTAGAATAAATAATATATACACGCAAATATTAATAACTTGTTAATATGTTAATAAGTGAATAATCATTTCACGTTTTTGTGTTAAATATAGAACGTAATCTGCTTAATTAGATCAGGTCGATCTGGTCCAAGCTCTTTACATTTTTTTTTCTTCTTCCAATCACCTTGCGAAGGGATATTTTACCGAAGAAATTACTAAATTTTCTCTCATATTTATCTGGCTTCTACGTCAATCACTATTTAATACATTAACTAACAATCTGCTGACCGTTAATAAGGCTCATTGAGAATGGTCCAATCACATGAGCCCAAATATTTAAAAACAATATTGATTCGCTAAGAACAAAAGTGGGAGGGTTCGGGGTGCACAGTGCTGCACCCCAAGGATAATCTGAAAAAATCCAATTAGAGCTCAGCCTCAAGTCACATGCTTTTCAAAAACATGCCTACATAGACACTTGTTTGTCCAGCACCCCGCGTATACGAACACAAATGAACGTAATACAGTTTAGATTTTTTTTTTTGTAAATAAATTATATTAAGAAATACAGCGGAATATCGTGACTAAATATTGTGACTTTATTACATAATTAAAATAAATAATTATTATGTTAAATAATTACATGTTAAAGTAGCATTCTTCTCTGTCTTACTTTAATGGGGGCAGTGTCCCTGCGCCCTGTATTGACCGGCCGCCACTGATCAGGACCTAGCAAAAGTGCACCATGGAAGGAAAACTGGTGGATAGGCTCATGATTGGTCAAGGATCACTGTTGTACCTGGGGAGCAAAGGCTGGCCTGGGTAGTCCAATCAAATAGAGAAGCTACTATAGCTCAAACTGTGGAAAATGTTTTTCGTGGTTCTGACAAAAAGGTGAGAGAACACACAATGTATTGCAGTTTTGATGGAAAAAGGCGGGATGGCATTTAATATTAGGTAGGTGTACTGTATATACTTTAAACATTCAACCGTATAGAGGTGTGTGTGTCTTAATTTTTTTATGGTTGGTACAGTGGGTAAAGAAAGAATCACCCGGCTTACTTTAAAATAATCACATCTTGTTGCTTTGCAGCCTGAAATGAAAACGGACAGTTTTCATTTTTACCAGCTATATTTACTCATTGCAACTTTTAATATCATGTGAAAGATATAACACCAACGTGTCAGAAAAAAATCATAAAGAAAATCAGTCACTGATATGGAAAAGGACCACCACCTGCTAAAAATGAGTTGTAAGCTCAATCAGGTGAAGCGAATCGCCTTCTCAATGGCACATAAAGCCATTTGACTTTCAACTTTGATCAGCTGTGGTCATTTTGATTAGCTTAGCATGAAAAGCTGAATCACTTCAGGCTCTGGGAGTGCAACTGAAGCAAACATTTAATAATGGGTGTCAAAGCACTGTCAAAAGATCATCAGAATAAGGTTGTGCAAAGGTTGGTACAACACAGACACTCCCTGGATCAAATTTAGGAGGAAACTGGGCAGAGAAGCTACCAAGAGGCCTACAGCAACTCTGAAGCAGTTGCAGGGATTTATGACAAAGTGGTCATTAGGGGCATAGGACATAATCATCACATATTCTTCATAAATGTGGCTTGTAAGGAAAATGTGCCATTCTTTGTAACTGAGCTTTGCAAAAATGCACCTTGAAGATTCTGAGGCCACATGGAAAAAGGTGTTATGGTCAGATGAGACTCCAATTGAATTCTTCCCACAACACCAAATGCTTTTTTTGGCGGAAATCCAATACAGCTCACCATTCAAACACCATCATTCCTACAGTAAAGCATGGAGGTAGTAAGCATGGAGGCAGAAGGAACTGGAGTACATGTCAGGATAGAAAGTAAATGAATGAGACAAAATATTGACAAATTCCTGAGGACAATCAGCTGCCCCCTCCCAGAACGTTCTCAATTGGAAGAAGGTTTACCTTCCAAATGACAGTGACCTCAACCACACAGCAAAACTGACCACACAGTGGTTGAAGGAGATAAAGGTAAATGGCCTTGCATGGCCTAGTCAGAGCCCTGACTTAAATCCCATTAAAAATCAGTGGAATAAAATGAAGACTGCATTCCACAAACAAACACCATCAATTGTAACCCAGCTTGAGCAGTTCTGCAAAGTCTAGATGTGCAAAGCTTTGTGTGCTACTGCGATCGAGTTTAAAAGTCATTTTAAGAGGGCAAGGGTGATCTTTTTCCAAATGAGTGAACTAACACAACAAAATGTGATTATATTTAAGGGATCATTCTTTACTATGCCCATTATAGCTGCCTTTGTTTGATAAAGGGAGATGATAGATGTTGAATAAGAAACGGAGGGGACCAAAGTGGGTAGTAACAGGCCACAAAATCACCACACCACTTTATAACAGCACATCCATTATACCATATGAACAGTGCAAATGTAAAGCAACATATTTCCCATAAAAAACAGATACATACTGCAGGCACCATATTAGAAATTAATAATTAGAAATTAATGGTCAGGGACAGGAAATCCCAAAAAAGAGGAACAAAATATGAAATACAACAACGGTTGGCTGTGATGATGAATATCTTCATTTCATCCTTCTCATATTGCCCCCTGGCTTTTATTTCAGCTTCAGTGCTCACACAGGTAATAAGGCTGTGCCTACTGAACTCTCTCGATGATTTCAGTCCAGCAGGAAACAGCCTTATCTGATTCCCTGTTTCAAATTTCTGTTATAATATACCAAAGAAACAGTGAACATTGTCTTTTAAGATGACCTTTGCAGTGTGGATGATCATAATGATCACACATTGCTCCCTTAGGGAATGATAGCACCAGCAGAAACACTATGGACTTAAACATCATAATCACTATTAAGATAGGAAGTTAATTAAGATTGCAAATATATAAATGGCGTATACATACAGTATGCAGTCATATTCAACATGGTCTTACAAAAGTCATGCGGATTCTTGTGCATGTCAAAACTGCAGATCGCACATTTCATTCAGGGGTTTCTTAACCTTATGAGAGGCCAGGAAATCTGGAAAAAGAAGTTTTGGGATTCTACATAGACATAGCCAGGACATTACAAGCTAACTAATGAGTGCTAAACCATGGTGCACTCCTAACCACTAGAAACCATTAGGCTATTTGATTTCTGCACAGTTTGCCACTGGTTACCCAACACCCCTTGACCAATCATAGAAATGGCATATGACAGTTACAAAACACTGGTGCCATTACTTGGTTGTTTCTTCGCTGCCTGCCATGTGGTATTAAATCCAAAGAGAAAGAATGAGTGCAGAGCTATAACAATTAAACTACTAGAAAAACTGGGCATATTTTTCCTTCATGTACATTTTTCTTTTAAGTGCATTTTAAATAAACTACTATTTTCATTTATAATGCATTGCATACATTAAAATACATTTCCATATATACTGCATATATATATCAAAATTATAGTCACTCTTAGCATATGGGTTATATTTGCTAAAGTATATGGGCTCTTTGGAGTTATACCTTGCCAAGTTCCACATGGCCAAGAGCGCTTGGCAGATTTTGAGGCTACATTCCTATTGAAATGTTCTCATATAGTAATAAGGTTTTTAGTTCAGGCATGTGCAGGGATACAGGGCAACATCATCAATTTTCCTCACGGCTTGTCAATATCCTTGGCCGACCTGGCAGAAAGGAAATTTATCTGGCTCCCATGAAAAAAAAAAAAAAATCATACTCTGATCACTAACTTAACCATTTAGAACTTTCAGATGAGTTCATCCAAATGTTTTACGAATTTGCAACTGTTGCCTAAACCAAACTTCAAAGAGATGCATTTTCTCTGCCTTCCTAGAAGCTGTGTGCTACTTTCACCGTGCCAGACTAATCTTATGCTTGGGATCATGACAGGCAATCTTACCAAGTCTGGAGGTGAAGGGGTAAAAAAAAAAACAAACAAACATGAAAACGAATATAAAGAAGTTCCGCTTTGCTCTTTATTTCTTAAAAAGAAATCAGTTGTGTTGTGCTAACTGATGTTCTTGGTGTTTGCAGTAGTTGTATCAAGGGTGTTCCATGATGGGATCTAAAATTTTGTTTCCAAACGTAGAAAATCGTTTAAGCAGTGCTATGATGAAATGCTTGTCAATCTTTATTTTTCTCCTTGTGAGGATTCTCTATGTAGCTCATGGCTTGGAGGGCTTAAGAAAAAACATCACTCACTCACTCATTGTCTATACCACTTAATCCTGTATACAGGATCCCGGGGGTGTAGGAGCCTATCCCAGGAGACTTGAGTCACAAGGCGGGGTACACCCTGGACAGGTGCCAATCCATCGCAGAGCGTACACACACACACACTTATTCACACACTACGGGGCAATTTGGGAGTGCAAATTAACCTAATCTGCATACCTTTGGACTGTATGAGGAAACTGGATTACCCGGAGGTAATCCACCATGCAGGTGGAGAACATGTAAGCTTCATGCCCACAGACCCAAAGTGGGAATCAAAACCGGACACTGGAGTGGCATGGCAACAATCCCAACCACTAAGACACCATGCTTATTCCTTTTACAAATCGTCTAAAATGTCTCGGTATGCTGAAGCATTAAGAGTTCCTTTCACTGGAATTGAGGGGTCGAGCCCAACTCCTGAAAATCAACAACACATCATAATCCCCCCTCCACCAAACTTTACGATTGGCACAATGTAGTCAGACAAGTACCGTTCTCCTGGCAACTGACAGAGAACAGACAAAGAAGCTTGATTTATCACTTCAGAGAACACATCTCAACTGCTCTAGAGCCAGGTGGCGCCATGCTTTACACCTTTGCATCTGATGCTTTGCATTGCACTTGTAAGGCTTGATATCCTCTGTGGCGAACTCTGTGCACTGTAAGATTCGTTTTAAGGTAAAGTGCACATTACTTAGTTTTATTTTTACTTTATATTGTCTATCATGTCTACTAATCCACCTTGGATTGCAAGTAACTTGGTCTGCAAGTGTTTAGCAAGACGAGCAAAATTTTAAAATAAATAACTTGATATATGAGTATTGTAGTACATATACCCTTTGTCTCATGAACACAAGTGAGCCAATGGTTATTCTCTCTAGCACTCTGTGGGATTGTGGGTAATCGTCTCCCATGCTCAGTCTCAGTGCGCATGCGTCTTTTATATAGTACATGGACTATAACACTGTGACCATGTATGTGCATTTACGTGCGTAAAGCATTTTTTTTTTATTTTATGCCCAAGTACAATATAGTGACAGTTCTTTAGTAACTGTACTGCAACAACAGCCTCTGTGAAAATAAAAGGTTCAAAAGGCTGTAGCGGTGCAGGAGACAACACCACAATGTCACATTTCCGCGAGAAGGCAAATGCAAGTGTCATTAGAGAGGTTCCTTGTTAAAGTCAAGCAAAAAGAAGACTCTGTTAGAGCGGAGTAATTCTGTTAGTGTGTGTGTGTGCATGTTATTTATACTTAATATTTTGTATTAATTATTTTTATATGAACATTTTTGGGCTGTGGAATGAATCATCAGAGTTTCCATTATTTTTGGGGGGGGGGAATTTGCTTTTGTATAAGAGAGCTTTGATATAAAAGCACACTTCCGGAATAAATTACGCTTGCAATTGGAAATGTAAGTGTATTTTTGGGTTGTGAAAGGAATCATTGACGTTTCCATTATTTCTTATGGGGAGATTTGCTCTGAGACAAAACGGCTTCCGTCATTGCTCCTCGTGATTTAAACGCGCAGAGACAACATTTCACTATAAGATTCTTTTCCTTAGGCGCAGTTACGGTTTTTGTTGGGAAAGGGGACAGATTTAGTCAAGTGAATTTTAATGCTTTATATTGTATATTTGTGGCAAAGCCTTATAAAACTCACTTTGTCTGACTTATGAACAAATCCAACGTACGAACGTGCTCCTGGAACAAAACTTGTTTGTAATTAGGTGACAACCTGTATATGGGTGCCAGACCATCACAGGACACAATGCCCACACATTCACACACTCTTTCCCACTTGAATAAAGGGGTAAAAAACAATTTACAAAAAACTACAAGCACATTACGATGAGACTTCTGTGGAAAAGATACCTCTGTCTGTGGGAAGTTCACCAATTGCACATGGGACAGTAACTCGGCTGGGAGTTATTGCCTTATCACCTGTACAGTCCTTACGAACTTAAAGGAGCCTTAAAATAGTTCCTGGCAGGCCAGTGTTTCAGACATGAAGCAGGCAATCCAATCATGGCTTTGGCATACTGAGAAAACGTTCTGCTTTGATAGTTTCCAGGGCACTATTGATACGTGCATTAGTGAAGTTGGGGGGTTTTACCTCTCATAACTGTGTTCTACACAATCAAAGGTCCTGGTTTGACTTGGAAGCTCTTCATATAATAACCAATTCATGTTTTTATTAAATGGGGAAAGCAGACAACTCATTTAACAGAGAGAATGTCATCATTCAAATACAAGTTGCACATTCTGCATTTACAGTAATATGCACTTCCATGATCATAAAAGCTTAGCCATAGTTAAAACCTGCATTGATGTATAATGATACCCATGTCAGTGATTATATATTCAAGTGGTCATGAAAAATGTAATTACAATATTAACAAAAACACTGTACATATTTCAAATACCCTTTCCCCCCCCCCCCCCCCCCCATCATCATGTACTAATAGATCGGTCATACCACCAATTCCAGTACAATTTGTGCGATTTACTGTTAAAGGTTGATAAAAGAAAATGAAGCAAAACCATTAATATACTGTACCATGGCGGTCATTAATCAGCAGAGGGCACTCAGATTCAGAAAAGAAGGACAGCCATGTAGAACAAGCTCTTCAAACCATTCCAATTATAAATATAAAATCAATATTTTACATCTGACATTTGATGTGTATATCTGTAATGGGACTTGGAATTCTTTTAAAAAGACCTAATTACAGTATATACATGGATAGTATTTGAAATGGGAATAGTAGGAGAAGGGATAATTATAAGCTGCAGTGCTCTTTAGCGTGTAAGGGTACTGGAGAATGGAATGAATGATGAGGGGGAGAGAAAATCATGGACTCATCGCCGCCGGTTCAGCAGTCATTGAATTAAAGTTCACTGTCAAGAGAGTGTGACATCTGGATCACAGAACATTTCTGTATTCAGCAGCTCCTTCTGTCACAAGCATTTCCACGAATGAATCGGAAAGTAATGGATGTCACTTATGTGTCATTTCAATATTAAATGGAACTAAACCAATGGTTAAAGTAATTTCTTATGGCCAGTGTATCAGCTCTGTGTGATGGAAATGACACTAACAAGGACACGTGTGTCATTTGCTTGTCATGTTAATGACTGTAGATAATTAAACAGCTCAGGTGACATTCAAAGCTATGGAAATCCATGATGTTACAGTAGGTTTTTGAAGCTCTTTCTAAATTTAAATCCTTCTATGACAGGACATTTCAAGATAAAATATTAAAATGTTGTCTGAGTTTAAGTAAAAAATATATATATATTTAGGCCATAAATCTATTTAAAAAGCATTAGCAATGGATGAGCACTGAATAAATGTAACTATGTTCATCCATCAAACCCTGTCTCGTCAATAAGATCAGAGGTCAGATGAGAGTTTGAAGTCACAGGAACTTCACAGTTGTTCAATTAACCACTCTTTACAACAATGACGAGCAGAAAAGCAGTTCAAACTGTTAAAATCAATTAAAATATTGTGGAACAAGGGCTAGAAGACCATATTATGGTCTAGTCCTGTCAGCCAAGTACAGGAATCTAAGGATATAGTGGGCCCAGGTTTCCATAAATTGTACAAGAAGGCCGGGCAATGTTTTTCTCTTCAATCTTTAACTGGAAAAAAGAAACCTGGAGCTTTCACTTTGAACTGGTAACCTGGTGAGACTATGGTCCCACATGCTGACCCCAGACTGGAACTAAACAGAGCCAAATCAATAGAAATACACCAGTGAATAAGCTGGGCAAAAAAAGCTGTAACCTTCTCAAGGCATTTAGATGCTACACCCTCACTCCACAATCGCTACTTGCTTCAGCTCGACGCAGTATAATATCTGATTTCCTCAATAAAGTTCAGGACCCTCTGTAGACTAAGCCACTTAAAGCATGAAAATTGAATGGAGAGGGAAGTAACAAATGCAGCGACCCTGTTAATGTGACAGGTAAGAACAGTGATGTGAGTCATGGAAAATAAACAGTTGGACAGATGAATATGTTGATGTCAAATGAAATTAATATTATAAATGCATTATATGTATATATAAAATATAAAAATATGTTCAGAGGTGTTCAGAAGCTCCTTTATGCTAGTCTGGGTAATGTCCTTAGTAAAAACGTATAGTGTTAGATAGTTGTCTACACATGCTACAATTTATGAAATTTTATCACTCTAAGGAAAATGTATTTTAGACATATTTTTATACTGTACTGTATAAAATAAAGTTGTAGCGGCATTGTGGCTTAGGCACACATTTGTGCAATAATGAACTTGAGAACAGGTTTATGCATGAACATAAGGATTTATAGGTTTTTGCCCACCCAGGTTAAAATTTAATGAAGGTTCAGTCTAAAGTATTCTGTAAGTGGAGACACAAGTCCAGGTTCAGAGAAAAAAAGTAAAAGGTAAAGCAAACTGCAGTCACTCTCAGTGCAAGACTGGAGTTGGACATTCGATGTACACAGAAAAATCACTGGGTATAACAGTATATTGGTATTGATATACAGTAGAAAGGCACAATTGGATGATAATACTATCATGATGGCCTTCAAGTTGGACAATTTAAATGACAGTGGCAAAACAGCATCTGCAGCTTTATGATCATCAAAAATGAAACTCTGTTGTATTTCATATGTGTTTCCTTTTGGGCCTATTTTTGTAGTCCTTGACAATCCTTAAATCGCTTATGCTATCTGACTTTGAAGCAGAGCAATAACTTTCCCTGTTGCATCTTCGCTTTAGTCATCCGGGCATGCCAAACAAATAAAGCCATGAATGTCTTCGCACTTGGGGCATAAAAGAATGAAGAAAGAAGAGTGGGGACATAAAACAAAGCAACAGTATGTTGTTTATCAGGGATACTTCACTATATTAGGATTCAATAAGCATCTCTGTTGATGTTTAGGACAAAGCACATGCAAACATAATACAGTATATACAATTTTAAGAAAATTTTTAAAGCAAGCTTAGCTACATTTTATAGCTCCTTACCCACATTACAGTGAGTGTTGTGTGAATGCAGTAAGAATGTGTATAACTTGTCAGGAACGCAGTAGAACTTGGTAAGCCCGCAGTATTGTCTCCCTTAATGTGGAGCTGACATGCGTTTTTTTTTTTGGCATGTACAAAAAATATGCTGGTGAGACCTGGTCAAAACAAGATGCAGGAAGGACATAAAAATGTAGTAACTCATGGCACTGACCAGTTAGTAAGGCCTTTATTTGTCACATATACATTATAGCACAGTGAAATTCCTTCTTCGCATATCCCAGTGTAACTGGGGTCAGAGCGCAGGATCAACCATGATACAGCGCCCCTGGAGCAGATAGGGTTAAGATAGGGTTAAGGGCCTTGCTCAAGGGCCCAACAATGGCAACCTGGCTGAGCTGGGAATCGAACTGCCGACCTTCCGATCAGCAACTCAGTGCCTTAGCCCTCTGAGCCACCACTAGGGATGTTAACATACCTAACATACCTATACCTAAGATCTCTTAGGGACATTGCTGACATACTGTATTACAAGCATGGCACAAACAGGAAGGATTGCATGGCGTTCAGACTGATTGTCATTGGGATGTCACTCTGTTGATGCTACAATACGTTAATGAAGTTCCCAATCCGACCTCTTCAGGCTTGTGCTATGCCCATGGTAGGTCCAAGACCGTATTAAGTTCCCACTACGTTCTTTTGTGGCTTACCACGTTTATGTTACGCATGCAGCAGGTCATCAGTGTGTCTACTGTATGTCACATTCAAGGAATTTAGTATAAATAAAAGGATCCAATTCCTTACACCATCACTTTGCGATGAAAAGCACTGTGTTTGTTGCGAGATTTGTACCTTTGTAGTAAGTGCATAAAAAGCACCTGGTAAGAGCATTGTGAGATCAGTTCTGATATAGTAATAACTACACTATATATTTGAATTTATATAGTTAAATAGACACGTTGAGAATCTGAAAGAGACCTGGCTAGGAAGTAGTATGGACATGACAAATGCACATTTTTACATTTTTTTTTTAGGATAGGAAGTGTGACTGTGCCCTTAGGTATATGTACAGTTCTGACTACACTTTTGCAAACAATTCCGAGGTATTTAATGAAAAAACTCAGTAAACGTTAATATTAGCAGCTACAGCCAAATTGTGAGCAGCTTTCAGTATTTATTAATGTTTTTTTTTTCTGTAATGATGTATGTATTTATATCTAACCATGATCTCCTTCATTCCCCCTCAGCATGACTGCTTGCCTATACTCCTCCACAGGCAATACTATCATCAATCCCCGAAATCTCTAGGGGACATGATGGGACAATTGAATATCACACAAGAGCTCAGAGAAGATACTCTTCTGTTCCCGGGCAATATTTTTGTTGGTAATACAGTGTTGATGTGCAGGCTCTGAACTGTAACAACTGTGCCACAAATACTGACTTAACTGGGCTTAACAAAAGCTATGTCAGTTACTAATAGTATTAATATACAAACCACACACGGCTACCATTACACACACACACACACACACACACACACACACACACACACACACAGTCCAAACCAAAAGTTTGGACACACCTTCTCATTCAAATAGTTTTTTTTATTGTGTTCTTTAGTCTCTTCTGCTTGTTGCCTGTCCTTAGCAGTGGTTTCCTAGCAGATATTCTACCATGAAGGCCTGATTCACAAAGTCTCCTCTTAACAGTTGTTCTAGAGATGTGTCTGCTGCTAGAACTCTGTGTGGCATTGACCTGCTCTCTGATCTGAGCTGCTGTTAACCTGCGATTTCTGAAGCTGGTGACTCGGATGAACTTATCCTTCGCAGCAGTGGTGACTCTTGGTCTTCCTTTCCTGGGTCCTGGGTATATATGTATATATATATATATATATATATATATATATATATATATATATATATATATATATAAATAAAGAAAAAAAAATCTAAGATCGAATCAACACCTGAATGAAAACAGGAGTCAATGTACAGCGAACAAATCCAAAATAAATGTACTTTGCTGTTACAAGAAAAGCATGAAAGAATGCAAAACCCAAAGTAGAGGCACCTCTCAAACTCCACTCTTTAGAACTCTGAACTTAAACCACTAAAACGTGTATTAATATGTCCGCCAGCTTTTTTTATATATCCCTTTTATATACGATGTTGAGTTTATGGTAGAGGATTAGCAATCACAGCATTCACAATAAAAACGCTCTGCCATTAAAATTCGTATACATTTTGCATGAGCTACATCAACTTCTGGATGGAAGTTACAATGTTAATTTTTAATTCAGTTGAAGAAGCACCCTGTGTGTGGAGCATCTAGTTGTAATAAAAATGAAACTGTTAACACAGCATTCCAAAATAAAGTGCATAAATATAAATATAGCATCATCAGCTACTTTTCCTGTTATTGTGGTATTAAAGTGAAAGATGAATGCCTTATGAAACAGAAAACTATTAATTTTTGACTTGAAATTATTTTAGTTACCATAATTTAGTATTATGTCTTATTTTCTATTCAAGAACCTCTAAGAGATTCCATAAACCTACAAAATTATATACATGTGAGGTGTTTAATCTGAAATATTATCAGCATTTTCTATTGTTTAATATTGGTTTCCCTAGATTAAGTTATAAATGTAGTGGTAGGCAGGGTGACCCACTGGTTGGACTTTACAGGAGCAGATTTAAGGAAAACGTGTAGTTTTTAAAGTTAGATATTTGATTATGTGAAGGGTTTTATTTATATCCATTCAAGCCCACATTGCTGAGCAATGGTGCAGTGACCTGACTTCATACCACAGGTCATTGCTGTAGGGATTGCTGAGGTCCCCATCCACTGGCAACCAACACTTACACAAACTGTATACTGTAATCTTTTGAACTGTGATGAAAACTGGAGAACACGGATGAAACGCAACAAGCAAAGGGAACTCCTATTCTGGAGCAGTGAGGCCATAGAGTAGAACATGGTGCCTTAGTGGTTAGCCTTGCACCTCCAGGTCCGGAGTTTGCATGTTCTCCCTATGCTTGGAGGGTTTCCTCCGGGTTCTCCATTTTCCTCCCACAGTCCCAAGACATACAGATCAGGCTAATTGGCATTCTCATATTGCCCGCAGTGTGAATGTTGACCAGAGGTCTTACCAGTGTTGTGCAAAGTGGTCACCACTGTACTCCACAGTCCCTAGACTACAGAGGTTGGATGGATGGAAGAAGGCCATATAAGGCAACTGTACAAAAATGGAAACGGGCTCTTAATCAATTCATGAGAATATGGAGAGAGCAAAGAATAAAAATTAAAAAATAATAATAATCAATTAATTAATTAATTTAGAAATGAGAAATTTAATTTAATATGAACAACCGTGACACTGCAGTGCCAAAGATGTAGTAAATTATACTTCATGTTTATTCATTGTGTTGCATTTAGAGCATATTTTCCAGTAAAGATAAACAGAGAAGACATAACAAATAGCCTTGAAAATGTATTACAAGTCATTGCAGTGCAGTCTAAATTTAAATCTTGAACATGCTTTGGGAAAAGTGCTTGCCTCCCCGCTGGTGTTTTAGCAGGATTACAGAGCAAAAGGTTTTTGTTTGCAGATTACATGAAAGGCAGAAATATTGGATGGAAAAAGTCTACAAACACATGTTTGGCTTCACTTTACTTATTAAACATTGCCATAGGCCTTTGAGACACAGAGACGTAACAGTTGCTTTAAAAAAAACAAAACAAAAAAAAAAACATCTACACTAAATATGTTCTCTCCTCTACGTATGTTTAGTCTAAATCAATGAAAGAGCAAATGTATTGTCTCTAGGCACAAGGAAAAAAAAATTTACTTCACTCACTTGCTCAATTTAAGGTTTTAACATGGGAAAACACAAGATCTGCCTTGTAGTGTAATCTTTAAAGGCATTTTAGGCAAAAATCTTCGCAGTCTTTAATACTACAGTTTCCGTACAGTAAGCCCCTACTGTACATACGAACATTTCAGCTACAAACTTTCGAAGATATGAAGATGTGTTCGCAGAAGCAAGTGTCCACAAGCAAGTGTCAAAGCAGTGCTGATGAAGCTGGTACTGCTAAGATGTACCAAGCAATAACATTGGAGATAAAAGTTTAAATAATCGAGATAATTGAGTGAAGTGGCATTGCTCGTTTCATTTAACATAAATCGTTTAACCATTGACACGATTCTAAAGAACACTATACTGTAATATACTGTGTAGAGCCAATTGTGAACAAATTGGGCTCATGAACGAGCTCTCGGAATGGAACTCCATCGTATGTAGGGGAATTACTGTATTATGAAAGCTCAAATATTTCAGTGATTTATACTGCAGTAAACTAATGTAGAAATATAAGTTTACCAAAATTTCTTGATCTGCCAACCAAAACTGTAAAATTATTTCCTCTGGTTAGCGAAAACAAGTCTTTTCGAACAAGTGTTTCCTTTTGGAAAAACCCACAATTAACAAAAAAGCTGATGCACGGCAAAGATGCAGGTAACACACTGCGACATGAAAGCCAAGAAAGGAAGACAAAGGGCCCTGGAGCGCTCTCGTGTTGTCACACCGAGTGTGCGCAAGTCATAAATCACCCACCGTAACACCTTTCCAGAATAAAGCTTCACAACCTGGATGAAAGATAAAGGTCTTTGTTCACATTCTTCAGTTACTGCACAATTTCTCTAGAGGCATGACTCTAAACACATAATCACGCTCAACCATGTCTTGAAGTGCCAGGAGAAATGCATACTGAATTGTGTTCAAAAGTTGCCCCGAATAGGAGCAGCGAGACAACATGCTTGCTTTCATCTTCCCGCGCATTTTCATCACCGTGCTGCCAGATGGGTGCTAAAAGGCTCGGGATAAACAGTGTAACAATGTGAATTTGGTCGACATGAATGGCAGTTTTATTGTACTATCCTCTCAGATGACCAATATGGGCATGGCGTTGGTGTTCCTGGAATTTTTCCTTTCAGGTGTATGGTGTGGTGCTTCCTGGTAGCTTGATATCTCTGTGCTACTGAGTTTTAGTCCAATCTTATTATGACTGTCAAACCCTCACAGCCTAAGTATTGTCTCTCGGCTGATAAATCCTCTCAAATCAAATTTATTTGAACTACTGAAGTGACTGCAGTGCTCTGCGGCTAAAGCTAGTAAGAAAAAAGGAAAAGAAAAGTTGTTTGACCATTATATACAGTATTTAACACGTTGTTCTATTTTTACATTGTGTTCAAATTAAGCTTGATGGTTGTCACTGACCTTATGTAATATGAATTACCCCCCTGATTGAGGTTTATTCTGTTGAATGGCGTACAAATGAAGAAAATCTACAACTGTTAATGTTATACCTTTCCCTTCATCTTCACAGAGAAAAGGGGTTGTTTTTGACACTGGTTGGACACACAAGTTAAACTCTAACAGCACACAAAGCCCTACTTCTATACATGCAAGGTTTCCACGCTTCTGTTCTGCCTTCATATCATTCTCTCAAACTGAATGTCAAAAATAATAGATTCATTTTAATACTGCAGTACAGGTATAAACGTTTTTGACGCCTTCTCAACATTCCACCCGTGTTGTATTATTCACTTACTACTTTGAATTACATACTGGAAAGAGGATATAATTATAAGAGTAAGGAACAGCGCTACTGAGACTTAAGCTTAGAAAAAAAAAAAGATTAGCTGACAATCCCATTCAGTGCAAGATCAGGAAGGCTGAAAATGACAAATCTTTTCTCTTTTCACCACTTTACTTCGAGGGCGTCTGTGAACCCTTGGCCAAAAATAAGCTGCATATCAGAGAGAAACATATCCCTAGAGTAAAGACAGGCTGTAGAAATAGTTCATGCAAATAAGGATAGGAATAGATGATATTCTTAAAGTATTTCATGAGATCACTCATAAAGGTGAAGACTAAACACAACTCTAAATATCAAGTATTTTATCCAAGATGATGTTTCCATCCATGAAAATTAAATTATAATTTTTCCGCTGTTGTAATATCAAAATGCGTATAGTAATTCAAGAGACCCTGATAGCTAATTGAAGAATCTGCACTAGGGTTCTTAGATGTAAAGCTATGAATGACTAAGTGGCTTTTACATCAACACTTATTAAACTCTAATACAGAAATTCTGTATTATCGTTTAGGTTCGACAACAAAAACATTTCAAATTGAGGCCATATTGTCATCAAATTGCAAAATTAGTGACCATCTAATCTGTATAAACATGGCCCATTATATCATTGTTCAAGCAATTCCTGTCATACTTCAGTTTATTAAAAAAAAGAAAGAATTTTATTAATGTAGAGGATGCCTAAATTACCGAATTTTTACGCTTCATATTGCAATTTCAATCGTTTCCACTCATTTTACAATTCAAGGTTTTTACACTGGATTGAAACAACACCTACTGCGTTTTTTAACTCCTTTGAGCTAATAATGATAATATTACACTTTATTCCTTTTGGTGGGGCTAGTAGAAGTAAAAAAATAAAAAAAAAGGAATTGAGACTGGGCTCACAGATCATGTTAACTTACATACAGACAGTAAGTTACTAATAGCCCAATCTTGTATTACTGCTATAATACACAACATATATAAGATTTGTGCATTTTAATTGATACTAAACTTACATTTATTATTAAAAAAGAATGCCCCTTCAGGGACTACAGTATCCTGCCTTGATCCCTGAGTTCCCAGAGTATAAGCACTATAGACAGTGGATGGATGGATGTAACTTGTGCCATGGGTGTTTGTTATCTGTCTTTCTATCAGTGGTCTGCTTTGTCTGCTTAAAATGCATTTAATCTGTTTAAAATAACTTCAAAGAGAATATTCAACAATATCTCTAAATCCCAACAACTTCTGCACGCCCGTAAGGATATTGGTGATGCTAAATTACTCCTTCTTGTGAAAATGTGTAAAGTGTACACATCCAGGATGTTCTCTTGCCTCACACCCCGATGTTCTTAGGATAAGGTTCAGATGCACCTCAACCCTGATTAGGGTAAAGGGATGCATGAATGAGAACATGGCATATATTTTAAAAGTAGTTTATTATTTATTATTGTGAATCAGCCTGGAAATTAATAAATGTCTTGTAACAATATCAAAATGTCAATAGAAAGTGTACATAATACTGTCTTATATGCATTAGTAGACCTTTATAGCAAATTTCCTACACCATTTTATTGTTTTATAGATTACCTTATAATGCTTACACATAGAAACTGTATACATCAAGTCATATAACATTTACAGTCTACCTAAAGACACAATAAGTATCACAACGGTCATTAAGATGTGCATCTACTATCAGATGACAAACTTCAGAACTTCTTGGCTAAATTCAAATAAAATTTTGCGTGCAAAGTTCCATAAAATCCACCACCCCCTAAAATGCACTCCACATAACCTAACTCCTATGCAAATACCAGAAACCAGCATATCAAACAAACACTTTGAGAAAGCTGCTCTGTGCAGTTTTAGAAAGTAAGCCCCACTAGCTACCCCACCATCCTCACACACACACACACACACACACACACACACACCACACACACACACACACACACATCCAATCCAGCATTAAGCTCGTGCCAAAGTGACGCATTGCACAATACCCTTGATCCTGCGTCTGATGACCCCCATCCGGCATTTGAGCGAAACGGAAAACATATCCACCTCTTCGAACCTCCTCCTCTCCTCAGCAGCTTATCCTTGGAGGAGGAAAGAAAAAAAAGCCAGAAAGAAAACCAAGAAGGGAGGAGGGGGGATAGCTTCGGAGTGCTCTGGAACAAGTCACATGGCGCTCTGAGAGGCACAAAAGCGTGCGCACTTTGGCGACAGCTGAGCTACACATCACAAAAGTCTTCATCCCAATGTTGAAAGTTCCTGAAAGGTGGCGAGAGGATGAATTGAACTACGGAGAGCATGAGGTTGAGAGCTCTTGGTGTAGGAGGGCTAAGCGTCTCAGTCTGAGTGCTGCTCATCAATTCTTCCGATCAATGCCGGGATGATAATCAATATTTATGAAGCTTCATCGCTTAAAGGCTGCCGTTGATGAGCGCTCACTCCGTCTCTTACTCCCTCCCTCTTGTTCTCTATGTCCCTCTGTCTCTCTGTTTCTCTCTCTCTCTCTCTCTCTCTCTCTCACTCTCCCTTGCTCTCATTCACACTGCAACGTTTAAATGCAACTCAGAATTCCACCGAGGTCCCATATTGGAAGTCCAGCTGCTGGGATAGAGAGTGTTATTAATCACAGAGAGGCTCTTCGGATTCATTGTTTTATTACAGTAGCATTTAAGGGAGATCACAATTCTCAGTGCAAGTGCACATAACTCTTCATGAAAGTGTGCACCTCATGGATCAGAGTTTATGTTAAGCCACAATCAAGTGACGCTCTGATCCTCTGAGATCTACGAACCAGTAAAAGAACAATATCCTGTCATGGATAAGGAATGTGCAGAACTGACAATCAAATCGATAAAAGATAAAACTGTTGGATTTCATATACGCGCAATCATTTGTAAAATCATCTTAACTAAACTTTTGTGCAAATTACTGTACACGCTTGAAATCTCTAGTTCCTACTGAAAGCATCACAATCACATCAGTATGTGAAATATTCTGTGAGATCAAAGACACAACTGCGCACAATCAACACAGGAACATGTAAATGAAAATGAAAATGAATATGTAAATGAATATCCACGATGCATAGATTTATAATCAGTTTGAATTCAGAATTCCTCCAGGTTACTCAAAACAAATTTACCATTACTGTTCCATTAAATTCAAATATAAAAAAAAAATTATTGGTATTTATTTGCTTTGATGTATGGATGTACTCTAAGGCTTTTGTACGTAGGTGGTATGAGGTGGATTTGGTCTGTATTTGTGTGGATCACTGCCCACCTTTTTTTTTTTTTGTTGTAACAATCCCTGCTAATGGATTCATTGATTTTCATCAAATTAAACATCTGTCTGATAAACACCTATGATGGGTGTCCATTATCCAGGTGTTAAAATGTTTTTTTGCTAATAAAAACGTTAGTCACACACACACACACACACACACACACACACACACACACACACACACACACACACACACACACACACACACACACACACACACACAGCTCAGCTCAGCTCAGCTGTAACATTAAAACCACCGGCAGGTAAGTTGAATAACATTGAATATAATTTTCACTCCCTTGGAATTACAAGGTTCTGTATCTGTATTCTGAGCAGTTTTGAGATATTAAGCTTCAAGGTTTTTGCACTTCAAACAGCAAAACTGTGCTGCGCCATTTTATTTTACAAACAGAGAGTCCCAAATATCATTTTTAAATCATTAAAAAAGAAAAATATATGCGCTACGTTAATATGTTGTCAGAATTAGAAAATGTGAATAACTCAACAATAACAAAGCATCCAAGGAGGTCTTATACTGTATACCAGTAAACTGATGACAGGATCATGGGCACCCAAGGTTCATCTCTGTCTATGGGGAGCAAAGGCTAGCCTGTCTGGCCCGATCCTACAGAAAAGCCAATATATTTAAAATAATTGCTGAAAAAAAAGCAAGCTATGAAAGGAAAGCATCAGAACACTCATTACATACCTTGCTGTGTATGGGGCTTAGCATGTTAAGAGTTCAAGGTAGTTGATCCAGTCTCCATATTCCCCAGATCTCAATCCAATCAAGCATCCATGGGAAGTGCTGGACAAACAAGTCTAATCCATTGAGGCCACACATTGCAACTTGGAACACTTACAGGATTTACTGCTAACGTCCTGGTACTGCGACAGGAGATATTATATTGTATGTGTATTGTATGCATGTATGTATTTATTATATATAGTATGTATGTGTATATACAAATTCTTGAAAATGTTTCATTTCCACTCACTAAAACCACAGTCTCAAAAGGATCAGTTTTCAAACCAGCTAAAGAAACCATGAAGGAACTGGCTGTTTGTTCAGTCTAGCCCATCCATCCTTTCAGAATATTACTTCTTTCTAATGCCTAGACACCTCAACAGTGATGGACAGAACATGACATCTCTCTTTGCCTTGTTGGCTGTTGGTATGGAAGCAGTGAAGTGAGGCAATATCTGGAAAATGAGCTCATCTAAACTCTTGGAAGTTGGAAGCCCTATTGAATGAATGCTAATAAATGTGAATGTGCAGCTTGTGATTTAATGTTCTTATGATAAATTTTGCAGGGCCAGTCAGAAAGCATTATATTCAAATGTGAATGTTCCCTGTAAATGTAATTCATCAACTAGGACAGATATTAAAGGTTTAAATTCCAAAAGAAAAAAAAAGCAAATGTCGTTAGACACGCTTTATGCAAACTTAATTTTATGTTATAATGCCAGGCGATTTATAGATTCCAAGATGATGCTTTACATGTTCTGCATGTTATTTTTTTACATAAATAAAGCAATGCATGACAAATTAGTAATGTTAGGTACAGCTGATATTTATCAATCAATTAACCATTAATAACATTAACATCTAAGAAAAATATATTTAATAAAATGTGTAAGTACAAATAAAACAAAAGCTTTATTTTTTGACTTAAGTAAGAATGTAGATAGAGTCCAATAGATGCCCATGAAAAAGAAATATTCACATGTGCTTAGATCAAACTTCATGATAACATTTAATACAATCCTATGTACTAAAATTAAAATTGGCCTGTGATGCAATATTGGTGAGACACCACAGCAGTTTGCTCATTTTAGAGGAGCAAAGCTATAAAATATGGTAGGGAATATCAGTGCAACTTCATTACCCTCATTAATTTCCGAATCGTAGTCATGCTGACATAAAACTATTGCAAAAAAGATGCTACAGAGGCACACTTTGGGATTTTGAACAATAGATTTTCCAAATACCTTCATCTAAAATAGTTTACAGTATAAGAACAGATTTGAGAGACAAGTATCTGTTTTTCAAAGTCCAATAATGGTTTTCTGGTTGACGTTCACGTAACTAGCACAGGTGTTTGAAAGCTAAACTAGGACTGTCCTGTTATTTAATACTGTACCTGTGACATTTTTGTCAATTAAAATGTTATCCGAAATGCTGTATTCATATAATATCTGTTAGAGTAAGTTAGGTAAGTCATGTCTAGGATGTCTAAGCTTAAGCGTTTATTTGTCACATATTCTTTATTGCACACCGAAATTCCCTCTTTGCACATCCCAATGGAACAGATAGGGTTAAGGGCCTTGTTCAAGGGACCAACAATGGCAACCTGGTGAAACTGGGGCTTGAACTGCTGACCTTCCAATCAGTAACTCAGTACCTTATAATTTGCACTCATTATATTACTTTCCTCACTGTATAATGTTTACATATGCAAACTTCTTTAGCATGGTATACAATACCTTCCTTACTGTACCACCTGTAATCATTTGCTCATTTGCACCCATTGTAACGAATCTCTCTCTCTCTCTCTCTCTCTCTCTCTCTCTCTATATATATATATATATATATATATATATATATATATATATATATATATATATATATATATATATCTCACACATATATATACATATACAAAGTTGAATCTAATCTGATCTAATCTTAACCCTCTGAACTACCACTGCCCTCTAAGGACATTTTCAAACTTTTTTGAAAAATTTTGACAGAGCGATGAATTACATTTACAACCAAAGCAGGCTTAGTAATAAAGCCACCACAAGTCAATACTGTCTTTTACCTCAAGGTACTTATGGTTCCTAAAATACAACATTTACTGTACTGTATATCCTTAACAATTTACCTGAAAATATACAAAACAGTGCAAGATTGTATTAATTCTTCATACTGTATATAGCCCAATCCTACTCATAGTGGTGGCGAAAAGGATGAAGACAACATGTATAGTATATTACAGTTTTTTTTTCCATTAGTTGGAGTCTATCTGGCTGTAGAGTTGTGCTAACTAGGAACAGTTGGTTTAGTTACTGGATGAAACGTATATAAGGCAGGACTTTTACTTTCTGAAGATGGGGTGTGGCTAAAAATGGCTAAAACTAGGGAATTCTTACATAAGGTAATTGCAAGCATCTGTATATGATCTTCAGGAAGCAATTAAGCAGGTATGGATTGAGCAAGTAAAATCAGAGTACTCCAGTACTCCAGACATAATCTATTTTTACTCTATGCCCAGCCAGATCCTGCAGGTTTTTAAAAAAATCAAAGGACTTCCTACTAAATATTGCTTGTTGTATAGCAATTTCAATGCATAAAATAAATTATATAATATATCTTAATTGTCATAGATTTTAATAACTTGAGAATGTCAATAGAACATTGAGTTTCACTTTGGTCTCAGTACTTTTTCCATATTTTATTAACTTTGCAACTTTCGATTTACGTACAATGCAATGCAGGACCAATAATTAGCTTAAGCGTTACAATAAAATACAATAAATGTGGTCTAAAATTAAACTAAGAAAAATTGTGATAAAATGTCTCCAACATTAAAAATATCAATAATGTATCTTTAGATGCCAATCGGAAAACATTTACAAAATAATCCTAAAGGACTAAAGTTTTTTTTTTTTGTACATACAGAGCTTAAAGAGATTTTTTAATTCAGTACAAGATTGCTTTTGTTTTCTGGCCTCTGGCTTCCACTCAAATCCCATCTAGGCGAAATTAAATACACAGTACATGAAAACCATCATTCCTTATAACAGTTAGATAAACGGCACATCAGCCTGACCTCATATAATAATAATGATATATAAGATGAGGGCTGTTTCATTTTGTAGAATTAAATACTAATAGCTACTATCTTCAAATTAAACCTCACTCAACAATGCATTGTTTATTATTTATTTAACACAGGTTGGCTTGTGCACCTTATTGCACATTTGATACATTACTCATGAAAATGTATTGGACATGTAGAAAATGAAAACAACACTTTGTTGCTAACGCCTTTCCTAGTTATGGACAAGTAGCTAAATTGACAAGTAGCTAAATTGATATATATATATATATATATATATATATATATATATATATATATATATATATATATATATAATAAATTAAAAACACTCCAAACACCTGTTTAAAATGTTTAAAAATTTAATCCATTTTAACATGAGTGTGAATCATAAAATGTGGAAAACTTGCAAGGGTTTGAAAATGTTCTGTCGGCATCAAGGTAAATGGTGTAATAATTTTGAAACTGTGTTAACCATATGAATATCCTCTGAACCTATTAGTAATACTCAAATTCTTTGACATATCTATTTTTACACTGTCTGTTAGGAGCAAACATTTTCCCATTCTTACTGTCATATTTATGAAAGAAAATTACTTTATATGAGCTAATCTGAAAGATTTTGCCACAGGTTTTATATTAATTGTCTTAATGCAGAATACATTCATTATTTTTTTTTCCATATAAGTGATCCCGGTATATAAGCTTAGTGTCGGAGTCAGCAAAGAATATAAACCCAAAAAAAGAGTGCGCCAATATGAGATGACATTAATTTCACCTCCTGACTGAAACTTGCAATAAGCACTGAGCTTTCAGTTATCAAATCTTACTATCTACTCGAGTAATGCTGTGTGTAAGCATCACAATGAGGTACACCAGGTGGTATGTTAATGCATTATTGAGTGTTTAATTGTACGTTAGGTGAAGAACTATCATAAATGGAGAAATTTTAAGACTGCATATTCTGGGATTGAAAAAAAGCTATTACTGCTACACAACATATTTAAATTATATTCTGGGGAAAGCATGCCTTTGAAAAACAAAGGCAAATATGTACGTGTCTGAATTTCATTGCAAACATAGTCTAATATACAAAATGAAAAGCTTCATATTGGTTGTTTTTGCCAAGAGAAAAACTAAAGAAATGGGAAGAGAAAAAAGACATTTTAATCTCTTGGCTTTAGCTGTGCACACTCCTCAAAATGCAAAATGCAATGCTGCCACCCACTCTAAACATGAGAGCTAAAAATCTAGGCCAGCTGGAAAATAACAGCACACAAACCACAAATCCAGTTAATTATTTTAAGCAACATAATAAAATCGGTAACTAAAAAATTAATCAGGTGCTAATAAAAGACAGTGAGATACCTCACTTTTTTCTTGCTTCCCCATCTAGCTGTACATTTGCCAGTTTCATGCAGTGATGACTAACACAGAAATGATGCACTGAACCATAAACTTTCAAAACCTACTGTGAAAAAACTGAACGATATCTCGTATCAGCTCTCTGAACTGTAAACCAGAGCACCCCAACACACACAAACAAATAAATAGATAAATAAATAAATAAATAAAATAAATAACAAGCAGTGCACTCCTTCATGATGATTGTGAGGTGAGAGGAAATCAGCAGGGTGAAGTCATGCCTTGGTGCAAAGGCTATCAGCGGTCACAGTAAATGGAGAGCATATTGTGGAGTGATACAGTATACCCAAGGTGAGGTCACGCACTCGGTCCCAAGAACTTGGATAGTGATCTACGAAGTGTAGGACCTGAACCTGATTACAGGGGAAGCAGGTAAGTCAGATACTAAAGTAGACAAGCTCCTTCTTGACCTTGGATCAATCTTGGGACTCTTTTTTTTTTTGTTTGTTTGTTTAAAATATTATGCCCATTTTATAGTGAACAACAGAATCATTATTTATGTTTAAGGTTAAAATAATAACTAATCGTTTGTGTATGTATAACTGTGTCCATTATTTTTTCATAGGATATGAACTTAACCCCTTACTACACACCACTGCTGGAAAACTTTCCAGTCCCTCTCAGCCTAATTTTTCCTTTTTTTACACTTATGATATACTCCATTAATAATTCAGTTAATTTTGAAGAGGATGTAATGCAAGAAGCAAGGCCACCTGTTCAGAAGGCAAGAAGTTTTTGTCCCAATAATGATTGATAAGGAATGTAAAAATAAAAAAATACTTTCATGTGCAAGAACAAAAGTAATACTTATTTGGTTGTACTTTTTTTTTTTTCAAGGAAAAATGCTGTTTTGCTGTTGCCACAGAGCAATGTTGTGCATTTAGGCATCTTTTTCAAGGGTAACCTGAACTTTTTCTATAACGTGTAAATTGTACATTATTTGCTTTGATATTCACAGAGAATGGACACCAGAGCTTTATATGGTTGGAAGGCACCCACTAGCGAGGATAGGGACCATGCAATGATGGCAAGGACAACTTGAACTTCAGGAACAAACAGTGATGGAGAATGGCATCCTGTTGCAGGTTTGGCAGACTATAAGTGACACAGGGATAAAGTGAGTAGAGATCTGTATAGAAAATTACAGCCAATGTACAGTAATCACCCAAGGAAACCGTTTGGTTACCATTAGAACAAACAAATAATCAATTAATTGTCAGCTGTTTTCATTGGTAAATTTATTACATAATTTTCAAGCACGAATATAAATTATTTTCTGCTTTTTATTCTGTCGCTTCATTCTATTGTTTTCTACCACATGTGTGACCTTTGGCCTATTTCAACATGTTCATGCATATTTAGGACAAAAGAATGAGTAATCAATATACTATTACAACAAAAAAATGTTATTTAATAACATTAAAATCAAAATGTTATGTGTGTGTATATAATGCCCATATACTGTATGATCAGATGGTCCAAATATGTTTTGGACAAAATTATTAAATATGTAGAGGATTAAATGCATACAGTACAGACCAAAAGTTTGGACGCACCTTCTCATTCAAAGAGTTTTCTTTATTGTGTTGTTTATTGTGTTCTTTAGCCCAAACAAGTCTCTTCTGCTTGTTGCCTGTCCTTAGCAGTGGTTTCCCAGCAGATATTCTACCATGAAGGCCTGAATCACACAGTCTCCTCTTAACAGTTGTTCTAGAGATGTGTCTACTGCTAGAACTCTGTGTGGCATTGACCTGCTCTCTGATCTGAGCTGCTGTTAACCTGCGATTTCTGAGGCTGGTGACTCGGATGAACTTATCCTCCGCAGCAGAGGTGACTCTTGGTCTTCCTTTCCTGGGACGGTCCGCATGTGAGCCAGTTTCTTTGTTTTTAGCGCTTGATGGTTTTTGTGACTGAACTTGGGGACACTTTCAAAGTTTTCCCAATTTTTCGGACTGACTGACCTTCATTTCTTAAAGTAATGATGGCCACTCGTTTTTCTTTACTTAGCTGCATTTTTCTTGCCATAATATAAATTCAACCTCTTTGAATGAGAAGGTGTGTCCAAACTTTTGGTCTGTACTGTAGATGATTGTGTTCTGTTCATAAAGTACTGTATGTTTTTCAAAAAAAAAAAAAAAATCATTGGTATTTTGCTAAACATTACATTATAAAAACTTAGTAAAGAGTAAATTGTTTCAACAGGCGGAAACCAGCTTTTGCAAATTTTATGTATTTCCTAAAATAAAAATGTACCCACAAACATCCCCCCAGAATTTTTCCCTAAAACCTTTAGATTAATAAAGCACCTTGCAGGTGTTAAATTAATCTTTCTGCACTAGCTTAACCGCGTATTTAGTACCTTGAAGAAATTTATCAAGGTGCATATTAATAAAGGAAACACCAATAACCTTTTAATGGATTAATCATGGCTCTACAGCCCATCATGGGTGTCTGTGAGCTGAGACAAGCGGAAGGAGAGCATAGCATTATCCTTCAAGTGTGTTACGCCGCCCCCAACGGTTCGTGAGTGAGCAGTTCGAAAAGATGTGGCCGGCTGGCGTCACGTGGTTTGGAGAAAACATGTGATAGTCTACGGCCCTCTCTTACTGACTGGTGGTAGTAGCCTTAATGTGGGGGACCCCTAGTGACAGGGGATTTGGATATGACTAAATAATTAGGAAGAAATTGTTAGAAAAATATATATAAATATAAATGATTTAAAAAATTATAATTTATATCCCATAATATAAAGCATTTTAACTATTAGCAAAACTGGCATTAACAACAGCACAACAGCAAAAGAGTGAGAGATGTGTCAGAGGAAGAGCAAGGAGTAGTTAAACACACTCTGCGTATTAGTCAGACAGAGGTAGCAGGGCAGACAGGGCAGAGACTTCCAAAAGGGCCAGACAAAAACGAGATTTGCTACACCGGAAATTCTCTGTAATATTAAGACTATAATAAGCTCAATTTGTTTTTGGTTTTGCAGCATTTTTCTCTCTGCATGTGCTTTTATATTTTGTGCGTGTTTTTGTGGTCAAAGCATGTTGCTATAATGTTTGTCCTTTGACCTTTGTAGATGTTTTTGTATTTGCAGCGTTACTATAATGTTTGCATTTCATTATTGTGCACTTTGTCCCTAGAGGCCAACTTTGGCATTCCAGTGTAATTAATACAGTGCATGTACAGATGCACTGAATATCTGAAGCGAACATTGAAACAAGATCTGAAATGCAAAACAGCTTATTGATAGTCATCTACTGACTTCTACTGAGCATCAAACAAAGCAGCTTGCATGTTTACTTCAGATTTCAAGGCCTGACCGGAACGAAATCTCTTTCTTTCTTTCTTTCATTACAGAAAAGGCATGCCCATTATCATAAACAGCTGTGAGCAGGCAGTGTGAGTTGAAGGTTTCTTTTGGGCTTCTGGGATTAAAAATGTGTTTAATATGTTAAGGTAGGCTTTGCAATGAGGAAAAGAAATAGCACAAAATTCACCGAAGAAGTTTTCAATGTAAGTGTATTACTGAGTAAAATATCGTAAAATAATATGCAGTTTCATTTCAAGTTGTATGTATACAAGAATATCAGATTTGATGCTGAAATTCTAATGTTTTTCTGTTGGTAAGTGTTAAGTGTTGGCTTTATAAAGTGTTGGCTTTATAGGAGGAAATCAATAGTAAATATATGCGATTTGTGGTGTCTAGAAACAGTGTGTACACTGGCCCTGCGGAGAGCTGAGGTTTGCCATGAGACACAGTTAAATAGTTTTTAGCTCTGGATCATACCACTTAAATGTGAGCTGACAACCGTGATTAGTATTCTGCTTCATCTTTCTTTAAACTAATCGGGATAACAGAGGCCTAGCCAAGACCCTTTTTGATTGATTTCTACTTTTTAAAAAGGTGAATGCGATCATGCAAACTGTGGCAGAAGGAGGACTGGACACACTGACTATGATATTACTGCTATTGTTGTAATAGAAAACAACTGTAGAAATTAAATTAAGTAAACATTGCACTAAGAAATATATGTAAGTGAATGTAAATGGGCATCTTGGGAAAAAACTGAGTAATGACTTTACAAATAATTTTTTATATTCACTGATCAGCCCCCACATTCGGGGTTCCCCTTATGCCTCTTGGACCATGACTCCATAAGGCCTCTAGAGATGTGCTGCGGTGTCTGGCACCAGGATGTTGGCAGCCGATCATTTGGGTGCTGTGGGTTGTTGGGTGGGGCCTCGGTGGATTGGAGGTTTTTGTCCCATGCCTGCTCGATCGTGGGGGTGCACTGGGTACCTTTCTCTCATGGTGATTAGTACTGCACTGACTTTTCTGCGAGAACAGACTGGATGGGCATGGGTGAGCCTTGGGTGCTCACATTTGTTTCATGTATGATGTAAGGCAAATTGAGGTAAACACTGCCTCCATTATTAAAATGATTCAAATTAAAATTATTATAAAGGAAGGTCAGGACTAACCAACTTGGCCAAATTCTCCAATTCATCAGCTAGTTAACTCATAACAGAGAATATACAGGTGGTATTTAGTGTATAGCATTAGCTGCCATGCAACAATGTCCCTTATACATTAACCTGAGCATTGCTCACAGGTCTGCAAACACAAATTCTACCAGGGCAACGTCAGCATTTTTAGGTTCATTATTATTTTAAATTTTTTTTTTTTACACATCATGGACAATTGACTATCGCCTATAACTATCTCCAAAAGTAAAAGACAGCATTTCTAGGAAAAGGTATGGCTAATACCACTATTCAAGTTTATTAACAATTGGGCTGTAATACTTTCTGCATCCATTTTCAAAATATGGAAGAAAAAAATCATACATTTTAATTTTTTACAAAGAAAACAGGCCCTGTAAGAACATAGATCCCTTTAGACCTCCATCTCTTTAACATTTTTTTTTTATGTTGGTCTCTTAACTTGCACTACATTTCAGGATTTAGAATCAATTGCTGAATCAGTTTAAAGGCCAACCCTGACATGTATCTGAATGTCAAAGAGTTGATTAGATGCAGTCACAACAACCTCGAGCTGTACATGCTGAAAACAGTAGTAGATTTCACAGAGAGGCCCTCAACCCTTTGCCCACTCAACATAATGAACAGCACAATGTCAGCCATGGAATCATTCAGGTTCCTGCACTCCACGATCTCACAGGACCTTGAAGTGGAAGACCAACATTGACTCAATCAAGAAAGAAGCCTAGCAGAAAGTGTACCTCTGCCAATTAAGGAAGGTCCAACTGTCACAGGAGCTGCTGATACAGTTCTAATTAGCCTTCACCGAGTCTGTTCTGTGCACTTTAGTATCTGTTTGATTTGGTTTGACCCAGACAAAAGAATGGACTTGTACACCTTCATTGTCTGAGAGTCGACAGAAAAAGAAAAAAAAAATCATCACTGTGCCTCTGGTAGACAACAACATTCCAACCAAGCTAGCCACAAGAACAGTTTCCCCACCGCCACAGGTCATGCCCCTTATAAGGACTCCATACAAATACAAATTTCCTTTAAAATGTAACTGGTGTGCTATAGTGAAATATATATTATTTCACTTGTGTGATTCTTTATTGTGAGTGTGCATTTATGTGTACTTGTATAGGTGTGTGTGTTTGTATGTCCTGCGAAAGACTGGCACCCTGACCCGGGTGTACCTTGTCTCATTCCTTAAATCTCCTAGGATAGGCTCCAGGCCCCCACGTCCCTGTATACAGGATAAAGTTGTATAGACAGTGAGTGAGTGAGTGAGTGAGTAAATTAAGGCGATGGGCTACAAAGTGCCTAAAAGGAACAACTTAAAAATTGGTTGTTAAAGCAACAACCTCATTTTCCCTTTCATCTGTTCCAACCACTCAGCATCATCGGTATACTAATCTGCGGCCTGATCATTTAAACTGTGGTTTGCTATGCTGTGCCTTAATACTGGTTGCTGCAGTTCAGCAAGTTGTGCTGTATTAGATATTTTTAAATCTTGATTCATCTGTCCTTACTTGTATCCCTCGACTGGAATAGTTCTCTGCAATAGTTCAAAACAGTCACATGGATGTGTCCTCCTCATCCGTAGCTTATCTCAATACATTGTATTCTTCTGCACACTCCTCACAGTCCCGCACACCACACTGCAGTCAGGCTCCACATCTTCTGACGCAACGCAACAGCAATTAAACATCAAACTCTTGCCTCAATTCCCATATCTCAGAAATCAATAAAATATTGATACATACGTTCCACAGAACCAACAACTAATCACCTTATTTCTCATCTTCTCTACTATTTGTCCATATGGCTTAGAGATTTACAAAAATTAACAGTAAAGCAGGGTCAGCTGTGAATAAAAATGCATCTTATGTAGAATGCATAATGGTGCAGTCTTTGTATCTATACACACACATTTCCGACAGGATGCTATATTATACACAACAGAGAAGAAGCCTGAGAAAAAAACACAGAGGTTCAACTGGTGTGAAATTGTATTGAGCCCTTTTCGATTTATGTTAACATGATAGTCGGGCAAATAATTATAATTTTCCCTTCTTGTACAAATGTCGAGAAACAGTAAAACTAAAAGTTATATTTTTCATAACCTATAAAAAATTATCTACATATTTTTTTTATGCATTAGATCCATCGAACATTGTACATATTCTATATACTGTATTTGTGAATGTTAGATCACTGGGATACGTTTTGCTTCATCTTAACTTTGGTCTATTTTTTATGGATATCTGGTGACTATTTTGCGTGCCGTGATGTGAGCATGGAGTTTGCCAAACTAACTTATAACTAGTTTTTAACTGGGTTTCCGGGTTATAAAACATCCTTGAAAAATCAAGGAATTTAGAAATCAGATTTTCCAGAGAGTTTTGAGAAAGTCATTGTAAGTAATTAAATAATGATGATCACTTCTGTAATAGTTTGGTGTAATTTGTTCAGTTAGAAGTCCAGATGTGACATATGTTGTAGACCTGAGGGTTTTGGCGTCTCTGTTCAACCAGCTAATGAGTAAGAAATTAAAAGTTTGAATCGATGCCAAACAACAATCAACATGCGAGCCTCCTGCGTTTAACCAATCGCTTTTCCTGAGATCCTGGAAGTTCTTATATCAGTTTTAACATCACTAGCATCTGGTGGTCAGTGCACATTTCTAAATTTAGTTCAAAACAGTTGAACTATTGTTGAGGAAGAATGAACTATTAATGAAGATTTTGTCCTGAGCAACTGTAGCAACTTATCTGTAAGTTTGTGCATGATTAAAGATAGGTATAAACAAATTTTAAATTTTAAATCTATAATCTGAATATATAATAATCTGATCCACTCTGAAATAAACTGAGCCCCCATCATTAGTAAGCAGTCGGTGTTATGGGGGGAAACTTTGGGGAAGTTTTAAAGGTATCAAACTTTGGATACTAACCAACAATGGTCAACATCAAAAGACATTTTACACAAAAAAATATACAATTGTTAAATATATTATAATGTAGTAAGACTAATATGACCCAAAAAATATGATGTAAAAAGCAAACTCCAGCTTTATATATGAAACAGTGCTGACATGCCACATGCAGATGACAGAAATGGTCTTATACTGATCTATATTTTAGCATTTCTAACATAAGGGAACTGTTTGAACAGTTACTCAAGGCTGAACTATTATATTTTACAACCACTGACTGGACTGAAAGCACCGCTTGCATCTTATTTTGATGCCTCAGTAGCATCTTTTAAAAGGACAGTTTTTTTTTAATTTTTTTCAAAACATGCCAGAACATTCAAACATAAAGGATGACATGTGACTGATGCACCTTCATTGCACCCTGGATGCTGTTTTGCTTTTTAGGCAACAGATTATGTATTAACTATTTAGGACTTACCAATTCCCTCTATTTGCACAAGCTCAAAAGAAAAAAAAAACTCAAATAAGGCTCATTTTTAAACTTGGAGAAAAATCCTTTGTAGTCAATGACTGCCTGAAGTCTGGAACCCATGGACATCACCATATGCTGTGTTTCCTCTCTTGAGATGCTTTGCTAAGCCTTTTATGCGGCCAAATTCAAGTGCAGCTTTTTTGAAGATCTTCCTTCAGTTTTGTCTTCAGTAAATATAAAAGCATGCTCACTTGGGTTTAGCAAGCACTATATTCTTCAGCAGCCATTCGGTTACTTTTCTCAGCAGTCACATCATCAATAAACACTGGTGACAATGTTCTACCAGCAGGCATACATGCCCATGCTGCCACAACAGTGCCTCCATGTTTGACAGATGATGGTATGCTTTGTATCATATCCCCGTCCCCTCCTACTCATCCGAAGAAAATATATAGTTTCTGTTATCTCTCTGATTTTTTTTTTTTTTTTTACTTTTTCCCCCCATGAGCCTAATGATGGCCTCTTCCACATGCATCAACATCTCTTCAGACTGCAACAGCAGATCTTTATTTAAAAACTAAAACAGACTACACCACTACAGACTACACTACAGGCGATAACACCTCTATTACTTATATTACTTAGTCTGTTAGAATGTAAAAATGTCGGTAATTCCCAAACAGTAAATACAACATTAAATCATACTTAAATGTTTATACTTCAATCATATTTTGACTGCTCCATTTTTTAAACCCACTGTGGTGGTGTACAGAAGCAAAAGTGCAAAAAATGTCATTGTCCAAATACTTATACGTATACCAACTGTATCTATATAAATAAAAGGAATGTTTTGTCCGTACAATGATCAGAGCTCGCTCTTTCAATTATATTTTACATTGAAAATCGGAGGACCCAAAACCAGTCACAGTCACTTTTCGGTCTGTACGTCCGCCCATCTGTCTGTCTGTCTGTCCAGCTGAGTTTACCTCAAGGTGTATGTGTATTGGTAAAAGTACTAGACAAATAAAATTTAATTGCTTTTTTTTTTTTAATACATGCACAGCAGACCAATCCGAATGTCTTAAAATTACTATAAAGTGAAATTTTATTATAGGTGCCCAATAAACTACAGATATGTCCTTTATCTGATATGTCCTTTATTAACTGTCTGTATTCGTTTTCTCTGGGTTTTAAAGTTCGCCAGTACTGTTGGTCTTTTTTTTTTTCTTTCTTTCTTTCGGCAAGAGACAATGGGACCTTCCTGCAGAAATAAGAAGAAACATATATTGCTCTGTCCATCATCTTTTAACGTTTAGGTTTCATAGTTTACTTCTTCCGTAGTAAGAGAAAGCCATGCAGTGTCATCCTTTAGTTTCTGTTTCTTCCACAAATTCTGTCACAGTACACTCTATGCATGGTAAACTATCGTACTGATTTGCTCTGTTAAGTGACAAGTACTATATAGCCCTCCTACTTTGAGGGAAAAAGTGGTAAATTACAGGTAGAATAATTATTCTCATTTATCAGAAAAGCATCATGGTCTGTCTGGATAGATCTGTCACTCGATCCAGGTCTGGACCGTAGTCCGCCATTTATTTGCAACATTGTGTTTTGGGTGATTTTTTTCAAAGGTATTTCCATTTAATTTTAAATAAAAGCTATTCTATCTTTCGAAAACAGTGTTCCGACAGTGGATTACATTACAACCAAATTATAATTGCCATCCAGTATTAGGGCTCCTGCAAGGGTGTGTCATGAAGGGCAACCGGTATAACATTTACATTTTGGCATTTGGCAGACGCACTTGTCCAGAGCGACTATAAAACTTAATTAACCTTAGCCCATCACAAAACCATTTCTATAAAACACTTTCTACCGAGGTGTATGTCCCAACAGAACATGGGTATTAAAGTTCTGTAGGATTCCCAGTCATGGTTCTTATAGAATTTCTACAGACTTTGTTCTTTAAAAACACTATAACACTTTATAACACTTTTAATTATTAAAAAAATATAATTCCCAAAATATAATAGGAAGTAACATGTGTCTGGAGCTATGCTCAGTTGACAAACGCACATGCGCATTCGAGATGCGCAAGCTTCATACTGCATATTTTGGTGCAAACCGTATTTGTCAATGTCTATTGGGTCATTATGGACATTTTGTCATAAATTAGGTTGTTGCAGTGCATCAAACACCTGTTTTTATTCATTTATGCTGCTTAATTATAAAATGGTTTGCTGAAATACCAGTGCATGCTATTGTCAAGCCTAAATAACTCAGATAAAATAACTCATATGACCAGTTTAGAGAGGTGTTTCTCACACTTTTTTAGTGCACTGCAACTGTAGTAAAGTATACACAAGAGTGTACCCTGTGTTGAGGCAGACTTTCTTTTTGGCCTGAATACTTCATATACATGAAATGTCTAAGCGCAAACATTCATCAGATTCTGTCAGTTCCATTTCATACCAGCTTTATTCTGTCTCAGCAATAATGCACAGACAAGCTATTTGAGTAAGAGTGACTCCTTGTGGAGAATTTCCAACCTGCTAAATATGGGGGGAATGAAATTATCAGCAGTTTCATGAGCTGAAAAGGGCACTGTAGGTCTTATTAGAATCAGTAAACCAGTCTATGAAAAACAAACAGGATAATCAAGCCATGTGAATATAAGATTCTGTTGATTATTTATACATAATATGCTACTAGAAAGTGGTTTATATTGCCTGAACATTACATTAATATACAGAACAGATGATACAACATGGGAGTAAGGTAAGGAAACAGAGACAGACAAAGAGTGAGAGAGTGGGAGAGAAAACAAAAACCATGTGCTTTGACCTAATTTCCCTCCTACACAGTGCTATGGCTAGTGAGGACAAAATTATAGTCAAGCAGTTGCAAATGAGTCTTTATTCAGAATGGGTAAAAAGAGGCACACAGCAAACATCTGTTTCTCAGCTACGAAGCACCACAGAGCAGCTCTTTGTTACCAAATACCACAATACAGCTTTTGCTTAGTTACTCATTACCATAGAACAGTTCTTTTTCAGGTACCTCCACCATATAACACCTCTTTCTCGTTTGCCCAGGACCACAGAGCAGCTCCTTGTCATTAACCCACGACCACAGAGCAGGCCTTTCTCAGCTGCAGTACCCACAAGCACATCAGATCTTTTTTAGTTACCCAATTCCACAAAAGGCTCATTCTCAATTACCCTCCAACAAGGAGCAGCTCTTTCTCAGCTAACCATTACCACCGAGTGCGTTTATCAACTTTTTCAAGATTTTCAGATTGCTTTCTGTCTGTGTCCAATTTGAGTGAGAATCTTCTATATCTCCAAATTTTCAGTACATCCCTAATAATTATGGTTAGCCAAATGTTAAACGAAACTCTCTTATGTTAAGAGGAACATAATTGCTCTCTCTTAACATGAGAGAGAGATTTTATTTGAAACTCGAAACATTCTCTGTTTACCCTGACAAAAAGCAAAGACAATTCACTCTGCAGGTGGAAAAATCAGGTCAAGAAGAACTTTGGCAAAAAAGACTACTAATTTGCAATTGGTAAAAGAGGTAGCTTAATGGGTGTGTTAAGTAATATTCTAAGCTACACAAATGTAAAACGTTAGAATTTTGAAAAAAATATTTTAAAAAATAGGTTTCTAGTGGCGCAGTGGTAGAGTGCTCGCCCAATCATCCGGAGATCGCCAGTTCGAATCCCAGGTGATGCTGTAACCTCTCGCAGCCGGAGGTCTAGAGAGAGCTGATTGGCCGAGCTCTCTCAGAGGGGAGGGATGAGAGGTACATAGTGCTCCCACATTAATCACGGCTCTACAGCCAGTCAGAGGCGTCTGTGAGCTCGCGCAACAGAACGAGTGGATAGCGCTGTCCTCCGAGTGTGTTACGCCGCCCCCAACGGTGCGTGAGCGAGCGGTTCGAAAAGATGCGGTCGGCTGGCGTCACGTTATTCGGAGGAAACACGTGATAGTCTTCGGCCCTCCCGGCTGAGTGGTAGTAGTAGCCTTAATGTGGGAGCCCCCTAGTGACGGGGAGGAATTGGACACGACTAAATTATGGGAGAAAATCAGGGGAAAATATATATATATATATATATAAAAGGGTAATATTCATGGTTGTAGCAACCATGACAATGGTTGTGAGATTCTTTGGAAATAGAGAGAAATATATCCAGTGACACATGACAAAAGAATAGCCTACTTTGCGAATGGTGGTGTTTTCTTGACTTTGTTTGATGCACTTATGAAATATTAAATATTGAAAATCCTGTCTCTGTTGCTATAGTCAGACCTTGGCTGAATTGTGAATAAAGGAGGCCTTTCTTTTGCTCTCTTACAGAAGATTGAGTTCTCTGACAACTACTAAACATCAGAGTAGGACTGACTCTTATACACAAGCTAGAAGAGAATAAATCATGAACCTCTTGCACGAGTGTGTAGCTGCTACATTCTTATGGGTCTTTCTTTCTTTCTTTTTTATTTTTATTTATTTTTTTTTTTACAAGATTTATGGTGGCACACAATGAAAATGATGTCTAGGAATAAATGAATATGTGATACTTAGTGTTGAGAAACGGTACTCAATAGCTATGCCTGTCTCTATTCCACGGACAGGACTGTCTTGGAATTTACCCCAAAACATATCATTTTTGATTCTGTTGATTTTATAACAGAATAACCTTTATGGTTGTGCAGCAATATCCATACGCTTAATGAGCTTACAACTAATTATTTGCATTAAACATAGTAAATTAATGTCATGTTAATTACTTTTACACTATGTACGGCATGAACTAGTGACAGACATGCGCCCACATTTTTTCGCTCCTCCCTCACTCTGAAGGCTCCCTATGGAGGTGGAATCCCTTTCTGCAGGTGAGCCACAATTGAGCTTGTGAACCACGTCACTCCAAGGTACAGTATGCACTGCTGCGAACTCCTTATCCACGCCAAGCACCAGCTATCACGATCCAGCTGTCAATGAGGACAAGGTGGTGGGTTCGCCATCGAGGTCCCCATGCCCAGTCGCGGTAAGCCTCCAGGGCAGCGGAAGTTGGGCTCACAGACTCTGGGACCTCTATCCCGCTGAGCATCGCCAACCCACCTGATGGTGGCCACAGCATAAGGGCAGCCAGACGGAGCACTCAACTCACCTGTTTAAGCTCGAGGTATCAAGGCAGGAGGACCGCCCAGCGCCAATCTACATGTTAGAGCTCACAGCACAAGGGCCGTTGGACAAAACAATGCTGAACAACCTGCACAAGCAAAACACGGCATGAAAAAAGGGTGATGCCATGCACCCCGGGGACAGGAGTGCCGTAAGAAATAAAGGCAAGCGAAGATCTTGATATCACACCTATCAAGTGATTCCCCTGACCCTGAAAGGCTGGTGAAATTGCGGCCGCTGTGTCGAAGGGCCGGCAGAAACCGCTGCCCACGTGAACGCACTCTACTCCTTTGTGTGAGTGCCTAAAACTAGCCGAGTGCCCTTCTGCCAGCTGGGCACTGCCTGGACCGGCATGTGCAATCCTTTACGTCTTTTCCTTCCTCTCCCCTCACTTCCCTTCCCTTTTCCCATTATCCTAAATAAAATGACCGGTCTCACCATGTGTGCCCATCCGTGTCAAAGATTTCACAAAAAGATTTCACAACACATACCATCAGGTCCAGAAGAATTCACAGAGACACAATTTGGGGATTTTTCCATTTGTACACCACCACAAAGTATCTGAAATGAATTTGATTTTAATGAAATTATTGTATAAAACATTCTGAAAGTATAGACTTTCAGCTTTAATTAAAAGAGGATAAAAAAAGGAAAACAATTAGTTAAATTAATGAAAAAATTGCATTACTATGCAGAAATCAGAGCCATAGGCATCACCAAATGCAGAGTTTCCCCCCTCAAAATAATTTGTCATGCCTTCACTGCATAGAATTTTGTCTTCTGTACATAAAAAGCAAGCTTAATAGGGTTGAGGTCAGGTAAATGATTTTGCCATGCAAGAACATTCCGTTTCTTTGCCTGAGTTTGCTTTCATGGGACATTTTATAATGTGAAGTACTGTTTTATCAGAAGCATTTGACTGAATCTCAGGCAGAATGTATAAATCTTTATGCTTCAGAATTCATCCCACTACTTCCAAAAGCACTCACACATCATTAATAACCAGTGATTCAGCTCCGCTGGTAGCCATACATGCCAAGGCCTTAACACTGCCTCTGACATGTTTAACAGATGACGTGGCATGCTTTAGAACATGAGCCCCTCCTTATCTTATCTTCTTCTTCTTCTCTTATCCCATTTTTCTTCCAATAAATTTGGTTAATTTTAGTCTTGTTTCAGAACTGATCAGTCTTTTTTTAAACTTAAAAGTTCTATTCTGGCCTTCTTGATTTTTACTGGAGGATTGAATCTTCAGTTTACACCATATCAATTTACATTTGTAAAGAAATCTGTTTATTGTGGACTCTGACACTTCTACATCTCTCTTGATTTGGCTAAATGCGGAAGGAGTTTTGCTTCACTAATGAAATAATTATGTGATCACTTGCTTCATTTGTCTTCCTTGGGCTTCAAAGCCTTTGGGCATTGTTGACCTCACCAGTGTGTTTCTTCTTCTTAAGAATGTACTAAATGGCCTCCTTGCTTTGACTTATTCGCATGAACTGCCAAATGCAATTCAACATCAGATCAACAAATCTTTTATTACCTTTCCATAATTTGCCATGAAACAACCCAGAAAAGGCCATAACTGCCCATCAAACTGCCCAAATTCAGTCAGATGTCCAATTACCTTTGAGTCTCTGAAAATTAAGGCATTTTGCATGATTCAAAAAGAGCTTTAATGTTTTCATAGCTTCATTTACGATCTGTGATGGTTTAAACTGTGTCAATTTCTATATACTTAGGACCTGACTTTACTGTATATATTAATATTCATCCATAACATAAAAATGCACTGCCTAGCATTGTGTAGGTCGATCTGTTCTGCCAGAGAAGCTCTAACTCATCAAGACGTGGATACAACAAGACCTCAGAAGGGGGGCTGTGGTACATGGCACCAAGATGTTACAGCAAATTCCTTGAGTACTGTAATGTGCGAGGTTGGGGCACTATGGATCACAATTGTTTGTCCAGCATAGCCCACAGATGTTCAACTGAATTGTTATCTAGGGAATTTAAAGGCCAATCACACCTGGAACTCTGTCACGTTCCTCAAACCATTCCTAAACAAGTATTGCAGTGTGCAACCCCTCGGCCACTACATCAGGGAATACAGTATACTAGCACTGGTGTACTTGGTCTTCAATAATGTTTTGATACATAGCACTTGTCAAATTAACACTTAAATGAATTATGTTTCCCAGTTGAACATTGCCAAGAGCATCACACTGCTTTCACCAGCTTGCCTTCTTATTAATCATGCATCCTGGTGCCAAATATCTCCCGGTACAAGAAGCAAATACATAGCCATCTACAGTACAGTACATTGTGTAAAAATTCATGATTCATAAACCATCTTGCTCTACTGCTTCATGGTACAGTTTCGATGTGTTCACATGCCCATTGTAGGTATTTTTAGAGGTTGGCAGAGGTCTGAATGAGAACTCTGACCTGTCAGAAGCTGCACAACAAGCTGCAATGCACTGCATGTCCTATCATAGACAGAATGAACTTTCTCAGCAGTTTGTTACAGCTCTTCTGTGGAATCAAATCAGAAAGATTAGCCTTCGCTTCCCATATCAAAAAGCCTTGGGTGCCCCATTTGGTAGGGACTAACCACTGCATTCTGTGAACACCTCAAGATCTGTTGTTGTAGGGATAATTATGCTCTCTCACATTTTTATATTAATTTCCCCCATGTATAGGGACTTTTGGGACATCATGTATATTATACACCATTACTGAATTTATCATTCTATAGCATTTCCTCCCCTGAATTTTCCTTCATCAAAATCTCTTCTTGCAATTAAAAAAAACGCAGCCACTTTGGCACCCAGTTTAGCCTCACCTATAGCATTTAAGGTTATTGCCATTTTAAAAGTATTATTTGTGACTGCATCACAGCTTGTGCCATAAAGTTCTCTAACGCCTGACATCAGGTCTTGTAATGGGGACTATTAATGAGGCAGCTACCTAATTAACTGAGGCATAAGTTTCCCACACTGAAATAAACGGTTGGACAGTGATTACTGTGAACCAATTTTAAACATTTCACTGTCTCTGATAACTTGACAAGACCAAATACTGGTCAAATTCTGGCGAGCATAGCTAATTAAACTGCTATCCTGGCCACACTGAGCATAAGGCGGAATGGAACGGCAGTCCATCACGAGGCTCAGCCATTGCTCTGGAATAGGGTCAGTCTAGACTCATCAGACCCATAACGCTTTTCCTTTGCTCAAAAGTCCAAGTCTTCATGCTACTTAGCAATTTATTCTCATCTAGCAAAATCGATAGTTCAGCACTATATTTCCAAATTTTAATAATGCATGACCGTTCATAGCCCAATTCCAGGTATTTCTGCAATCTTTTTTTTTTTTTTTTTGCTCCAATAATTGACCTTTCTGAATCACATTAACATCTTTTCCACAAACACATCTTGCGAGATGGTTATTCAAGAAATGAGATGCCACTCACTGCATCATGTAGGTTTTTTTAAAAAAAATTTTATTGTTTCCAGCTGAAACATTTCAATCAATGCAGTAATTATATAGTACAATCAAAGACACTTGGTAATTGCTTAGTTAGATCCACACAAACAGCATATTTTTTCTGGACAGAGATCAGCAGTATCTTAGCAACATTTTTAGACATTTCTACTAAGTTCAAGCTTCTTCTTATTGGCAGATAAGTTAAAGAATTTTATTTAGAAAAAAGCAAAAGTATCTGCCAAAAGACTAAACATCTGAAATAAGAAAATATCTCTAGACATAAGCTTAATAATGTTAGATTTGTTTTTGTAAGCTTACAACACAAATAATTGATACATTTGACTACATTTATTTATTTATTTATTTATTGCTATGGTGCTATTAATTTACAGTGGGGGATCATGCAATCAAAAACAAAGATGTTCTCATAATTAACTGCAGTTTAAAACTACCTACAGTATATACAATATGCAGCTATACATGCTCACATCACTTATTTGTTCTGGTTCCTAATTATAGCCTTCAGTTCATAATTACACACTGACATAGGAGGACAACTTCATCCAAGAGTAAAAGTGAACAGCTTACTTAAATGTTTTCATAGACTCAGTGAATATATCAAGTCGGGTTCTGAATAATAAATCAGAAGTGAAGTGTAATCTTTTTTTGTTTTTTATATTATTTGAAGGCAGCTTTTTATAACCTTTTACACTTTGACATAACAGGACATTTCTCTTCTATAAGCAGTATTGATCATGACTACTGTAGAATGTCAACAGGGAATGTAAACAAAGTCAATAAGGTAAAAAGCGTTTGAAATTAAATGTCAGTAAAATTTATATTTTAAATATCAAACGATAATTCAACAAAAATCGTTTTACTTATATTATTGTATTATTATGGAACATGATTATCTTCGTCCCTGTTTCTTTATTCCAGCGATTACTAATGCAAGAGATGAGCATTTATAACTGCCCATGTACTTAAATTACCTTGATAGTCTACTGCATTTGAAACATCGACATGGTGTTGACCATAATTTCAGCTTTTATAAAATACTATTAAACCAAGCCAATACAATTAAGGCTATTTCTAGGCAATTTTTTGCTCACAATTTCAGTGAAATTTCTTTTAAGAAATGCTAGCAAAATGATCTGCCAGTAAAACAAGAAATATTGTTTAGAAATGAATAAAATTTGGTTAAAGTTGTAGTTTATAGATAAATCTAACTATAGTAAAAACATTTTTACTTATATCTAGCTAGCATCTTTTTCATACCACCCTTAAAGGTAGAGTGAAATTAATTTTTAAAACTGATTATCCTTTGTATGTTTAAACAACAATAATAACAGTAAAGAAAATACATGTTAGTGGATCCCCTTGTTAATGGGAAAATGCCCATTTTCCGTGAGGTTTTTGCTGCAGCTATGCACCATCTAGGGGGCAAACTCCCATGCTTAGAATGAAAACTTTGGAATTAAAACTTTAAAGGTTCTACCTGAAAGTTTAAAGGTTAAAGATGGCAGATTGTATTTATGGCAGTTAAGCTAAAATATACTGCTTTATAAAATTAATAAACTCTTTATAACTACATAACCCAACACCATACACAGTACACAGTACTACGATCACTTGTCTTTTCATTGGAAATAATTAATTTCTCAGGCCTAAATTAAGCTGGAAAAATAATTTAGACTTTATTTACAGTAACAACCAAAGCAATTTGAATCATCAATAAAATATGTAGCCTGGTTCAATAAATGTGTTTACTCTTTATTTATTTTTTTTGAAAAACTATTATATTGTTATCAATTGCTGTCAATATTCAATTTAAAACACATTTTACTCATCTAAATGTCTTTTGTGAAAATTTGATCATTCTGTGCATGGTTGAGCTATAACATTTCATTAAACAGCATTCCTATTTATATAATTGTTTTTGATGAGCCCATCAAAAGAGATTTTTTAAATACACATTACTATTTTCTTTTTTCCCTTTTTGACTTATTTGTTGTGCTAAGCCATTTTGTATAGTGAGATGTAATTAGCCTTTTTGTATCCCACCCATATATCATTTTGCATTTAGATTGTTATTATAATGTCATTGTGCTTTTATTGTGCAAGAGATTCTTACAAATACAAAAGAATTATAAAACTGAAATTATTTGTTTCTGCTTAAACATTTTATCAACCTTATATTAAATCAATGCAGCTAACAAACCATTCAATCATAGCATCATTGAACTGATAAGCCCAAAATAATATATGATATATATATGACATATGATATACTGTACAGTATTGTTCATGTTCTACTTACTTTCAAATGTACAAAGCTTGTACTGTATGTAAAACATTCAAAAATAAGATTTTTAAGGCTGATATGTTAAATGGAGAGAATATATTGAAAAAAAAAAAAAACGAAAAATTGTCACCCCACCTTTAAAATGCAAAGTGATGGCGCTATGTAATAGTGATAGAGTTGAGAGGTAAGACTGCCTCGCTTGGTTTTGTCAGTGTTTTTGCATGTCAAAGAGTGTTTTCAAAGCCATAGTTAATTAGCTGCAGCTCTGGCCTAGAAAAATGGGGCTTTCACACTCCAGTGTGACTCTGAAATCATGAGCTGTCATCTCTACATTCTCTGTAGACAGTAAGTTTCCACCCCATCACCTCTGTGAATACAATTAAATGAAGGGCTCAATCTCTGATATGATTTACATTTGATTTATTTTTGTAGCTGGTTTTCAATGCATTAAAGATTTGGGTTACACTAGACACCATTGTTTAGCCTAATTAATTATGTTTCTAGGCGACCAAACAGAGGGATGGGATAAGCGCACCGGCATGTGCGTTCACTTAGCCTGTGGGCTAGTTAACAAATTTATGATGAGGATAAATGAGACCACCAGCATGATAAACCTGCCAGGAGAACGAACATCTGTTTGAAGATCTGCTGATGGATGTTGATCCAACAGCCTATGTGAGAGCTCCCCTAAAGATTTGATAATGCACACGATAATTATCATTAAACTTTCTGCTTAAACAGCTGCCAATGCTATTCATAAACCGAAGAAGCAAGCATGACTCAGAGGGATTAGATGCTTTGACCTAGTTTATGGAATTACCTAAATGAATCATTCTGATTATCCTTTAGTTTTTATACTAAAAAGATACAGCATACACATCATGAATAAATAAAGACCAGATAAAAAGCTAGCTGATAACTGTGGCTTACATACTTTCACATACTATACTGTGATCAAGTGGGAATGTCAATCACATCAAATATTTAAACCTCTAAAGTGAAATCAATTCTGCTCAATCAATGCCATCGCATTAAGCCTGGCGTATGCCTTTCAAGCTGAGGGTTAAGTGTGTCACCACAAATGTAACCCCACCTCTACCCTGAGGGATTTTGCCTGAAACCAAGGGGAAGAGAGAGTTTTCACCAAGCACCTCGTCTCTTGGGAGTTAACTGCCTGAATATGCTTTACATAAAATTAGCTTTTGGTTTATCAGTGTATCTAGCACAGGACAAAGTTATCATCATCATATTAATAAAATGGGTTAAAATGAGGAAAAGTATGAAACAAGACAGTGAAATAAAGGAAAGAGAATTTTTCACCTTTTAGCCGCTTTTCTAATAAAGGCTATATGAATATGCCTGACATGAAATAAAAAGATCACAGGCCACTGTTTATTAATTAAAGCATACAGGTGCAGTGAAAGATCACTTGACATAGAGGGAGCAAAAGAGATAAGCAAGCCTGAGAATGAGTTAAGGGAATGAGAGAAAGTTTGTTCTCATCTTACCACTGATGCAGAGGCTTAGAGAGCACAGACTCTCGTCGCAGGTCTCAGGACTCTCTGCCTCCCACTGGAAGCTCCTTTCCCTCTTACGAGGTGACATCCTCCTCACCACATACAGCAATCTGTCCATTATTCGCTCCTTCTTTTTAATCCAAGAGACCCACTTCTTATCTTTCTTACTCGGAGTGGAGTAGATGTGCCGAGTCGGCTAAATGAACAAGCGCCCACAAAGTGAGACAGCCGGGCTACGAGAGCGAAGCAGGAAGGAGGGGAGAAAAGAAAAACATCCAATTTACCCAGCACGCTCCCCTCTTGCTGCAAAGCTGTATCCCACTGCTTCACCAGCACAACTCCCAGCCTACTGCTCATTTTTTAAACCTCCCTCCCCTTTCTCTCATCCTATGTGTTGCCATCTACAGATTTAATCCCTTTCATGAAAGGCCCCCATAATTAGCTAATCTCATAGCTATCTCATTAGTACTGGGTGAAAAAAGGGAAAGTTGCCCATGATTTGGCTGATAAACAGACGAACTACTTTGATATAACCATGGGGGGAATCAAACCAGGACCCTGGAGGTGCAATGCAACGGTGCTAACCACTAAGCCACCATGCCGATAAGTTATAAAATTTTAAAAAACATTCATTTAAAAAAAGTTATTAAACAAATAAGATACCCATGCCCAATTGAAATCATTCTCAAATATTCCTGGTGTAAAAGTAGACTTTGAATTGGATATGCACTTGGCCCCCAAGCGATGGAATAAACTTTGTATGGTGTTGGAACAGCTGAGACAATGACACTTGTTAAACAAAAACACCAAGTCCAAAATCTTTACGAAGCATTTGGATTAAGACATATTTTATTTATTAAAAAAACAAAACAAAAGTCCAAGCAAATTGAACTTAAACTCAGTGGTTAACCCACCTGGTACACAGTTTAATTAAGTAATTAAGTTCTCCAGCAGCACTGGCACATAAAAAGTTCGGAACAGTTACGTTTAGAACCCCATAATTTTACCATCAACATATACTGACGGTATACTGACAGTACTATGGTACTAATTTGCTATGTATAGATATAGTACATATAGATATATAGAAGTACCACACTACCAAAGGTTGTGAGAATGACACAAACATTAATTTTCACAATTGCTCCATTAGTGTTTTAAAATAATTTTGTTAGATTTTGTTACTATGGTATACTAAAGTATAATTACAAGCATTTGTGTCAAAGTGTCAAAAGTGTCAAAGGTTTTTATTGACAATTACATTAAGTTTATGCAAAAGCCCTTCTTTTTTAAGACCTCTGCAATTTGCCCTGGCATGCTGTCAATCAACTACTGCGCCACATGTTGACTGATGACAGCCCATTCTTGCATAATGATGGCTTGGAGTTTGTTAGAATCTGTGGGTTTCTATACATTCTTTGGTCCAACAGTACATGTACTAAAGTATGGTCTGTGGTTCTACCATGGATTGTAGTATGATACTATGGAGCAGGATACTGTCAAAGAGATGTTATGCATGTTTATGTACCATAATGGTAATACTGTATTTATAGTATATAGTATGGTATAGCATCTATGTAACATACAGTAGTAGCCATATAACTTTGAAAGCCACTGTCGTACCCAATAAGTATTACTGTAAGTACACTATAGTTCCTATCATGGTAATATCTATAGTACCACTATAATACTATGGTATCTATTACAGTTGACCATAGTAAAAAGTATATACAGTACCATAGAAAAAAGAAAAGTGGGGAGGAACATCCAGTACATGTGAACATGCGGTGTCATCGAATGTATAATTCGTTTTTTTTTATATAGAAGGAGTGTTTTATTCTGCTTATATCAGTGATTTGCTGATAACAGTTTGAAAGAACTTCAGTGGACAGCTCAGAGTCCTGACCTCAGCCCCACTAAAGACTTTTGGGATAAACTGGAACTCCTCACTTATCATCAGTACCTAACCTCACTAATGCTATTGTGGTTGATTGAGAAAATCCAATCACACTCCAAAATCTAATGAAAAGCCTTACCAAAAGTGTAAAAGTTTATTTAAACTTTGAATTGGGAATTCATTGGATGTTCAACAAGTACTGTAATGGCCAAATGTCGACAATTGTCTAACAAATAAAATAATTTACCAATGGGAGGCATGCAGCCATTAGCACTACTATCTCGTTGCCTCTAGGGTTGGGTGTTCAAATCTCTCCTCTGTTCTATGTCCATGAATTTTGCATGTTCTCTCTGTGCTTCGTAGGTTTTCCACACACACCCTTTCTTTAAAAAAAAAGATTTGTAGTGTTTGAATAGGTGTGTGAGTGCTGTGACTGGCTGGTGTCCCCTGCCTTGTCCTCTGAGCACCCCCTAAAAATAATAATCATTATATGCAGCCCTTCAATATACCTTATATCTATAAGTATCTACTGTAAGTTTGAGTTCTTTATACGAGGTGTCTAAAATCTAAGATTTGCGCACCACAGATCCAGTCACTGTTCTCCCTAAACTGCCTTTATAAAAACCTGTAGATTTCATTTTTGAAGGTCCAGCGCCTAGGGATGAATTCCCAATGCACAATGGCGCAAATGTCAATAAAGACAATGAGCATGCAAACCTCAAGCTCCGGACCTGACTGCTCTTTTTCGGTCGTGGATGGGCTGGGCTCTTCCTCTGTGAAGACTGTTGCTTCGTCTCAAAGTCGTACCCATGCACCCATGCATACCCGTTTCGTCACCAGTAATGATCCTTGACATGAAGGATGGTTTCTGACAACTCTGACGGAGTTCTTGGCAGACTTTGACGCAATGTTCTTTCTGCTCCTGTGCCAGCAGCCTGGAGACAAACTTGGCAGCTACATAGCGCTTTTTCAAATCACATGTGAGGATTGCTGGACTACTCCATGACACCCCAACAATATCACCAATGTTGTGGATCGTTCACCTGAGTTTATTATGCACAAGTTGCAAAATGGTTTCGACATTGAGCTTGTTGAAGGTGTTCCTTATCTCTTGTCGTCTTCAAGAGATGTTCTTCCGCTCTTGAAGCAAACTCGAAACAACTCGAATCACTCACTGCAGCATTGTATTCAGGTAAAGAAAACCTACTTTTACAACAAAGGTAATGAGTCCACCAAGATACTGGTCCAAAAGAGCCTGAATGCCAAAGTAATTTCTAGTAACTTTTCTTTTTTGTCATTTCACTGGGAATCCCCATTTCTAACAGCAATGCTGCATTGCTGCTCACGATGACTCTACGGGCAACCCACGCATCAGACAAAAGCAAATGAGTCGTGGAGGTGGAAGTGACACACAGAACTAAGTGCACTTTAAAGCTTCTATTAGCTTTGTTATATGATTCAGAGGCAGAGAAGTCACCCACAGTGGAAAGTTCTAATCCAACAAAGTGTCTAGTTACATGATTTATTATTCATACTCTTTACAGTGTTAAAAAAAAAAAAAAGGAGTATAGTAAAAATTTAATTGGAAAAAGATCATATGTTTTGACCTCTATACCAATAGGCTTTTAAGTCAATCATTTCCCTATTTTCTTTTCATTCTGAATTTAACTGAAATGTAGAAACTATACTAGGTCATTTTTTTGGGAAAAACACAAGGGCTGTTTAGGTCAAACTGGGACTTTTAATTTTGCAGGATAACAGAATACAGTTTAGAGAGTAAATTCCTTTAATTCTTTATTTAATTCCATGTTGACATCATCATGGTACAAATGTTTTGTACGTACACCAAAGCCATGAACAGACTGCCTGCTTCACATCTGAAACACTGGCCTTCGAGAAACTCCTTTAGCAGCCCAAACATGTAGAAATTGCAAGGTAAGGCTGTACCATTAGCAATATCTCCCAGTCAAGTTCCTGTAATGTGCAAATGGTAGTCATGAATGAAAGTGTGTGCAGTTCCCACAGACAGATGCATCTCTTCTGCAAGTTGGCAACAAGTTATCCATCGATTTTCAAGGATCAGGTGTTAAACTCGCTGAATGCTCATGGGAACAACTGCAGTGAGCTTGAAACTACCATGCCCAGGATCACCATTCACGTCAAAAAATGTTTGTACTCTGCAAATGTTTTACTGTCTTGTGCAAATGTTTTACTGTCTTCTACAAATGTCAATTGATTTTACACCTTCATTTCACAAGAAATTTCATCACAAGTCCTTTGACTTGAACACCCCTCATATATTTGTTGTAGTTTGTTGCACTTTTAAAAACTGGTAGTGGTTATTCGACCAAGGCTGCATTGTTTTGCAGCCCTAAATGGAGCATTCATGTTTGGTATGAACTCCCACTGTGCATTCAAACATAACAGTATGAGCCAAATAGCTCAGTACTTATGGTCCTGCAACCACTCAAAATGACAGCAAATAAATTAGCTGTCCATCCAATTAAGAAATACATCAACAAATGTACTCCCCTGAAAGACTTAGTGGTGGACAATTGTTGGCAAATAAACTCATTAGCTAACATATCAACACAGTTGCTGCTTTTTGTTGAAACCAATCATGGAGAATAATGTTGTTTGACAAAAAAAAAGTTTGCCAAACAAAAAAAAAAAAACTCTTATTGTCTAAATGCAAAATGGTATATATAATTAAATCTGACCATGTAAAGAAACCCTGTAGACTATTATTAAGAAATCAATCCTAAACCATCAAATATATTTTATATCCATGGCAAACAGCTATGTACATTATGTCCTCATCACATCCACTGTTAAGTGAAGAATGCCAGAGGGTTGAATAAACTCGAGGGTTTTGTTCAAATTCCTTTGAGAAACCAAGAACTGCTGATTTTTTACTAGTGGATTGTGGGTTCAAATGTTGCTTCTGTTCTAACTCTTGCTGATGTTGCATGATGCAGTTAAACTTAAGTGCTTCTGGGTCACTCCTACACTCACACACAACAGACGTAGTGAGCCTCCTCCACAACCCTTCGGGATTTCTTACAGATTAGCTGTTCTTTCCATAAAATATGAACAATTTAGAGATTTGCCCTCACAACATGCTTAGTGAGTTCAATGATCAGCATTCGCATTAGAGATGGACCATTTCCGTAAACATGGCAGCCTTGAAAAATATTTTGTGTCTCTTCTTTCTGCTAATATAATCTTTGTACTCGCCTTAGGGTAGCAAGGAAGATGAAGCGAAAAGGCATATAGGTAGGTGTATGACTATATTTTTTTAGTATATGTATTTCATAAATAAAACTGCTATCGATTTTCAGATTTGGCAGGCGTGACTCTATGGGCAGAACAAATCTAGTGAAGTTGGGTGTAGATGACATTCACCTAGGCTTTGCAATTGCACTGTGATAGCCATGTGAAAAATTAATACTGGTTAAAAATCTAATTGCAGAAACTACCAAATACTCACTGGATGAAACCTGACCCAATAAAATATTTTAGCAATCAATGTAATCAGTGACCAGTGTCACGGACTAACCGGAGATGAAGCAGAAGACTTAGCAGTTAGCCCTGTAGCGTGGATGGTAAACCCAAACGCGGAAGTAGCGCGAGTAGGCAGGATAACCACGCAAGTTATTCTTAGAACTCTCCCGAAGCGAGAGCAAGAGTTTACACAAATAAACCCGCGTTCTAAATACACACACCCAATCAGAAGCGATAACCCAAGAAAGTGAGTACTCACGTTTGGACGAGCGAGGCGACGGCGATAGCACGGGCATAACTCAATGACTGAGCGATGTGATGCGTCATCTTGTTTCCTTTTATGCTTCCTGAAACCCGACCGTATTACTTCCGGGTCCTAGTGCCGGTCGTGTTATGAGTGTGCATGACAGTACCCCCCCGTCCAGGACCGACTCTCGACGGTCCTGGGGTGGAGGATACCCGACGACGGTAGTCCCGGATGAGTTCGGGGTCTAAGACGAACCGAGCCGGAATCCAAGATCTCTCCTCGGGACCGTAACCTTCCCAATCCACCAGGTACTGGAGCCCTCTGCCCCGAGGACGTGAGTCAAGGATCCGGCGAACGGTGTAGGCGGGACCACCCTCAATCATACGGGGAGGAGGAGCAGGGTGGGTGGGTGGAACCATAGGTGAGGTGGTGAAGGGTTTGAGCTGGGAGGTGTGGAATACCGGATGGATCCGGAGCGCCGCAGGCAGCTGGAGCCGGTAGGTGACAGGGTTAATCCGGAGGTTGATGCGGTATGGTCCGATGAATCTGGGTGACAGTTTCCTTGACTCAGTCTGCAGGTGTAGGTTTTTTGTTGAAAGCCATACCTTATCACCTACTTGGTACATTCGTCCCGGTGGGTGTCGACGGCGATGTTGCAGGGTGTAGCGGCGATTGGCCTTTTGAATGGCGTGGTTTGCTTGTCTCCAAAGCCGTCGACACCGGCGAACCAACTGTTGGGCCGACGGCACTTCCACCTCCGGTTCCTGATGATCGAACATCGGAGGTTGGAAGCCGTAGCATACCTCAAATGGGCTTAGGTTGGTGGCAGAAGATAGGTGGAGGTTGTGTGACAGTTCAGCCCAAATGAGGTAGCGGGCCCAGGAGCACTGGCGATCAGCAATAAAGCATCTCAGGTAGCGCTCCAGTTGTTGGTTGGTCCGCTCCGTCTGACCGTTAGTCTGTGGGTGGTAACCGGAGGACAGACTGCAGGTGGAATTGATCAGACGGCAGAAGGCCTTCCAGAACCGGGACGTGAACTGGGGCCCCCTGTCCGAGACGATGTCCTTTGGGAACCCATGCAGGCGGACTACGTGCTCTAATATCAGCTCAGCGGTCCTTTTAGCTGACGGGAGTCCGGAGAGGGCCACCAGGTGAACAGCTTTGGAGAACCGGTCGACGATGGTGAGGATGGTGTCCTTTCCTTCCGAAACCGGCAGGCCCGTGATGAAGTCAACGGCAATGTGTGTCCAGGGTCGGCGGGGAACCGGGAGTGGTTGAAGTTCCCCGGGTGATGGTCTGTTGCTGTCCTTGGACCTGGCACACACTGGGCACGCCTGGACGAACTCATCTACGTCCTTCTTCATACTGGGCCACCAGAAAGCACGTTGTACAAACAGTAGGGTCCGCCGTCTCCCGGGGTGTCCTGAAAGGGGTAGGAGTGTCCCCACTGGAGCACTTCGGCCCTGATGGCGTTGGGGACGTAGAGTCGGCCAGGCGGCACACCTGCTGGTGCGGTCTCCGTAGCTTGTGCCTGGCGAACCCTCGTCTCCAGGTCCCACCTGAGCGGTGCGAGGATCTTGGTGGCTGGCAGTACAGGCGCGGGGTCCGCCCGGGGGACGTCTTCCTCGTGTTGTCGGGAGAGGGCGTCGGCTTTGGTGTTCTTGGACCCCGGGCGGTATGACAGGTGGAAATTGTAATTTTCGAAGAATAGTGCCCATCGCGCCTGTCTGGGGTTCAGCTGTTTTAACGTGCGGATTGTAATGAGGTTTTGGTGGTCGGTCCAGACGATGAACGGCTCTCTGGCGCCCTGGAGCCAGTGTCGCCATTCCTCCAAGGCCCACTTTATGGCCAGCAGCTCGCGGTCCCCTACTCCGTATCGCTGCTGAGTGGCGTCAAATTTCTTGGAGAAAAAACTGCAGGGATGCAGTTTTTGGTCTGGACCTCGCTGGGAGAGAACAGCCCCGGCGCCCACATCCGAAGCGTCCACCTCCACAACGAATGGTTTATCAGCATCCGGGTGAAGGAGGATGGGAGCAGTGGTGAAGCGGCGACAGAGCTCATGGAAGGCGGAGACAGCAGTTGGGGTGAGATTGAAAAGGTGAGATGATGGGCGGGTCAGAGCGGTTAGTGGCGCTGCAACGGTACTGTAGTCCCGGATAAAGCGGCGATAAAAATTGGCAAACCCGAGAAATCTCTGGAGCTGTTTAAGAGTCTTGGGTAGGGGCCAATGACTCACAACTTCCAAGTTTCTGCGGGTCCATGGCCACACCCTGGGGCGAGATGACAAAACCCAGGAACGTGGTGGAGCGCTCGTGGAAAGCGCACTTCTCCAACTTACAGTACAGCTGGTGGGCGAGCAATCTCTTTAGAACCGCTCTGACATGCTGGATGTGCTCGTTGAGTGTTCGGGAGTAGATGAGGATGTCGTCCAGGTAGACGAACACCCAACGGCCTAACATGTCTCTGAGAACGTCATTTATGAACTGTTGGAAAGCGGCAGGTGCGTTGCAGAGACCAAACGGGATGACCAGACTTTCGTAATGTCCTGTGGGGGTGATGAAGGCCGTCTTCCACTCATCGCCCTCTCTGATGCGCACCAAGTTGTAGGCGCTCCGGAGGTCCAACTTAGTGAAGATGGTGGCACCAGAGAGGGCGTCCAGGGCAGAGTTGGTAAGAGGCAATGGATGTCGGTTCTTTATGGTAATATTGTTGAGCCCCCGATAATCGACACAGGGACGTAGACTACCATCGCGTTTCTTCACGAAAAAGAACCCCGCAGCGGCAGGTGAGGAGGAGGGCCGGATGGTACCATGGCGAAGTCCACTGGAAACATACTCCTCCATCGCCTGCGTCTCGGTGTTGGACAATGAATAGAGATGGCCGCGGGGTGGTGTCGCACCTGGCTGAAGATCGATCGCCAGGTCGTATGAGCGATGAGGTGGTAGATGGGTCGCACGTCTCTTACAAAAGACTTCAGCCAGGTCCCGGTAGTCTAGCGGGATTTTATCTGTGTCGACATCGGGGGCCTCGGACTCCCTAGAGCACGTCCCAGCCTCGGCCCGTAGGCAAAGCTCAGTGCAGGTCGGCCCCCATTGGAGGATCCGGCTTTGGGTCCAGGATATGAGCGGGTCGTGCTGCAGCAGCCAAGGGTGTCCGAGGATGATAGGTGGTGAGGAAATAGTGGTGGTGTGAAACTGGATCTGTTCTTGATGTTGGTTAATGATGAGGGTGATAGGTTGGGTTTGAAAGGAGATGGGGCTGGAGGAGAGAGGCCGACCATCGACTGATGTAATGGTTACAGGCTGGGATAACGCCTCAATCTTTATCCCCAATTTTTTGGCATAGGAAGAGTCAATGAAGTTACCTGCTGCCCCGGAGTCGACGAACGCGGTACTTCCGACCCGTTTGTGGCCAAACTGGAGATATACTTTAACCGTGAGACGGGAATCATTGGTCATGGTGGTGGAGAGGGACATGGGACCCGGTGAGTTCCTCCCATTTCTCACCGGGGCTGCGCGTTTCCCGGCCGCAGAGGACAGATGGCCCGATGATGTGCAGAAGATCCACAATACGCGCAGAGCCCCTCTCTGAATCGGCGTTCCCGTTCTGCAGCGGTCAAGGAGGCGCGCCCTAATTGCATGGGTTCCCCGACTCCTGTGTCAACCACGGCGGGAGGTGGAGTACCGACGGTCCTGGTGGGTGCTGCAGTGAATGGGGCGTGAACTTCTGGAACTGGTGAGCGGGAGAGGAAGGGCGTGGTGTGTGGTAGTGCAGTCATGGTGGGTGGCAGGGTACGAGGAGCTGGCTTGGGGCGAACGAGCAGCCGTTGGTCGATCCGGAGGGCGAGTTGAATTAAACCCTCCAAGGTAGCTGGAAGCTCTCGTCCGGCGAGCTCGTCTTTTATCCGCGCAGCCAGTCCCTCGTAGTAGGCCGTCCGGAGTGCGGAGTCTCCCCAGTCGGTCTGTACGGCGAGAGTACGAAACTCCGCGGTGTAACGGCTCACGGACGACCCTCCCTGCTTTAGATGGTACAACTTGGAGTCGGTCTCCACCTCAGCAGCTGGATGTCAAAGGTGAGCTTGAGCTGGCGGGTGAACTCGGTGTAGGAGTAGGCGACATCTGAATCCGAACGAAGAACCGCCGTGGCCCACTCAGCTGCCTGCCCGGATAGCAACGAAACGAGAAGAGCAATGCGCAGTCGGTCTGTGGAGTATCTGGTGGAATTAAACTCAAACACAAGATCCAACGCAGTTAGAAAAACACTGCACTTCCCATCCGTGCCATTCCATTTATCCGGTAAAGATAAGAAAACATCAGAAGGTGGAGAGGGAGTTGGCGGCGCAGCAGCCGCTGCGATGGGCGTGGCCACAGCCGGCTGAGCGGCCGCCCCGCGGAGGATCGCATTCTCCTGTCGCAGCTCCGCCACCTCGCGGCGCAAGGCCGCGACGCCCTGGAGCTCCGTGCGGAGCGATGCGACTTCACCACGGAGCTGATCGATCAGCTTAGCATGCCGGTCAACCACATCGCAGAGGTGAGCAAACTCCGCTGGGTTTACTGCCGGAGGCTCAGTCATTCTGTCAGGACTAACCGGAGATGAAGCAGAAGACTTAGCAGTTAGCCCTGTAGCGTGGATGGTAAACCCAAACGCGGAAGTAGCGCGAGTAGGCAGGATAACCACGCAAGTTATTCTTAGAACTCTCCCGAAGCGAGAGCAAGAGTTTACACAAATAAACCCGCGTTCTAAATACACACACCCAATCAGAAGCGATAACCCAAGAAAGTGAGTACTCACGTTTGGACGAGCGAGGCGACGGCGATAGCACGGGCATAACTCAATGACTGAGCGATGTGATGCGTCATCTTGTTTCCTTTTATGCTTCCTGAAACCCGACCGTATTACTTCCGGGTCCTAGTGCCGGTCGTGTTATGAGTGTGCATGACAACCAGTTTCCCTCCACCTCATCCAGACTAATCGAGCATGAGACTGAACAATAGTGCATTTGGGTTCCAGTTTCCAGAATAATAGTTGGCTTAAAGTTAGCACTTTAATTACAATGTAGTGTACAATGTATTGATCAATTTAGTAATAGTGTCTATTTGTAAGTCAAATCACAAAATGTTTGATCAATACTGATTTTTTTCACCGAATGAGCTACATTTTGATATCCAATGAAGTTAAATTCATTTTTTTGGTGGTCTTCGGTACTAACCTGTCTTTTCCAGTTAAAGTTTAAGCCATTTTCTTTTTCTCCTCGATAAAACTTCTACATGATTGCTATGCCTCCAACCTACGCACTCTGTGGTATTCAACCCAAATCACCATCAGTCTTGAGTCCAGATCTGGGGCTCTTGAAAATTATGATAATTTACTAAATTATAATGCTTTTCAACATGCATAATAATACACTAGCTGATAACAGGCAGATCAGAAAGAAAGTTACCAAGTAACAAGGGTGATTTTGGAGTGTAACCTTTAGAAGGGCTCAGTTCCGGTGTATGATGTGAAAGTCATGCATAAAAAGAAAGATCCCTGAAGCTGAATGGAAAAAGGCACAGTCATTTCTTTTTATTTGTATTGTGTGTATGTCGCTGCAGTAGAGCGCAGTAACTATGAAATATGTTAGTTGGCATGACAGGTTAAAATTAAAAGGTTTAAACTGATAATGCCATAAAGTAAAAATGTGTTGAGGGTCATTTCTGTAAAACCGCCAATCAAACTCCCCATATATAATGAGTACTTATCAAAATAAATGGGGTCAAAGAAGTCATTTAGAAGTACAACATCCCTCTGACTTTCAGCTTTCATCAATTGCATAGTTTTCATTTTTGTTTCCCACTTTTTCTTCCTGTCTTCCGAATTGATGTCTCTGGCTACATGCAATGTATAACAAGAAAAATTACATGAACATATACCGTAATTGCATATCATACAGTAAAACTTTCTCACATAATCAACTTTATCTCTTTCCCCAGCATCCTCAGACTGAGCGCCTAGTGCTTTCTTCCTGACACACGCTCTCACGCAGGAAACACTAATTAAGCTGCAAATCGTGCCAGCCAGATGCAAATGCAAACCGAGAGATCAAAAGAAGTACTTGAAAAGAATCAGTTGTGTTTTGCGATTGTCCTTTTTACATTTATTAGTTGACCAAATTCAGACTGAGAGTATGAGTGTATTACAGTGCAAATTTGGAAAACATGTACCAAAGCCCACTATTTCTTTTCTTTATTTTTTTTTCTTTATTTTTTTTTATAAAAATGGAACTGTACTACAGTTAGCTCTTGTCCACTAATTTCAAGTAACTTTCCAAAAGTGCCTTTATTTCCTATAAGCTGTTTGTGCAATATTGCTTAATTAAAAATGAGAATGAGATGACATTTTCTTCATGGTATAAATACTGACATTTGGCACTCATCCGACCCAAATCTTCCACCAGCATTCTCATTTTGCTGTCAAACTGTTCATACAGTATGTGCTTGTTGAACATGCCTTGTAGATTTAGTTCCCCTGAGCTGTTATAATAGCCTCCACTCTTTTTGGGAGATTTTGGAGTGTTGCTGTGAAGAGTTATCCATTTAACCACAAGAGTATTAGTGAAGTTGGGCAGTGATGTTAAATAAGAAGACTTAACATGCATTCCATTAGGATAAATTCCTAAATCCCACTGACTCTAAAAGTGTTTGCGAAACCGTTTTGGGGGTGAGGGGCTGGGAGGGGGTGGGTGAAAAGGTGAGAGTGACGCTCGGTGTCAAAATAAGAGTCGCATGCATGATACATGATACTCTGTGCTCGTAAACTAATACTTGCTCGATTTCCGATTAAAAATTTATTAAAAATCTTTGCTCGATTTGCGGAAACAATCCCGAGGTTCCACTGTACTTATGTTACTTTGCTATATAGGTATTCTTACTTTTTTTTCCAAAGCATGTTTTTCCCCATCTGACTACACATTCACACCTTAAATTACAAATCATAGATATTTATATATGTATATACAAAACAAATGGTTAACACATGCACCACTAATCTCTATTTGTGGTAAATAAAACCATGCAAATCATTTCTCTAGCTTAAAAATGATTAATTCTAGCAAAACCATCATAAAAATTCTCTCAAAGCACATGGATTTTTCCAATGTTCTACCATAAATGATCAAAGAGATGTAGATTGCCGGATAGGCAGACGCATTCATAGTGTTAACTAGGTCAGCCAAGTGCTGAGACGTGATAATGCTGACAGTTTTTATCGCCGTGACAGGCAAAGGAAGACAGAATGCACAATTGTGGAGGCAGGTAAAATGGGTTCAAACAGCCTACATAAATCCAAGACTTAACACAGATGCTGTGTCTGTGTGGGTGCATGGGTATGTGTTGTTACTGGATTCCTTAACATAACACATGAATGCTGAGCTAGGAACACCACTAAAGATTCTGGGTCCCTTGAGAACCTAATATGCTGGAATGCCAAATATGACAAGTCTTTAATTGCCATGGTGATTTTAAGGGCCCCTGTCTCTCAGGGGTCCTGGGGATGAACTTTAATTAACCTCCCAACCCATTTACAGAATGGCACCCCTGTACTTACTGTGGCATTATGCCAAACTAGCCTCTTTGGTGATTTGTGTCACAAAAAGGTAAACGAATCCTACAGTATTATTCATATGTTTGATTGATGCTGATGTTAAAAGACAAATCAATTATTAATGCAACAATGCAATGTACTAATAAAGGTCGAGGTGGAACAGTGTTTCTTATTACAATGAATCTCTATTTTATATGAGCTTAGTATACGTAACATATAGTAGTGCAGCCACAATGCTGTTTTATGCAATTTCATAAAATATTAATTAGTTATTTTAACTGTAGTTCAGAATTTTCATGCTGACTGGGTGAGAGAAGTTGTTAAATGTAGACTAAGCCATACTAACCCTTACAAGGATTATTATTAAATTAATTCTCTCAGCGGGCTGTGCTTGTCTCCTGCTCACAAATCAGCATTGGATTTTTTCCCTTAAGAGCAAACAGCACTGCTTATTTAGCCATCACCTGATCCTGCCGACAGGTTATAAAATATGGATTGTATCAACGTTATTTGACTTTGATTTCACTCTTTGGCATACTTCGGAATAGAGCTGCCTTACATTCAATTGCATGCTCTGCTCTAGGTAAATCTGTAATTTCTCAAACAGAGATTTGCATATACCATTTGTATGTTAATACTGACCTCAAGTACTTCCTGACAACCCATATTCCATCAAGATCATCCATGCGTCTGCACACATTAAAACAATGTCCAACACATATTAATGCATTATAATGAGTTCTGCAAGTAGTACACAAGTATAGAGTTCGGTATAGGTTCACCAAAAATTATCATGACTAGCAAGCAAAGTAACCATTATATCCTTTGATACATCTATTCAGTTGACAAGACTGACAATGCACTGGTGCATTAGGCCACAAAACAAGCAGTCTGTAATGGTTCTGAAGAGGCATACCAAAGCCTACATTTTATCCATTACTTGTTCTAATACATTCAATATGACAAGCCACAACTTGTCAAGGACATGGTTCTGCAGTCATTAGCTAATGGAGGGCCCCTTTTCAGACATACATTAGGGTAAGGAGCTATACTTGTAGGTTTATTATTGCTGCATTCATTATACAGCATGCTGCAAAAGGACTAGCTAACCCTGCACATGTATCAATCTCATTGTATGAGAAATGATGAAAGAGTGAGTGATCAGTATGCAATGTTTTTCACCAAATAATGTATTCCAACTTGGTTTCATGAATTGCAAGGTGTAACGGAAGGCTTATTCAAATCCATACTATTCAGTACAGGACATTCGGTTTGGTGCATATTTTCAACCTTGGTGCATTGGACAGATAAAGGGGAAAACTGGACCCACTCATGTTTGGGTTTTGTTAGCACCAAGCTAGGCAGCTAACTTGGATAAATGATGTATACTTTTGTTCATTTTACATTTGACAAACAAAAATGTATGCATGGTCATTAATATAAAGCTAATACTTGTATAAACAGTGTAAATCATTTAAAGGTAAGACGTTTTACTTTGTTTGTTTCTAATGCTGTCCGCATCCAGTTGATTTGACGTCAAACTGTAAACAGGGATTTAACTCCACACTCTACACCCGCGAGGACCAAAGGCCAGTCTGGTCCCACAGAAAAGCCAATGATACACAGACCGACTAATTCCCCAATCCGACCAAGTACAGAGGCCCCCATCCCGTAACACAAAGGACCCAAAGGATGTGACAGACACTCAACATACAGTACACACACACATACACACACCACTTAGAAAATGGTTAAAAATAAATATGGTCAACTGGCAACAAGTTATTTATCGCTAAATGATGCTGTGGGCAGCTTCTCATTTCTTAAACAATCATGTCAGAAGACGTATCCTGTGGTCATGGCAAATATTTTACTGTTTCTAAAGTGCCAAATCATTGGCCTGCATCAAAAAGAGTGAAAAAAAAGAGGAGTTGCTGAAACTACTACAATTGTTTTAAGAACTGAAAAACGCATTATTAAAACCTGGAAGCATAGTGGTGAACCATAAACTTCGAGAAAGAAGTGTGGTCGGAAAAAACATCCTGAATGAGCATGATGGGAGATCACTTAAAGGCTTAGTGTTAGTGGGGGGGAAAAAACAACAATACGGCATTACATAGTAAAAGTAAGAGCATTTCTACAATAACAATGTGAAGAAAACGCAATGGATTGGGACTAAACAGCTGTGTAACAGTATGTCTCATTCCTAGAAGGTTTATTATGTCTCCTAGCACAGTAAAAGCATTTAGGAGACTCCAGGAGACAGGTGTACAGTCTGGGCAGTAGAAGGTCCTTAACCCATCAGTAGAACAGGCATCTGCTCTGCTCCTTTGTGCAAGAAGCAACAGGATGAGACCTACAAAATGTGAATTTCGCCCCACTGATGTGAATGTCTCTGACTAAACATTTAAAAACAGACCTCATGATGGTTGCCTGAGGGCTTCATGTTTTGATTTCTTTTCTTCTTTAAATATACCTGGCATCTAGCCTTTCTTAGACTCGTAAGGTTGCCTTGGAGTTAGAGATGGGGAGGGTGGATTTTGTAAGGGGTTTAGAATTGCAGTACAAGTATACAAGTGTGCCTTGAAAAGCACAGTACATATTTGCTTCACGTGTTTGTTTGAAGTTAATAAAAATATTGTTGATAAAAAAATATGTATTTTTTGATATTTTTTTTATGTCTTTTAATTCAGCCTTCTGTAGGTTCTTAATTTTCTTATTAAACATTAAACATTATCCAGTCCATATCAGTACAGATATCCAGCATGATTTTTCCCCCCCATTGAGATCTAATGTGTTTTTAAAGTGTTACTTTAATTTGAGCAGTATATAAATAAATGAACAATAATTTTTTTCCATTTGGTCTCTGTACCCCCACAACACTAATGTGTGACTCATAGGCTCTTGGGGTTTGTATGAAAATAGAAGGGAGCAATTGTGATAAAATTACCAGAAGACCTTATTTTTTGCAGCAACATACTATAGCACAGTGCAAAGGTTTTGGCCATATACAAAAAAAAAATGCAATGTGAAAGATAATCTTCAGGTAACTTAATTTGTCTGTTAGGGAATATGTTGCTTTTTTTTTTTTTTTTTTTTTCACAGCCATGCAAATATTCTTCTGTAATTGTTATTATGTTTTGAAGTATTGAATGGTTTTGTACTGTACATCATAGTACAGATATAATAATCAGACTGCATATAACCAAATTTGTACTAAAGATAATATTTTTTTGCACAGTACTGCAAACACACACATAGTACACTATAAAGAAAAGGTAGTTCCTGAAGACTTCTGTCACTTCTGTTGGAAAAAAGAGTGAACTGTGCAAGAGACAGCAGTGATGTGAGGCACAGGGACACTGTCTGAAGTTTTTTATGATTGATTTGTTTGTTTCTATCAGCTTGCTGACAGCAGCATCATTCTTTTCACTTTTGTAAAAGAGTTGTTGTTAGACTATTGGCTGCTCCCATCAAGGGGTCGCCACAGCGGACCATCCTATCCGCACATAACTTGGCACAGGTTTAACGCTGGATGAGTACTTTTATTGAATTATTTTATTTATTTGTTTCGTTTACTTTTTCATACAAATGTAAGCTTTGTTGGGTTTCTTTTTCTTGAACCATGAGCTAAAGTTATGTAAGAAATAATTTTCTTCCCTGCAGTGGTGGATAATGTGGAATTAAAGATTGAGTAAAATTTGTGTGTGCAAGTGTGTCTCCATCCTTCATTTATAGCACAAATGATTCATCAAAACAATTAATTTTTAAATTATATATCTACTCATCTTTAACTAGGAATCAGCAAAAAAAAAAAAAAAAAAGGCAATTACATGTGCAGGCTTTTCTTAGTTATCGCAAGAGAAGCTCGATGTCAGAAATATCTCTCAGTAGCACAGATAATGAAGTAATTAATGCATTTCCTAATTAAAACGTGTTCCTGTTAAAATCCCTTCCAACTGCAGAATGATGCACTTGTCTCGTAACCATGTAGCTCATTTGATTCCTGAATAGCATTATTCTGTACAGCAGCTCTGAGCGTTCATTTCACATCATTTAGAACCATCAGTGAGAGCCTTGAGAGCCTAGAGACAACGTTCATCACTTTCAGTCTCAAATCAAATGCATCTTTATGACTAAATGAAAGGCAATAAACACAAGCAGTGCAATTTGTTGCGGTTAACGAGATAGTTCAGGTTTTTTTCAAGTCTGTCTTAAATCAAATTTTAGGTGCATATAAGTCCTATAGGTCTTTGTTGTTATAAATTTCCCCATAGCCTAATGGCTAGATCCATTTAGCCACATGGCTAGTACGCTCCAGGTGACAAATTTCATGGTCAATGTGCAGAGCAGACATTTTTTTAACAACAAGATCCATGGTAGTGTAATATTCTTGTATGCACCTTAGTTTTGATTTAAGACAGACTTGTTTAAATTGACAACTCTAAAAACCTAAAATATAAAAATGAACTGAGCATACTAGATCACAAAAGCTTTTATATAATATACAGTATTGTGCAAAAGTCTTACTGTACACTCCATATTACTGTATGTTTAGTACAAATTGTGTTATCATTTCTGCATTACGATGATCAAAATCATTCACTATTTCCAAACAAGTTAAATATTTATAAATAAATACCATTACAGAAGAATATTGGCATGTCTGTAAAGAAAGGAGCATATTACATCACAGCAGTTTTCAGATGGAAAAAAAAAACCCCTCTAAAAACAGAGTTTTGCATGGAAAGAGGAAGGAGTGTGTGACAGTTACTGTACTTGATAACCATTCATATTCTTCAGCACGCTCAGTAAAAACTAATAGTGGTTTTACTTATACAGTAGTACTGTGCAAACGTCTGGGGCACATACAAAAAATAAAAATAAAATACCATAAGCAAAGATGTCTTTAAAAACATTTCTACAGTACATGAAAGAAACCTATATAAAGAGCAATGAAGAGTAATTAAAAGAAAATACAGTAAATATGTAGTGTAAAAACTCAATAAAAAATAATACTTGTAAATAATTAGTAGTGTTATAAAACTGCCTAAAAATAACCGTATCTTTAATATTAACTACAAAAAATTATTTAGAGGAACAGTTTAAACGAATAAAGCGCCAAAGAGCATCACATGTTGGTAATGGATTGAGTCACCTTATTATCCGTGTAATACCATTACTATGGTATGTGATGTAACACGTGAACACTACAATTCCAACTTAAATTAAACTTGATGACATTAGGGCTTGAGGAAAAGAATTTATGTTAAACTATCAATTAACATGTATAAGAATCGTAGGATGGTCTACAGGGAGAAGCTTCAGAGGAATGCCTTGAGTCGTATAATTTGAGTCGTACATTTTCTTTATATTGACTGAAAGGGAATTTCTCTGAAGACTCATAAAAGCTCTGGTGCTTCTGATCCTGTGCCATGTGAAGTCTCTGACTTTCCTCATTAGCCACTTGTGATAATTGCAACCTTGTTCACAGGGGTTCCGCTTTACAGAACACAGTCTCACTAGTGCAAACTTTGCAAAGATTATATAGAATCCTTATCTTATTACACCATGCTTTATGTATTATCCATTGCTTTTTACAATAATACTGTATGTCAATATTTAAGTGTCAGTTTACCTGCTACAAAATATTTGTGTCATACAGTATACTGTTAATTCAAATGAAACTCAATAACAGCAACACAGATGTTGTTTTGGATGATGGAAATATCTATTGCTACAGCCCTCCAGTTTAAAATCCACAACATTGCATTGCAATAATTAAAAAGGCATTTCCAGTCTCTAAAGCCATAAAGAAATCATTCAACCATTCCTTCCTGCTCTAGAAATGCAGCACAAATCAAAAGCATTAGATAAAACTGCCATGGCCTTGTGATAGACTTGTTGTTCTTTTGGACACTACACATAAGGACTGATCATGCCAGATTCCAGGCTTTAGTGACGACCTGATCGAATAAGTCTTTCAACTGGTCTTGAATTATATCCTTTAACATATTACCCATGTGGCCAGAGGTGTATTGATTGCGGCCCACAAGGAAAATAAATCTTCTACCTGCTCTGCAGGACTCTATAATCTGTCAATGACAACTCAGCTCCATATGACTTTTAGACCCTAAAGCACACTAAGAAACAAACTGCACTTCAAAAGTGACTGATTGTGGGTGACAAATGTGTTAGAGGCCATAAGCGCTAAAAGCATTCATCACAACACAAGGCATATTGAGCAAACATTCAGTTCTGGTTTAGTATCAATCGGTGCTTTAGTTTTAGCAGTTCCATTTTAAAGGTTCATATTTTTTTTCATACTCCAGATTTTATGTATATATATATATTTTGTAACTTTGTTGGAATCTGTTTTATAGGTTCCTTTTGTAAAAATTATTTAAGGTCACGGAGCGGTCGTATAAGCATTTCACTGCATATCGTACTGTGTATGACTGTGTATGTGACAAATAAAATTTGAATTTGAAATTTGATTGATTTATTAGTGGCAAAATACTAGTTAAGGTCATTGAATCAGTTTTGCTTTTGGAAATAAGATCATGAATCTAATAGCTAAATGTCTTTTACATAAATCCCAAAAACTTTTCAAACATAACACATTTTCTCATTTACCGATTGAGAATACTCTATTTGGACTGTATAAACACTTACAGGGTACGAAAAGTCCAGAAAATACAGAAAGGTACAGTAAGATACAGCCATCCATTATTAATATGCAGGGTCATTGGGGAATCGCAGGGAACTTTGGGCAGACGTACAAAACGGTACACCCAGGATTGGGTGCCATCATGTCGCAAGGCATGCGCACATAAAACAATGCAAAATATGAAAACAGCAATCAACCTTTTTGACGGTGAAAGGTAACTGGAGTAAACCCACCGAACATGAGGAGAACATGCAAACTCCACACACCGAGTGGAGGCAAGATCTGAAAACCCAAACCAGGAGGGGTAATGCGTCAATGCTAACCACTAAACCATGATGCCAGGAAGGTAACATATCAAAGGGAAACTTGCTTATGCTTCAGAGGGAATTGTTCTGGCATTACTAACAAAACAGAAGTGGTTAAGACATTAGGGGTTGCAAAATATTTTTACGAGTATGACAATTATGAAAATTGTTTTGCCAAGGTCTTAATATGCCCCAGATCTCAATCTATTCTAATCAGTTCCATTAGTGACACTAGCAAATCATGAGGGTCTATGAGTTCATAGAAGTCGAAGTTGGTAAACAGCAACTGCATGAGCAGTTTGATTGCCTCTTGTCTCAGAGGAAGGAGTAAGTATATAACACTTTTTACAATACATTTACATTTCAGCATTTGGGAATCCCTCTTATTCAGAACGACTTACAATTTTATCTCATTATACATCAGAGCAGGGGAGGGTTAAGGCCCTTGCTCAAGGGCCCAACAGGGGCAACTTGGTAGTAGTGGGGGTTTAACCTGACACTTTCACCAAGTTCTTCAAATAAAATATATAAAATGCACATAAAAATATATATTACAAACAGACACATAGCCCAGTTAAACTTAAAACAAGCACAGTAAAATAATTAACACAATTATTCTAATACTGAATAAATGTGTATTTTTAAACCATTCAGAGTGTTTTAAACATTGGAAACACCAGGGACTACCTGATATTACAATTCTCCAAGTATTACGTTTTTATATACATCCTGATTTAATATAGGTTTTTTAAGACCTTTAACCTTCAAAAAAAAAAAAGAAAAAAAAAAAGAAGTTGAGTCATAACTCTGAAGTTTTATACCTTTATACCTTTACAATGAGCTTAATACAACCTTTGAACTTGAGAAATTCAATGTATCCCATTATTTACAACATTATTTTTCTCACTTAAAAACCAAGGGTAGCATTTAAAGAACACAAATTACTTCACATTTTAACATTCAGTTTAACATTTATCTCATAATTGTTATTTCCAAGCTAACCTTACAAACAATTCACACTCACCTCATGGGATGCCAATGTGTGGCTAGTTTGAAATATACCACCTGTAGGATTATAAAGAAACGGTGACATTTTACTACTGTACCTCAAAAGACTCTAAAGTCTCAAACCACAACCTGACTTTGAACATGGGTTGTACAGTTGCAAATAAATGGTTATGCGCAACCTCTAACTGAGTTTTAGGCTAATTTGGCTCACAATGTTTTGAGACTGGTGTAAGCATATGTATTGAGTGGATTTTGGGACTAATTCGCTTGCAGAGTTTGGAGAAAAAGGTTGACCAGGTTGATGCATTTCTGTTGCATGCTTAATAGCTCCTGTGATTGGCTAATCGTGAATCATGGGCAAAAAAACTATTGAAAAAAAGTTTTAAAAATTCTGGTCATGGGTCGTATCGAATGGTGCGTCTCTGTTAATAATTAAAAAAAAAAAATTTTAATGGACCATCAACAGGGCATTTCAAACTTTTGATATTAAAACCACAAAATGACAATTCTGCTGAATCTTACATCACATGGATAGAACATTTAATAGGTTTTGTCCAAGGGACATGACAAACAGAATATGGTGAAGGAGGTTGATGATATTCAGGGGTCTAGCTGTGCAAAATTGTCAAGGTTAAAACTCAGATTTCATAATGAACACAATATTCTAGTGGCAGACAGCATTAAAAAAATGCTGACCACTTGTTAGACCAAACCAATTGCCATGCTGCCATTCTGGGTAGAATGTACGTTGCTCAGATCACCCTCTGCCTCGGCACTCATTGGCAATTACTAAATTAGAGAGAAAATGCTATTGTTATGATATCGTGGACTATGAATGCAAATTAATATGTTGATGTGTTCTGAGCAGCAACATTAATCATTTAGACTTGCATCATTCAGGTTGTGTCCTCTGGGTTCTCATATACAGAAATTTAATCCATCACTCAAATAAAATTTGATTGGGAGTAAATATAGACAGAAAATAGCAAGTTGATCTTAAGCATGAATTTCAAACTACTTGGATTTAAACCCATCAAAAAAAGATAAACCCAGTATGAAGCCTTGCAAGGCTTTTTGCAATCTCAAATAAGGAAAAGCTTAAAAATCAAAGTGATCAAGTATGGATGGAGAGAGAAGTCTGGCAAGTTAACTGGAACATTCCTTCATATAATTCATAAGATAACACAAATGAATATCCCAATGCAAGGAATGCAAGGACATTATAGAAACATTCTCAACCCATACAAACCAATTTCTTTAAGTGTTTACTCAATATATACATGCATTGGAAAATACTTATTTCATTGCCTGCCTGCACGTTTACACATTTTGTATAGTACATCTTATAGGACATGAATATGCACATAGAATATGAATATTATTATTATTATTATTATTATGCACATAGAGTTTGCATGCATAAGGTGTAAAACTGTACAACTGGTAAAGAATATTTGTTTGAAACTGTTCAGCACTGTTTAAAAGGGCATGCATTATTGCTTCGTTTTCTTCTTCTAAAAGCTTGTATCTAGGTATGGTACTGTATAATGACCTCTTATCATTGATCACATTGCTGCTGCACTAAAATATGTAATATACCATAGGAGTGAAATTAATTGTGGCTTGAATGCATGAATGGAGCTCCATCTTGTGGCAAAGTGATACAGGCACATGATTGTATACATCAACCAAGTGCAACGACACTACTGTACATACAAAACAATTGACCAAGGAGTACTTATGTGTAATTACAGATTTGATCTAATTCACCATAGTAAATGCATGGCCAGGCAAGAACACATGTGCATGCTGTCATTTGGAATAACGGAATGATTACGTGGAAAAAAACACACACAAAAAAAAAAATGGCACAGTTCAGACTCCATGTAGCAACAACAGCATACAACTTAGTGCACCTGAGACCGAGTGGACAGATGTGACCCTCAATCCTCGAGTACAAATTTACAAACAGTACAAACAGAATCTGAGACATCAAATTCAATCCACATTAATTACATATTAGCTTAGCGTATCCTCTGTGAAAGGAATTTAGCAGATTGAAATTAAATTGATTAATTCACGCTCAAAAATACACAACTCCAGCAGCATTTAAGCCATGTCAAACTTGTTTAAAAAATTCAAATATTAAATGTATCTTTTTTTTCCCTAAATATGTCAGCAAGGATTTTGCAAGGATACCTGCACGTATGAGGGCTGCGTCACGTATCCAGCATTTGTTTGGTGCATGGCTTGTGCACATCCTCACAAATTAACATGACGTGTCCGCAAGATGCACATAGATGGTAGGTGGCAGTATACTCAGGAAGCATATCAAAAATGGCGAAAAGGCTCAAGATAAAGTCATGTGTGACCTGTATGACGTGTCTTTCCTTTTGCATAATGACAAATATGATTATCAAATCAGTTGGCTGGAGATTAGACCTGTCTACACCTGCACGAGGTCATGACCTGGTGATCGGATTTGTATTTAATCACAGGCCTGCCTGAACAGAATATCGTGGCTTTAAAATATCAATAAACTATACTGTTTTGTTTGCATGTAATGCAGGTTCATCCACAAAGAAAGAATTAACATATTCATTCATAAGGCAGTGTGACATCTGGTGATCTGGTTTCTAAGTGCATAAACTCAATATGTGCTTTATTCAGGCAATTTAGGAATACTAATTCAAGTCCATACACAGGGCAAAATACAGGCAGGCAAAGTTAAATCAGGATATATTTAGAATATACACTATCTGACCCCAAAAAAGAAATCACCACTTAAAGCAAATATTTAAAAGCCATCCACTAGATAATTACTGCAGTGATTAATATGCTTCAGCTGGAAACAAGTTATTTAACCCTAACTGATGCAGTGAATAGCTTCTCATTTCTTTTATGTTACTCTGTTTCAAAAGGATCAAATTATTGGCCTACATTAGCAGAACAAAGGAGATTGATAAAACTTAATCATTAGATTAAGGAACGTTAAACGCATTATTACAAGTATGGAAGGATAATGGTCAACCATCATCTTCAAGGAAACAATGTAGTCTGAAAACATCCTAAATGAGCATGATGGGAGATCACTTAAAGGCTTACTGAAATCAAATCATAAAATAAATAACAGTAGAACTCATTGTTATGTTTAATAGTGAAGTTAAGAGAATTTCCATATGCACACGGCAGGGAGATCTCAAGGGATTGGGACTAAACAGCTGTGTAGCCTTAAGAAAAACACTCATTAGTGTGGCTAAATTGAAAATATCATAGAATAACTCATAGAAGGCATAAAAGAAACAAAAGGGTACAAATCATGACAGACCAAAACTGAACATAAAAATATCTGAAACATCAGCATTTTATTGAAATTGTAAAGCCTTGATTTACACATCCTGATGTACAGTAACTCAGTCTTACACCCCCCCCCCCCCAGAGAGATTGTGTTTCAAATCAGTCCTAACTGTAATTGAAATGGATTTTTGCATTCCCATTAGGTGTGTAGTGAAATTGTTTCCAGATGTTACTGCTGAATCTCTGATGGCTGGCTTCATGAAGACTATAGAGACTGGAGTGAATTTTGCAGCTAATGTGAAACCACATCTGCTCATCAAACTGTGGAGCCATTCTCTCAGAAGAAATGCACTGAACGCTTTTTAGCACTCATACTGATTTGACACTGCTAGGTTCTACGTGATTACTCTGTTTATTGACAACACCTAGGCATTTACCAGGCAGGCCAGCCTTTGGTCCCCTGAGTGAGTCTTTGGTGCCCATGATCTTATAACCAGTTTGTGCTCTGTATAGTTGGTGACTACTGTTGTTCAGTTTAGCCAGCAATGGTGTTAATGTTATGGCTGATTGTTTATATCTATACTAGAATCAATATATCCATATACAAAGATTTTTTTTTATAAAGCTTATACCCGAGAGTATTACCAAACCATGACTTCTTTGGAACTCCTCCCAAGCCGACATAGCTGATGACTCATCACTGTGCGTGTTGGCAAGGAGAGGATCAGAGTGCAACATTTTCTTTTTATAAATTACTTTCATTCACATAAAAATGCTACTTAAGCGGAGAGGGTCAGTTTTGATGAAAACATTAGGCCACTGGCTGGGTCTGAACCTGTAATTGCAGCATCGATTTAAGGGTGCAGGCCAAAGGAAACATGTAATATCTGGAGGAACATTTTAATGAGAATCTTTTATATATATAAAAATTTAAGCTTTTATGTATATATAAACATTATTTAGGATTTTGACAATTTTTTTATTTAGCATAAAATAGTACTTTTGAAAATCACCAGAAAAGGCATTTTTCTGGTGATTTTCATTCATACAGGAGGGTAGCCAGTGGGCAAAAAAAATACTTCATGGGTTATTTCAACTTTGCAATGTGTTATTTGTTGACAGGGATAGGAAATTGCACATTTATTCCAAGTAATTGTAACATGGTGTATGGCATGACGAACAAATTGGGGAGCATGTCTGTTTTTTCTTTTTCTAAAACTTCATATGTATCCTTGCCAAACAAACCTTCACCCATTCTGTTGTCCACCTCTTGCCTTCTGATATCTGACACTGCTGTTGCCATTATCCCTCTGCATGACAAAAAACTGGACCCTCTGAAACAAAACAATCATGGACAAGCAACAACAGATGCGTCTTGAGATACACTTGGGAAAGTTGTATTTTTAACAACCCAAAAAGCACAAAAGCAAATCAAAACATCACAATTAATGAATGAAAAGTACTTAAATGTGGACTGAGAACAGGAAACAGGTGCTAGCGCTCAGCTCAGTGAAAAGTTTAAAGTCCGTGCAGGATCCAGATTGAATTGGAGAACAGGAATTTGCTCCTGGATATACCTGGCTCACTGTTAAATGTTAAAACCAGTTTTAATAGTGAATATATTCAATTCTGAAACCTGTAATAAATCTTAAACCACCAACAAACATGTAATACCATATAGAAATGTTAAACAGATGTGTAATTGACTAAAATGTCAACGCTAGTAGTGATGCTAATCAGCCTTTGAAAAAGCTTGACAGACAGAAGACACAGAACACAAATGTGTTGACATCAATCGTTACAAATACGTGCCCTAACAACACTATGTATTTGAATTGCTTATTGGCTAGAGTTAAAATTTTTTGACATATCTATGTAATGGCAAAAGAAGGAAAGAAAGAATCCCAAAATGTAACCACCGTTAATTTGCATCAGTTTGTAACCAGGACACTCATCAAATCTGCCATTAAACCATTACCACACTTCATAAATGTAACACGGAGGTTTGACAAGACTTAGAAGCAATTAATAAGGAGACAAAGTGTTGTTTAAGATGACATATGACATAAGGTATAAAACATGTTTTTTTGCTGCAAGTGCTTTCATGACTGTTTTATTCTATGTGGGTTTTGGCAGGAAGATGCTATCCCCTCTATACTATGGACCGTATCATACTACTTTACTCATGCTGGTGACCGTTAGTTACGATTGTTAGAACAACTGTGATGACGCAGAGTGATTTATACAGTTAAACGCCCCAGTGCTGTTATGCTTTATATCAGCACAGAGGAAATCTCTCTCCTTCAATCAGATTATCCAGTCAGAACAAACTGTTGCATAATTACCTCGTAAATGTACCTTTGTTGTACTCAAATTAATTTATTTAGGCTAACACCACCTGGACAAATTCTCATTAAGAGGATGTTTAACAATATTTATTTATACATAAATACTTAAATTATTAACACAACATAATTTCTAAACTATGCAGGTTTCCTGTAATAAATTGCAGCCTTTATTTTATGCGATTAATTGGACAACGCTTATGGTCTGAGATGTATTTCAGCTGGACCCATTGTGGAGAGCTCCAAGACTTACAGTAATGTAATGTGTGAAAATTTATATAATATCTGAGAATTAAACACCAGCAGCCACCAATGACAGTACTATGTCACTCTTAGTCATCAGTCATCAACTCCAGAAAGCAATGACTTGCTATAGGTAAGCTTAGTGTACACTGCTGACTTTGATATATTTCTATAATACGTTTAGCACTTGCCAGCTGGCAGGAGCTATCTAAGGACTCTAAGCACTGAAGTGTACACTCTATCAGACACACATATGGAATGGGACTCATAAGACCTCAGATTAGAGGAGCGCCTCTGATTATTGTGGGCGCTGCAATATCCAGGTTCAATGGGACCATTAATCTTTGTGCACCGATGCACATCTCATTTGCTGAAGTCTCCTTGCCTTGTTCACAATAGGGGAGGCCATTCGGCAATCATTAAACTGCCTTTTCAATTTACTCCCTAAACAGTCTAATCTCAAAACGAAAAAGAAAAGCATTTAAAAGAGGCGTTTGTTTTCAGTAAGAATGTGTTCTCTAAGTTATAAGGATCACTGTTAAGAGTTACACAAATTGTAGCAGGCAACTGGCACATTATAGAACTCCTGGTACAATAATCATTAACAAACATTATTTTCACATTTTTAGTTATTGCCCTTCTATTTCACAGCTCTGAAAATGAATAACTGATTTCATACATTTCTTTATTTTACAAGGCCTCAGGTTAGGCTCCTTGGAGCGTTTCCTGGTAAGTGATACCTGATTTCACAAGCCATGTTGAAACTAGGCATTTCCAACAAAATGTTCACTTGGTGCTTTGCCGTACAATTGTAGTCTTTTACATGACATGTGTGTTCTCTCTATGGGGCCAATATGATTTATTACTGCAGCTCAGCACATTTTTTTTCCAAACACAGCATGAGTCCTGCATCTATTAGAGCAACTTCAGACCACTGACTTGCTAAATCAGTCAGTGTAATATCAAAGAATTCCCATAACATAATTTATAAAGTATTAATTTTGCATAAGCAGTTAAATTATTTGGACTTCACATCACTTTATACTAAGGGTCTAACAATATGCAGAATTAAAAAAAAATTATAATTGTTCAACAGCTTTATGTTCTCCTTGCTCAGAACAGTGGAGATAGATGATTTAAATGAGAAGTAAAATGAGAACATATGATGAGTATCTTCCTATGCGAATCCCCAAACAGCAAATCATATGGCAGCAGCTCAATACATAAAATTATGCAAATACTGGTCAATAACTTCAATTATTCTTTGATCAAACATCAGAATGGGAAAAATGTGATCTGAGTGAGTGTAACTAGGCATAGTTGTTGGTGCAAGATGGCCTGGGTTGAGTATTTCAGAAACACCTGATCCCCCGAGATTTTCATGCATGGCCGTCTCTGCAGTTTATACTGACTGGTCTATAAAAAAAATAATAAATAAATAAACATCCAGTGAGTGGCAGTTCTGCAAATGGAAATGTCTTCTTGATTTGGTAGGGCTGTTGAGAATAGTGAGACTGGTTCTCCCTGACAGAAACGGTACTGAAACTCAAATTCAAACCACTCTTTACAACTACATAACCATGAAAAAGTCTTTAGACATCTATTGTTTCATATTAAAAATGTACCAAAAATTTAATTTAAGCTTTAACTATTACATAATCAATATTTAAATTTGTTGGCTTTCAGACAAATATATAGGGACAGAATGAGAAGATGGTTTGAACAGATGTTTTACCATTTTCAGAAAATTAGAATTCTGGCCTATAATTGTATTAATAATAGGAAGGGGTATTTCAATAAATTTCAATTTAAAAGTCCTAGACATGACAAAAAATGGTTATGTTCCAAATCGAAAAAAAAAAAGAAAGAAACAGTAGTCATTGTAACGGCAATTTTAACAACTTTTTCTAATAAATGTTATCAAAAATGTCTCAGTCTGGTTCCAAGTTAATTCTAGAGCAGTTAAACTGCAAGCATCTGTGAAAAAAAAAAACTGCAAAAAAAAAAAAAAAACCTTGCTGTGTATTATACATTTGGAGCAGCCATATGTTGTAGCTACGAGCTGCTAAACTGAGCTGTGAGGCACAAAGTGAGCCAAAAGATATATCTATACCATTGAAGAAATCGGTTTTCAAAGGATTTATAGTCGAAAATGAGGATGAACAATGGCTGAAACATGAAATGATTTAAAGTTATTTATTTATATAGTTGTCTAGTAATTCACTGTAGTATCTAGTAAATCATTATGCAGGCTTAGTGCTTCTCTTCATGCTTGTGTGATCTAACAAAAAATTTTTTATGTGAAGTTAGCAGTATAGTACAAGAATGTTTCCATACGTTCTACTCACACCTTAGCTAAGGTTTTATTTGCATTGGTTCAAATTATTCAAAATTCAATTTGTCTTTTTTTTTCATCTTTTTTTATATATCCAAATTTATGTTTTTTGTTCATGTTCCATTTTTGTATTGGCTCTGGCACAAACATGCCAATTCGATTGTGATATCATATAAGACAATACCCTCCCCTGGTTTGTTGCTCAGCTCTGCTGTTCTCTGAAATGGCGTGGCAGGAGCTCATTTACATAGACACTGTAACAGCACGTTTGTAGAAGGAGTGAAATAGAAGGGGTTTAAGGAATGAAAATTTGAGGGGTATTTCAGCTGGCGCATTAACACTCTTTGGGAGAGCTCTGAGATCTTTGTTAACTTGTTAAAAAGATGGAACCTTCCAAAAACATGGAAGCTTTAAGCAAGAGCAGCAGGAAACAAAATCAACATAACCAAATAGAAAATGGACTAATAACTGTGTAAGGGCCCTTTCTGTGCAATTCTGTATGAAGTAAGATCATATGTTCCAATACACATTATCCAAATTACACTGAAATAAATAAATAAATATTGTTTTGCTGACACTCGGTCAGACTTCCTCCTGTAGACACTTCGTAGAAAAGCTCTAGGAATCTCAGGAATTTCATTTTGTGTTGATGCACTTTAATTCCCCTTTGTAATTTTGTGAGTATGTGAGTAAACGTGCAAACGCACTGAACCATGTACCCAACACTGCTTTCACACTGATTCACACCTCATGTGATTGTAACAGGTTCCATGATGTCTTATGTGAGAATCACACCGACTTTTAAACGACAGGAACTTTCTTAACATGCAATAGAGATGAGTGGATTAAACTCCTGGTGAAGAAGCTGCCATATACAGTAGATACATCTCAAACTTGGCTTTATATAAACCATATTAAAAATTAATCCAGAGGACTGAAACATTTTTATGCAATAAGCATAAACATGTGGTTAATATAGAAATTAATATAATCAATAGGCAAAAATTCCAAGGCTATGCTGCTATGCAATATATTCACACAGGAATAAACACACAATACTGTTATCCATGTGAGGCAATATGGTCAATGAGATAGTACTGCAATGAGATAGTTCACAAAAATAATAATATATAGCATAGCATTAACAAAACATACAAGCCTCTTTAGCATTTCCATTGTCCGTCTCCGGTTGCGTTTTTAAAAAGTCATTTATAGGTGGTTCCAGCATTATGGATGTGACAATGTAAGATCTGGAATCATATTGCTCAAGAACAAGCCTCAGGATGGAGTATGGACTAAGCCTGTACAGAGCAAGGACAAGCTTAGCATCAGTGAATTAATTTGTATAGCATTTAATATGTTATTTTCAGCTAAACACAAATAAATCCTCAAACTTCATATAATCATTTATATCCTGAAAAAAAGTCTCAGTCCAATCCCTGTATCTGACCAGTTTTCGAGGATGTATTTTGTTTGTTAAGCCTCATAGTGAGCAATGACTCATTCACGCATAAAAACATCTAACTTAAGGCAAGAACCAGTGAGAAACAGGTGCAGATGATTATCAGGACAATGATTAGTCTACTGATGTCGCTGAATGCTGAGTGGTTGGAACAGACAAGAGGAGAAATGAGGTTGCTGCTAAGGTTGTTACAGTACACAAGCAACCAATTTTAAAATATTATCTTTAGGCACTTGTTGTAGTAAAATATATTCTGATTTCTTAACTGAAATTAATTTGTTCTGAAGCAATTAGTGGTGGCTCAAGACCTTTTGCACAGTACTATATAGTCATGTTATGGATGTGAAGTTTTTAGTCCTCTACAAACTAGATAAAAAAAAAACTAAACAAAAGGACATGCTTGAAGATTTAAGTTTAACATGAAATATTTGATATAGTAATTATGAAAAAAAATAAGCAGGGAATTATTAAATCAACAATTATTCCTCATATTATTTCTAGTCTTTTCCTCTCTCTCTCCGTCTTTTTTGGCACTAAGAACTGAAATAATTAACAGGTAAAAGTTTGGTAATTATATGCATGTGTAGTTGCATATACATCTGCAGTATGGTTTGGTAGTAACCCTTTGAATTATGCCTATATTTTTCCTTATGGTAAAATTTACCTTTGCATGGAATTGCCCCAATATATCTTACAGAAGGAAAAAAAAAATCAACTTTGATGTATATGAATAAATTTGTAACTATTTGTAATACAATTATTTGTAAATTTGTATTTATTCTGTGTCAACACGTTCAAAGAGGCCAGAGCTCATACTTAGAAGCCCTAACAAGAAAATTACTAGCAAGTGCTGTAAATATCATTGATTATATAATTTCAGTCTTACTTGTCGGGAGAGTGGGGGAGGATCTCTGAATCACACCTGGGTCAGAGCATGTCTAAAACAGCAGCGCTTTTGGGGTGTCCTCAGTATAGAGTAGTAGGGATTTAAGGATTGAAAATATACTTGCTGTTAAACCATGCGTACACAGTCAACCAGCAATGTCAACTGGGTGGCTGATTGTTCACATACTTGCATATCTACAGTACTATGCGTGTTATCGGAGACCAGTATGAGACAACCCATTGTTTGAATGAGACATCACCTGTTTTAATATGCCCAATTCCTGTGCGGAGGTGAAGGCACATGATATAGATGAAAACTTTGCCACTCACGTCCCCCCCTTCATGTACAAGATGCTCACATTCTTTTGTTGCGAATTGAATCATTCGATTCACAGTTTACTGAAAGATTTGCACATGTGCAATGAACTGTGCTGTAAGTGTATTCATCAGCATGGCAGTCTATTAATATTAACGAATAAAAAGTATTTAAGAATATTTCCAGATGCCTGTTGCACCTCTTTAACCTCTAACTGAAAATTGTGATAACACTGGCATTATTTTCAAGCAGGCTGGTGCACCACATTTTGCTCTTACTGTGCGTGCATGGTCAATTTCCAAGACATTGGCTAGGACAATGTGGACATCATGAATGGCCTCCAAGAAGTCCAGGTCTCACTCCATGTGATTTTAACCTGCGGCATTACACAAAGGAGGTGGTGTATAGGACAAAGCCTAGTACACTGGATGACTTGGAGGCCCAGATTCAGAATGTTCTCAGCAATGTCCCCCAAAAAACGTCGAGAAAACTGACACCACCGGTGCCTACGCTGACATTTTAAGATTTGCTTTCATATTTCTATGTAATAAAGAATGTGTACAATTTTACAAATTTGTGTACAAATTAAACTGAACTTTTACTGAATGAACTTTTACTGAATATATATACTTTTAATAATTGTCACTGTCGCAAAACAGCTTTACACAATCAATAGAAATTAAGGAAGGTTGTTTATAAAAAGAAATTTAGGAAGTTTTAAAAGTTAAAAAGGCTGGAGATGAATCTGTTTAAAGGAGCGATTCCATTTGTGTATGTGCACGTGTGTTTGTGCTCTGTGTGTTTGCGCTTTGCTTAACTAACACCAGTCAAAGGTTAAGGTTAATTTTTTTTTTTTTTTTTACTTTAGATTTTGTATTAATTATTTTTATATTAATATTTTTTGGCTGTCTAACAAATCATCTGAGTTTCCATTATTTCTTATGGAGAAATTCGCTTGAATATACGAGTGCTTTCATAAACAAACATGCTCCCAGAATGAATTATGCTTGCAATCCAAACTGGTTTAACTGTACTTATGTTTATAAGGGTGTCCTTCCTCTTTTTAGTTTATGGGTGGTTGATGCACTGTCACTTTTAGCATTTACTTGTTTTAAAACCTGTAAGAAATATAGCTGTTTGAGACAAATTAGACAATCAACATTCGAAATCACAGTGCCCCAAAACTAAATTGAATCAAATCTGCAGTCTACCCATGATTCACAGCTTTACTTTTAAGGCCATGTTATTTTTAATGTCAACCTCTTCCACAGAAATTTGTTACACTATAAAACTCAACATTGTAAAGCTAAATTTGTTTAATTCTGATTTATTTTTTGTTTATAAGCTACTGACTACCTATTACCATCTTTAAGGTCTTAAGCAGCTGCTAGTGGAAACACAACCAGAAAAATGCAAAGGACCGCAGCATTTGTGTCTTGTATTTCACACTATTTCACCAGACTGACTGCTATTTTTTTTTGTGCAAATAATTTTACTTATACTTATGTTGAGATTGTACGATAAAAAGTGTGAATCACCCAACAGCCTAGCTAAACCTTTTGATTAACAACCTTGCAGAAACACTGTTTAAAGCACCAAGGTTTCTAATTGTACAGCGGGGACTTGTTTCAGGCATAAAATTGGAATACCACGTATCTGATGTATCCGAGTTGGCATACGATGCATGCGTACAATTTTGTTTTGCCAAATTGGCCCTGACACCCTTGACATGGTGCTGACTGTGAATTACTGTTGCAGGATCATCTGGATGACTCACAGCAGCTCAGGCATAAGTATTTCTTTCCTCCTTTGACCCAAAAAATGCTTTCCTTTAGTCAGAAAAAAATCCAAGAATGTGATTTACTACCTGTTAATGAATTGAACTATGCTATAAAACATATCGTAAAAGTATTATTATTACAATATTAAGTTTTATTATGAATAGATTAAAGTGTTTGGTGGTGAGGGCAAGATCATTAAAAAAATTGTTTTCGAATCAAGGAAGTCTGTTCTAGATGTTTAGCATAAAGTCCTGGAGTTATGAATAGTCGAGTTACAAATTTCCACAAATCCGAATGGACCCAACAACAAACAAATCACTGAAGAAACTCATGCGTATTTTACCTATAAATAGACACTGCAGTGCTCCAGATACCAATATTTACAATTATATACAATATTTTCAATGTGTAAGTGATTGTATAAAAAGTCCGGTATATTGCATGTTTTTGTGTGTGGGAGAAATGAGTCAGCATCACCGTTTTCCATAAATCAGTCCAGAAGGACAATGATAGAAAAAGTTGTGCTGTAAAGCTATCATCAACCCCCCCCCACCCCCCGCGCGCGTCTTCCCGGGGCTGCCATTAAACGATGTCAGTTGAGTTTAGTTAAAGTTGCAAGAACAGTATTCTCTAGTGCATTTGCAAACCCCTTCAAGCATCATGAAGAAAATGCGTCTTATGAAGACCATCCCAGGAAAGAAAGCCCAAAATTTACCTCTGCTGCAGAGGAGAAGTTTATTTAGTCACCAGCCTCAGACACATCTCAATAGTAATTGTTTAAAATATTATTACATATTTAGTATGTTAAATACAAATAAAATGTTTAATCAAATCAGCACCTAGGTATCATGATAATATTGTATGATACTTGGTAATTCCTGTCCCTAATATTTGCAGACATTTAACATCCATGACATAATGCATTTAATTTACCCTTTAAATAAGTGTAAAGCTTTGTTTCAGCCAAAACTAGGGGTGTGCTCAAAATATAGATTCTTAGATACATACTGATATAATAAAAAAAGATACAGTATCGACATTCTTGCCCTTAGTATCGATACTCCGCCTAGCCATTAGGGGGCGCAGTGGTGCCCGCGAGTTTCAAAAAACTCATGGAAAATGTCGAAGATTTTAAAAGCTTCTAGTTTCTAGAAGATTTTAGCATTAGCAAGAGTATCCTCAGGTTATTGTTTTGTTACTGCAGTGATTTTTGTTCAACCTGCCTTTTTGGGGATAAACCTGGTTTAAAAAGCCATCCTGTTATGAGGTAGATTTGTTGTTGTGCAAAATGTTAAAGCAAAATGTAGCATTTAAGTGATTTCGTAGTGAAATATGTTATGGCAGTACATGGTGTCACAAAAACAAATTATAAGAAGATTTAATAAGAAATTAAGAATAAGAAAAAGAAGATTTTGTCCTTGTGTGAGCTCAGACTGTACCCTTGGAAAGTTAAATGTTGACTTGTGGTAATTTCCAGATTACAATTTGTGTATAATTAATTAGAGCACTTAAAGTTGCAAATATTTAAGCAAAATGCACTTTTTTTATAATGCACTTTTGTCTTCAATACATGAAGAAAAATGCAGAGTTCTGTTTGTTGAGTAAATGTGTTCAGCATTAATTAATTGGCTCTGGCCCATGTATTTTTATTGAATCGTATCGAATCGTGTCACATTGTATCAAATCGTATCGAGACAGCTCTGTATCGAGGTATGTATCAGATCGTGACCTGTGTATCGAGGTATGTATCGTATCGCCAGGTTCTCCACGGTATACAGCCTTAGCTAAAACACAGTATTTATTGGTGATTAATGTAGTTTTTAAAATTGTACATAGAATACGGAGAGTGTGTGCCAAAGAAGCTACTTCTGAGGTTTATGCAACATGGAAGTAACGAATCTTGCTTCCCTAAAAAATCTAAGTTGCTAACCTCAGCCGTTTTGGAGAGATGCTTTTATATGTTCCCCCAAAATAAAAAAAAATTTCAGTGTTATACTGTCTAGCTTCAAACAATAATAATTTAATTATTATTCATATTTCTTTATGAGTATTGACACTAAAATTGGTGTAAGCTTCTAAAAGCATATGACCTGTAAAAATTTTTCTTAAATTGCTTGCATTTAATTTAAATTGCAGATTAGGCTAATGGGCGTTCCCGAATTGCCTGTAGTGTGTGATTGAGTGTGTGAGTGTATGGATTAGCACCGTGCCCAGGGTGTACCCTGCCTCGTGGCCTAATTCTCTTGGGATAGGCTCCAGGCCCCCTTCAGAGACCCTGTATACAGGATTAAGCGGTATGAACGATGAATGAGTGAATTTTTTAATAAAAATCTAAAATGTGTATGTATAATTACAAAAAACGAAGCATGGACTGGGAGATAAGAAGCATTACGTATTATGAAAAATGGTGTTATATGATTCTATCTGAAAATAAATTTTTTGAACTAGGAGAGACACCTCTGCAACAAAACCATGTTTTGGGCGATTGAGAATTTATGCTCAGAATTTTAGAAGGTACATTTAAAACCTTGCAAAAAATCTATTTAAAACAATAAAGTTTTAAATAGTCTAAATTCTCAATTCATGATCTCTAATGAAGTGTAATTATTTGTATATCAAAATTATGCAAAAAGCTATTTAGCATCTAATTACCATGCAACCATTAATGCAGATGCATAAAACCAAAGCACATCCTTCCCTTAACCTGCACCGTAGCAAAAAGGTTGTTGTTGGCAATAACAAAAATGATGGCGCCATGCAAAAATATCCATTCACACTCTGTCAAGGTACAGTACTGCTGCGATATTTCAGAGCTTAATCCAGAAGGAACAATCCACTCCACTTGGCGACCTGCAGTGTGTGAGCGTGATAAGCCGCTAGGCATTTAAAAGACACCACAGAAGGAGGCACTCCAAAACTAGCTGGAGCCTTCGAGGTATTAGTGAACCAGCACAGACAATATTTCACACAGCCAGTCTAAGCAACTCATACTAATCCCAAGAGAAAGTGCAGGCAGGAGGAACGGTCAAGAGAGACCAAAATAAGAGAAAAAAGGGGAGTAAATGCCGTTTTCTGCATCTCTCAGCTATAGTATATGGTGCATGCTGTTAAAATTCTGTGCACATTTTAATAGTCACCCTGAGAAATGTTCTCTATGATTTTACTGTGCAGTTTGATAAATTTAAGATTCTACATCATAATTTCGACTGATTTGCTTCAGTTTGATGCGACGGAAATAAACCATCTTTATTCTCCATTCAATTTTATAGATTTTATTTTCTTCACAGATTTTTAAACAAGGCTTCAACTGGCTATTCAGGCCAGATAATGCAATAAAAAAATGTGAAATGTATGTGAAATTATGACTTAATTTCTTAGGCCAGAAGAAATCATCTCTGGTCCAATGAGCTGCTTTCTCTTAAAAAATTTAAATACATGTGATTGGACACACATATAATATTTTATATTATATTATTTTATAGCTTATCAAAGTTTTTTTATTTTAAATTGATTCATTTTAGTGTAGTCAGGGAGTATGTGGAGAAGATTGGCCATGCTTTTATACAGCTGAATTTAAAATGAAAGGAAAGTTAAATAAATAGTTATATATACCATCAACTAGTTTTTAGAAAGAAAGAAAATCAGAATTGGCCAAAAGACTTCTGTGCATCTCTTCTGTTTTTATAAGCAGAAAATTTGAAAAAGTTATGTTTCTGATTTTCAAACCACACGTGAACGGTATCTGAAGTCACAGAAAAGAAAAACACAAATTGTTTCATAAGTTCACTGATGGAGGAATGAGACTACTGGCAAAAATCATAGCTATGACACTGTTAGGCCCCATTTGTTTTCAAAGTCTTTCACTGCTCTGAAAATTTGACAACCAATTTTAAGTTGGTGAATGGAAGCATTGTCCTTATTCCGTTTGATCACTTTTGGATCAGTGGGCCATGTGGGCATCAGTGAAGCAAATCTATTCAGAGTAGAGTTGGAAATGGGCCATATTATAAAAGACAACATGAAGTAAGCATTGAAATGGGGGGGGGGGGGGGATAGGCAGGCAACAAAAACACATTTAACCCTGCACAGCAAGTTAATAGCAAATAATTTGGAATTAGAGATCTACCACAGGCTTGCTCATCTTGCTCATTTGGCTAACTGCATATTATCAGTGGAAACAAAAAAGTGGAAAATAATTAAACGATATCCCAGCCAGTCCATATTCCATATGGCAGTTAAATTATCCAGCTATGAGGACATTGGTCTGAAACGGATGCTCTGCATTCCCCATTTGTTTTCAAAGTCTTACAGTCAGATTTCCAGCAAAGTTATGATGAAAGTAAATTCAGTATGGCTTTTCACCATACAGTAAATGCTAGCTTTGCACCTTAATTGCTGCCCTTTTAGCAACCAATGTCTCACATGATTGCACAGCAGATGGTCAATATCAGAATAATGGCACATTTGAATGTGCTGAAAGCCCCAAGGCAAAGGGAAATATTTGACTGAGATAATGAGAAAGGCTGTTTCTGTATCAAAAGATTTCCAGTCTTTTGCTGAACTTCCTGCCTCTACAGCTTAACCATGGTCACGTCTCAATTACTCAGTCTCCTCTGGAACATGCAGGATAGCAACAACGCTCTGCAGGCAAGCGTTCAGCTCAAGTCACCTCAAACTTGCACAGACCAAAAACAATTTATGACTAAAAATAACTCTCATTCATGCAGTACACTGATGAGACACTGACAGCCACATTGAAACATTTGAATGGTACAAACATTTTAAAGAAGGCCATAATTGACGAACCAGGTCAAGGTGACTCAGAGCCAGCTGCAGTCGTTCCTGTGAGCATTTAGCAAGTGGATCGCCTGATCCTTGAAAATCAATCGATAACTTGCCACCAACTTGTGGAGAAGCCGCATCTATACACATAATCTTTCACAAACACCACTTGCACATTTCACACATTCACAATACAGTCCAGATCTTCCTCAAAGTATTTTTCACAATTTTGGGCCATTAGGTAAAGTCCATAAGTCCATGAGTTCAAGTCCGATGAGGTCAGTGGAAAAAAGATTTCTAACTTGATGGTATCCAAGCACTAATGAAAAACTGGGATTATGAGAGCATTATTGTAGCAGAGGATTGTCAAAAAGTTACAACTTTAAAATAATACTTAAAACAGGAAACAACCTACTAAAAATATTTTATACATTTGACCTTGCTTGACTTCAAGCCTGTTTGTATAATTTCTGAAATCTTATCAGGTCACCTGACGTTTACATTCCTATTTCCATACAAATTCTGCACAGACTCAATACCTCTAACTCAAGATGTCAGAATTTTTGATGCGTGGCATTACCGACTGATCCCGAGCACATAGACAAACGCACAGTGATATGGGGAAAAAAAACAACAACCACCAAAAAAACACATAACCCAAACACATAATGCCTTCAGACACTAATAGCAGAGACATAAAAAACACATTATGTTTTTCCATTATAAGATGACTTCACAGGATGTGTGAATTAACTTATTCACAGGATCTGACTGACTGTACTGTGTAGCAGCGATATCTACAATAAGAAAGGTTTTATACACCCTTGTCATATACACTGACTAAAGCCATGCAAAATGTTCCAAACTACTTGATTTAAACAAAAGGAAATTGATTCCCAAATGCTGTGCAGTGGACTAAAGCTTTAAGGGTAATGAAATTATTCCCATACATATGATCAAAGAGGGAAAAAACTTGAATCATGTATCATGAAGTAACAACTAGGATATACTGCACTAGATTAAGAAAATCCAGAATACTGAAGTGAACTACTGTAGATGCTTTGGCAATGAAAACATTTTACTACACATTAATTTGTTTATTATTCACTGTTCTTGTTTTGAATCGTGCCTATAATAAAGAAAAACAACACAATAAAAGGTCGATATCCAAAAGGAGTTTCACGAAAAACCAATTACAATGGGTGCATAATCATGAAATGTAATATCTCCGGTGACGACAATGAATTAGTGACTGCTGCTTAGACCGTTTCTTTACTGTGTTTTCTACAATAATGACCCTCCCTAAAGAAAGTGCCACTGCACTGAGCTAAACCTCTAAGTCTCTAAGTGAATCTCAGAGGCCCATGAAGTCCACAACGCACCAACATGAATTGAAATTGAGAACAGAAAAAAAACACAGCTATATGGCAGGAAATATTAAAAGTTTCAGAATTTAAACATATCAGTAGAACAATGTGTTTGTGCACTAAAACACCGAAAATATATTAAATCACAAGGGTATGCTGTTGGAATTGTACAATGTCACATTAAGAATAACAGTATTCAAGGAGCGTTGAAGTCAAACCAGGATTTAAATATCAGTAAAGGTTTAATTTTTAACTAATTCCGGCCCTACACAAGACAGGATTTGACTTGGACACCCCTTATATATTTATAAAATATGTTCTTACTGTGGCATGTTGTATTTTCTTATGATGGAAGATGTTAGAGCATGGTGTTTTTTTTTTTTGTTTTTTTTTTAGAATTTTAAGATATAAAATATATATTATGGTATTTTGGACCTTTGATGTCACAACACTACGTTGCTGGAAACGCCCCAAGCAATTTTCATATTATACTGTTCCGCTTGCTTTCAAGGTTTTAGTCTACTGGATGCTGGTGTGTGCTCGTATTTGGAATAACTGCTCCACCACTGCTTTCAAGACATCACATTTATGAAATATTTTATGGAGTTTTGCTTAGCATGGGTTACCCTACCACAAAAGATGGGGCAGTCTTTGTTCACTGTTCATTATTTAAATAATGACAATTACAACATGGAAATGTCAGCACAAATTATGTGCAACACTGCTTCCTGTTGTGCTTCTAACCTTTTTAATTTAAAACAAAGTCTGCTTAAATATGGTGGTCGTTGCTTCATGAAACATTTTTATTCAACCATTATTGAACAAATTCATAAACTGTATCATGTCTAAGCATTTTTTATAGAATTTTTTTTGTGTCATGTGATGTAGAAATGTTCTTTAAGCTATATGATAAGTAATGCTACCATAGTGGGTTTAAAGATGTAAAATAAGCTCCATTTTCTGTTATTGTATAACTATACATGAATATAAACATCAGAATGTATTGTTCTAATGCGTGTCATTCTAACCTCACAACCCTGATTCCACATCAATGTTGGATGACGTTGTTCTTAAACATCAGAACATTTAACAGGACATTTTGCCATTTCCTAAGTAAGCTTAAGACACTTTTTATGATGCATCCAATTTACAATGCAATAATACTACTGCACGATAGAACATTCTGATCTCGCAGGAACACTACATATAATAACATCGAAATAAATTAAACAATCTGATGGTAAATTAGTATCAACACGTTCACACATGTCAAGCAGGTTTAAAAATAAATAATTTCTTCAATGATACTTTACTGTCATGTACACCTACCACCACACCATCTTTTACTACTACTATGGAAAATAGACTTATAAGGACTGAATGAAAACTAATCTAATTGTAGGTTTAATGGATTGCAGAAACAAAGGCACTGACTATTACGACATGCCAAATACAATAAACTTTAGAGCACAGCAGTAAAGCTACACTATGCCCTTCACAGTGGGTTGGGCTGGCCTTTAGGACAAGCAACTGCCTAACATAAATGCAGATTAGGCAGGTCTTGGAAAGTTGAGTCAGTGATCCAAAGCAATATTAGTGGGCAATGCATTAGGATGACAGATACAAGAGGTCCTGCAGGAATTGATCCATTACATTTATTTTTTTAATTAGTCTGGGCACAATAGAGCTATTCAATTTCAGAAGACAGGATAATCTGCATCACTCCTTGAAATGTTACTGGCATTGGAATACTAGATTTTTTCCCTACCTATTTAAAGCAAATTCAAATAAAATAATTCTGTATAATCCAATCTAGGAATAAAGCAATACATGTTTTTTTTTTTTTTCAAAAAAATCTTAAAGGGTATTATTTGTAGCTACTACTACTTATGTTCTTCCCAAAGGTGTCACATAAAAATGCAGGGTTTGTTCCGTAATAAACTTAGAAACTTCTGTCAAAACAATACTATAGCAACGCTATAGTGCCAAAAGTATTCGCCCGCCTGACTTCACATGCATATGAATTTGAGGATTAACAATCCAATTCTTAATCCATAGGGTTAATATGATGTTGGCCCATTCATTGCAGCTATAACAGCTTCAACTCTTCTAGGGAGGCTTTCACAAAAGTTTGGGAATATGTTTATGAAAACTTTTGATTTGGACCTTGCTTTTTGTTCACTGGTTATGTTGGAACAGGAAGTGGCCATCACCAAACTCTTCCCACAAAGTTGGGAGTATGAAACTGTCCAATATGCCTTGGCATTAAGAGTTCCTTTCAATGGAAGTAAGGGGCCAAGCCCAACTCCTGATGAACATTCCCACACTAGTTCCAACATGACTGTGCACCAGTGCACAAAGCAAGGTCCATAAAGCTGCACGTCACCCAGGACAACAAAATGTCTCACCACATTTAATTGTGCTTTACTTGATTATTTTATTAAAATGAAGATTCCTTCACTCTTAACTCTCAGAAGCAACAATCTTCGTTTTATAATGATAGAAAACTTCCTTCCTTCCTATGAGAAAGCCTCCTTCACTTGCAAAGTAAAATTAGCTAATTATTATATTTATATTATATTATATATTATTATTATACAAATATTTTTCTTCCTGTGAAAATGGAAGGATTTTGTGAATATCACCAAACCACAGAAAACCCACCAAACTCCTAATACAAAGAGTGCATGCAGATAATTTTACAAAGAACTTTAACAGAACAGAATTATAAAGGATTTTTAGTATATACATAATGCAAAGCGAAAAAAAAAAAAAGTAACTTACTATTACACTGCACTGAAATTGAATCCTGTGGGTACAAACACATGTCGTGTCAGACTGGCACCATAAAGAGTGAAAGGGAGAAAACCCATTTCATTGCTTTGGCAAGGTATGAGGGACCTTAGTGACTGATAAGCTACAGAGCAAAATAGAGATTGAATATGAGCATAGAGAATATGACCAAATGTGTGTGCAAGCAATAACAAAAGCAAAAGAAAAATAACAGCATTAAAAGTTTTGAGAATGACAACAAATATTAGTTTTCACAAAGTTTGCTGCTAAACTGCTTTTAGATCTTTGTTTCAGTTGTTTCTGTGATGTACTGAAATATAATTACAAGCACTTCATACGTTTCAAAGGCTTTTATTGACAATTACATGACATTTATGCAAAGAGTCAGTATTGCAGTGTTGGCCCTTCTTTTTCAGGACCTCTGCAATTCGACTAGGCATGCTCTCAATAAACTTCTGGGCCAAATCCTGACTGATAGCAACCCATTCTTTCATAATCACTTCTTGGAGTTTGTCAGAATTAGTGGGTTTTTGCTTGTCCACCCGCCTCTTGAGGATTGACCACAGGTCCTCAATGGGATTAAGATCTGGGGAGTTTCCAGGCCATGGACCAAAAATTTCAACGTTTTGGTCCCCGAGCCACTTAGTTATCACTTTTGCCTTATGGTGCTCCAAAATGCATTGTTCTTCACCAAACTGTTGTTGGATTGTTGGAAGAAGTTGCTGTTGGAGGATGTTTTGGTACGATTCTTTATTCATGGCTATGTTTTGGGGCAAAATTGTGAGTGAGCCCACTCCCTTGGATGAGAAGCAACCCCTCACATGAATGGTCTCAGGATGCTTTACTGTTGGCATGACACAGGACTGATGGTAGCACTCACCTTTTCTTCTCCAGACAAGCCTTTTTCCAGATGCCCCAAACAATCGGAAAGAGGCTTCATCCGAGAATATGACTTTGCCCCAGTCCTCAGCAGTCCATTCGCCATACTTTTTGCAGAAGATCAATCTGTCCCTGATGTTTTTTTTGGAGAGAAGTGGCTTCTTTGCTGCCCTTCTTGACACCAGGCCATCTTCCAAAAGTCTTCGCCTCACTGTGCGTGCAGATGCGCTCACACCTGCCTGCTGCCATTCCTGAGCAAGCTCTGCACTGGTTGCACTCCGATCCCGTAGCTGAATCCTCTTTAGGAGACGATCTTGCCGCTTGCTGGACTTTCTTGGACGTCCTGAAGCCTTCTTAATAAGAATTGAACCTCTTTCCTTGAAGTTCTTGATGATCCTATAAATTGTTGATTAAGGTGCAATCTTGCCTGTGAAGCCATTTTTATGCAACGCAATGATGGCTGCACGCGTTTCTTTGCAGGTCACCATGGTTAACAATGAAAGAACAATGATTTCAAGCATCACCCTCCTTTTAACATGTCAAATCTGCCATTCTAACCCAATCAGCCTGACATAATGATCTCCAGCCTTGTGCTCGTCAACATTCTCACCTGAGTTAACAAGACGATTACTGAAATGATCTCAGCAGGTCCTTTAATGACAGCAATGAAATGCAGTGGAAAAATTTTTTTCGGGCGAATTAATTTTCATGGCGAAGAAGGACTATGCAATTCATCTGATCACTCTTCATAACATTCTGGAGTATATGCAAACTGCTATTATAAAAATTTAAGCAGCAACTTTTCCAATTTTCAATATTTATGTAATTCTCAAAACTTTTGGCCACAACTGTAGATTGACATCTGCTTTGGTGGGGAAAGCTTTTCAGGCAGCGGTTCAGGCTGGTGCTTCACTGCACACATTGCGGTTTTGCAGGCCTACCAGACTGACCTGCTGAAGGACCTGAGCACCGCTGGGGCTATTGATGAGAGGGCGTTTGCAGAGCTGCGCCGAGCCACAGATCTGTCTCTCCATGCAACCAAGCAGATGGCCCGTGCTGTTGGCCGTTCCATGGCTGCCATGGTATCCACGGAGAGGCATCTGTGGCAGAACCTCACGGGCATCAAGGATAGAGATTGTGCTGTCCTGAAGTTCCTGAAGTTCGCTTTCGGGGGTGAAGCTTACCAGTATCAGGTCCTTCCATTTGGCCTAGCTCTGTCACCCCACACATATACAAAATGCATGGATGCGGCCGTGGCTCCTTTATGACTCCAGGGCATCCGTATTTTGAATTACATAGACGACTGGCTGATTCTGGCTCAGTCTCAGGAGCTAGCGCTTCGACATTGAAATGTCGTCCTAGCTCATCTCCATTGATTAGGATTGAGACTCAACGCCGAGAAGAGCGTTCTCTTTCCTGTTCAGAGGACAACATATTTAGGTGTCACATGGGATTCGGTCATAATGCGGGCACAGCTGTCTCCTGCTCGTGTCGAATCCATTCTCAACACCCTGAAGGAAATCAAGCTAAGCCAGACTGTTCATCTCTTTCAGAGATCTCTAGGCCTCATGGCAGTCCACGGTGATACCTTTGGGCCTTCTGCACATGAGAGCATTTCAGCTGTGGTTAAAAGCCAGGGGATTTCATTCAAGGGCCAATCCCCAAAGGCTAATAAGGGTTAGGCGCTGAGGGCTTCGTACCCTTTCTATGTGGTTCAGACCCCGGTTTCTGACTTTGGGTCCCACTTTAGGTCCGGCTTGTCATCGCAAGATGCTAACAACAGACGCTTCCCTCACGGGCTGGGGTGCAGTCTTGGATGGCCGTCCAGCACAAGGGAGCTGGAGAGGTCGTCATCTCGCATGGCACACCAATTGCCTCGAAATGATTGCTCTGTTTCTGACTCTGAAACACTTCCTCCAGCAGTTGAGAGGCTTCCATGTCCTAGTGCGGGTGGACAACACTGCAGTAGTCTCGTACATAAATCGCCAGGGTGAACTGCGCCAGTGCCACTTGAACAAGCTAGCGCACCAGGTTCTGCTTTGGGCACAGGACAAGTTCCTGTCCCTCAGGGTGATGTAGATTCCGGGGCATATGAATGTAGGAGCGGACTTGCTATCCAGACAAGCTGTGACACATGGGGAATGGAAACTCCACCCCAAAGTAGTCAGTCAAATCTGGGAAAGATTTTATGTAGCAGAGGTGGACCTCTTTGCCTCGCAAGAGGTGGCACAATGTCCTTTACTACTCTCTGACTCCTCCAGCTCCCCTGGGTCTGGACACGATGGCCCACACAGGGCCTACATTACGCCTTTATGCGTTTCCACTCATAGTTCTGCTCCCAGGAGTCCTGGTAAGGGTCCGTCAACAGGGTTTGCTATTGATAGCACCCCATTGGCCGACCAGAGTGTGGTTCTCGGATCCAATATCTCTAATCGACAGCTCACCCTGGGTGATTCCAGTGAGGAGGGATCTTCTGTCTGAGGCACAGGGGACAATGTTTCATCCCCAAGAACTTATGCCCTCAAATGAAGTGTATTTGAAAATTGGTGCATGGCAAGACATGTAAACCCAGTTCACTGCCAGATTGTTTCAGTGTTGGAGTTTCTGCAAGAAAAGTTGTCCTCAGGCTTATGTCCTAGTACGCTCAGAACGTACATAACCGCTATTTCATCTTGTCACACTCTGACTGATGGGGTTTCTGTGGGGAAGTACCATTTAGTTGCCCATTTTATTCGTGGAGCTAAACGGTTGAGGCCGCCCACTAGAGCGACGGTCCCTTCGTGGGACTAAGCTATCGTACTCGAAGGCCTGGCTGACACCCCTTTCGAACCACTAGAGTCAGCGCCTGTCAGGCTTCTGTCTCTTAAGATGGTTTTTCTTATGGCTATTACTTCTTTGAAGAGGATTGAGGATCTGCAGGCTCTGTCAGTCTCCCCATTCTGCCTAGACTTTGCCCCTGGGCTAGTTAAAGATATTCTGCATCCTCACCCAAACTGTCTTCCAACGGTTCCATTCTCAACCATGCACCCAGTCGTTCTCAAAGCCTTCTGTCCTCCACCTTTCACAGCTCCGGAGCAGGAAAGACTTCACTTACTGTGTCCAGTACGTGCTCTTCGGATTTACGTCCACCGCACTAGCCAGTGGCGTAAGTCAGAGCGGCTGTTTATCTGCCACACGGTGTCACACTGGGTGAGAGATGCTATTCCCTAGCCTACGAGGCGCGTGGTCACACTTCACTTCTTGGAATCAGAGCTCATACGACCAGGGGTATTGCCTCATCAATTGCTCTGGCAAGAGGCGCCCCCCTGCAGCAGGTATGTGATGCGGCAGGCTGGTCCTCACTGCACACATTTGTTAGATTTTATAGTCTGGATGTCAATGCTACTCCGGGCTTGCGGATCCTCGAGTCAGCATCCCAGAGCTAGGTCTGAGACCTCCTTGGCTATTGTGCGCACACGCTACACAACCTGGGGGTCCAGGCACTTGGTATACTCGTCCCATAGCATTTTCACCCAGCATCAAGTGTAGCTTTTGAAAGGGAACGTCTCGGGTTACTTAGCTGTAACCCTGTTCCCTGATAAAGCGGGAAGGAGATGTTGCGTTTCAATGCCGCACTGCTGGCGTGCCTGGACGTCCTTCAGACAAAATTGACCTGAGGATGTTTCCGGTTCACTCCTATTTATAACCTGCAGGTGCACCTTATTCGGTGACATCACCTGACTGAGGTTATAAGCTGAGGTGCTCGACGGTTTTGACATACACAGGCTTCACAACTGGAGAACAAAGATGTTCCCATAGCGTTTTCACGCAGCATCTCGTTCCCGCTTTATCAGGGAACAGGGTTACAGTTAAGTAACCCAAGACAATTTCTTAAAAAGGTTAAAAGTTCACTAGGGGAATTGCAACTATTAATTACTACAAACTAGTGCAGACTTTATAATTCACTGGGCACTACATAAGCAAATTCATGATGTCATGTATAACCCTATTCTTATAAATGAGGATACCAAACTTTACGTTCAAAGTGCAATGGAACCTTGGATTGCGAGCATAATTCGTTCCGAAAGCATTTTTGTACATCACAGCACTTGTCAAAGCGAATTTCCCCCTGAACAATAATGTAAAATCCAATGATTAATTCCACTACCAAACATTCATATAAAAATAATGAATACAAAATATAAAGTAAAAATAAATGCCCTTAACATTTGAAAAGACTCGTGACTGGTGTTAGACAAGAGCAGAAACAAGGGGGCTACTGTGTAGTCTCGCATGTGCACACACACACACTACTTGAAATACTCCTCTAAACAAAATCATCTCCCGCACTACTACAGCCTTTTAAACTTTTTTTCCTTCATGGGGCCGCACACACACATGGTCACAATGTTATATTAAACGGTACACGCAAGGTGCACATGGATGTTGACTGAGCATGAGCATGAAAGACAATTACCCACAATCTGACAGCACAAGAGAGAACTACCATTGGATCAGTTGTGATCGCGTGATGCTTGGCAGGCAAAGAGCATGCATACTACAGTACTCGTGTATAAAGACATCGCTTGTTTAACAGGTTCAAATTTATTAACATATTTTGCTCGTCTTGCAAAACATTTGCGGACCAAGTTTCTCGTAATCCAAGGTTCCCCTGTATTAGCTTGTAAAATATGTCTTGCTCCTCTAATCTGCCAGGAAAACTGTAACAAAAGCCTAGTAGGTAGAATACAAATCCAATCTGCCTTATTTGGCGCATTAATCTTTTTTTTTTCTTTTTTTTTTTACTTTCAGCTAGTTAAGGTTTCTATACATGATCTAAGGTATGTAGATACCTGACCATCTCACCCATATTTGGGCCTTCTCCAAACCTTTGGAACAAAATTAGAAGTACATATTGTAAATGTGTCCCTTGAACAAGGTTCAAGACTAAAATGCCCCTGACCACAAAGTCAGTCATTTTGGCCATACAGCATCTACCTTAATTTCGCTAGAATAAAAAACAGATCAACAAATACTGTCAGGGTGGGTGTTTTAAATTTACAGACACCCGAATCGTTTGCCCAAAATCGCTGCACATACTGTAGAGACACCAACATACCCCCAAACTTCCCATTATATTCCTATGAGAAACTTTACAACAATATAGGTACCATTGTAACACCAGTGTAATTTGAACAAAACAGTTACCACACTATTGTACATACTTTTGTACAATGGTACATGTACTCTAGTCTGGTACAATAGGACTACCACGTTGCGCAGGGAATTGGTGTAGTACTTGACCAGGTGCTCTATAAAGTCCTATGGTGCTTATAATAATGCTATGGTATATTATTTTATGTACTATAGTTTAAAGTAAGTAGTAAACTAAGTAAAATTTCTTATGGGTTGGTTTACTCCAATTCTGCTTCTTCAGGAGAGCTGAAATCTGATTTTTAAAAAGCACAGGAACACTTTGACTATGTCTTGAATTAATAAAAGTACACAATTGGAACTGATAAGGAAAAATATATTTTGAATTTGTGCTTTTTAACACTCTTTTGACTCAAAGAAACCATGCAAAAAAAAATTCTAAACCAGCTTGTAGTGATTGCTTCTTCTTCAACACATTGCTTGTTCTTCTGCTTTTTTTCCCTAAAACGGCAATCTCATTTGTCAATCAATAGGTTCACATATGGCTATCTGTCATCAAACTTGTGGCTTTTTGAATTTCCTTCGGGATCAATAATTTGTCTGTTTTCCTATCTATCTATCTGGTGTAGTAATAAAACAAACAAACAGATATGCCAGTCCCCCTGATGGCTCCAGGCTCTATTGCTCCAAATGCCATAACACTGCCCTGACTTTTGCAATAAAAAAAAAAAAAAAAAAAAAAATACTATGTAATTTTATTTATTCAAATAATAATCCTCCAAAAACATAAAGCATTATCATTATTATTGTTATTATTATTATTATTATTATTATTATTATTTGTCTGCAATGGATTGGCACCCTGTCTAGGGTGTACCCTGCCTTGTGCCCCAAGTCTCCTTGGATTGCCTCCAGGCTCTCCATGACCCTGAATACAGGATTAAGGATGATATATTTTTACACATTTATTTTAATGGTACATTTACAGTCTTATTTTCTTTTCTATGTATATGAAATTAATTGTCAATTCAACTCTAAGCCTTTCCTCTGTCAAACCAAAGCGGATGTTCCAACATACACAGACAAGTCAGTCCTTTAATTAGCACTTTTCTCCTTTTCCGATGATATCTCTGAGGTTTCATTAACACCTGAAGGTGTGAAAATAGCTTAGCGTTACTGAACTACAGTTTGGAACCTGCTAGCAAAAAGCTTTCTCTCAGACATGGATTCCAAAAGAATGTACTGAGGTACTATTCTGCTGTTTGTTTATGTTTGAGAAATGTAATATCTGTAAAAACCCAAAATTACCCAAATGTGTGTCTACTTGGTTTTAAAAATCTGATCCTAAAAATGACTTCACATTATTAAAACTGTATTGGACAAGTGTGAATATTAATCCTGAACGTTTTTCACATTCACTACTTATTTCTTTCAGTAGAAACAGCTTGAGAAAATCTTTGCATAATTCTGTGGATGTGAAGCAAGTTATATTTTACATGGCAATTTCTCAAGATTATGAGGAGACGCTGGCATTTTACAGGAAGACAGCCAAGTGCAGTCAATTAAACAGAAATGAATCAATCCAGAAAAATTGAAACAGAGAGATGAGTATCACAATATTTCTGGAAAACAATCTGACATATTGTCATAATAATTAGTCAAATGGGTCAAACATACTGCCACTAGCTCATTTGCTTAATGACTGGTATTCCTATAAAAACTGCAGAATGGAGGATTGTCTCTGAGAAAACCACACGACTCCAAGGAAACCAAGGGAGTCCAAAAGCAGAGAGTTCAAAAGAACAGAAGTAGCACATTTTGACTTCCCATTATATCACGTATACTGAATAAGTTTACTGCAACTGCATTCAGCAGTGCATGAACAGCTGTTTGAAAACAATTTAGTGGTTTTCATATGTACTGTACTGGAAGAAGCATGTATTAGCCTTAACCCTGCCAGATGGCTACTTGTTGTACAGTAAATTGTGTAAAATGGTCATTTCTGTACATTTGTTGTAAGAATTTCAATGTAAGATATTCTTGGGGTACTATTCCTCAAAAATACATTTAAAAAAATTACAATACTGCCTCTTCGGAAGCACAATATGAAGAAATGAGAGGTGACTTGAGAATTCTGAATAGCACGGGACATCTGCACAACTCCACTCACATTTTCTTAATCAAATATGATGAAAAAAAATCAAACCAATGTTTAAACTTGCAGTTATTAAACAATCGATACAACCTTTATTTCTAAGTGCATCTACGTTCACACTTACTTAAGAATTCTGTATATTATATACTGTATTACATTATATTTTTATAACATATAACATTATATATTATAGTCAGTTTTTAGGCTTCATCACGGTACGAAAACAGCACAGATTACAATTATTTAAGCAATTTAATAAAGTTATTTGAATCTTATAATAAATCAATAAATAAATAAAAGCAGGGCTTTGCCTTTTCATTGCGTTTCCTTTTGTGTGTTACCTGGTATCAGTGCAGTTTCTAATGCCTTGGATAAAAAAATACATGTGTTTTTTTTTTCTTCCTAAAAATTGGTTTCAGAATAAAAGAAATAGCCCCTTTTATGGTTTAGTCCTGAGATCTAACAATGTTATCTGTATGGTATCATCAACAACATTTGAAGACAAATTTAAGACAGAACAGAATATAACCAAAACATGATGCACAAAAATTACTCATCAATTAAAAAAAGAACACCATAATTACAAAAATGATTAAAATCACATCATCCCTAATGAAAAGGAAAACAGTAGATTGGAAAACACCTCTCATTTACAGACCAACATCTTCAGGTCAAAACATACCTAACTCACACTGCATAATCTGTGCCAAGAAAAAACAATGTGAGAGGAAATTGTTCACGCAGTTGACAGCAAGACAGTCTCTGACAAGGAGTATGTCACTGGATCTGGCGGACCAGTGGGTAGGTGACGATGAAGAGCGGGGGAACGGAGGATTTTGGATTAACACGCGTCTGTGAGTGTCAGTGGCCTGAATAAACATGGACATAGCCTGTCCACAGCACCCAGTGCCAGCCATGCATGACAGCACAGCTGGCAGTACACAAAGATACCAATCCTAAAGCTGGGCTCTTACATGGCTTTTAAAATGTAGGCAATGTGACGGAACAGCATGCTGAATAAATCTAAAATAGTTACACTGTTCAAATTGTATGTTATATAGGTACAATCTCTTGCATATAAACACCTTGCAATGAGCACTGGAGACCAGTTGTGGTGCATCACTTGTATTGTGTTATCAGATATTAAAAACCCAGTAATCACATTAAAAATAGTTTAATTAAGGGAAAAAAGCTGGCCAGCCCTGCATATAAAAGTCATTTTCCCCTAAACCTAATAACTTCTTGTGCCACCCATAGCGGCAACAACTGCAATCACGCATTTGCCAGATGTTGTCTGATGACAATATATATTGTCAATAATATATATTAATCATTTAAATGTGACAAAAAAAAAAAGAAAATAAATTTAAAAAATAAATGAATAAAAAAGAGACACAGTAAGGGGCAAAAACGTTTTTCACGGCACTGTATGTAAATTAAGGCCATACAATTAGGGGCGGTGCCAGAGGTTTTCTTTTGCTGGTCCTATGTGGTTGCTTGAATTTTCAACAAGGGTGCTCTGAAATTTAGGGTTTCCCATTCATGTGCTGGGTGCACACACACACACACACACACACACACACACACACACACACACACACACACACACATTTTGCCACTTAACAAGCACTTCAAATCATTTACCAATTGTGTTCCGTTCTACAGAGCCAAAGCTATATAACCGAGTATTGCACAGGGGTGATTAACGAGTCAGAATTTGTGAATGTAAACTCACCTAAAGGATTATTAGGAACACCTGTTCAATTTCTTAATAATGCAATTATTTAATCAACCAATCACATGGCAGTTGCTTCAATGCATTTAGGGGTGTGGTCCTGGTCAAGACAATCTCCTGAACTCCAAACTGAATCAGATTAGTGCTCAGTTACTGAGATTTTGTGAGCAGTAACTGAGCAAAGAAAGGTGATTTAAGCAATCTTGCGCGTGGCATGGTTGTTGGTGCCAGACGGGCCGGTCCGAGTATTTCACAATCTGCTCAGTTACTGGGATTTTCATGCACAACCATTTCTAGGGTTTACAAAGAATGGTGTGAAAAGGGAAAAACGTCTCGGGTTACTTGGCTGTAACCCTGTTCCCTGATAAAGCGGGAACAAGATGCTGCGTGAAAACTGTGATGGTAAATTTTATCCTTTCCATATGTCTGTAGAGTATGTGACCTTTTTTGTTAAGGGTTTCCATGTGCTGATATGTGCATTTAAAGTTAGAATGCTACTCATTTCCTTAAGAATGAACATTTCCTTTCTCTTTGTGGATCTGTGTGAAAAACTCCAGATCTTGCAAAAGGTTATCTTTCAACATCTTAGGGAGTAGTAAACTGTTATCTGTTACTTCCTTGTTTCCTGGTCTGTAACCCCCTTCTCCTTATCTATTTACAACAGGGCAAAGAGGCCCATTTGAAAATCTATCTTGTAGGTATATAAGGAGGGAGGAGAAGAGGAATGACACACTTCTCTTCTGCATACTGTTGAGTGTGTGGTAGACGAGTGTCATTACTTTATTGCAATAAAGGAATTGTTTTACTGTTGCTGTGACTTGATTGATCTTTCTTGCTCAAATAATACTGTTCTTATATATTTTTCCATGACAGTTTTTGGCGCTGCGAGCAGGGTCCTTCTCAGCTGGGATCGGTCCCGAGGTTTTCCCAAGTGGGTCTGACTGCAGCAACAGCCCGAAGCCCTTGACTTCGTCCAACCACAAAACACAAAATTAAGTGGAAGGAGACTTGGGGAAACAGCGGGGCCACCCCAGCGACAGGATCCTCGAACAAAAGGTGAGAAGTTCCCTGGTTTTTGTTTAATGGTGCATATCACTGCTTGTGTTAGGGACTGAGTGGTTCTTACAGAGGCAAGATTTAGACTTGGATTTTGTCGACGGTCAGGGACCGGCAAGGGTTACAAAGGGGAATCGTCTAACGTGGTTAGATGATCAAGTAACTTAGTTTTGCAAGCTTAACGGAAAAAGCCGCCGCTGCAGCTGACGAGCTGAGCGTGGAAACCTCCGGAGGTGAAAACAAGTGCGCGTCGAGGTAAAAGGGAAAAAGAAGACTCAAGTCAAAGCTAACACAAGTAGTGATAAAAAAGGGGAACACTGAGTGATCATGGGGAACAGCAAGAGTAAAACAAATAAGGGGGAAGATAATCTGCAACCATATAAACATCCTAATGTTAAGTTTATGTTAACTAATTATGGGGCTCGTAGTTTGAGCCAATTCAGAATGTGGGTCGAGGATTGTGGTTTCCCTGATAGAGGTAGTTTTAGTGAAAGACAGATACGTATGTTGGGAGAAGCTCTTAAGGAATATGAAAGTGATAAGCGGAAAAAAAAAAGAAAGTTGATATAGATTGGGTTGCGTTTAAGATGTGGCAGAGCGAATCACGTGTTCGTGCACAGAGATCACAACCACCACTTAATACTAACACAAAAGCTAATTCTTCTCTTCAGTGTTCTAAGTTTCTTGTAGATCCTGATCTGGATGACTGCCCTCTCAGACCGCTGGTTCCTCCGTCTCCGCAAACACCCCCATCCCAAGCAGACCTACCGAAGCCTGAACCTTCACCTCCTGAGCAGACAGATAAGCAGTGTCCGCCTCCCCCCCCCCCCAGTATGCTTCTATGTATCCGAGTCTAGAAGAAGAGGAAGCCAACGAGATGCGGCGAAAGCTCAGGCCAAGAAAGGAAAAGAAGCAAGAACTCGAAAAAGTGAGCACGGCAGAAACGTCCGACGAAGAAAAAAGGGATTTGAACTATGATGAGAACAGCCCACAAATGCCGATGGTGGAAGTGGCAGGCCCAGATGGAGCAGCGGTCCTGGTGCATCGACCCTGGACAACAAAAGACATAGAAGATGCACACCGGCAACTTCCGGACCCTCGTGAAGTCGGGGGTGATAAGTTCAGTAAAGAACTTGTTCGATTCTGCAGAGAGTTTCGACCCACTTCACATGAATTGAGACGCTTACTAATGCAGAAAGTGAGTGTGGATATTTCTAGAATACGATACCAGTGGCCGGATGCCAACGTCATTATGCTTGATCCAGACTGGGCTAATTCGAGCAACGCAAGGTATAGGACTTTTGTCACTGAATTACAGGATGCCTGTCAAGCTGCGTTTCCGGTGCGGATGGACATGACAAAGATTTCAATGTGTAAACAGTATGATGGTGAGTCAGTGATACAATATCTAGCTCGACTCACTGAGGTTCATGATGCACATAGTGGACTAGAAAAACCTGAAAATATGGATGCTAACAATCAGGTTGGGGTGTATGAAGCTCATTTGAGGAATAGCTTCATTAATGGACTAAAAGAGGACATTGCACAAAAGGTTAAACAGACATGCATTACATGGGACACTGGAAAACTGAGCTTGGTTGAACAGTATGCTGTACACGCTGAGAAGTTGCTACATCAAGAAAACCAAAAAAAGATCAAGAGAAAGGATGATCAGACGCACAAGGCCCAGCTCACCATGCTCCAAATGGTTTCTGACCAATTCCAAAGGGATTTCAAAGGACGTGGTAGAGGAAGGGGCCGAGGACGAGGTCGAGGTCGTGGTAGAGGACGAGGCAGAAGGGATGGACAAAGATCCAATGGCTGCTATATTTGTGGCAAAGATGATCATTGGATGAAGGACTGCCCGCAAGGAGCAGACAATCAAAACCAACACGATGGTGGGGACTGAGGATCAGCGGAGTCTGAGGAGGGCAGGCCAGAAGGATCGGGTGAGTCACAATCTTTCCTGCCTTGCAATGAAGATCTGCTTCAGCAAACTATACCTTTCTCAGACATAGATAAAGCTATCCAGATAATTGAAGGAACATATACTAAGTACACCACACATGTATATTCTAAAATGCCTTTACTTACACTGTTGGTAGAAGGAAAACCAGTAGAATTTTTAGTGGATTCAGGGGCAGGGCATTCTGTTATTCGAAAGGGTGAATTTAAAGAACCACCCAAGTTGAGTGGGAGATTTCTGCATTCATTAGGAGCATCAGGTGTAACAGTGACTGAAAAATTTTCTACACCACTAAGGTGCCACATTGAAGGTAAATCAAATTTAAAATTTTCCTTTCTTATCTCGGATTGTTGTCCAATAAATATATTAGGACGAGATTTGATGTGTAGATTAGGAATAATTATTGCAAGTGATCCAGAGGGATTAAAGGTTTCCTATGCTGGTGAAACATTTCAGGGAGTCAGATATGACCTCTGGCCATTTTTATACATATATAAATGGAAAATTTGCTCCTTTTCATTGAATGCAGTAAATCAAGCGCTCGTTGACAAGGCACATCAACTAACCTCCACAGAACACACTGAATATATGACACCAGATGCATTGCACTGCACAACAAACATCAGTAGAGACGGGCCAGATGAAGATTATGAAATGGAATGGTTTAGGAAGTTATGTGAACCGGAGCTTTTGCTCCTTACTAGGCTGATATGGGATGAGCATAGATGTGTTGCAGAAGTTGATTTATCTCAAATATGCGCAAGGGCCGGGAAACCACATCCTTTTCAAATGAATCATAGTTTGCCACATGTGACACTTGCAAAAGGGTATTTAGATCAGTGGGAAGATCTGGGCAAGTGGACACTTAGGATATCACCATGTCATGACTGGAAACCTGTGAATGATGGCTTGGTTTTACACAGTGAAAAGGGAAATGCATTTAGTGCCCCTCTAAACTGGTTAACACAAGTAAAAAGGGTTGTAGATATTCTTCCATACAGTGATCTGAAATTGTGCCCCGAATTTCAATTTACTGCCCAATTCTCACAAATTGAATGTTTAGACCCCAGGCTAAAAGAGGTACAAGAACTATGGGCAACTGGGAAACATGATGTGGGTTTAATTAAGAATTGCCCACCAGTGCACATTATGCCTAAATCTGATTTTAGACCACGTAAGATCCAATACCCACTGAAACCAGAGGCTATAGCTGGTATTACGCCTGTTTTTGAGTCTTTGTTAAAGACAGGAGTTATAGTTCCATGCAACTCATCACCTGTACGAACTCCAATCTTTCCCGTAAGGAAAATTAGAGCTCCAGGAGAGCCAGAAGAGTGGAGATTCGTACAAGATCTAAAAGCAGTGAATGAGGCTGTAGTTCAGCGAGCTCCAAATGTTCCAAATCCTTACACTATTTTGTCTCAAATAAGACCGGATAGTCAATGGTTTTCAGTGGTTGATTTGGCAAATGCTTTCTTTAGTGTTCCAGTACATCCAGATAGCCAATACTGGTTTGCGTTCTCTTTTAATGGGAAATCTTATACATTCACACGACTCTGTCAAGGGTATTGTGAGTCACCAACAATCTATAATGAAGCGCTTAAAGCTAGCTTAGAAGATCTTGAGCTCACCCCGGGGTCTGTTCTTTTGCAGTATGTAGATGACTGCTTGTTAGCTGCACCTACAAAGGAACAGTGTGAAAAGGATACAGTGGTCCTGCTATGTCACCTGGCAAAAGAGGGACATAAGGCTAGCCTCTCCAAATTACAATTTGTTCAACAACAAGTTAAATTTTTAGGCCACTTGATTTCTGCAGAAGGTAAAAGATTAGAGTTAAATAGGATAGAGGCAATTCAGAAAATTCCTAAACCAATCACTAAAAAGCAGTTAATGTCTTTTTTAGGCATGTGTTCATACTGCAGAATGTTTATTCCGGATTATGCAATCCTCGAGGCTCCCTTGAGTGCAATAGCTCATGGGAAGGGCTTACTGGCCCACAGTGCACTTAGTTGGACAACAGATGCTGAGCAAGCATTTGAAAGTCTGAAAAAGGCCTTACAAACCACACCCACTTTAGGAATTCCAGATGCAAATAGACCATTCATTCAGACAGTAGATGAAAAAGAGGGCTGCATGACATCAGTACTATTACAGGACCATGGGGGAAAACTAAGACCAGTAGCATATTTTTCTGCAAAACTAGATCCGGTAGCAGCAGGTTTACCAATGTGTCTTAGAGCTGTCGCTTCGGCTGAAAAAGCTGTTAATGCTTCACGAGACATAGTGGGATATGGTGATCTTACCCTTTTGGTTCCTCATGCAGTTTCACAATTATTATTGGAACAGAAAACAGCTCACATGACCGCAGCTAGGTGGTTACGATACAACACAGTGTTATTGGAGATGCCTAATATCACTGTAAAACGGTGTACTGTCTTAAATCCAGCTACTTTATTACCTACTGAGAATGATGGTGAAGAACATAATTGTGTTGATGTTGTTAATGAAATCTGTAGTCCTAGGCCAGATCTACAGGAAACCCCGCTGACAAACCCGGACCTGGAATTATTTGTAGATGGATCAGCATCCAGAGATTCGGTGACGGGCAAGAACTGTGTTGGCTTTGCCGTAGTAACACAACATGAGACACTAATTGCACAACCACTTCCTTCACATCTCTCTGCACAGGCTGCAGAACTCGTAGCTTTAATTGAGGCATGCAAGTTAGCTAAAGACAAAACTGTGACTATTTATACTGACAGTAGGTATGCATTTGGTGTAGTACATGATTTTGGCACATTATGGAAACATAGAGGGTTTTTAACATCCTCTGGTAAGCCAATAACACATCAAGGCCTGATCGCTGAACTTCTGGAAGTAATCCTTCTTCCAAAATCTATTGCAGTATGTAAATGTGAAGCACATACTAAAAATGATGATCTTGTTTCACAGGGTAATGCAAGAGCAGATGCAGCTGCGAAAGCTGCAGCACGTCAAACACCACAGAAAACACACACACTATGTATGTCTAACATTCCTTCCTCAACAGTAAGTGTACAGGATTTACAGAGTATGATCACATCGGAGGAGAAAGTACAGTGGAGAAAGGCGGGTTGTATCACAAAGGATGGTGTTTGGTATGGCTCCAACGGTAAACCTTGTCTTCCAAAGAAACTGTTTCCTTTTTATGCGAAGTTGACACACGGTTATGACCATGTGTCAAAAGGAGGGATGTACAACAGTATCTCTAGACATTGGTACACTAAGTGCTTTACTAATTACTCCCAAAAATTTTGTGAAAAATGTGTGATTTGTGCCACTAATAATGTAGGTCGAGGTGTTAAAACCTCTCAGAGTGCTCACCCTCCACCACAAAGGCCATTTGAACATTTACAAATGGATTTTATTGAATTGACACCCAGCGAAGGAAAACGATATTGTCTGGTTATAGTAGACATGTTCTCAAAATGGGTAGAAGCTTTTCCTACATCAAAACAGGACGCAAGTGCAGTAGCCAAAGCCTTGCTGACTGAAATTATTCCTAGATGGGGAATACCAGACAAAATAGGAAGCGACAATGGAACACCATTTGTAAATCATGCCTTACGGAACGTAGGCGAATATTTAGGATTTGACTTAAAACAGCACTGTGCTTACCATCCTGCTAGTGGAGGAGCAATTGAAAGAGAAAATAGCACTCTCAAAAATAAACTAGCAAAATGCTGTGCACAAACAGGCTTGTCGTGGGTAAAAGCACTTCCTATTGTCCTCCTGCACATGAGGACTAGGGTAAGGAAAAGATCAAACTTGAGCCCATTTGAGATACTGTTTGGACGTCCTGCCAACACAGGAATAGGTCCCACAGGAATTCCACGACAGCAAACTGGTGAATGTGAAGACGAAATGTTAAATTATTGTGCAAATTTGTCTTCTGTGTTGTATGAGGTCCACAGGCAGGTGAAAGACGCCCTACCGAGTCCTGCTCAGACGCTTCTGCATGATCTAAAGCCAGGAGATTGGGTGGTGGTGAAGGACTTCCGCAGGAAAAGTTGGAAGGCGAAGAGGTGGCTGGGACCCTTTCAAGTTCTCCTTACAACTCCCACGGCGGTGAAAGTAGCAGAAAGAGCAACGTCGGTGAGGTGGGACGAGTGCGTAAACGGGCGTGCCTGCACTCCGAGCACCAATATACGTCAAGAAAAGGCAAAGGCTCACCGAAGGGAAGGTCAGCGCTATGGCGCAGGGCATAATAGTTCTCTTAATGATGCAGTTCTTTTTGATTAGCTTACTTTTTGGAGTGGGAATAATTGGGCACCCACATGACAATGTATTTTGGCAATATGCAAATTGGACAGCTAAACAACATACTAACCAATCTTGTTATGTCTGTCATGCCTTTCCTGTGGCTGTGGGGTCACATTCCCTTAGGCCGTTACCAGGGAATGAATCCACCCTTAAAGAGGTGGCTGCTGTATGTGTTAGTTCGTACTGTTTAGGAATAGTAAATGTTTCAGCTGCTTGTCCAAATTGCACCCACAACTCCTTTCTACGCCACACAGGATTTCACTGGTGTGAAAATAACACAGATAGAGAATTCTGCATAAATGCCCTCCGAACTGCCCTCAAAGTGAGTACAAGGGATCAAGCAAGACCCTTGGGCTTTTGGGCGTTTCTCCCACCAATGTTTAAATTTGCATATTGTTTTGTGGGAGAGGGAAACACATTTCTGGGAGTAACTCACAACAACTCATGTAAAGGGATTTATTATCCCTATTCCAAGGAAGGGAAATGTATTGGAGATAAAAATTGTTCTTTGATTCATCCTGCAAACAAGGGAACAGTAGTACATAGTTTTGATTGGTACTGGGTGTGTGGGAAAGCAGTGTATCTTTTCCTCCCCAAAGGATGGGGTGGTGTATGTGCCTTGACTACGTTTAATGGTTCAATGGTATTAGTGACACACAACCCGCACGGTCAGTCCCACATACAGCGTTTAAAAAGAGATGTAGAGTCTGATTTTCCTCCACCTGAACATCAGATAGAGTCCAAGTGGAACAAATTCTGGCAGTCTATGTTCCCACAATATGGTCTTACGCAGGTATGGAATCAAGTTGAAATCACTCATTTCCGACTGGCTTCATTTGTGAACTCCACAAATATGGTTATGGAAGGCATTAAAGCCGAATTGACAGCCCTTAGATTAACATCTGTGCAAAATCGAATGGCATTAGATTTGCTTTTGGCGAAGGAGGGAGGAGTGTGTGCAATGGTTGGTGATTCATGCTGTACGTATGTCCCGGCTAATGATGACGAACATGGGGTCATCACAACCGAGCTAAAGAAAATGAAAAAGTATTGCTTATGACTTACAACTGGATGAAAGAGCGGGACATGGATGGGGTTTATGGTATACCTTGTTTGGACAATGGGCACACACCCTGTCCCTAGTACTACCAGTTATTGTAATATTGATAATACTCTGTATTTTTGGGCCCTGTGTGTTTCAATGTATACAGGGGTTAATTGTTAAGAACTTGAGTTATCGGATGCTAAAGTGTAAAGAAGATGACATTATTGAGCTTAAAGATCAATGGATTTTTCCTTTCCAGGATGTTTCAGATGATTCTTATTCTGGACTGGCCTCCTGATCCTACGACCTATGATCCAATTTGGATCCGATTGAACTGGATGATGAATGTACAGCATATTCCTTATGAAAAGCAGTGTAGATTAACTTCTGTGTGTAATCTTGCTAATGATGGCCATGTTGAAAATTCATTGGAAGAATATATGTGTTTGATGTTTTATGGACTACATCGAAAGTATTTACATGTTTTCTGGGATAAAATGCTGTGGATTAAGTTATCCTGTTAGGATAAAAGGAGGGACTGTGATGGTAAATTTTATCCTTTCCATATGTCTGTAGAGTATGTGACCTTTTTTGTTAAGGGTTTCCATGTGCTGATATGTGCATTTAAAGTTAGAATGCTACTCATTTCCTTAAGAATGAACATTTCCTTTCTCTTTGTGGATCTGTGTGAAAAACTCCAGATCTTGCAAAAGGTTATCTTTCAACATCTTAGGGAGTAGTAAACTGTTATCTGTTACTTCCTTGTTTCCTGGTCTGTAACCCCCTTCTCCTTATCTATTTACAACAGGGCAAAGAGGCCCATTTGAAAATCTATCTTGTAGGTATATAAGGAGGGAGGAGAAGAGGAATGACACACTTCTCTTCTGCATACTGTTGAGTGTGTGGTAGACGAGTGTCATTACTTTATTGCAATAAAGGAATTGTTTTACTGTTGCTGTGACTTGATTGATCTTTCTTGCTCAAATAATACTGTTCTTATATATTTTTCCATGACAAACGCTATGGGAACATCTCTTTGTTGCCCGGTTGTGAAGCCTGTGCATAACAAAACCGCTGAATACCTTCGGCTTATAACCTCTGCCAGGCATGACGTCACCGAATAAGGTGCACCTGCAGGTTATAAATAAGAGTGAACCGGAAACATCCTCAGGTCAATTTTGTCTGAAGGACGTCCAGGCACGCCAGCATTGCGGCATCAGAACGCAGCATCTTGTTCCCGCTTTATCAGGGAACAGGGTTACAGCCAAGTAACCCAAGACGTTCCCTTTTAAAAGCTACACTCGATGCTGCGTGAAAATGCTATGGGAACGAGAATACCAACGCCGCCGCACTGCAAGTGTCTGGAACCCCCAGGTTGTGTAGCGTGTGCGCACAAGCCGAGGAGGTCTCAGACCTAGCTCTGGGATGCTGACTCAAGGATCCACGAACCCGGAGTAGCATTGACATCCAGACTCTAAAATCTAACAAACGTGCATGGAGAGGACCAGCCCGCTGCATCACACACCTGCTGCAGGGGAACGCCTCTTGCCAAGGCAATCGATGAGGCAATCCCCCTGGTTGAGTGAGCCCTGATTCCCAGAGGCGAAGTGTGACCACGCGCCTCATAGGCTAGGGCAATGGCGTCGCTCACCCAGTGTGACAGAGTCTGTCTAGTGGCAGACCCCCATGCCAAATAAAGAACTGCTCTGACTTACGCCACGGGCTAGTGCGGTGGACGTAGATCCGAAGAGCATGTACTGGACACAGTAAGTGAAGTCTTGCCTGCTCTGGAGCTGTGAAAGGCGGAGGACAGAAGGCCTCGAGAACAACTGGGTGCATGGTCGAGAATGGAACCTTGGGAAGATAGTTCGGGTGAGGATGCAGAATAGCTTTAGAAGTAATAGCCATAAGAAAAACCATCTTAAGAGACAGAAGCCTGACAGGCGCTGACTCTAGTGGTTCGAAAGGGGTGTCGGACAGGCCTTCAAGTACGATAGTTAAGTCCCGTGAAGGGACCGTCGCTCTAGTGGACGGCTTCAACCGTTTAGCTCCACGAATAAAACGGGCAACTAAATGGTGCTTGCCCACAGAAACCCCATCATTCAGAGCGTGACAAGACGAAATAGCGGCTACGTACGTTCTGAGCGTACTAGGGCATAAGCCCGAGGACAACTTTTCTTGCAGAAACTCCGAAACAATCTGGCAGTAAACTGGGTCTACATGTCTTGCCATGCACCAATTTTCAAATACACTCCATTTGAGGGCATAAGTTCTTCTAGTGGAGGGAGCCCTGGCACTTAAAATGGTTTCAATTACGCTGGCTGAAAGCCCAGCATGTCTTAGTTGGTCCCGTTCAGGGGCCAAACGTGAAGGTTCCAGAGCTCGGGCCGGGGATGAAGTATTGTCCCCTGCACCTGAGACAGAAGATCCCTCCTCACTGGAATCACCCAGGGTGAGCTGTCGAGGAGAGATATTAGATCCGAGAACCACACTCTGGTCGGCCAATGGGGCGTTATCAATAAGAGGCACAAGCCCTGTTGACGGACCCTCGCCAGGACTCCTGGGAGCAGAACTATAGGTGGAAACGCATAAAGGCGTAATCTGGGCCACGTGTGAGCCATTGCGTCCAGACCCAGGGGAGCTGGAGGAGTCAGAGAGTAGTAAAGGGGCATTGTGCTGCCTCTTGTGAGACAAAGAGGTCCACCTCTGCTACATAAAATCTTTCCCAGATTTGACTGACTACTTCGGAGTGGAGTTTCCATTCCCCATGTGTCACAGCTTGTCTGGATAGCAAGTCTGCTCCTACATTCATATGCCCTGGAATGTAAATTGCCCTGAGGGACAGGAACTTGTCCTGTGCCCAAAGCAGAACCTGGTGCGCTAGCTTGTTCAAGCAGCGTGAGCACAGTCCACCCTGGCGATTTATGTACGAGACTACCGCAGTGCTGTCCACCCGCACTAAGACATGGTACCCTCTCAACTGCTGGAGGAAGTGTTTCAGAGCCAGAAACAGAGCCATCATTTCGAGGCAATTGGTGTGCCACGCGAGAAGATGACCTCTCCAGCTCCCTTGTGCTGGACGGCCAGCCCATGAGGGAAGCATCTGTCGTTCGTCCTGGATTCGACACGAGCAGGAGGCAACTGTGTCCGCATTGTGAACGAATCCCATGTGACACCCAAATATGTTGTCCTCTGAACAGGAAAGAGAACGCTCTTCTCGGCGTTGAGTCTCAATCCTAATCAATGGAGATGGGCTAGGACAACATCCCGATGTCGAAGCGCTAGCTCCTGAGACTGGGCCAGAATCAGCCAGTCGTTTGTGTAATTCAAAATACGGATGCCCTGGAGTCATAAAGGAGCCAGAGCTGCATCCATGCATTTTGTATATGTGCGGGGTGACAGAGCTAGGCCAAATGGAAGGACCCGATACTGGTAAGCTTCGCCCCCAAAAACGAACCTCAGGAACTTCCTGTGCTGTGGCAATATTTCTATATGGAAATATGCGTCCTTGAGATCGATTGTCACAAACCAATCCTCTAGTTGGATTTGAGAAACAATCATTTTGACAGTCAACATTTTGAATCTGGATTTCCTGAGATAGCGGTTCAAGCCGCGAAGATCCAAGATCGGACGCAACCCTCCCCCTCTCTTGGGCACCAAAAAGTACCAACTGTAGTAGCCCGACTCTCTGTCTGGGAGGGGAACATGTTCTATGGCCCCTTTGCCCAGCAGAGTCTGTAACTGCTGGGCCAGCAGATGTGCTCGATCCGGTTTCACGGAAGTGGAGAACACGCCGTTGAAACGCGAAGGACGATGTGCAAACTGAATCCTGTAGCCTGTGCCTACAGTCCTTTGTACCCAAGGAGATACACCTGGCAGTAGTTTCCACGCTGCCAGCTTCTCCAAAAGGGGCACGAGCTTTGACACTTCGGCTGTATTGGAGTCTTAGGTGTGTTGGGAGATGAAGTGTGGCAGGAGATGCCTGAACACCCAACTTTTCATTGGAGACCGGCGCTCCCCGAAACACCAGTGGTGGCGGGGATTGAACACCGGCCTCCCGGGAGTGCCAGGGAGGAGGCCCTGTTTTGTGATAAAAATCCAGGCGCCCCTCAGGCACGAACCTCACGGCTTCTCCTTTGAAGAGAGAAAGCTCCTCAGATCCGGTCTTTTCGAAGCAGATTTTTGAGAAGAGCGGCGAGCCCCACCCCAGTCTTTATGGGGGGGTGCGCGGCTGGTCACGTTCTCCTTCTGCACCTCACGCCTGATAGGGGCCAGACCTGGCCGGGGCCGGGTGGCCGACGGTCCCGGTTCTTGAGCACGGCAGGAAAGGAACCTCCCAAAGGCCTGTTCATATAGCTTCGCCTCCTGAAACCTAGTGGCGACGGAATTAACAGCGTCGCCAAAAAGGCCGGAAGGCGAGACGGGGGCATCGAGGAGGACAGCACGATCCTTATCCTTGATGCCCGTGAGGTTCAGCCACAGATGCCTCTCCATGGATACCATGGCAGCTATAGAACGGCCCACAGCACGGGCCGTCTGCTTGCTTGCACGGAGAGACAGGTCTGTGGCTCGGCGCAGCTCTGCAAACGCCCTCTCATCAATAACCCCGCCGGTGCTCAGGTCCTTCAGCAGGTCAGCCTGGTAAGCCTGCAAAACCGCCATGGTGTGCAGTGAAGCACCAGCCTGTCCTGCTGCCTGAAAAGCTTTACCCACCAAAGCAGATGTCAATCTGCACAGCTTGGAGGGGAGAGTAGGCTTTTTCAGGGAGGATGATGTCCCAGGAGAGAGATAGCCCACAAACGTCTCTTCTATCTGGGGCATCATCATATAACCGCGTGCTTTCGCATCAATGATATTCGAATAAGTCGAAGGCACAAAAACACGCAATGAATACGGCTTGCTCCATGAAAGAGTTCATTCATCATGGATGTCACCAAAGAAGAGGAGGGAGAGACGTTGAGGCTCCTCCCCCCGGCCACCCGACAGAAACCTGTTGTTCAATCTCGAACGCTTGGGGGAATCTCGCTGCTGCGGCCAGTCGATATGCAATCGCTCTACCACGCGCGTTATAACCTCTAATAATTTCTCAAAAGCTCTGTCAGCACTGGAGGAGCGTTGTGAGGAGGCTACTTCCGTGGAAGCGGGAGAGGAGGATTCCTCCACTCCTTCACAAGAGGCGCCGGAGCGCGTTTACGAAGCGGAAGCTAAAACTTCCTGATCCGGCGAGAGCGAGCAAGAAATTGGAAATTCCATCCCGTGCACGTCTGCCAGATCAGCACGCAAGCCCCAGGAATGCGCCGCGGCTCGCGGCTTTTCTTTAAAGAAAGCGAGCCGCGTGCGAAGCACCTTAATAGGGAGAATATCACAGTACTGACAGTCTCCTTGAAGCCCGAGGCGAGCGTGTTCTTCCCCCAAGAACTCGAGACAAAATTCATGAAGATCGCTTTCCAAAAGAGAGCTATCGCACGGAGGCACGCATCTCTTAAGCAACTCCGCCATATCGGTGAGTTTATGCTGTTATTTTCGCTTTCGTTATGGCTTGCACATGCACATGCAAACACAAAGCGGTCCTGAAGACAAAAAGATCTGAGGATGTTTCCGGTTCACTCCTATTTATAACCTGCAGGTGCACCTTATTCGGTGACGTCATGACTGGCAGAGGTTATAAGCCGAAGGTATTCGGCGGTTTTGGCATGCACAGACTTCACAACCGGGCAACAAAGAGATGTTCCCATAGCGTTTTCACGCAGCATCGAGTGTAGCTTTTGAAAGGGAACATCCAGTATGCGGCAGTCCTGTGGGTGAAAATGACTTGTTGATGCTAGAGGTCAGAGGAGAATGGGCCGACTGATTCAAGCTGATAAAAGAGCAACTTTGACTGAAATAACCACTCGGTACAACCGAGGTATGCAGCAAAGCATTTGTGAAGCCACAACACGTACAACCTTGGAGGCGGATGGGCTACAACAGCAGAAGACCCCACCAGGTACCACTCATCTCCACTACAAATAGGAAAAAGAGGCTACAATTTGCACGAGCTAACCAAAATTGGACAGTTGAAGACTGGAAAAATGTTGCCTGGTCTGATGAGTCTCGATTTCTGTTGAGACATTCAAATGGTAGCGTCAGAATTTGGCGTAAACAGAATGAGAACATGGATCCATCATGCCTTGTTACCACTGTGCAGGCTGCTGGTGGTGGTGTAATGGTGTGGGGGATCTTTTCTTGGCACACTTTAGGCCCCTTAGTGCCAATTGGGCATCGTTTAAATGCCACGGACTACCTGAGCATTGTTTTTGACCATGTCCATCCCTTTATGACCACCATGTACACATCTCTGATGGCTACTTCCAGCAGGATAATGCACCATGTTACAAAGCTTAAATAATTTCAAAAATTTTTCTTGAACATGACAATGAGTTCACTGTACTAAAATGGCCCCCACAGTCACCAGATCTCAACCCAATAGAGCATCTTTGGGATGTGGTCGAACGGGAGCTTCGTGCCCTGGAAGTGCTATCCTATCAATATGGGCCAACGTTTCTAAAGAATGCTTTCAGCACCTTGTTGAATCAATGCCACGTAAAATTAAGGCAGTTCTGAAGGCGAAAGGGGTTCAAACACCGTATTAGTATGGTGTTCCTAATAATTCTTTAGGTGAGTGTTTGTAGGCTTGGAGATACTTCCTTTTTAATATATGTTAAAGTACAAATGTGTGGGCCGAGTGGCGCAGTGGTTAAAGCGCTCGCCCGATCATCCGGAGATCGCTAGTTCGAATCCCGGGTGGTGCTGTAACCTCTCGCAGCCGGAGGTCTAGAGAGAGCTGATTGGCCGAGCTCTCTCAGAGGGGAGGGATGAGAGGTACATAGTGCTCCCACATTAATCATGGCTCTACAGCCAGTCAGGGGCATCTGTGAGCTCGCGCAGTGGAGGGAGCGGATAGCGCTGTCCTCAGAGTGTGTTACGCCATCCCCAACGGTGCGCGAGCGAGCAGTTCGAAAAGATGCGGTCGGCTTGCGTCACGTGGTTCGGAGGAAACATGTGATAGTCTTCGGCCCTCCCGGCTGAGTGGTAGTAGTAGCCTTAATGTGGGAGCCCCCTAGTGACGGGGAGGAATTGGACACGACTAAATTAGGGAGAAAATCGGGGAAAAAAAAAAAAAAAAAAAAAAGTACAAATGTGTGACTGTACAAACTAACAGAAGAAAGGGTTTATTAGACAATGTGAACTTCTAAGTGAAATCATAAACATGTATTTCATTATACAGTGATAATTATTTAATCCCATGAATATTTTGTAAGTTTGCACACTACCAAAGAAATGAAGGGTCTATCATTTTTATCACAGGACTGTAAAGGATAGAGACATAATATCAACCAAAAATCCAGGAAAAGCACAAGATACAAATGTTATAAATTGATTTGCATTTCAATGAGGAAAATAAGTATTTGATCCCCAAGCAACATATTACTTGGTGGAGAAAACCATGTTGGCAAGCACAGAGGTAAAATGTTTGTCGTTGGTTACCAGGTTTTCACACATCTCAGGAGGGATTTTGCTCCACTATACTTTATAGATCAAAGCATGATGTTTTCACTTCGGTGCTTGACTCTAAGAATGATGTTCTTAGGAGAACAGTCAGCATTTTTTTTTCTCCAAAGACAGCAAGTCAGATTGATGCCCAAGGGCTCAATATTTGTCTCATCTGACCACAGCACTTTTGCCCATTGCTTCTCTGTTCATTGGCAAACCAGATGGGCCTTTACATGTGCCTTTTCCAGGAGGGGACCCTCCTAAAAGGATTTCAATCCATGGCAGCATACTGTGTTACCAATATGTGGTCCCAACTGCCTTGAATTCATTCACATCTCCTCGTAGTTCTAGCTTGATCCGTCACATCCCTACCCATGAGGTGAAATTTTGCATGGAGCTTCAGACCGGGGGCAATTGGTGCTCTCCATTTTATACTTAGGTCCATTTAGGTCCATTTAGGTCTACGATCTTGTCTCTGATGCCCTGTGACAGCCCTTTGGTCTTGCCCATGTTGGTGAGGTTTGAATGGATTTTGTGGATAGGTGGACAAGCTGTATGAACTTATGAACCCCAATACCATCAGAGATGCTGGCTTTTGAACTGAATGCTGATAACAAGCTAGAAGGTCTCCCTCCTCTTTAGCCCAGAGGACACAGTGTATGTGATTTCCAACAAGAATGTCAAATTTGGACACGTCTTACCATAGAACACTTTTTCACTTTGAAACAGTTCATTTTAAATTAGCCTTGGCCCACAGGACACAACAGCACCTTTGGACCATGTTCACATATGGCTTCCTTTTTGCATGATAGAGATTTAGGTGCCATCTGCAAATGGCATGGCAGATTGTGTTTACCGACAGTGATTTCTGGAAGTATTCCTGAGCACATTTAGTAATGTCAATAACACAATAATGCCGATAAATGATGGAATGTCGTCTGAGGGCGCGAAGACCACAGGCATCCAACAAAGGTCTTCAGCCTTGTCCCTTATGCACAGATATTAATCTTTTGATGATGTTATGCACTGTAGATGATGAGATTTGCAAAGCCTTTGCAATTTGTCGTTGAGGGATATGGTTTATAAAGTATTCCACAATCTTTTTACACACTCTTTCAGAGATTGGAGAGCCTTTGACCGTCTTTACTTTTTAAAGAGTCTGCCTCTCTAAAACATCTCTTTTATAGCTAATCATGTTACAGGCTTGATGCAAGATGTTCTCCCAACTGAATTTTTTTTTTAATTCTTTCTTTTTCATCCCATTGGTGTCCCCGTCCCAACTTTGGGACCTGTAGCAGGCATCAAATTTTAAATAATAATAATTTTAATAATTAGTCACATTAGCCAATTAGGAGCATATTTAAATAAGAGATTTATATAACATTTTACAACTGAATTTCATATGAAACAGCAGAGAAATGGAACAACAAGGATTGAGAACGCTGTTCAATTAAAAATCAAATTTTACCCAAGCATCTTCTAATTTGCATGACAAAGGTTTATAACAACCAAAATAGCAATTTCATTCTCCTAAGGCTTTCTGGATTATTTCAGCGAACAATATGGAGCAAATGTAGCACTTCATTGCTATTGGTGCAATACTGGATAAGTAATTTTGAATTGATTGGCCTCTATAACTCGGTTCTACAATGAAAGAGATTATATTATTTTGTTTTATTTATTTATTTCTCTTTTGAAAGGCATTTCAGTAGAATTGGACTGCAGCATCCAAAGTCTTTACCAAATTGATTGAGGTGGCCTACTGTGAAGACCTTCGACCGTCTGGGATTTATTGGTTTCTGTGGGACTCAAATTGCCTGTGAGTCTCTGACAATAGGCAGACAGGCAGGAGAAGCTTTGATGAGCTAGTCAAACAGGGCAAAAGAACACAAGGATAAAAAAAGGATTTGCGGTATGTCATAGAAACAGTTGTTTTGTTTTTTTTTTTAAACTGAAAGTGTGTGACGTGAGGGATGTGAGCAAAGCATCATTTCAAAAACCACCATTAAGAAAAACCTATTGAAAGTTTAAAACTAATTTAACATAGGACTGTAATCAACATCTACATTTCTTACTTGTGTAATCAGCTACTTCATGGTTAAAGGTTTTAATAGCTATGAGCAAAACATAAGGCTTAATGACTTTTCTTATTATATGTTGACAATATATCCGCACAAGCAGGGTGCCAACATAACATTTCTATGGCACATTTAACACAGTTCACAATATTGTATTTAAAACAACTACATAATAATAAAAACAATCATAAATGGTTTCCACATTTGATTTGAGTTCAAGCTGGAATCTAAATTGCAGAGATACAAAAATTTCTCCAAAATAGGAAGACATGGGTACAACCATCCGGCATGCTTCTCAGGAGCAGAAATGTTTTCCTAAAATGTTGATAACCAGCTGCATCCATCAACGTACAGCCTCAAGCTTGACAAATAATTAATGAAAAAAAAATTAAAGCATGGTTGCTTAAAACCTGATTGAATTAGCTCATTTTATTCCATAAAACAATGTAAAAAATTTAACATGTTCAGTAATGCTGAATTAAGCCATCAACACTAGCATGATAACTAACTCAGCTAACTAAAGATTAAATTTTGGAATGGGCTACAAGAACCATCAGGAAGAAGACCGATTAGGAAGAAGCTTAGTGAGAAGTAAACAATTGTTGGTGATTATTCACAAATGGAAGAAATACAAAATAACCATCAATCACCCTTGTAAAGATGATCATGTAACATGAATAGACATAGGATTTTTTTTATAATGAAACATTACATTAATCCTTAATCAGGGGAAGAACCATATTTGGTTACTTATAAGTGTCAGTATCAGTACCTCAAGAAAAAACAAACATTTGTAGAAAGTAAGTCCATATATTTGCGTTTAAATAAAATGTGCCATGAATTTCTATTCCTTTATTAAAAAGAAAGATAAAAGTCTTCCAAAAAATCTCTCAAAAAATTCTCAAATTCAGAATTTCCAAGTAGGTGGCATGGTGGCTTGGCGGTTAGCACTGTCGCGTTGCAACTCCAGGGTCCAGGTTTGATTCCCACCTGTGTGTGCATGCTTGCATGTTCTCCCTGTGCTTTGTGATTTTCCTCCGGGCACTCCGATTTGCACCAAAGACTGGCGTTCCCAAATTGCCCGTAGTGTGTGAGCCCTGCAATCTATTGGCACCCTGTCCAGGGTATGCCCAGCCTTGTGTCCTAGGTATTCTGGGATAGGCACCAGGCCCTCACGATCATGTATATAGGATTAACCAGTATAGACAATGAGTGAGTGAGTAAATTTTCAAGTATTTTAATGACACAAAGGTTGAAGATACTGTACAAACTGATATTAGTAGAGTAAATTAATTATCCTGTTGTTTTTGAAAGATTGCAGTTAGTCTCTCACCTTTTTAGCTTTTTATCTGCCATCTACATAGTTATACTTGGAGTAGCTAGAAGTGGAAAACAACTGATTACCAGATTAAACTGAATTCCATTTAAGCAATTGTAGGTCATTTTGAAAGCAGTGTCCTTATAATTAATCTCAGCTAATTACAAAAAATAATTATCAGTACAAATGCCCTCATAACAAAATGCACTGAACCCATCCTGTTCTTCTGCCAAGTCCACTACTAGCTGATTTTAGAGGCTTTTCCCCCCTGTTCATTTAGAGGCTTCCATTTGTCTTGGAGTAATTATTAATTAAATATTAATTATTTCCTAAATAAAGTCAACAACTGGCTGCTCTAACAATTAACGTCTCTTTAATGCCTATCCAGTAGATAGTTCAAAATATAATAATCCAATTCTGAGGTTTCCATATAATAAATAGTAGCCTTACCTTACTGAGATTCACAAGGCATAAGGCAACTGAGGATACGGAGAATGTTCGAGCATAGCCATTAGCGTGAATCAAGGTAAAAAGAGATTGGCTGCCTTATTTTATACTGAATAAATGCAGTTCTTAATCAGTAATGGATTGCCAAGTGTTTCTTCTCAGTCCAACACCTGCACAGAATGTCAGAAGCACCACCCACTTGAAGGCTCGTCATTATTTCTGCCAATTCTCATCCTGTGTGAACTTTAAACAGTGCAGACCAATGTTATTTTGGACAGTCAGGCAGAAAATAATAAAGGCAAGCTGGATGCTTCAAATGTTAGAAATATTGGTTTTAAAACAGTAAGACGCCAAGTTATTTTTTCTTCAAAATGGTGAATTGTAGTCAATAGCTGTCAGCATGAACCTCCTGGTTCAAAAGAGTATTCTGAAAAATTATAAATATATGCAATATTTCTTTAAGATTTAAATCTTAAGTTGTACCATGGGCTTGCTTTATATTTCCTGTATATACTGTATATATGTTTATCAGCTATAACATTACAGCTTAAAACATTATGCCCAGTATGGTGTAGGCTCCCCTTGGGCAGCCTGGGTAGCTCTGGCTCCTTGAGGTGTGCTGTGGGGTCGGCACAGAGCCTTGGCAGAAAATCCTTTGGGTGCTGAGGTTGCAGAGTTCTGCCTCTGTGGAACAGATTTTCTTGTCCAGTGCTCGGTTTCCGATTAAAAATTTATTAAAAATCTTTGAGGAACACTCGTATACCACGTTACTCGCAATCCGAGGTTCCACTGTACTTAATTTCTAATGACAGTAAGGTTGAAGGTTCACATCCTACAAGAACAAAACTCTTACCCTGGATTAAAATATTGTTTTTTTTAAATAATATAAACTACCCACTATGTGGAATGCTTACATTTACTACTGAAATAAAAATCAAAGGATCTTCCACAACCTTGAATCACTGCATTAAAGACATCATGATCATTTTGATGTAACAGAGTGACAAATGACACTTACCCTCATAAGAGGGTATAGATTAATACTAAAATACAGGTTGAGTCCACAATTTCACTGATGTTTTTTAAATAAAAGTAGAGTCTGCCTAAAAACAAAAAAGCCAGACCTTTGACGTTGAAAAAGTATGATGCTCTGGTCTTCTCACTCTGGAGGACAAAACATACTCAGCAGGGGGAGTATGCACAAGAGTGAATAATAGCCTCAATGCAGCAAGGGGAAATACAAGACCATTAGTGATTGTCTTAATTTCCCATTAGATTCTACAGTACAAGGAAGAAAAAGGGAGTTTACATACATATATGGAGCACAACATCAAGATAAAATAATGAGTAGCTTCATTTAGGAATGAGTATCCTTCACACCTTGACTTCAATAACAGTTCCTGAATGTTGCTTTTTTTTTTTTTTTTTTTTTTTAACTTAAGATCTATTTCAACAACAAAAACAATTACAATACATATCTTCTCTTTGGTATGTTAACACACAAAGTTGTTTCCTATCAAAAATGAATAAACCTATTTAGAACCTTAATTTCTCTTACAATTCTTTACTCTTATGTTTCAGCAAACCATAACACAGTTGTATCCGAACAATGTTGTGCACGTTCACACTTTAAAAGAGCTAGGTCAAAAGTTATACACATCAAATGAAGGAGTCCATGTTCACAGCTGACAATTAAACATTTTTTAAATATATGTGTACATTCCCAAAAATGAATCCGTTGATTTAATTACTTCGTATTTTTAAGCAGGTACCCTAAACACTGCACCGCATTAAATGTCCCTAAATGATTTCACCTGATCCAAACATATGCAAACTTGAATGATGACCGGAAGATGCTTGTGGTTTGTTCCTCTTTCAGTCAAACAGATTCCATGCACATTCTGGTGTTTTCTTAATTTCATCATGTTATCAGTCTGGATAGCAATGTCCTTTTTTATAGGCTATATTGCACTATGGGGTGATAAAATCATAAAGGATTATAAAATGGAACCACACTTTGGATCGCATAGACATTTTTACACCTCCTATGCAATGCACACCTCAGTAAAGACTTTTAAAATAGAACACTCATGTGAGCCCTGTCTCTAGGTGGTGTAATCAGCATGCTGCGTGCTTACCGGCTCACTGGCGATGATTAAATGTATTCCTAAAGTATCAAAAGTTTCTACCAAATGATGTGCCATTGTTTTTGATAACTGAAGGTATTGAGGCAATTCAGTCTGTGCCATAAAAGGTATTGAACTTCGTTACCCAAATCTAAAGACAACATACTCTTCTGTATCATAAACAATTTTTCAAAGTAACTTGATTAACTGAAAATTAACAGATTGTTGTTTCAAGAAAGCTAACAATCTAAACACACCTTCAAAAGAGGAGCAAGGATTGATTTACGCACGCACACTGTTACTGAGTACCGAGCATGGTTACCCCCAATTCTGCAGCGCGAGAGAGGGAATAACCATTGGCTTAGTTGTAATGACGTGATACTCACCTTCAAACAAGGAACGCATGCGTGCTACATTATACTTGATGATACTTTGTACTCGTATGTCAATACTCACTGGTTTTTCAAGTCAAAATTTATTAAAAATTTTTGCTCGTCTTGTGGAACGCTTGCAAACCGGGTTACTTGCAATCTGAGGTTCCACTGTATTTTATTATTGCAGTCTTACAATAAGCAATACATTGTGCAGCAATGTGAAGAGTTTTAATTTGTGAGTTTAAAGATCTGCTTTATTATTAAAACTGGTGTGGACGTTTTTCATATTTAAGCTAGCCTTAGGCAATAGTTCTTCGTTTGTTCAGAGATTGTTTTTTAAGCTATTTTAATAGCCTTTTCCAGTCCTAATAATCTGACAAGTTTACATCAGTGAGATTAAACTGCACTGCTTACTTCTAAACAAAGACAGTGAAATATAGTTGATTCAGTAGTTCGCAATTGATTAAAGAAGGTTTAATTGAATTCAATTCAATAGACTTCCTCATAAAGTAGCTCTACGAAATAAGAACTAGATGCGCTCGCGACTTAATTCAAGTGGAATTTAATTGCACACTCCTAAGCATGTATTAAAAAAAGTGCGATCTGTTGGATTTTGAGATAAACTAATGATTTTTTTTCAAGGTCGATTTTTTTATGATTTACAGTAAGGGCATTTTCCATTTAAAATTCTAAGTAGCATATCTTCTCTTCCCGTCTGTGCCGATTGGGCCGATTGCAATGACAAAGCCTATATGTTACCTTAAGTTTTTACACAAATGAAAACAGACAAAAATTCCAAAAAACATCTTGATGTGTTTTTATCTTGCAAAATCTTGTATTTATCCTTCATCCCTCCAAATGATTTTTTCACAAATATCTTCAATGTACAGACAAACCACATATAAGAAAACTTTACAGTTTTATTATATGTATAAATAATGTATAATAGAACATTTTAAATAACATAAGTTTATAGATTTTCTCTGACTTATAACTAATCAGCAAGCCACGAGGGAGAACAGCAACATGAGGAAGAAATCCCAGGAGAAACCAGACTCAAAGGGAACCAATCCCTTTTGGGTGATCCCTTTACATCAAGGACATTCATTTAAGTGAACTAGAAATCTTCTTTGTTGAGAATGCCAACGGTTTACTGATAGAGACTTGGACACAAAAAGGTTTGTGGTAATTTCGGTCTTAAAATTATAATTTGCAATTGAAAACGTTTTCAGTAGTCACATGTATCTCTAAGCAAAATATATGGGACCATCCTCAGCAGCAGCGAGTGGTTTTCCATGTGATGGCGTCTATGAAATGCAACGGAGTTTTGTATTATTGTTCATCCCCTTAAGTGTATTTCATGAAATTGTGTTTTCTCGAAACCACATTACACATTTTTCTTTGAACCTCCATTACTTCAATACATACTTTCTCAGACCCAAAACAATTATTAGCTAGCAACAGAAGGAGATGGCTTCGTCTGCCTCATCTCGGCCAAAAGACAGGTTGCAGCAACCAGCTACTTTTAGTAACATAATAAATTGCTCAGTTTGTTCAGGCAATGAAGCAATGCAACATCTTATTAGATTTGGGCTCTTCATTCTAGATCTAATTACACGCTCTTGTAACCTCAGACTATGTTCACTTCTGGGTACTCTTTGACTTTAGTTTACATAAGGAACAGGCAAAAGTTTATAGTTCTTCTATCCAACTTCATGCCTGACTGTTGTTGTCTGACCAGTCAGACTGAAATGGTCGTTTAATGAAGCTGGATGTCAATCGAAACTGACTTGTTTGACAAGAAAATTATCTTAATTAGCTTAATTAATATTTATTTAATCACCTAAACAAAATACATATATTATATATTGTAATAAATTGCAGTCTTTTTAAATTAAATAATTGCACAGGTCCATTTTAATGCAATAAAGTGTGCGGCAGTAATACACCTAATTTCCACTGCTTAAATTAAAGTTGAGTCCATTTTTAGTTTAGTCCTTTAGTTTATCTACACGTTTTTGTAACATTGCAATACTGATATGAAGAAAGTATTTTATTACAATGCGATCATTTTAAGTACATCTGAGCCATGATCAGTCTGTGTGGTTCACATCTAAAAAGCTGGCCTCCCAAGAACTCCTTTAATTGCCCTTTCCATTTATATAAAAAAAAAATTGCCTTATTTGATCATCAAAGGTGTTATGGTTTTGCAGGACATACTCGGCATACTGCCCACCAAACCACTTGCACGTTAAAGGAACTCATCTGGGAGTTATCGTAAAGTCTTCACCTCACTCTAAGTGATTTCTACATGTTTAGGCCATTAAAGGATTTCCTGGACGTATCTCCTACTGACGGGTTGGTGCCTGAGACCACGGCATACCTTCAGAGGTTCATGCCTTGGCAGGTCAGAGCTGTTTTGGTGGCAAAACATGCTGTTAATTAATTAGATGGTCATGTTATGGTTGATCAGAGTATGGCATGACAATTATTGGGACACAAACGATGTGTTTATTAACAAATAGAACACTGCATATAATTAATTATAATATTGGTCAGTGTGTTCTTAGTATATTACCAGTGTATGACCTCGAGAGAAATTCTAACCAAAACACACTAGCAACTACGTACAACCTTGACTTGGCACCTTGTATTAAAATACATACTCTCACACCATTGGCCTGTAAAGAGTAATTCATTACATACAGGTAGCCCCTGACTTATGAGCAAGTTCCATTCCGGGAGCATGCTTGTAAGTCGGATTTGTTCTCAAGTCCGACATAGTAAGTCTTCTATGCCTTTGACACGAATTTACAATGTAAAGCATACCAATCCACTTTGACTAAATCTCTGTCCCCTTTCCACATACTGTAATCATGTGACCAATGAATCTCACACATGTCAAATGTAACAGTGTTGTCTCTGCGACTTTAAATCTTGAGGTGAATCCCAGACACCATTTTGTCTCAGACCTGATTTCCACTGTATTGGACTGTTAATGAATTATTCACCAACAGGACAACTTTATAGGAGAGCCATTTTCTATCATTGTGCTTCAGCACCGAGTCATTGAAACCGCTGAGGCAAACACAATTTCTCCAGCACTCCCACACGCACACACATACAATATACCAGACTTTGGACATTTTATACACTCCTCATTTACACAGAAAATTTTGTATACAATTGTAAATACTCTGGTGCACTGCAGTGTCTATTTTTAGTACAATACATGTGAGCTACTTCCGTGATTTGTTCATAGTTGCAGAAAATCGTAACTGGAATGTTCATAAGTCGGGGACTACCTGTATACACTTATTGTCCAAATTAATACCTATTAATACGTATTGGCTGGTTTGAGCATTTCAAAAGTAGATGATAATCTCCAGGTATTTTCAGACAACAGTCTCTAGAGTTTACCAAGGATGGTGAAAATAAAAACACTGAGTGACTGACAGTTCTGTGGCCTGAAAGGGTTTGTGGATAAGAGAGGTCAGAGGAATCTGGTCAGATTCAGTCGAACACCCAAGAATATATATATACTAGCTCACAAAATCATTCTGCACAATCACCTTTTACAACTGTGGCGAGAAAAAAACCTCCAAATAAAACTGGAGGTAAATGTGCTACAACTGCAGAAGATACTATACTTGGTTCCACTCCTGTCAGCCAAGAAAAAGAATCTGAAGTTATCATGGGCACAGGCTCACCCAAACTGGACATTTGAAAGTTAGAGAGAGAAAAAATCCTGTTTTTTCCCAATCTTTGTTCATATCAGACAGGTCTAGCTGTCTTCCCCTAATCTCACTCATTAACAAGGTGTTTGACAACCCTATGCATTTGTGTAAACTCCTAGAGACGGTTGTGTATGAATTTCCTAGGTAATCAAAACTTGCTGACATTCCCAACCTGTCCATCTGGCAACAACCACCATGCAATGGTTAAAGTCATGGTGATCTCACACAAAATGTTTGATGTGAACATAAACAGATCTTTGCTATGTGAAATGTATGCAGCAAAAATGAAATAAATAAAATAAAATTATGTCAGAGTAAGTTGTCCAAACACAAATGGTTTGCTTTTATTATCATCATCACCAATGGCATGTACTGTTCTTACTCCAGCAAAAGAGACAGAGTAGAAAGAAAAGACAGCAGAAAGCTGCAAAAGCATGATCTCTGTTCATAAATTCAGTTCTAGAGCCGGTTATTGTCTCTCCATGACACTAGAGTTAATGATGTGTTGTCATGGACGGCTGCTCCAGTCTTGTTGATTAGTTCACAAGTTACAGCTTAGGAGACAGATGAGCAAGACCACAGGAATATAAACACAGAGTATGTTAAGCTGTAGAAAAAAAGATGCCAGAAGCACTGGCACTTCTGTTTCTTATCTTTCACACTTCATTATAAATAGTAAGTAGTGCTGAGGCATGAATAGTCACATTTCACATTATGGCACACACACACACACACACACACACACACACACACACACACACACACACACACACACACTAACTATTAATCCCATCAGATTGCTATTACGTTTTGAAGAATGTACTAAAGCGATAAATTCCTCAGGTATTGCTACTATTCAAATCACATTAAAATCACATTCCTAGATTCCTGGAGCACTGTAGAGAGTAGAATAATGATGTGATTAATCAGACATCTCCAATCTTTCTATGCCTCATTTTGGGTAGTTACTGTAAGTGCTGCCCTTGACCACTTTCTTCACAAATCACAGCTTAGAAGTTAACGGATGTGAAACGAAGATAGTTTTGTTAGAGCTGTTATAGCCAGGCTTCTTGTCTAATAAAAAAAAACAGTTTTGGGGAAAAAAGCTAATATGCAAAAAAAAAAAAAAAAAAGGTCAGCAGTACCACTGCAGTCAGGGAGGGTTTTAACATTCCCAACCAGTCCATCTGCCAAGAACAACCATGAAATGGTTTAAAGTCATGAATGTTCAACTCAAATAATACATTTAGAACCTAGCCCAGAAATCTAACTGGCTAGACTAAAAAATAGTGATGTATTTTTACACATCGCCTTGACTGATATCTGCCTATTGGCAAATAAGTTGAAATTCCCTGATGCCAGCAGCCAATGTTTATCTGTTGTCCTGCATCAGTTTTTTCTCCAACTGACTGCTGTGTTGATTAATTACGGTCTTAATTGGACAACAGTAGTTTATCCGGATGCATTTTCAGGAAAGATCCAATAGGTGGTGGAATAATTTCTCCCATAATACTGACGACATATGCACATTTGCCGTATCATTATAATTTTATTATTATATTACAATATTATATATTATCATACATTATATTTTTATTATCAATTATCATTTTAAAAGGTTTTAATCGTTACTGGTCCAGGCTTTGAGCCTTGTGTATCCCTGTAATACTGGTAGCTATTAATACTGTAATAAAGTACAAACAGATACAATCATATTAATCACAAATCAGCCACAGTCATTCTCCTGTCTTAAGAAAGTTTCCAAGGCAGCACATTATATTTGCAGTCTCAACAAAAGTCAGTAGATACGAGCTACAAATCGTACATATGTTTTATTTGCAAACCGAAAAGTGAGTGCAAATTTTGCAGAATTTTTATATGATGCTCAATGTTATTTGGCCATGTTTTTTAGTGTTTCCACCTACTTGCATATTCCCGTTTGTGAGATTATTGTACATCATCCATGCATGATAATGAAATTAATGGCAAGAAAAGTCAATAGAAATGCTGCCTTCCTATGGAGTATACTTTTTTGCTAGGCAAATATAAATGGAAACTTAGCCCAAACGTCTTTGCTTTTTGTCTCGGTGGCCCATCTTAGTAATTTTCCAACCACTGCAATAGAGCAAAAAGCAACAAGAGCATTCAAGATCAAATTTAAAGATTAATGATGATGCAAAATTCACTTTTTTACTCATTTTTAGAAATTCAAATGAGTCTCCACTGTGTGTAGAAACAAAAATACAAATAAAAAATAAATCTTTCCTGAGGTATTGAGGGAAAAAAAACTTCTACCTTGATGATATCCAAGCAATAGTGAAGTACTGGGATCAGTGCATTAGTGAAGCATAGAAATAAAGTTTTTTGTCTGGGTTCAGGTTCTGTTATTCTGCACAATCAAAAATACCAGATTTACTTGAATGTCCCTTGTATATAAAATTCCTTTTGTTCTTTCCCTTTACTTTATGTATATACGAATATACATTTTGTTTTTCTAAGTTGTGTAGTTTTTGCAGCGATGGCTACATCAATTTTATAGAAAGCATAGTAGTAGTAGTAATAGTAGTCATAGATTCAGGGGTAATGACAAACTGCCAGATAAATCTATATCATATATCATATTATATCTCATATTATATCTCATATTATATCTCATATTATATCTCATATTATATCTCATATCATATCTCATATCATATCTCATATCTCATATCATATCTCATATCATATGGAAGCCTGGGGTATACACCCAGACTGGGCATTGTTGGTTTGTCTGTTTACATATTATACTGTATTTATCCATCAATTAAAAATACATTATTAATGTTTTCCAAATAAATTGTCGAATTGAACCCTGATGGGTTTAAACACTGGATGGCAGTCATTAGCACAGCAGGCTGATTTGGATGAAACAACTGGTCCGAGACTTCATATAAAATAATAATAATATTTCTGTCTAAGAAAGAAAATCTCAGGCAGTTTCCAAGCGAACATGCTGTTATTAGGGATTGAGAATGGCATTTTCAAAGATGTGAACTGCTGAACTAACAAAGCAATTAATTAGATGTGCTTCCAAAGGCAATTTTCATGTACGTTTTCAGACTTAGCAAAGAACTAACAGGTGAGAATGCTCTGTTAAAATTGGCCCTAAGCGTTATATCATAATTAATGTGGAGCTCTGATTACCTGGACTTATGCACTTTGTCTAACCTTGATGTCTTTAGTAATACACTACACTGAGCTGGGGAAGAGCTGCCCTTTAGCATACTCTTCACAGTACATTCACAGGCCACTGCTAATGCAGATGCAGACGGGCAAAATCACTGAACCACAAAATGTAACCATGCAGATGGCCCCAAAGTCAAGTGTTACTCCATAAACCTGAATATACAAACTGACATTTGTCTGGAGACACTGCTATAACAACATCATCAGTCTTGCCAGGTCATGTCAGACAAAAGCAAGACATCTAAATAAAGACTGCTCTATACTGAGCAGTAGTCACTGTCACAAGTATACAACACACCACCACGTAACTACAGGAGACAAAACCTTGACCAATAGAAGCTGACAATTACTTAAATGGAGCTGGATGCAACTTTACATAATAGCATGTGTTCTGAATTGCTATACAAAATACTGGCCAGATGGTGGGCAGAAAATTAAATAAATATATTCTTTGCTGCAGTGAGTAATCTAATTACATCAGCAACATTTCCAACAAGCCACCAAGAACAGAAACTCTTCCGTTACATAAACGTGAACATGCACCGAACAGCCACAACAATAACGATTACCTATAACAATAACCTAGCACACACCACCAGGTGAATGGAATAACATTGATGATAAATGATATTCTAGTAAACTGGTGACAGGATCATGGGCACCCAAAGACCATTTATGCCTGTGTGGATCATAAGCCAAATTCAACAGATCTCACATCGACAAAGCATCCTTGAGAAGTGCAAAATAAACAAGTGTGATCCATGAAGACCTATCTAGCACACGTTTGCTCTATCCAAAATATAAGAGCAGATTAGAAAATATACTAAGACTCACTTAGATTTCACTGATGCTGAAAGTTCCAAAATTAATTTTTCCAAAAAGAGCTCTCAACTTCTTTTTAGCAATCATTGACTACAAAAGGTAGCTTCTCTGTGCCAATATAAAAAGGGTTTGTTTGACAGTACTCATTGGATTTTTGGCACTGGACAAAGGGAAAGTCTGTAGGACTCAGTTGAGAGCTGAGAAAGTAAACTGTAGATTTACACAAGCCTGAAACATCTACTGAACTCATTTCTAAATAACTGCAGATTCCAAGATCTGTCCAAACAATTGCATGCAAGTGATTGGATGTGTGGTCATTTTTTAATGTCTGAAAGAAGACCCAAAATGTCACCTTCTGCTGAGAGGTATTGGTTCACATGGTCAGGAACAACCATGGAACTAACAAGGCACAGGTCTGCCATGAACTGAAAGCAGCTGGAACACCAGTATCAAGCTTGACTAAAGTTTGCAGCTGACCACATGAACAATGGAAAATCCTTCTAGAGGAAAGTTTTGCACAAAATTGCACAAAGTGGATGGAATAATAATGATGGAAGACTAGTTCAGAATTCTTCTGGATTTTAAAGAAAGCCATCTTACAGTAATTAAACAACATCAAACTATAAACATCTACATTTCAACAGTTTGTGCAGGATTATCAACCCACAATTAACCTGTAATCATTAATATTTATAATTATTTTTTTTATTAATTCATCAAGTAAATTACATATTTATTTCACAATTAAACTGGACGTCTGGCTCCCTTCCTGCATTTGTTGTTTTTTTATTTTATTTAAATCACTTTGTCAAGTTTTGAGAATTACATAAATATTGGAAATTGGAAAAGTTGCTGCTTACGTTTTTATAATAGCAATGTGCATATACTCCAGAATGTTATGAAGAGTGATCAGATGAATTGCATAGTCCTTCTTTGCCATGAAAATTAACTTAATCCCGAAAAAAAAAAACTTTCCACTGCATTTCATTGCCTGCTGAGATCATTTCAGTAATCGTCTTGTTAACTCAGGTGAGAATGTTGACGAGCACAAGGCTGGAGATCATTATGTCAGGCTGATATTGGGTCAGAATGGCAGACTTGACATGTTAAAAGGGGGGTGATGCTTGAAATCATTGTTCTTTCATTGTTAACCATGGTGACCTGCATGGTGATTGCGTTGCATAAAAATGGCTTCACGGGCAAGGATATTGTGGCTACTAAGATTAAACCTAAATCAACAATTTATGGAATCATCAAGAACTTCAAGGAAAGAGGTTCAATTCTTGTTAAGAAGGCTTCAGGGCGTCCAAGAAAGTCTAGCAAGCGCCAGGATCGTCTCCTAAAGAGGATCAGCTGCGAGATCGGAGTGCCACCAGTGCAGAGCTTGCTCAGTGAGGGCAAGACTTTTGGAAGATGGCCTGGTGTCAAGAAGGGCAGCAAAGAAGCCACTTCTCTCCAAAAAAAACATCAGGGACAGATTGATCTTCTGCAAAAAGTATGGCGAATGGACTGCTGAGGACTGGGGCAAAGTCATATTCTCGGATGAAGCCTCTTTCTGATTGTTTGGGGCATCTGGAAAAAGGCTTGTCCGGAGAAGAAAAGGTGAGCGCTACCATCAGTCCTGTGTCATGCCAACAGTAAAGCATCCTGTGACCATTCATGTGAGGGGTTGCTTCTCATCCAAGGGAGTGGGCTCACTCACAATTTTGCCCCAAAACATAGCCATGAATAAAGAATGGTACCAAAACACCCTCCAACAGCAACTTCTTCCAACAATCCAACAACAGTTTGGTGAAGAACAATGCATTTTCCAGCACGATGGAGCACCGTGCCATAAGGCAAAAGTGAGAACTAAGTGGCCCGGGGACCAAAACGTTGAAATTTTGGGTCCATGGCCTGGAAACTCCCCAGATCTTAATCCCATTGAGAACTTGTGGTCAATCCTCAAGAGGTGGGTGGACAAACAAAAACCCACTAATTCTGACAAACTCCAAGAAGTGATTATGAAAAAATGGGTTGCTATCAGTCAGGATTTGGCCCAGAAGTTGATTGAGAGCAGCCCAGTCGAATTGCAGAGGTCCTGAAAAAAAAAGAAGGGCCAACACTGCAAATACTGACTCTTTGCATAAATGTCATGTAATTGTCGATAAATGCCTTTGAAACCTATGAAGTGTTTGTAATTATATTTCATTACATCACAGAAACAACTGAAACAAAGATCTAAAAGCAGTTTAGCAGCAAACTTTGTGAAAACTAATATTTGTGTCATTCTCAAAACTTTTGGCCACGACTGTACAACCAGCTGGTTTGGTCTATGGTCTCCTGTGCCTAAATAAACTACAATAAGCAAAAAAGTTTAGCAGGATTTAATTTAAAAACCCTAAACATTCCGTATGTGAAAGCACCCTTAGAGCACGTGGAAGTGAAAAGTTGATAGTTTCTATACAAATAGCACTACCTGCATCATATGCTTAAGCTGTATGACATTAATTGTAGCTGATGGCTTTTGGGATTTGTTTATTACTTGAGGAGTTTGTCTACATAGACGGGCTTAGGAAGAATACCATTCCTCCTTGGAATAATAACCCTATTCATATTCATATGATAATATCAGTCACGTCTTCATTACTGGCCTGTAGAAATTCTCGAGACACTCTACAGTCATCAGTACCCTCAAGAGAGCTTTGTTGTACTGTGATTATTATTCTAAATAGCAAATTAAAAGTAACCTGAGATGAAAACTAAAGAGGTGTTTTGTGTTTATGTACATGTGGGCTCTGAACCAAATCTTACGTCATCAATAAATTGAATAGCCAATTAATCCAGGTTCTAGAATAATGCTTTATCTCTCTGACCTCTTGAAATATGCTGTATATCATGACTTATCAACTGGGATAGGATTCCTGGACATTTATTGTGAGAGGAATTTGCTGCTTGGGGTTTATTGGCAAGGTTCATAAATGGGGTTTCTCATGGAAGGGATTTTAAGATTAAGATTTAATAGAACACTTCATCTATTTGTAAAATGGATGAGCACTGCAGTGCTCTGTAATAAAATGTTCATGACAACTTCAAAAGTTAATATTAGAGCTGCAAGTCATGGGTATCAATTAGATTTTAATTTTTTTTTTGGCCATTGCAATTTTCGATTCAAATTCAAAAGCACTTTGTTTATTGTCTGATTTCTTTCAAGCAGCTACAGTATATTTCTTAATGAAGTAAACCAGGCAAACTAAAACATTGAAATGCTGTGTAACTTGTTTAAATGTCAAGTTTCATACAAAGCAATAATAGCATCCATACGCTCCCAAAACAAGAGTATTTTCAGAAGATTTTAATTTGCAGCATGAATTGGAAGAATTATGCTGCCAGGGTTGTAGTGGTATAAAAGAAAAGTGTTGGGTAAACTATGAATTACATGATCAGGGTAAGGAGGACTAACACATGGAAAAAATATATATAATAATGCGTGTGTGTATTTATATATTAATACTGAAGTCACTTACATTTTGACAGAACAAATATGGAATTATATAGTCAACAAAAACATGCTAAATGTTTTTAATATTTTTTTATTCTTCAAAGTAGCCACCTTTTGCATTGATGACAGCCTTGCACACTCTTGGTTTTCTTTCAGTCAGTCTCAAGAAGTAGTCATCTGGAATGGATTTCCAACAATCATGAAGGAGTTCCCAGAGATGTTGAGTATTTGTCAGCTGTTTTTCCTTCACTCTCCGCTCTGACTCCTCCCAAAACCAGCTCAGCTGGATTTAGACCGGGCGACTGTGGAGACCATCTGATGCATCAATTCATCAATCTCATTCTTGGACAAATCGCTCTTACATAACCTAGAGGTGTTTCAAGTCATTGTTCTGTTGGAAAACAAATGATGGTACCTCTCAGTGCAAACAAGATGGAATGTGGCTGCAAAATGCTGTGGTAGGCTTGCTGGTTAAGTGTGCCCACACTTTTGACTAAGTCACCAACAGTGTCACCAGCCAAGCATATCCACATTTATGTGGGCTCTAATCTGAGGTGCTGTAAATGTACAATTTCTCAGGCAGAAATTGTGGTTGTAGTTGATAAAGATATCCTCTGCAGCAGAGGTAGCTCTTGGTCTTCCTTACCTAGTATGGGCCTCACGAGAGTCAGTTTCACCATAGTGTTTGATGGTTTTGGTTTCTCTACATGGGGATACATTCAAAGTTCTTGAGATTTTTCAGATTCACTGACTATTTCTAAAAAATAACGATGTACTGTCTGTATTTAACTGAGCGTTTCTTGCAATAATTATGGATTTTTAAAGTAGTCATAGTAATAATAGAGCTATTGACTCTGTACCCACAAGACAACTAATAGTCTTAAGCACATTAAGAATGCAAGACATGTCACAAATTAACTCTTGACAAGGCACACCAGTAAACTAAAACCATTCCAGGTAACTACATTTTGACCCTGATGAAAGAATGCCATGAGTGTGCCAAGCTGTCAAAAAAGCTAAATGCAGCTACTTTTGCTTACAATCTAAATATAAAACATTCAGGGTTATTTAAAACTTTTTTGTTTCCTACATACAGTAAATCCATGTGTGTTCTAGTTTTGATGTCTTCAATAATCATGTAGAAGACTAAACATGAGAAAAATAAAGAAAGTAGCCATGTTTTGTTTTGCACCCTCTGAGCATGTTCTCCAAACTTTTGACTGGTAGTGAAGGTATATGTAAGAACTATTTATTGGGGAACCCATAGAATAAACATAGTTGAAGTACATGAAGTTTATTAATCACCTTTAAGAGAATAAAGCAATGAAAATCAATATGGAAAGTTTATTTTTATCTTCCATCTTTAGAACAATTCAGATTGTTTATCAAAACTTAACAATTAATCATGCATTTCAACAACAGAACATTATTATAAAAAATATAAAATCACATCACTATCTTGCTCTCCTTATAATATTAATCCCTATAATGATATAAAACTTTTCAATAAACAGTTTTAGTATTTCATGTTTTATTCCTTCACGGTTTGGATTTGAGGTCTTTTGTTGGCATCAGCAGGAGAAGGCTTGCCATTTTCATGAATCATACTGTACGTACATCCATGTCATCAAGTAGGAATAACAAATTTTAAGCTGCATTAACACTAGTCAGGGGTGGGTAGAGACCTGTTAACTCTAGTCATATTAACTTAATCCTGTAAATGCTAGGCACCAGCAATTATGCCACACTCAAAGTCACTGAGATCATTTTGATTAATTTATGCTCAGGCATTAGCTGAAGGTCTTGGCCATTACCTCCATGATTTTACGGCTTCCACCTCATTTCCTGTTTGAATAATAGCAGGAATGGGCAACTTCTGAGCTTTTTAAATACGCGAGGCATAGACATTGCTTGCTTGCTTTGACTGGATTTCGGCAATGGGACACAATCCATGACCTAATCATGGACACGTATGCAATTTCACACCATTCTAAAAATAGAGAGATGGCAATTAGCACCTCTGCGATGAAGAATAATTGGATGTATAGTAACACTGGCTTCTTAAATGGTATTAATGTTGCACTATTAGTTACATATTTAGCCAATCAAAGATTTGGTTTTTACACATGTAAATGCAATTAAATAAGATCATACCCATTATTTCACATTTAAATTTAAGATGTGGTGGTCAATGTTGATGCTGTGGTCGGGGATGGGCACCACAAATAAATCAGTGTATGGGAAACACTGGACTGTGCCGCTCCTGCTTAAATACAATTTGTGCGCAAATGTGCATATGATTATCATTAGTTATTAATGATTAATCAAATACTGAATGTTAAGGAGTTTGCGCATCATATAAAAAGTGTGAAATTCACAATCCTAATAATTAGTATAAAGTATAGTGGATGGAGGTAAAATGTCTGAAAACAAATCCTTCATGGTCTGTAGAGGTCCTAACACTATGTGTTTAACTGTGTGGAACAACTATAATCTGAAAAAAAAAAATCCAACTCAACTCCAATCACAGCCTTATTGACAAATTAAGCTAATGATGCTTTGTTCAAATTAGTATCTTCATCCCCTTCTGTGTTACAGTACAATGTGAAGGGATAAAAATGCTGTTTTGCATGGGTGTCCTATTCATATCTGATGAATTAACTCTATATCCTCCCTCAAATTTAAGTCAAAGCCGATACATATATAGCAAGGTGGGCAAATGGATTTTTTTCCACTACATTTTTTATTGTATTATTACCATGGCCAGGCTGACATTTACATCTTTTACTTGGCTGTCTTTGTGCTCTCAATATGAAATCTGACACATTGAGAAAGAATGGATAAGGAAAATGATAGTCTTTATACTGGGCAACTGGAATATCATTTTCAGAGACCCCAGTCCCACTTTCCTTGCCTAGTTAATACTATGAAATGTGTTAAATATTACATCACAATAGTATTTCAACATTACAACCAATGTGTCAATTGGCCATAAAAGTGCAAGATTTATCTGTTAGTATTGAAACAGCTCAATCTAGAAACCAATAGGTTCTCATATATTTTTGCCAAAACCTTTAATGGACATCTGAACAGGAAAATTTACAAGAGGGTTTCAAGTTCTGGAAAAAAAAGTTTCAGTAAGTACTCAGTTTAGTCACAATCCAAGAACCATTTTTCTAAGAGTGTAGCTTCCATTATATAGAAAACCTCTTAAATCTTTTGTTCAAAGACAACCGCTTTAATCTAACCTATTTAAAGTTACCTGATGACAGACCTTTCTCATCTTAAACGCAGCGGCTGTAATATAAATATTCATAGAAAAGCTTGATATCCACTAGTGATGACAACACTGTGCCCGTGTTTGTTATAAATGGAAGAAAAGCTGACAGACATTTGGCTTTCTGCTGTTTTGTGTTGTGTTGTGTTGGGCATAAATTAACCAGTTTAGAGAGAATCGCCCTAAGGAAGAAGCTGCCATGCTTAATAATGCCGCTCTGAAAATGAGAAGAGCTGAAGAGTTTAGCAGCTTGCGTTCTCTGTATTATCTCAATGCCTCTTCTGAAGGCTTCGATACGTAATGCATACAACTAAAACACTACAAAAAGCAACTCACTGAGCTGTACAATTTCAGGATTTAGAAAATGAGCTCTCTCGTGCTGTGACTATCACTTAAAAAAAGTGTTTCTAATTAATATAATCTCCATCCTTATGTTACAATAAATGTTTTTGCCCAAAAGGAAATTATTTGGTTAGAGTGTACAAAAGGCACATTAGCCAACTCATTCCTCTTCAAGCATTATCTCTGAAATTACAAACAGATCTCCTAAATGTGGAAACAGGATTATGTTTGTAATGGGGTTTCTCTCATTATATTACAGTTTATGACGTGTAATAAGACTTTAGATATGGCTAATCTAAATTGCCATTTCTATACAGTGACTGAAGAAAATATTTAGTAGCAGTTGTCTGAATACTTTTGAACCAGTGAAAATGAAGACACTGGATAAAAAATGCCTGCATTTCCGAACCATTTAACACATTTTTTTGTTGTTGAAATGCATGAATTTACCTTGGAAGTTTACACTTTAATAAAGTCTTAAGTGCTTTCTTTTGAACGTGTGTCAGTATACAAATGGATCTGACTCTATTTTTATTGTTCATTCGAATAATTTTACTGTAAAATGAAAAAGGTAATTTTCATACTTTTACCCCTTCTGGCTAATTATGTTTGTCAAACACAATGTTGTAACAAAATAAAAGTAATTTTTCTTCAAAATCAGGATATATTCTTCCTTTAGAGGCTTTGAACTGATTATGCTGAATTTTTGAGACATAATGGACTTCATAATAATATTTCTGAAAAAAAAAAAAAAAGAATAAATAAATAAGAGGAGAGACACAAAGATGCAGTATGCGCCAAAATATACAGTACTGAAATGAAAAGACGAAATAATATTACCCTGGTGTCATCAGTGAGTTTATTTCTCCTGAAAGAAACTAACACACTATTAGCGAGTTTATCAACCATGGTATGCGTAATGTAAGTGTTTGAAGCGTATCTGTAGACATTGTTCATATCGCTCACACAGAGATTCTCAACCCGGGAACAAAGGTTGCGCGCATAATGCAGGCACTGTTCTTCATGAAACTTCACAGTTGAAGACACTTTCCTTAAACATTCCCCACAAGTAGGCATCAGGTGGTCAAAGGAAGGAATTGTTCTTTTTCAAACTCATTCACAACCATTCCGTATGAACGGAAATAATACTCAACTATGAATACTTATTCTTCCATCAAAAGACCCATTTCCAACAACAACTGCACAACAAAACTTTCTTTTCACTACTGGGAACATGCATGTCAGAGTTTTGTCCCATTGACAAACGCAAATGTGCAGCCGAGAAGTTTCAGTACTGTACATGTTGCCACATACCATACAAGACATACATGCACTGTGTAGATATATTATTATTATTATTATTATTATTACATATTATTTATAATAAAATGAATGTTTACATTGCCACAAACACAGTTGCAGGTTTATTCATCCTCTGTAAAAACTGTGAGAGATGGATTTGTAGTAATTTGCAAAACCATACAAAATTATGATATAATGAAAAATTTCACATAAAAATGTTGACATTTTTAAATAGTTTTTCAAAAGAAGCAATATATTGTTCATGGTTTCTTTGAGTCACCATGCACAAAATGTTGCTTCTTTTGAAAACCTGCCAAAATGGAGATCCTATTTTCCAGTCAAACTGTTCATAGGTTTCAATTTTTTTTTTAAGTTTTAAGTTAATAATTTAACGTTTCAGAAAAATTATCTTGCTTTCTCCAAGATAAGAAGTGAATGCAGGTGGAAATTCTGTGCCCTGCTAGATTTTAGATATTATCTGACAACCTTTAATTCTAAAGCTCCCATTATACAAAAGACACATTAAAGACTCCCATTACATACACACACACAAAGTCCAATGTTTCGCTGTACTCTTTGATCCTGGATTTTTCAAGATGATGACACTTCACAGGGTAACTCAGAGAGAGACACTAGATGGAATTTATGATTTTAATCCATTTAAAATCCACTGTATTTGGCACGTGCAATGTTCCCCTCTGACTTTCTGTAAGTTCTCCAAGAAACTTTTTCTTCAAGTCCTCAACCATGTTTAATTGGATATATGAATGCAACATGTTTTTCTTTGCAAAATAGGTATTTTAAATGTTCTTTCTTCTGTTCAGTCCCAAAACAAATTCCAATCATAGATGAGCACATCTGTTCCAATTTGCCAGTCCAATTAAAAGCAAGACACTACAGGTAGGAATTTTTAGTTTGGTCACTTAAATCACGCTTCAGATTTTTAAATAAATTATACACTGCCTGGCCAAAGAAAAGTCACTACCTGGATTTAACTAAGCAAATAGTTAAGAGCCTTCCATTGGATAATTACTGCAGTAATTATTAATATAGCTCAGCTAGCAACAAGTTATTCATCCCTTACTTATGCAGTGAGTAGCTTCTCATTTCTTAAACAACCATGTCAGAAGACATGTCCTGTGATCGTGGCAAAGACGTTTCAGTAGCATCAAATTATTGGCTTGCATTAACAAAAGAAAACAACTAAAAAGATTGTGAAACTACGAAAAAACTGATTTAAGAATGTCCAACGAATTATTAAAGCTGGGAAAGTGGTGAACCATCATCGTCGAGGAAGAAATGTATTCGGGAAAATATCCTGAATTAGCATGATCGGAGATCATTTAAACCCTTCTAAAGAAATCACATCACAAAAGAAAGTAAGAGCACTTCCACATGCAGAATGCAAAGAAAACTAAACAGCTGTGTAGCCTTAAGCTTTTAACTGCTCAGCAATGAGATTAATAAAAAATAAATCTATTTTCTAGGGAGATTAAAGAATGTACTTTGGAGCATTGGAAAAAGGTCATGTGGTCTGATGAGTACAGCTTTCCCCTGGTCCAAAATGATGGCCGCATCAGGGTAAGATGAAAAGTGGATCAAGTGGATTTTTGTACCTGCCTGTGTGGGCAGTGATATTATCTGGGGTAGCTTCTGATGGTCAGGTCTAGGTTCAGCAATGTTATGTGTCCAAAAATTAAATTGGCTGACTACCTGAACGATCAGGTTTTTCCATCAATAGATTTTTTCTTACCTAATTACACAGGCATATTCCAAGATGAAGAAAGTGCTATAAATTAGCACAGTATTGCAGATGCTACAGTGTAAACTGGCAATTCAAAACAAGAAAAAGAGATGTAATGTGCAAATGTCAATGTATGCATGTGTGAACCATGGCATGTGTATACAAGTTGTTATAGTCATCTGTTACATAAACATTGAGTCGCTGTACAGTGCAATGGCGAATGGTTCATGATTTTCTGAACTGTGCTTTGTGACAGCAAAGCCGTTATAGAATTAACTCCACTGGTAGAATGATATAGTGGGTGGAATGGATTTTCCATGATTGACGGGAGTTTGTCCGGGTGTTCGGTGATCTGTTGTCCCTCACTGTCTCCAGTCTGTCAAGTTTGTGTCCAATTATTTCTTTAGCCTTGTGGATAATTTTATTAAAAAATTTAAATCAAATGTAAATGAAATGATATTCAATTGGCGATTTTATTTATCTTGCAAATATTTAAGTGTGCGAGACCTTTTTTTTTTTAGCTGCACAATGGCTTAGAGGTGAGCACTGTCGCCTTGCATCTCCATGGTCCGGGTTCGAGTCCCACCTCAGGGTACCTGGGGAAACTTGATGGGTTTTCCCCCCAGGTACTTCAGTTTACTACCACAGTCCAAAGACATGCAGATTAGGCTAACTGGCGTTCCCAAATTGCCTGTAGTGTGTGAATGATCGTTTTGTATGTTGACTGGAGGTCCCACCACCATCGTAAAATTGGAATAAATACAAAAGGTCATTGGTCTCCACTGTGCCTAGTTGGACTACAGACATTCCTAGCTTAATGGATGGACTTTTTATTTATTTATTTATTTTATACAAGGGTTAGTTCCAACCGAATAATCTGATTGGACAAGAGGGTTTCCATGAGTGGAGATACCAGTGCTGTTACACACTGTTATGTTGAACCATATGTATCACTCAGTAAGGGTCAAAGTACATGTGTATGGTCAGAGTTATCCTGGGCTTGGAAAATATACACACTAGTTTAGCCTGAACACGTGGAGAGGTTCGAATCTCACTACAGAATCAGCAGTGAGGGGAGAGAACATTAGCAACCCTGATTTACATTAGAGGTAAATCTTCGCATAAATGCACAAACACCTCGAGCGCCACTGGAGGAAACACTGTTACGCACGTGCGCCAACGCCACAAACGCGCGCGGTGACCTGCGCACCGAGATTCCCGCTACGCAAATCGCTTCTTACCTTCTTCGTGCGTTTTCTGCAGGCAAAAAGTCAGATTTCTTCTCCAGCTCGGCATGGCCAGCGGTTTTGGCGGTGCGTGGTGCAACGGGGACAGAGGGCGATGAAATGTCGGCAGTCGGTGCGAAATAGAATCCTGTCCAGGACCGAATCGAACAGAAAGCGGGGCAGGTTTCCGCTGGCGTGTGAAAGTAGAGAGAAAGAAGTCGCCGCGCGCCGTTACGTTTACTATCCACGCGCGTTCAACACTCAGCTGCACGCGAAGGTGACTCACCCGGTTGAATGTCACCGCGCGCTCGAGGAAAGTGTGCGAGCCATCGCGCGCGCCCTGAAGGTACGAGAAGCCACTGAGTTCGATCTGAATCCCAAATGACTCCCTATTCGATATATAGTGCACTACGAAGAGGGCAAAAGCTATTAACTTATGGTGCACTTCATAGGGAGGAGAGAACAATTTTGGATGCATCCCATTATGCATCGCTAGAAGTCGATTCCTATGATTGGCACCGTGTGACTGCCTGAATTCGTGTCACAAGTTATTTGTGAACTTTAGGGATATTGGCACCTTTCATGAAAACGCGTAAACAGATTATTTCATTACACATGCAATGGTTATTTCTTAAAAACTAACAATATTTGGAGACATTCTGTAGTTGTATTTCAGCATGAATTTTTTTTTTTTTAAAAAAAAAGGGTTTTCCAAAATCTGTCTTTATTTTCTGCAAACCACTGCTTTCAAAAATTGGTTTGTGCATAAGCACTACTCTCGTCCAATCCGACTTGAGTATGGTTCAAATACGAAACATCAAGTGCAACAAAATTTTTTCTTCTTTTTGGTATATTTATTTGGGTACTTAGATTTCAAGACACACCCAATCTTTACAACAGCCCCAGAGCATCAATAATCCATCACCATATATTACAGAGGGTTGGGGGCAGTTCTCTATTCTGCCAGCTTGATGATGTTGTGCATGAACACAAATCTGAGTTTGGTTGTCTGAGCCGGGGCTGTCTCTGAACATTTGCGGGCTATAAACAACAGCTTAGTCATGATCCCTCTCACCCATACCATTCATTTTTATATGCAAGAACAGAATTATTATTTCTTTAGGAATTAAATGAAGCCAAAATCTTAATAGCTCTATAAACAAGGATTAAAACAAGAATTTGTCTTAACCTATAAGCTACACAGAAATGGTTCAGCACACACAGAATCAAGCTCCTCCCATGGCCATCTCAGTCCCCAGACCTCAACCCCATTGAAAACCTGTGGAGTGAGCCGAAGAGGAAAGTGCAGAGGAGAGGAGTCAGGTCACTGGATGATTTAGAGACATTGTGCAAAGAGGAATGGTCGACGATCCATCTTTCTGTGTTCTCTAATCTTGTGAAACATTATAGGAGACAATTACATGCTGTTTTGTTGGCCAAAGGGGGTTGTACAAAGTATTAAACATCAGGGGTGCTAATAATTGTGGCACCCATGATTTGATGTAAAATATTTTTTTCTTAATAATATAATTAATCTTAATTTTTTCCCCACTGAATAAATGCACTTGAATTAAAGGTTGGAATTTCCTCTTTTTTCCATGTTATTTAGAACAAAACTGAATTTTTTAGAAGCTAAAGAACACATTTTAACCAGAGGTGCCAATAATTGTGGAGGGCATTGTATATAAAGTTTGTTCACACACACTTGTATAAGTGTTTTTTTTTTAATTGATGAATCAGTGATGTATCTCAATTCTTTTGCCACATAGATTTAAACTTTCAATTTTGTAAATTATAATTTTTTTTACTTTTATACGTTTGCATTTGAGGTAGTGAAATGTCAAAGTTCCTTAATAATCCTACAGGTGGTGTGCTCTAAACTAGTCAGCCACTGGCACTCATTTGTGGTAAAAGCCATTTTTTTGTTTCGAATTATAACAAAAAATTATATATATATTTTTTTTTTTTATTTTAGATAGATAGATAGATAGATATATGTGTGCCAAAATGGTACTTCAGGATACTTGAAAATTACTTGCATAAATATTTTAATACTAAATTTATTGCTATACATTTTATATATATATATATATATATATATATATATATAGTATAGTATTATATTAATATAATATAAATCATACTATTTTTCTTTTTCTGAAGTGTGTAGAATTTTGGGGGGCTGACTCTGTATATATTCACTGTAATACTGTGTGTATTCAGTATACAGTATATACACAGTACATGTACAATATCTCACTCACTCACCTTCTATACCGCTTTATCCTGTATTCAGGGTCACCTGGAGCGTTGGCATGAGGCGAGGTACACACTGGACAGGGTGCCAATCCATTGCAGGGCACACACACACACACAAACTCATTCACACACTACGGGCAATTTGGGAACGCCAATTAAACTATCATACGTCTTTGGACTGTGGGAGGAAACCTTCCAAGCACGGGAGAACATGCGACCTCCATGCACACAGAGACGGGAATCGAACCCGGACCCTGGAGGTGCAAGGTGACAGTGCTAACTACTACACCACCATGCCACAATTTTTATATATATATATATATATATATATATATATACATATACATATACATACATACATACATTCATACATATTTGCAACTGTAACTTTTTTAAGGAAAACGATTGAGAAGGCAAAGCAAATTTATTTTATTTCTCATAGGACTCAAGTTCATATGGTATAACAGAATGGCACCACCCAAAACAGGACAATAAAGAAGTTAGGAAATAATCCCTGTGTAAAAGTTTGCATACCTTTTAGTTCTTAATATTGTGCATTATTCTTTTTTAATAATTGTGCATCAGGTCCTTAATTCTCTCGGGTCATAGAGCTGCCCACTCTTCTTGGAAAAATGCCTCTAGTTTCTGTACACTTTTTGGTTGTCCTGCCTGAACTGCACATTTGAGATCTCCCAAAGTGGCTCAATGATATTGAGGTCAGGAGACTGTGGTGGTCACTCCAGAACCTTCATCTTTTTTTGCTATAGCCATTGGAGGTTCAACTTGGCCTTTGGATCAACAAAAGTGTCCCATGCACAGCTTCCATGCTTTAGACTGCAAATTGTCTGCCAGTATTTTCTGTTAACATGATGCCTTCATTTTGCCATCAATTTTGACTAACGTCCCTGTTCCTCTGGAGCTCACAAGCCCTAAAACACACACCACCATGCTTTACTGGGGACCATGTACTTTTCACATAAAGTTCAATTTCAATCTCATCACTCCTAATGCTGCGAGGCTTGTCTAGGTGCTGTCTGGCGGGTAATTGTTTTCTCCGGCAACTCAGTCATTTGCGGTATAGTACCTCCTTATTGTGCTCCTTAAAACATCACCATGTTTTTCCAGAGCAGCCTGTATTTCTCTCAAAGTTGTGGGTTTTTCTTTGCGTCCGAAATAATTCTTCTGGCAGTAGTGGGTGAAATCAATCTTCATCTACCTGACCGTGGTGTAGTATCAACCTTTTATTTGCACATCTTTATCAGGGTTTGACCAGTACTGACTGGCATTTTCAAGTGTTGAGATAACTTTTTATATCCTTTTCCTGCTTCATAAAATATAACTACCTTATTGCTCAGTTCTTTGGCATGATCCTTTAAAAATCGTTGTCAACTTGCAGAAGAGAACCATCTGTGGAAACTGTATACACAATCATTCACCAACACCACTTGCACATTACAAGAAATCAGATGGGAGTTATTGCCACATCCTCAGTACAGCCTTTATCTAACCCCAAGCCATTTCCACATATATTAGGCCAAGCAGTTTTTGAGAGGCCAGCGTTTCAGAGATAAAGCAAACTTTCTACCCTGATGGTGGCCAAGCACTACTAAAATGCTGGAATAAGTGCATTAGTAGTTTAACAGGGGAGTATATAGAGAAATACATGTACAGCCAAATTTCCCTGTCCCATGACATACTGCCAAAACAAAACAAAACAAAAAAACAAGGCAAATAGGTTTTAAATTCAAGACACTCTGGCTCTAGGGAACGCATCATAATCCTCTTCACATAATAAATACACCGTGTGAAAGCATGGTATGCTAGACATTGGCATTTCAAATGCTTTCACCTGTTGTTCACAACACATGACTGGTACACAAGGGGGCCTCAGTCTTTAAGCTTTGAAGATAATTCAATCTGTGACTTTGCCAGACTAACAGCAGATAAATTTAGAAAAAGGAATAGGCTGTTATTAAAGATAATCACTTTTACTTATTTAGATCCTGAAGCTAAAGTGATCTAAATTAATGAATGGATGTCACAATGAAAAAAATACATTACAGAATCATATATATTTAAAAGAAATCTAAATTAAAATGAAGAATGACTTATAAAAGTTTATTTATTAAATCAGTGGAACTGTGAGTGAATTTCAAACAATGTCATTAGTCATTCCACTTACGATATTAAATACAAGATCTGAACTTTGAAGCTTCACATCATCAATCACAATGCTTATTAAATCTTCATTCAAAAGACATATCAGAAAATCCTGCTTTCAAACGACACTCAAAGCGATCAATCAACATATTTCATACTACCTTTGAACAACTTTTTAAAGAAGTCAGAAATTAATTGAAATAGAGTTCTGGTTTTCTGGGTTGACTGGTTTTGGGGGGAATAAACAGGTCTTAAGTTTTAAGAAAGTCTCTGATGCTTAATGGGCTTGTCTGTCCACGTGAACCCGTCTCCACTATGTCCTGCATCACTGCTCATTCTGCTGTCCGTCTGGGATGGAGCTCACAGCCCCTTGGCCTTTATTCACGTCCCTAATGCAAGCCCACTGTCCGCCCACAGACTCCCTCCACAGGGTCACCTGGGAACACAAGATGACAAACAACATTGGCTTAAAGGTCACATTTTAACAGGCAAAAGATTTCAAAGCACTCTTTTACAATACAATAAAAGTGCATGCACAGTACTGTGTAAAAGTGTGGATTCAATTAAAGAAACAGGATTTTTTCCCCCTAAAAGATACAACTTAAAAATTGTCTGTTTATGTAACAACTTCCCCAGCAACCTCATTTCCCCTTTCGTGTGTTCCGGCCACTCGGTATTCAGCATCACCAGTATACTAATCACCGGCCCCATCCGTTTCTCACTGGTTCATGAACTGCAGTGGCGATGTTAATTAGCAGTACAGTTTGTAGCATTCTTATTCCAAAACATAATATGATGTTAAGATAACTGTTCTAAGGTGCTGAATGTGAATATTTTGTTCTTTCTTGTGCAAAAGAAAAGTCAGAACAAAATATACTAGATGAAATTATGCAGAAACTGTTATTGTGGAATAAATGACTTTTAAAGCACAAGAATAACACGTGCGATAAACAAATGGTGCGGCATTTTTTCACCCTTCTATTGACAGCCAGGAAATTATACATGCATTTGTGATAAGAGATTAGATCATATGAATGTCCTTGCATGGCCGACTTAACATCATCTCTCACTTCCGACAAGCTCAGAATGACTGAGGCCAGATACGGGTACGCACGCGTATCTTGGCATACAAAAGCCCTGCCTTGAGAATTTTCATCTTAAGAACAAAATTGTTTGCATTTCATTTATCGAATCTTAAATGAGTCCTAAGAATGTTATGAAGGACGGTAGCAAGAAGGAAACGGAACCACTTTAAGTGTTGCTTTTAAAGCAGCTGGTGCCAAGGGGAATCAAATTATGGTTAAGTGGACTTTAATGACTATTTGATATTTTACTTCTTTTACATAATTTTCTATATGTTTTCATAGTTTTTATATACAATAAATATATTGAATATGATTATAGTGTTGGAAATTGGTATTATTGATAATTTGGAGTGGCTGGAATGGATTGCATTTACATCATTTCCTATGGGAAATGCATATTATAAAACAAAGTTTCGCAATACAAGAACTCGCCTCCAGAACGGATTAAATTCATGGGCAGAGGTCCCACAGCCTCCCCTTACTAGCTTCTTGACCATTTTAAAACTGAAAAAAAAAAAAAAACTCTTTATCTTCAGTTTATTTCACAATAGATCATTTTAGCTTAGTTTTGATTAATGTTTTTGCATTTGTTTATGAAGAAAATTGAAATTGCATTTTATGCATTAAAAAAAATGTCTGCTTAAAGACCATCTGAAAGAAATGCTCATCAAATTGGGTAGAACCTATTGTTTAAAAGAGCCTCTCTTTAAAAGAGCAGAGTTGTTCATGAGCATTCATCTAAATGAAATCTGCCTGAGGTGATCTGGCAGCTTCCTCGGGTGATCTAAATGTAATCGTTAACACCTGACCCTCAAAGTATCAGAGTTGAGGGATGTTATGAATGGCTATTAACTGTGTGTTTTTAAACACTTCTAAATTTTAAAAATTTACTTACTGCCTTATTTCTGCTACCAAAAAGTATAGAATGCTGTTACAGCAAGGACAATATGCACACCGGGTTATGTAATATAGCCTAATGGAAAACAGAGCATCCCAAGTTTTTTTATTGCTCTTACATTACAAAAGATTTGTTATGAATTACAATCAAATGTTTTACGTTAACGTTCTTAGTGACTAAAGAAAATCTAATAAGAACCATCCATATACTGTTAACACACACATATTGTCTCCTTCTTTAACACCTACATATAAACATGAGAAGAATATTTGCAGAATGGTTTCATTCACGTACATTTGCCTAATACAAATAAATAATTAAATCACAAAATGAGTGGTTTCAGACGCTTCTTCAGGCATGTACACGCAGGGCCACGTACCTTGTTGTCTCCTCCGGACACGGCCAGGATGTTGCCTGTGATGGACCAGCTGACATGCCAAACTACGTCATTGAATTTGTGCAGGAGTTTAGCAGTCCAGGTGTTTCCAGAGGGATCGTCACATGCCCAGATGCATACACGGCCATCCTGCAGAGAGGACGAGAGAGCACTTTAGTTCAGTTAACATACTGAACATTATCACACTTCTTGGTACCAAGACATAGATTATGCCTTTTTCACTTGCTTTAGGCTTTAAGACCAAGCCTGAAATGAAATCACTCCTCTGACATTTAAAATATCCAAGGCCTGAGATGTTTTTAATTTAAAATTTAATCTCAGTTAGTATGGGAATCTCCATTTGTAGCAGAATGAATAAGGACCAGCAATAGGCATGAATAGCCAAGGATCAGACATGTTTTTCCATCACGTTCAAAGGATGACTGATTGGACTGAGGTCTGGTGAATTTGGAGGCCAGATCAACAACCTTGATCTTTTTACCTGCTAAGCCTCACACACAGCTAGATTTAAAGTGCTGGGTGTTCTGATACCTTTCCATCATAGCCAGCATTACCCTATTTTTAGTTATTTGAGCTATCTAGCTTTTCTGTGGGATTAGACCAGACAGGTCAGCCTTTGCTCTCCTCAGGCATAGATGAGCCTTAGGTGCCCATGGTCCTGGCACCAGTTTACTGATATATAATTGATAATCAGTGCTACTCATTTCACCTGGCCTACGGCTGGCAATTCAATTCACGGCCTGACTTATTTAACTGATACATAAATACTTGTCATGCAAGAAACCCTTGTGTTGATGTAAAGAACTGGTATGATTGAAACACTTGGGTGACTCAAGGCGAGCGTACCTTAAGCAAAATAAAACTAAAATGTACTTTTTTTCTCCACTGAGAGAGAACTGGTCTCAAAGCAGGACTTCAGAGAGCATTATTTGAGACCTTGTTTCAAAAGAAAATGTGAGGCAACTTGCATATGGACACAAGTCAGCAGCACTGCAAAGATGGCTACAATACAATAATCCATAAGATGCTGTTTATATTAACGTTATCATCACTGTGGTTTAAATTGAAAGCCATGTACTCTATACAGCACTTTAAATCTCCAAACAAGCCATTAATCCAGCCCTAAAATATCGAACCGCTAGATCTCATGATTTTTTTGCAGTAATTTCCTAGGTCAGTGTAAGTCTTTATACTCCTCTCATCATCTTCAAATGGAGGCCATTTTAATCACTCATTGTTTTGTTTTAAGATAAAAGGAGAAACAACTGTTGTAAGTTAATTTAAAAGTATTTTTCCCTGCGTTTCAAAATAATTGACTTGACACATATCAAACTGAGTAAATGTATGCAAACAGAACAGAGCCTGAAAGCGGTTTAAAACACTGAATGTATAGAACAAATAGTTGTTTTCAAAAATTTTCATCTGTGCGTCATTACACCTTCTGATTTAGATGTTTTTTATTGTGCTATGACCAAGATAAATCCAGCCATGCTCTAGAATAACTGTATTAAATTAACATTACGTTCTTCCAGTGCTCATCAGGTTCATGTTGGTCATGCAGCAAGTTATCAGTGCGTCTATGTCACATTCAGAGAACTTAGTATAAATACTGGTTCTGGTTCCTCACATGATCTCTTTGTGATGAAAAGCACCAATTCTGCCTTAGTATTTATTCCTACCAGCCAGGCGCAATATGTAAGTAATAAGTAAGTAATAACTCGGTTCAATCTCGCTGGACATGGTGAGCATGTCACCACGTGCCTTATAGGAAATTTGTGACAACATGATGGACGCATTGAGAACCTGACATGGATGTGGCCAGGAAGTAGCACAACCCTGCTAAATGCACTTTTTTCCCACTTTGACACCATTCCAGCGGCATTCTTTAATATTTCTGGAATGCTGTTGGAACTTCATGGCCTTTGGCAAGAGTGTGGTTAACAATAATTTAGATTATGAGGCTGTAACGCAGCTTCATTTGGAGTTAAGAATCTTAGTAGTAAAGCTTCCCTGTATAAAAAAATATTCTAAATAAATAAATAAAAGGAAGTACCTGAGAGCAGCTGGCAATTGTGCTGGTAGGTAAACCAATAGATGGAGCCCAGCTTACATCTCTCACCCAATCACTGTGGGCCTCCAGCTTCTGGTCCTCCTTCCACTGACCATCTTCCTCTCTGTTTTGGGGGAAAAAATAGGACAGTGCCAATAACTAGTTACTGACAGTGGGGGAAAATTTTTTTTCAAAGTTAAACTGATCAGGTACTGCTGCTTAAAATATCCACAGCTTCAAATCTGCTCAGCTCGAACAAGGACACTCAAGCTCATGACGTACTTCCAAATCTTGACCAAGTTGTCACAACCTCCAGAGACAAATCTCTTCACGTAGTTGGGTTTCTGTCCTGTAGGTTGGTCTATGAGGCTGCCTGGGACAACAGCTGGAGCCCAGCTCACTGCATTGCAGCCAATCTACACGGGAAGGATACAGAGAAAATGTTGGCATCCCCTTCTTTTGACTTTACTACTAAAGTCAAAATACTACTTTACTATTAAATATATAACTTGTACCTGACTTCTGTATCTACTGTAAAAAATTAACTATTACAATGGATCGGGTCGGAATGCTGACATGTATTTATGTAAAGCCTGCTGAAGGAACAAATCTAAACTGCATTTACAGTGTGAGTGTTGTTGATCTTCTTGATGTCCCACTGCCCATCACCGGTGTAGGTGAGAATCGAGATAGCACCATCGGAGCTTCCACAGGCCAGGATTAACCCGAAGTCGTAGGGTCCCCAGCAAATAGAGTTCACTATAAGAGAGGAGAAGTCATTTTCATATAATGCATTAAATCATTAACATTATAGCTGATCAGAAAAGATGGAATGAATTAAATCTCATTTTAAACCAGTGAAATCAGTAGACAATACCTGAAGAGTTGTGGCCCGTGTATTTGTACATCTTATCCCATGTTCCGTTTTCTTCTTTCCAGATGATCACTTTTCTGTCGTAGGAGCACGAGGCCAGGATGTTACCGTAGGCCGGATGCGCCCAGGCCACTTGCCATACCGGGCCTTCATGTCTGCACGTAAGCATTAAAAAATTTTTTTAATTAAACTGTGCTCTCAATCCAGTTGTAGGTGATTATAAACTCATGTATGTATGTTTTCACAAGAAACACCCCTCATAGATTACATACATGTACATGCACACCCAGTATACAGTGTATACGGCAATTACCACAGTGGTACAGTGAATATATCATGTGCATAAAAAAAGAGCATACTGTTAGATCAGCCATAGGTTAATTTGACAAGTAAGATTTCGCCTACCCTCTTAGGTCTGCCACAAGAATCTGGCCGCCATTCTTAACATCAAAGATCTTCACAGATCGATCGGATGAGCAGGTCGCCAATCTTGTGGCGTAATAGTCCATCTGAGCATCATGCTTTTTTTTTTTTTTAAAGGAGAAAGAAAGGTCAAGATCTGAACAAACTAAGCACCAAATTATAAAATAAAATGTATTAGAATCAGTTAGGAAATGTACATACGATCATATCCTCATGCGAGGTATCCACAGTGTTAATAACAGACACCTGAAATACAAACACAGAGCTCGAATGAGGGAAAAAGATAGAACTGATATGGTTGCACAACGTAATAGAAAAAAATAACTTACAGAAATTGTTCAACCAAAAACACACACTCATCGTCTATACTGCTTTAGCCTGTACTGTATTCAGGCCTGGACTCTATCCCAGGAAACTTAGGGCATGAGACGGGATACACCCTGGAGAGGGTGCCAACCCATCGCAGGGCAGGGCACAAACACACACACACACGCTATGGGCAATTTGGGAACGTCAATTAACCTAATCTGCATGTCTTTGAACTGCGGAATGGAACCTGAGGAAACCCACCAAGAACTGGGAAAACATGCAAACTCTGTGCACACAGACCCCGAGGCAGGAATCGAACCCGGACCCTGGCGGTGCAAGGCGTCAGTGCTAACCCCTAAGACACCGTGCCAAAATGAATATTAGATCATAAAGTATGCATGATTTAAATTCAGAATACTGATTATTTTGCAACAGCAGCACATCCCCGAGGATCTTATTTCTTTTATAACACAAAAATGTGCAAAAATACACGAAACACTGTCATATCATACATTTCATCTGCGTAATGTTGTACATACTTTAAGAAAAAGAACTGCGTACAGTTGAGGTTCACTGGTAAAATAAGATTTAGATTTAATTCAATTTAAACTAACACGGAGATGGCTAGCTAATATAAACAGGAAGCCGGCCACTATGAGCTAACTAGCTAGCCGACAGGAAATATTTTTTAATGTATATTTTAATGAAATACCAAACACAGAGCACAATAAAATTGCACTTACCATGTCTAAGTATAAAAAAATCTTCAACTAGTCAAGAAACACAGCGACTGGCGACACGGCGAAAGGCGTCCAATAAAACGCTGATTGTGTTCTCGACGTGGCAACAAAACCAACGAGTGATGAGGATGTTTCCGCTATGAAAAGGTACCGGGTGGGACAAGTGGAAAGGAAACTAGTTCCGCATATTGGTTCCGCTTTGCTGCAATTCGATAACTTGCCACAAGATGGAGGAAAAAACTCTTCAAACTCTCAATTCAAACTATTAATTAAAGTGTAGCTATTTTGTAACAATCAGATTAGATTCAGCTTTATTATTCATTGTGAAAAGTACATGTACAAAGCCATTAAAATGCAGTTAGTATCTAGCCAGAATTGAATAAATGGCTTATATACATTAAATAAAAAATGAAGTAAATGAGGGTATTTATATAAATGAAAGAAAGGTTTTGTCTGTATGTTGGTTAGAATGAGCTCTTTCAGTAGTATCTTTACATTTCATACATCGGAGGACCAGAAAAAAATCTGTCTGTTTGTCCAGACAGATTTTGACACATAAAACTGGCTGGACAGAATTTAACGAAACTTTTGCACTAATAGATATTAATTAGAAAATCAAAGCTGAGGTTAGTTAATATTTTTACCTCTGAAATAACTTAAGTGGTATGAGTGAATTTTAATGAGCTGGAGTCATTTTAAGACAAATCTTAACCTTTATCTGACCTACTTTTTCAATTTCTCATCTGTGGTTCACTCTCTGATTACCGAACAGGGAGTGTATATGGCCGACAACAAAAGAAACTTAGCATAAACAAGGCATAAACATAAACTTTTCTATATTCTTTCCCATTGATTGTAATATGATGAAATGACAGTAGATTAAAAATATTGCCTTGAACATTAGTTTATTTACCAATACCAATATCATATAATGTCACGCCAAACAAACAAAAAAAAATTTTAATTGGTTGTAGGCAGACATGTATGTGGGCTTTAATCTGAAAAATATCTCTGATTAAATTAAATTTTAAAATCTTTTCAAAAAAATTTTTTAGCTTTAACCATTTAACTATTTCTACAAACTCTTCTCTCAGAAATATGTATAAATCATAATTATCAGAGTATCCCTGATGAGCAAGCCGAGGGTAAAAAGGGCAAGGGAAAACTCCCGAGATGGAAAACTCTGAGTCTTGAGAGGAACCAGACTCAACATGGATCCCATCCTTATCCGTATTTAAAGCTGTTTGCACTTCAAAGTTTTGCTGCAATTCATATAGACACCACAAGATGACAAATTTAAAAGTTGTCAAAAAAACTTTAGGGCCACATTACATGCACATACACGACATATGAACTGTCCATAAAGTATACAGGTTATTTAACAAAACAATCAAAACAGATTCCAAGAAGTGAAGACGAAAAAAGACTATGAACTATGAGAATATGAATGGAGCATTGTGAACATTACTTAATACTATTTGTCCATTTAATAAAAAGCCATATAATAGCTACATACAAATTTACTTACAGAGTACACATTGTAGATTGGAACTTTGTAGTTTACTGTTGCTTTGGAACAGCTATGAAGACGAGACTCTTTTAGAGTTTTTTTGTTTCTATTATATATTATTATTAATTTCCATCCAAATTATATTTAAACTAAACACTTTGTTGAAATGCTTTTATTCGCCAGAAGATGACGACAAACGCTCCAAAGCTCAAAGCTCGGTCTAAAAAAAGATTTGCATCAAAAATCTCTCCAAATTCTGTAAACAGTGAGTACATAGCACCATGAAGACATGTCCATACTCTTTTCTCATACAGGAAAAATTAACTATTGCACAGCTATCAAACCTGGATAGCATGTAAAGAGTCTAAGCAGAAGGCTATGGGCTGTGTTTTGTGGTTTTGAACGCACCCATTTATTTAACCAACCTATTTATAACTGTGTATGAGCGTCAGGTTTCTCAGTGTGTCCTCCACCAGAGACATGAGACAGACCCTTGAACCAGAAGATATGTTCTTACTTATCTGAAATAAATTCCTTGTTTTCATTGAACATTGACAAACTGACTGATTTCCGCTGTTTGTGTTAATATTTGAGGAGCTGCAATGTCGAATGTGACCTACCACATTTCCAACCTGTTGGAAAAAATGACATCCACTGACAAAGACTTTCGGTAAGAGCGCCTGTGTTTGGTCTGAGTGGACGCCGCATGACTAATATCAGTCTATAAAAATAGGACTTTTGGATTGTCCTCCAGTTTCTCAGATTAAATGTGTTTTTATATGAATGTCACAATACAGGATCACTTCACACTTTTATTGAGAAACAGCAATTCCAACTCCAGCATGTATCAAGACGTGGCCTTGCAAACAGCATGTATAAAAATAAATCGGTTCTTAGTAACAGTTATGAGTAAGCATTCTAAATTAGTAGGCAAATTGTAATCTATTGTGTATGGAACATGTGAAACTTTTAAATATAATTCATCCATAACAAGTAAATGACATGCACTATGAAGTAAGTTAAACAAAAAAGTAATCAAATAGAGCTACATCATTGTACTATTAAGTTATAACAACATAATGTGAAATGCCAAAGTGTTGTGTTGGACTTTCGGCTGATCCCATCAAGGAAGGGGTCGCCACAGCGGACCGTACGGTCCACACACAACTTGTGCTCTTCCTAATGCAACCCTCCCATTTTCTGTAACAGTGGCTAGGGTTTGGGCATTGGATGAGAACTGAACCTGGCCCTTCATGGCAGACAAGAAGTCTCTGAGCCACTGATGCCTCCACATTTATGAAAATCAGTGAAAATAAAATAAAAAATTAAAAACGATATTGTACTGTACTATAGCTTTGGGACAGTTATGAAGGCTAAACTCTTTTAGATTTTATTGCTCATGTTGGATTTAGAGAGCGAGTATAATGCTAAAGTTACAGTTTGACAAATGGTCAAATATACACAGTTTTTCATTTTCTTTCACAGGAAGCCAAAGTCATTCATTTATCTTCAATTACAGTTCAGTAAGCGCTTTACCCCGGTCAGGGTTCCAGAAACATGGTGCAAGGCATGAATAAATACTGATTGCAATGGCAATAATTGTGTCTATTGCAGAGGCTGTGAGGTGAATAAAGATTTTTTTGGCTTCTTTTCAATTTTTTCCTGCGGGACTAAGCTTTTAAAACCAAAGGTTGGATGAGAATGAAAACATACATCACTGTACTTGTTTGTAGTGTTATTTCCAGAATAAATAAAAATATAGCAGACCTAGGGCAGGGGTCGGCAGCCTTAAACACAGAAAGGGCCATTTCGACCCGTTTCCCACAGTAAACACTAGGAGCGACAAATTTACCTTTGTGCCTTTTTTTTTTTTTTTTACAGAGGCCTCCAGGGGTCATGTGGTTAAAAAAAAAAGTAACAACAAACCATGTGCACTGAATACTAAACCGAGCACACAGATTAATGAACTGTGTCTCTTCCTGAATGGTGGGAATAAGAAAAACGCATGGGGGAACCAACTTCAACATAACACTGGTAAATTAATGAGTGCGCTCGGTTTAGTAATTAGTGCACATAGTGTGTTCTGAGGTTTTTTTTTTTTTTTTTTTTTTACCACATGACCCCTGGGTCAGGACCACTTTATTATATGTACTCAAGAGACGTACATATACTGTAACATGTACATATAATGGTCTAGCGGTTAGGATTCCTGGTTTTAAGCATTTCACATCATATCATACTGTGTATGATTGTGTATGTGACAAATAAAATTTGAATTTGAATGCCACTCCTTCCTATTACCATGACTACTGCCATCTAGTGGATAGGTGGGTTTATTGTTCACCTATCCACTAGATGGCAGTAGTGATGATAATAGTAAGGAGTAAATAGTAAATAATCCTAGCTGCAGTGATTGAGACCAGAGAGAGGAGAGGGGGAGTGAAGGGGGCTGCCTGCACGAGCACACACACCTCCGCGCAAGCACACACACACACATACAAACACAAAATAAAAGATGCTTTAGAGAAAAAACATTGGCCAGTTCTGATCTCTGTGATGTTACTCTCTGCGTCAAAACAAGAAGCGCATGCAAACGATACTCTGTGATATTTGGAACTCGTAAATTAAGACTCACTCGTTTATCAAGGCAAAATGTATTTAAAAATTTTTGCTCGTCTTTAAATAACCAGTGGTATTTTGCCTGATTGGTGGTATTTGTTAAAATAAAAAATTGTGTGAACTTCAACCCATCCTTTTCGATGTTTTGACAAACAATTTATTGAATTTCTTGATCAGACCTGTTTTTTTTTTTTTTTGCTTGTTGGTTATTTTGTTTGTTTTGTTTTAGATTTATGGCCACCAATGATCTAATGATGGAGCTGCAAAAGGATTCCATAAAACTGGATGAGGAGAGCGAGAGGAAAGTGGTGGCCATGCTCCTTAAGCTTCTAGAGGACAAAAACGGGGAAGTTCAGAACCTGGCCGTCAAATGGTAGCCTAACACTTGCTGTATATAATGTTTATAAACTATTATTATCCATGAACCAGTGTCATTAAGATCTGTATAAATGTCAAGTGCTGTTAAATGTGAAAAATTTATGATCCAAATGCAGTCTTGGTCCACTTGTGGGCAAAGTGAAGGAATATCAAGTGGAGACGATGGTGGACACGTTGTGCTCCAACATGGTGTCTGACAAAGAGCAGCTACGTGACATCTCCAGCATGGGGCTTAAGACAGTTATTGCTGAGCTGCCCCCACCAACTGCAGGTGAAACATTCATGTGTTTGACCTGGTGGCTTGGTGTTTGAAGGCATTGGCCTAGTAAACAGAAAGTTGTGTGCACAAATCTCAGCTCTACCGAACTACCACTGAAGGTGTCTGAGTAAGGCTTTTACCGTATCTGCTTATCTGTATTCAGTGTCATTTGTTCATTGATTTGAAGAAAACTGTAAGCCAAATTCTAGCATATGGAAATAAATGTAATAGATAAATGTAAATGATTATAAAAATGAAGCCATACACAGTCATGCAAAAATTAAGTAGATACTACTCATACCTCGCCTTAATATTAGTAGCGCTTAAATAAGAGTTCTTCTTGGCTACACGGAAATAGTTGCTGTTTTGAGTACAAAATTTGTCAATTATATTACATTTTGTGATGTGATTCTATGAAAAAGAATCAAACAAAATTTCAGTAATTTTCATGCCCACAAGAGAGTGAGAGGGAGAGAGAGAGAGAGAGAGGGAGAGAGAGAGATTCACATTCATACACAGTTACCTTTTTTTTTTTGTACCTGATCTCCACCTCTTTCAGGTTTGTGTCTAACAGCTAATGTGTGCAAAAAGATAACGGCTCAGTTGGTCGGTGCCATGGGAAAACAGGACGATGTGTCCGTGCAGCTAGAAGCCTTGGACATCCTTTCAGATATGTTAGGAAGGTTGGTGTCTAACATTGATCTGAGCTCAAACTCTCAACCATGTCCTTCAGGTTCACATACAGTATGAACATACATTCATTTGTAGTGCATTCAGTAGCTTCCTTATTTTCTGGTATTTTATTAACCATAACATAATGGAATTTTGTGCTGGATAAAAAAATAAAGAATAAAATTAGACATGCAAGATCAGTGTTATACTAAATGTGTATACAAAGCATGTACACACTTGTGCTGAGGTAGGTAACAAATTATAAATTAATAATTTTTTTGTTCTCATGACTTAATGTTTTCTGTAGAGATTCAATTAAAAAAGAAACATTCCAATTTCCAATTTGATGTTGCAATACAGCATATAAAGGCCATATGCACTTGGGGGACAATCCCTGTAAAGTATTATCCTTCCTAGGAAAATTCCTGAGCGTTATGAATGTGGCATGTTGCGAAATATTCATACTAGACTGAGGTTAATTATAGATTAATAGACCATAGGTATTATGTGACTACGTTGTTAAGTGAAAAAAAAAAACAAGGAAGAACATTTCCTCAGAATGGGTGAGAAATGCCTGGGCTTGCCCAACAGAGTACACAGGAAGATGTGTCACGTACGCATAAAAATGACCTCCATCAAAGCTGCAACCTTTCACCCACTGAGCGTTAGACTCATGCAATCATTCAACATCACACAATCTCACGACATACCTTCAATTTCTCATGCTTTCATATTAGAATCACTGAGCTCCAGCCACTCTTGCTGAGTCAGCTATAAAGGACGCTCTGTCACTTTTTCTCTCTCCAAGTGAAGCGAAATAATATAAATAATATGTAATCTGATTGAAATTAACATTCATTTATAGTGAAGGCATCAATCATGTGCAAAAGAAGGGATAATATTTGGAACAGTCATAATAGTGCAGGCCAGCTGGAGCATAAAAAAAGTGATTGAGGGCAAAAATAAAAATAATTTTAATGCCCTCTGCGTGTCGTAGTTTGTGTGTCTATGGGATTACCCAAGGCCCCAATGTCAGGAGGGCTTTTGTAAATTTGGAATGCATGACTTACAATGTATGTGGTTTGACTGGTTGGTAAGATTTGGCTGGTTGGCTCCATTTCATTTTTTGTTTAGGTGAATATTTAAAAAGTCAAAGGTTATGCAGAGTAAGGTTTATGTTAAATAAGGTTTAAAGCGTTAGACAAAATAGTTGGGCACACGCAATGGAGCGTTGTGGATGTACACTTGCACAATCAATGGCTTTTTCAAAATCTCACTCTCAATTTTTCCTGAAAAATTTGGCAGTTTTTCTTAACAAGGAGAACCTTAAGGATGGATGTTGGGTCTGTTATAATTATCTGATTTACATGCATAATTGTTTCAGTTACACCAATGAATACATTGACACTAAAGCCATATTTAGACCTAAAACAAAACCACACACATTTCAACATTTTATTTTCACCTAGATTGAACATTGTATTTTTATTGCATTATTTCCATTGACATCATGGATTATAATTTTGCATCTTTGTAGGCTAAGCAGCACTTTAGTTGGCTTCCACCAGTCAATCTTGACCAGCCTTCTCCCACAACTGACTAGCCCTCGGATGGCAGTGAGGAAACGTGCCATTATGGCGCTTGGGCAACTGGTGCCCAGTAGTAGCCCTGCGATCTTCATGCAGCTCACTGAGCATCTCATGGGTGAACTGGTCCGAGGAGCACCTGCTGCAAACACACGTACCTACATCCAGTGTCTCACCGCCATCAGCCAGCATGGAGGGCACAGAGTTGGTGAGATAAGACTTTGCTATCAGCTTAATCTGTGAGCAATCTGTTTGGTGTTTCTTTAAAGTTGGTAAAATCATTGAGATAAAAGTAAGCACCTAATCTAAAATCCATCTCTCGAATCGCACAATATTGCACAATGTTACAACGGTATGATAACACTACATCACACTATTTAGTTACAACATTACAACTCTATAGTTATATAACTCTCATCTTTTGTATCACTTGTAGTAAATCTTGTGTTTTCCTCAGGGGAGCATCTGGAGAAGATTATTCCAATGGTGGTAAAATTCTGTAATGTAGAAGATGATGAACTGAGAGAAAATTGCTTTCAGGCATTTGAAGCGTTTGTTCGCAAGTAATTCTTTCAACCTCTGGCTCATCAACATATAATTTCTTAAAGATTTCACATTAATCCATAACGTTTAGAAACTTTCTCTTTTTCCTGGAAGATGCCCCAAGGAAATGTCTCCTCACATTCCTACAGTAATTAACTTGTGCCTGAAGTATGTCACGTACGACCCAAACTATAACTATGATGCAGAAGATGACCAGGAGGACTCTATGGATATTGAGGATGGAGAAGATGAAGGCCAGTGTGCATTTTTAAAATTAAAAATTTCTAATCATCTTGTAATCAACAAGTCACTATAGTGTACGGACCTGTTCTTCCTCTTCGTAAGTTTTGATTAGATTAGCCCAAGCATTATTGCATGTCTCCACAGCTCCAGAAAGGAAAAAAGACATTTGCCAAATTTCTGTTAGAAGCATAGAAAAGGCAGTAGTACCCCCCCCCCCCCCCACCTATGTAAATATGTTTTCGACATAATCTGACTTGCACATCAAAATTGCGAAACAGACAATTCACGAGTTTCAATAACACGTTTTCCTAACAGAATCTGATGACGAATACAGTGATGATGATGATATGAGCTGGAAGGTAAGACGCTCATCTGTGAAATGTCTGGAGGCCGTCATCAGCACCCGTAGAGACCTGCTGGTGGAACTTTATGGGAACGTGTGTCCAGTTCTGGTGTCACGTTTCAAGGAGCGAGAGGAGAATGTCAAGTCAGACATTTTCTTAGTCTTTGTTGCTTTACTGCGGCAGACGAAACCCCCTCATGGCTCTACCTTAGATCCTGGATCTAAGGAAGACCCTGCAGTTACTCTTTTGAAGAAACAGGTACATACAAAGAGTGATGATATTAATGGTCACACTTAATTTAAGGGATCATATTTTATGTACCTTGCTCAAAGGTGTTGGTACTGTGTAAAGAACTGAGACATTTCCAACCACCCAATTATTTGTGTATAGTCTAAAGTAATTAGAAGAAACTTTAAATTTAATATTTAATACCATAGTAGTTTCAGATCCTTTACAGTATACATCATGTATACAGTGTACATCATGTAAAAACGACCAAATTCTGTCTAATGGAGATATCTTTATTTATGACTGGTAGTGTATATGGTAAGATGTTTGTATAATGATAACCCCTTGTATTTGTAGGTCCCCACTGTAATAAAGGCGTTACACAAACAACTGAAGGAGAAGAGCATGAAATCTAGACAAGGCTGTTTCAGTATACTAACAGAGATAGCCGTTGTGCTACCAGGGTCTTTAGGAGAGCACATTCCTGTCCTTATTCCAGGTATGGTCCTTGTTCATTTCAGTGCAACAAGGGTGAGTCAAGAAATTTCCACACACCCACACTAAAATTTCTTTTCAAAGATACGGTCTCTCCAGTCACTGCTATACAGGTGTGAACATGTTACGTAATGCCCAAGTTGCATGATTTGCATGAAAGAAGTGCTAGGTGCGGTGATTTGTTTTTTTGAACTCATGCAAGAGTAAAATGCACAGAAGCATTTGGATATCTGCAAACATAATTTTAACCAATACTCTAAGGATGGTGAAAGTTTCTTAAAGTGTATCATTACTGGTGACGAGACACAGATTTATCATCATGAAGGCATTGTGATATTGCATGACAATGTATGTCTGCACACTTCTTCCCATACTGTTGACACAAAACTTAAACTTTGTTGGGTTAAAGCATCCTTTCTATAGTCATGCGCCCGTATTAACTAAGCGTCTCAAAATCACTTATAGGAATCGGGCTCAAAGTTCATTTAGGACTGAAAATATTCCTAGCTCAGAGTAGGACATAAACGTTGTTTAGGAAGCTTCTTACTCTTTTTTCCTGCGAGGAGTAGAACTGCGCCAAGAGACGCGTATGGAGTCCTTTGTATGACACTGAGAATCGCAAAGTAGTCTGCACATTATAGTGGAAGTTGTAGTTTTGACAGCTTTTTGTAGTTTTAAACAGTGGAAAAGTGAAATGGTGAAATCAGCGGCACTTGTATGAAAGTTTCAAGCACATAACTTATAGATGCATGACTCAGATGCATAACTCTATCCTAATCAGACTGTCACTGTTTCAAAGCTGCATCTTTGCTGTTACTTAAACACAAAATACACAAAAACATAAAGTATCAGTCAGCTGAAAAGACAGCATACGGCATTGATTAATGGACCAGTTACAGTATATACCACACAAGATAAAAAAAAAAATCCTATTTTTGTTCAAAGGTATCTTTTCAAAGGTATTCGTCTCTCTTCCGCGCATCATTTTCTCGCTACCCCTAATCAGTTAGGACACTTCCGAAATGCTCCTACATTTTGGTGGCTATAGGAGTGATTTTATTTTAAGAATGTTGATTCATTTCTGTTACTCCTCCTAAAAGTAAGACCAAAATGACATCACTGACAAGTTTTGCTATTTTTTACTGAGATGCTGAGTCATAGATGTTTACTGTTTAAAAAAAAAAAAGCTTTATACACTCAAATAATTTTATATAAGTATATAAAATGTAATAAATATGATTATTGTATATAAAAATTATTTATATTAAAGTATATACAATGTAATAAATATGATTATTTTAATGTGTGTGCCATGGATAAGGCCCACTGCTCCATGAATGCATCTTGCTTTTCACTGATTTCACTGTGTGATGGGGAACTGAATGAATCTGCGCATGATCTGCGATGCTGTGAGAGCAAAGTTTAATGATTTTTTTTCTGAAACTGTCGCCTGTCACTGTTTCAAAGCTTCATCTGTTACTAAAACCTGTCCAGTATCAGTCACATGTAGACACAGCAAACAATATGTTCGTTATTGGACCTGTTAAACACCACATGTGATTAAATTCTACACCACATGAAAAAAAAAAAGAATTCCATTTTTGTCCAAACATGTCCAAAACATCCAAACATCCACGCATGTCTCTGACTAAATGCTACTTCGTTGGCACTCCTAACCAGTTAGCACACCTCGGAGCTCTCCTACATTTTGGTGGAGAAGCGAGTGCTTTCCTATTCTGAGAATTTTGATAAATCACTCTTATTCCTACTCTGAGAATTTTGGGCCACTTAGGAGGAATTTCCTACTCTGAGATGCTTAGTAAACAAGATTTGTGCATTCTTGGCTCGCTTAAAACATTTTTAATTTGGGAATAGAAAGTTTGTTGACAGATGGACAAAGACATTGAAAAGTAAATAAATAAATTCTACAGCCAGAGTGCGGGTAATTTCTGACTCATCCTTGTATTTCATGTTGTACAGTTCACATATGACTCATATGATTAAAGTAATAAATGTTCTTTTCACTTTTCATCTTTCTACAGGAATTGTGTATTCTCTCACAGACAAGTGTGCCTCCTCCAATATGAAAATCGATGCACTCTCTTTTCTCCAAGTTCTCCTCTCTAGCCACACCCCAGAGGTCTTTCACCCACACATCAAAGTAATCCTGCCACCAGTAATTCTTTGTGTTGAAGACACGTTCTACAAAATCACATCTGAATCCCTTCAAGTGATTCACCAAATGGTCAAGATAATGCGCCCTCTGGATAAACCATCTTCTTTTGATGTAAAGCCCTATACCAAAGAAGTCTTTAGTAGTACATTAAAGAGGTTAAAAGCAGCAGACATTGATCAAGAAGTGAAGGAGAGGGCCATTTCCTGCATGGCTCACATTGTAAGCCATTTGGGAGACCAGTTGGGAGGAGACCTGCAGCCCACCCTACAGATATTTTTGGAAAGATTAAAGAATGAAATCACCAGGCTCACAGCAGTAAAAGCTTTATCTATCATTGCTATGTCTCCACTTAAGATTGACATAAAATCTATCTTGAGCGAAGGCATTCCAATTCTTGGATCATTCTTACGAAAGAACCAGCGTGCCCTTAAGCTTACCACACTGACAACACTAAATACCCTTGTTACAAACTACAGCGACAGTTTCAAGCAATCTTTGACAGAGTCTGTTTTGAATGAATTACCTCCTTTAATTCAGGAGAGTGATATGCATGTTTCCCAAGTGGCCATCCTGCTTGCCACATGTATCGCCAAAGTTTGCCCAAGTTCTTTAGCCAAGATAGGAGGCACTATCTTGCCTGAAGTATTTCACTTGGTCCATTCTCCACTGCTTCAAGGAGGTGCTCTTGCTTCCATCGTTGACTTCTTCCAAGTTCTGGTCTTGACCAAGGCTAGCAATACGGGGTACAATGAACTCATAAAAGCTTTGACTGGTCCTTTCTATAAGGCTAAAACAGCTGACTCCATGCCAATCCATAGACAGTCCTATTACTCAGTTGCAAAGTGTGTAGCAGCGCTGTCTTCTGTATGTCCCAAAGAAGCTTCTGCAACAATTAACAATCTCATCTTGGAAGTAAAGAACCAAAAGACTTCAGAGTCTGTAAGGATCCTATCATTTCTTTGTCTTGGCGAAGTCGGACGTTCCATGAAGCTAGGGACTCACAAAGAGTTGAAGACCATCATCATGGAGGCTTTCAGTTCCCCCAGCGAGGAAGTGAAATCTGCAGCATCATGTGCTCTAGGTAACATCTGTGTGGGAAATCTAGATGAGTACCTACCATTCCTGTTGAAAGAAATTGGTAGTCAGCCCAAAAGACAGTACCTGCTTCTTCATTCACTAAAAGAAGTGATCAGTGCTTTATCAGTCGAGAGTCTCAAACCTCATGTGGAGAGCATTTGGTCTCTGCTCTTTAAGAATTGCGAGTGTCCAGAAGAAGGTACTCGTAATGTTGTGGCAGAATGTCTTGGTAAACTCACACTGGTCAACCCGTCTGAACTTCTGCCGAGGCTTAAGAAGCAGTTATCCACAGGTAGGAATCCTTAGCAACCACCTAAACCACTGTAACCAAAAAGAGAGTATGTGCTTGGGGCAACATCTAAGCAATGGTTTCACTAAAAAGAACTGAGATCATTATGAAGAACATTAACATTGGGCAATCTCTTCTTAGGTTCCTCTCTTGCCCGTAGTACTGTTGTGACAGCTGTGAAATTCACTATTATAGACCATCCTGTGCCCATTGACTCACTTCTTAAAGAATGTATAGGTAAAAACTTTCATTTCTATCAGCACTAAAATGTGCATGAATACACTTGTTCAGTCGCATTACTTAATGGTGTAACATTGTCACATTTTCCCCTACTAGGCACTTTCCTAAAAACCATCCAAGATACAGACCTTAATGTACGACGTGTTGCCTTGGTGATGTTCAATTCAGCTGCTCACAACAAGCCTGGCCTGATACGTGGTCTTCTAACCACAGTTCTGCCAAACCTCTACAAGGAAACCCAAATTAGAAAGGAGCTCATTCGAGAGGTAGCTTGTCACGTCAGGATTACCCACCTTACTTTTACATATTTTAAAAATAGCTGTTTTTAAAAAATTATTAACAGGAAAAGGTTAGTGTCCATGTCTATGAACACTGCTTGAAGAAATAAGCAAAAGTAGCTTAATAAAGAAATTTTATAATATCATAAAAACTTAATTCTTTTATCAGATGAATATGTAATATCATATAATAACTCACATAAAAACCTGCTGTTTTAATGCTTGTTTAATATTTCAGGTAGAGATGGGTCCCTTTAAGCATACAGTGGACGATGGACTAGATGTTCGTAAAGCGGCCTTTGAATGCATGTACACTCTTCTGGACAACTGCCTAGAGTGTCTGGACATCTTTGAGTTTCTCAACCATATAGAGGAAGGCCTAAAAGATCACTATGACATTAGGGTGAGTATATATTAGATGTGCTCATGTCAAACTAGGACTAATTATTCTCAGGACTAAGATTTCTCATGAATGAAGACATAAACCTGACTGACATTTACAGGAGACTTCAAGCACAATACTGTGACTCTTAACCACAGTAAAACAAGAGAATGGTGTAAACAGTGTAAAGAATGCCAAACCTCTGTGATGATGATCCTAGCAGACGTGAATGTTGATTAAGTTCCGTTACTCCTACTCCTAAAAGTAGGACTAAAATGGCATCACTTTGAAAATTTTTGTCCACCTGGGCTGTATTTAAATAAGAATATTTTAAACTAAGAATCTCAGAATCACTTGTGGGAATCGTGCTCAAATTTCATTTTGGACTGAAATAGTCCTACGTCAGTGTAGAATATAAAAGTTATTTATAAAGCTTTATATTCTTACTTTTGACTAAGAATAGGAAGTAGAATAGAGGAAAGTGTATCCTACCCCTCATGCTCCTGTAAGCGATGCGTGCAGTGGCAGCTCTTCTGTCGATCAGAGATGTGAAGAAAAGCCCAGCAATGGAGGCCAGAACCCACTGCATTCATTCTGTTGAACATTCACAGAGTGGTACACCTAATCCTTGAAAATCTGTGGATAACTTGTTGCCAACTAGTAGAAGAGACACATCTGTCTGTGGGAACGCCACTTGCACATTACGGGAGCTCAGCTGAAAGTTTTTGCCACTTGCCCCTGTACACACCTGACGCGCTCCAAGCCATTCCCTCATGTTTGGGACAATTAACAGAGCTCCTGGGAGGCTAGCATTTTAGATATGAAGCAGGTAGATCAACCACAGGTCCAAATCCTGGTTTGACTTCAAGACCCCTTGTAGATGATATCAAATACATGACATTATGCCATTCATAAATTATTTTTGTTCAAATTATAACACAATCCAGTAGCTTATGAAGTATAATACCTATAAAATATGTTATAATGTTTTATACCACATTATTTGGGATAACAACTAAAAAAAAAGGCACCATTTGTACTTCCCACTGCTGATAATTTTCTCTTCTGCTTCCAGATTTATTCCTTAAATAATATGGTTATTTATTTAGCCTCCACCAGTTCTCATAGGTATGACATACAGTACAATAGAAGCAATTATAAATATTAGTTAATACTAAAATTGTATGGAATTCTACCAAGATCCTTTCTATCTGTAGAATTAGGATAAAATTAGTATAATTTTACACTTTGTAATATTTTTTTAGAAATACTACAGTACTACATGGGTGTGCTTTCATATACAGTAATGGCCAAAAGTTTTAGAATTACATAAATATTGGAAAGATTGCACCTGAATCAACAATTTATAGGATCAAGAACTTCAAGGAAAGAGGTTAAATTCTTGTTAAGAAGGCTTCAGGGCGTCCAAGAAAGTCCAGCAAGGGCCAGGATTGTCTCCTAAAGAGGATTCAGCTGTGGGATCAGAGTGCTAGCAGTGCAGAGCTTGCTCAGGAATGGCAGCAGGCAGGTGTGAGTACATCTGCACGCACAGTGAGGCGAAGAATTTTGGAAGATGGCCTGGTGTCAAGAAGGGCAGCAAAGAACCCACTTCTCTCCAAAAAAAACATCAGGGACAGATTGATCTTCTGCAAAAAGTATGGCAAATGGACTGGGGCAAAGTCATATTCTCGGATGAAGCCTCTTTCCGATTGTTTGTGGCATCTGGAAAAAGGCTTGTCCGGAGAAGAAAAGGTGAGCGCTACCATCAGTCCTGTGTCATGCCAACAGTAAAGCATCCTGAAACCATTAATGTGTGGGGTTGCTTCTCATCCAAGGGAGTGGGCTCACTCACAATTTTGCCCCAAAACAGCCATGAATGGTACTAAAACACCCTCCAACAGCAACTTTTTCCAACAATCCTCAAGAGGCGGGTGGACAAACAAAAACCCGCTAATTCTGACAAACTCCAAGAAGTGATTATGAAAGAATGGGTTGCTATCAGTCAGGATTTGGCCCAGAAGTTGATTGAGAGCATGCCCAATCGAATTGCAGAGGTCCTGAAAAAGAAGAGCCAACACTGCTATACTGACTCTTTGCATAAATGTCATGTAATTGTCGATAAAAACCTTTGAAACGTATGAAGTGCTTGTAATTATATTTCAGTACATCAGAAACAACTGAAACAAAGATCTAAAAGCAGTTTAGCAGCAAAATTTGTGAAAACTGTCACTCAAAACTTTTGGCCACGACTATACAAACAAGTAACTTGATAGTACATGGGATTTTTATTTCAGTTTAGTTTCATTTAAACTCACGGTTTGTGGTAAACCAACAATAGCTGCTACAACCAGACTGAACAAGCATTTTTTTCCCAACCACCACCCTTGATAGCCCCCCACCCTCCCCCTTAATTTCCTTCTCCACAAATACCCATGTACACTTCAGGGTATTTAGAAAATAACAAATTAAATGAATAACCGATCATTTTGATGTGCTCAGATGTTAAACTTCATCATGCTGGCCAGACTTGCCGGTTTGTGTCCATCCGCTGTTGTCCAAAGGTTGGAACGTCTAGTAGAGCCCCTTAGAGCAACATGCACAACAAAGGTACATCCTACATTGCAAGATGCATTAGCTATGTTGAACAAGAACAAATTATAAAAAGGTTTATTTCCTTATTGTACAGGTTAAGGCTGGTTCTGTGAAGCAGGAGTTTGAGAAACAGGAAGAGTTGAGGCGATCAGCGATGCGTGCAGTTGCGGCTCTTCTGTCCATCAGAGATGTGGAGAAAAGCCCAGCAATGGCTGACTTTGCCACACAGATCCGAACCAACGCAGAGATGGCGAGCATTTTTGAAAGTGTTCAGGGAGAACCCATATCAGGTGCTGTGGAGTCAATGGACACTACTTAGGACTTTCTGCTAGCGAGGTGCATTGTGTGGGTAGATTTTAGTAAGAATTACACTGGCCTTCTCTATTCCCATGGCTGATCACAACTGAATAATGTCCACAATGAACTCAGCCTTGTACACTCATCTGCAAAAACGGTCATGTACGATGGCAGCAAAAGTACAACTTCACACCATTTTATTTTTGAATATTTTCATATTTATACTAATTGATTATGCCTCAATAAAGCAGTAAGATTTAGATAAGCCAGAACTATATACATGCCTAAACATTTTAGATTAAGGATACAAGGGCCAAAGTAACAACACCCTCCCAAAAGAATGAAAACTAAACCCAAGTTTTGCTTTTATTTGCCATGGCAAGTGGTAAAGCCAGAGAACATCTACAAACAAAATCCACACAAAACACGAGCTGTGTTTTTTTTTTTTAATAATTTTTTTGCTTTATTGAAAATACCATAGTGCCAGATTATTCATTCTCCTCGCTGCGGAGTCTTGCGTTCGGGTTTGTGACCTTGATGGCCAACTGAGCCGCTCGCTCAACAATCAGCTTCCTGTTCTTTGAAGAGACGTTATGGGCAATCTCTGCACAATAGCTCCTATAAAGGTAAACAAAAAGGAATTAAGGCTAAACATATGCATCACATGTATATTAACTAAATAGGTTCTATAATGTCTGCATGTCAGATGCCTTCAGATTTTAATTTATTTATTCCTAAAACAGTTCTTTGTTAGCAAAATCTATGGAAAGCAAAGCAGTGCAGCAAATGTTCATTATCAGGCTTTTAAAAATCTCATGAATTCTACAGATTTGTTGCAGATTATCTTCCACCTGCAGGCTATGGGTAGAGCCTGAGGTGGAATGGGTATCTCCTCTGCAGCACACTCTCTCTCCATATTCAATACCCAACAGAACATGGGTGAATTCAGCAGGTACAGCTGGAGAGGAAAGTTGAGCTGGTCATGGTCTACATGCATTTAAGCTTTGAAATGCCATAAACATGGGAAATTTACTGCATTTCTTCAACTTGCAGAATACTATACCTGCATGCTCATTATTAGGATTGAGAGCTCACAGCATACTATTGAACCTGTAGTTTACAGATGAACAAGCGTGCACATTTGCAAGATTGGGACGCCTCATCAAAACCAGGGCTGACTAACAATCCGCCTCTTTGTTTAGGTTTGTAAAGAATGGCATGCATACTTATTTTATGTAACTAATTTTTATTATTGAAAATTTGTGAATAAAAAAAATACATGCATGTTTATATTACAATAGCCTTATGCCTAGGCAATAAGTTTAATCTCAATCATATGATGCAAGAGCAGAGAAATATAACTATTGAACTAGATGTTTTTTCATAACAGTTTATTTTCCCTTAGCATCTTTTACATTTTGTATGTACTTCATTACTTAAATGTTTTAAACTAAATAAAAATATAAAAGCCCCAACATCATTTAGCAACATTTATTACTCTGTACATATTCACTTGAAACAATTTTTATTCTTCACTCCCTTAGCAGGCGTTTGCAATATTTTTAAACTCACTCCAATGCTAGATTTCCAACAAGGTTTCTCAATTAACTCCATGTTACTTCAACCTTTTAATGTTAAGGACAAGAACAGGCATGTTTCCCTGTACTGAGGAAAAACCTTTCTAAAAAGCTTGCAAGTATAATTCAAACTAGTCATGCATTTTAATACAACAGTTCAAGCTGCAACATCCCATCATCCCAAACCTCTGCGAGAAAGGCAAAATGAGAAGCTCTTACTTGTTGCTCATCAAGAGGACTTCAAGTTCTTTGACGTTGTGCACTAGAAACTTCCTGAAGCCAGATGGCAGCATGTGCTTGGTCTTCTTGTTGCTACCATAACCGATGTTGGGCATCAGCATTTGGCCCTTGAAGCGCCTGCGGACCCGGTTATCAATACCTCGTGGCTTCCTCCAGTTGCTCTATATCATGATGAGAGTGATGGAATGTTTATTTAAAACGGACATGACTTTATTAATTTATAATTAATTTGTAATTATTTAGAGTTGGAAATCCAGCCAAAACATTTCCAGGTGCACAAAAAATATAAATAATAAAGTCTCTACACTTGGAATTGATGCTTTCTGCATTTTTGGGCTCTTTGGCTATGCAGGGAATAACAGCATGTGTAATCAGCATAAACATTTCTAAAAGATATTTTCTGATTTACTTGCAAAAACCTATTTCATACCTTTCTAACATCAAAATATTTATATGGTTTAACATTGTAACATTTAACATCTGTATTATACATTTGTTCAGACAGAACAAACATACAGCCATTCCAAACAAATAAAATATCCTTATGCAATCCTGTGACTACATCTTGCTACGCAAGTTATGAAACAAGACACATCAAGACAGATATGGGTGGAGATACGAAACATCGATCGATAACAGCAATCAGACAGATCACATAAATCCTCAAGCTGCAGGAAATATGTAGGAAATCTTACCCTGATCTTTACATAGCGGTCTGATTGATGCCTGATGAACTTCTTAGTCCTTTTCTTGACGATTTTAGGCTTGGTAAGGGGTCTGAGGGCGGCCATGATGGCTGCAAAAAATTATCAATAAAAAGTAAACTAACGTTACAGGATCAAGACATAATACCAAAAGACATGTACAATATAAAGACATATACCACTTAAGTTATGTAAATGTACATTTCTCTCCGCCATACTCCCTTATTATGGTTTCCAATATTTACATGAAAAATAATACTCCGTTATATATGTAATACAAAGAAGAAGAAGAAAAAAAAAGTCTAATTTCACATTTGAAACTCAGAAGCATTCACAGCTTCCCACTTTACATATATACACTACTTATATACCTTAAATCCCCAATTTTAATCATTTCATTTATAATTTGAAAACGTAAAGAAATGCATGATCTCTGCGTGTAGTTATTACCCAGTTAGCATGGACGACCATACAAATTAGCATGGCTTCATTAGCATCTCTCGGTGCTACTTTCAAACCTTTATTTCAATTAAATAGGCATATACATTTTAAGTCCATATTGAATATTTGAGCCCACATCAAAACCGTATAACACACCCGGACTAAATATTTGCTTATCTTAAAAAACGCCAGCTCAAACCCGCAACGGCCGCCATGTCAGTTAGCAGTAACTCTTTCTAAATATATTAAATATCTAACGCTATTTAAGAGCTTGAACAAAAATAGCATAACATCTATGATTATAGGACATCACGGAGTGAATCTGCAAACTGATGACTTTAAAACAAAGCCAGGAAAGCACGATGGACACCGATTTTATCATTCCACTCACCGTTTAATCTGTCTTCACGAAAGACAGAAGGGAGAAAAGGAGGAAGTAGCGCGCGGGTTGCTGGGAAATCAACTCCCAAACACCGGAAGTCAGTGCAGCCATACGGCTTCCAAACGCCACAGAATTTCCAACACTAGTGCACTAGGTAGGGTATAAAATAATGGCGAACGCACCCTTGTATTTATTTAATATATAACTATTTGGGATTATATTCTTTATAGAATAAAAGTTAATTTTCTTATATTGATCTCTGGGTACAAGGATAAACGTCACTATCATACAACTGTCCAAACAAGAATAAAAAAGTCATTAAAAGTTTTAAAAATTAACACAAGTAATTCTTGTATTATTATATATATATTAGTGTGTGAATGTGTGTTTATGCGTGCATACAGTATGTGTCCTCCAGTGATTTAGCACCATGTCCAGGCTCCCCACAACTCTGTAATAGGACAAGTGTAGAGGATGAATAAATGAATGTATTTAGCAATATGTTTAATAGGGATGAAAAACGGCTGACAGTATTAAAGTACTAAAGTAATAAAGCCATATATATGAATACAAACATACTGTATATCATGTTTTAAACTGGTAGTTTATTAATTAAAGAATGAATGATCCGGGCTCAAAATATAACTGCTATTATAAATTTTTTGTTGATTTTCCTCATGATACAATTTACGACAGCTGTTAAGTTAAGTTTAGTCTGAGGTAATGTGAGTAAGGGAGTGCAGTATGTGTGTGTTGGGAAGCTGGGCTGAGAGTGGGAAGCGGGGAAGAGGTGGAGCTTAACGTAAATCTTTGGGCTTGGTCATTCTGTAGAATTTCTACTCTGATCCTTCTTGCGCCGAACATTCTCCCACTTCTCTCTCACTGTTACAATGGCTTACCCACCGAGTCAAGGTAGGTTTAAAATCCTATGTATTCATGTCTGTGCTTTTCTTATTAATTTTCTAGAAACCTAACCCTCATGTATCTTGTAGGCTTTATTATATATATATTTTTTCCAAAAGCAAAACTTAACAGGAAAAAAAAAAATGCAGAAACATTCTGCAGATTAGTTACTTGCCTTATTTTTGTTGTATGAATGCATAAATGATTTTATTGGAAATAGAACAATTCTAAAATGTCTTAGATTTTAAGTATACAAATTTATTAGGTTATTTTATTATCTTAAGATTATAAGATTATAGATGAATATTTCATTTAAATGTGCCTAATATCTTTAGAGATAATCTAAATCATTTCAGCAAGTTACGTCACAATTTCTGCCAAGCAAAAAGAAAGAAAGAAAAGAAAAAAAAACTTGGCCCTCAATGTAAATAGCATCGGGTAAACACAATCCGGTCCATAAGTATTAGGACAAATCATTAACTACTACTACTACTCCCATATTAAAAATAACCCTGTTAGCTTGTCCAATAAGTTTTAAGTCTGTGAAAATGAAGAGAGTTTACCAATTAATGCAATATTTCTTTTGGTCAAACCACATAAATTGTTTTTAACAAAGATTTAAATTCGTACAAAACGGACAACTGCTTTCACTGTATAATTGCCATTTAAATTTATAATTTACTATAACTTTATAACTGCTTTATAATTGCCATTTCTGGGTGATTTGTAGTGGAAAAGCTCAGGTAAAATAGGAAATACTTTGGTTGAGGTCTAAATAGAGTTCAAATATTTAAGCAGAACAGTAATCTACCCTCACATACATAATACACAATGGTCAAACTATAGTTTCTAATACAGACTATTATGTTGATATATTTTTTTAAAATATATTTCAAAAGTGCTATTGAGCTGATAGATTTTTGTGTTGTGATGATATATTAACCAGACTCATTTGGGTGATAGTAAATGAATATAGTAAGGATTAATTTGCACTCATGTTTTGTGCTGTAAGCATGAATGTCAATTCAGTATGATAGGAATGGTGTTGAAGTTAATTTGTCCACTTTGGCGTTGGAAGTACAAAACTGTTTGCAGGAATTACAGTAAAGTTGCGTAATGCTGATTTGTGACTTCAAAAGACATGATCTGTTTAGACATGCAGTAATTACAATTACAAAAAAAGTTGTTTTTTTCCTTTTACTTCATACAGTTGGCAAAAGCCTAAGGTGTTAAACTAAAAATTACATAATTCGACTTCGTCCTCCGCTACCGATTACATTAGATGAGCACTAAGATTATCACTATCTCACGTGCCACAGGTCAAACCTTGAACATTATCTAAAGATGTGATCATTATTAAGTGATCATTATTAAGATTCAGTTCTAAGCATATTCCAAGCCTTTTTGCTCACCTCCTGTAATTTGTGCAGATCCGATCTTTCTGATTTGACCATTCAGTATTTGTTCTGAAAAAGACCTGAATCCATGCATTTTCCTAAACAATGCTGTGTCAATAAGCACTGCATGAAAAGAGGTGTATCTGTACTGGGAAACTCCCGTATACACCACTGATTTTCGGAAGTATCTACAAGTACCACTGACCGTATACATCAAATTCCACCAAGCTAGGATACTTCCGGATTGATACCAATTCGGATGTATCTCGCTGAGTAATCCTTCCATGGTACAACCATTTGTTGCCATGGCAAATAATCCACTCAAGGATTTTGTCAGGAGACCTTCACACCTCAAGCCCCATTTGCATTTTACACCTTTGCACAACTCTGCTCTACCCTATTGTTTTTTATCTAGACATTGATTAGTTGTTTTAAAACAAATCACTCCCAAAACCCTGACATCTGTTGGGACATTTCCCCAGTCACTCATTTTTATTTAGCCCAACCCAAGCCCTCATAACTTAGTGACTTGATTGGTTTTTGTAGACCCTATCCCCCCACCCCCATCCCAGTACTATACATCCCCGACTTCCTTTAAGAAATGACAATAGAAATTGATTTATTAAAGTCAATAAGATTTTTTTTTATTAAAATCAAATCAAACACTAATAAATGTACAAAGCAAAGTAAGAATGAGGAAAAAAACACATAAAATATGGAAAAAAATGAACAAATGTGCATTTATGAAGGTGCAATTAAATTAGAAGCAGTACTAAAACAAACATGCACCAGTGCTTGTTAGATGTACAAAATAAATGTCCTTCTAGCTCGGTCCCATTAGATATTACACGCTGACGGCACGCAATGGCATCCTCCTCATCAGACATCAGCTCCAACATTGCAGTCTGCCACAGTTCTCTCTCTGCATCTGTATGAACGATTCTACACCTGGACTCCAGCAACTGCAAAACACACAATATGTTAACCCCAAAAAACATTCAGAAAAGTACCAAACGTAATATATAGATGAATTTGTACACTTACTTATCTTTGTCGGTTTTTAGCCCCTGTCTTAATGGAATCTCTTAGCTGAGTCTTTCCTGGCATTGACAAAGAGTATTTCCTCTGCAGTGTCTCATAGTAAGTCCTGTAACATGCTGGATAAAAATACTAATAATAATCAGATAAGTGACAGAAACCATTAAAATTATTAGAGGGACAAAAATAAAGGGACATGAAAATAAATATAATAACAATTTCTGATTACTCTAACAATTACTCTGACAATTACCCTTTATACTTAGGGTCTGCATCTGCAAAAGTCATGTTTAATTCCTCCACCAGATACGTCATCACTGCCTAATCATGAAGTAAACTTTTCTGTGTGGAAAGAGAGTAGTGTCATTAATTACATTTAAAATGATTAGGTAAAAACCCATACATAGCAGTTGAAGAAACAACATTCTTACCCAGGTTGTGGATCGTATTTAGGTGGGTTGTTTTCTGAATTGGAGATATGTTTTCTGAATATGGAGCCTCCTTACAGCTTCCTGTAACGTTGAATTAAAAATGATTTAATACATAAATTTTTAAACAACATTGTATAATTCTGGCCTGACAAACTGTTAAATAAGCTAAACACCTACAACAATGCAAGTAACAAAAAAGTAGTTGTGTAGCTAAATGCTTAGGCTAACTTGGCAAGGTATAAATTTCTACTATAAACTACTATATTTACTAACAAAGTTCAACTTGCCGCAATGCCAACGTTATGCGCTCTCTTAACACTTCTATGCACATGGCTTGACTCTTCCTGCGGTCTTCTCTCATCAAACTTGCGCTCAAATGTATCAAGACGCATAGCCTCTTTGAGAAGAGCAGTGTGTGCAGCTTGCTTCTTCTTCAAACTCTCAAGCAGAAGAGACAAAGGCACACCATGGCCAATCCCCCCACCCGGCTATGATAAGAAGGACAGCATATCTTTCTGCTAGTCATTAACATACAAAAGGCCTTTACACCTCACAGCTATCACCTCTCACTGCTAGCTGTGAGGACTCCTAGAAAGTTTCACAGATTCCCGTATACATCCACATACATGAGGTATCTGGCCGTTTCACAAAATTTCCTTTTGCATTCTACCTTTCCAAGCACTCTGCCTTACATCTGGCAAACTTAAAGTTTAGCAGAGATTTCCAATACCATATTTGTCCGGATACAGCTCTTCTCATGCAGTGAAGGCCACAAAAATATAACAATAAAATAACAAATGAATAACCCAACACCTGAAAATGATGTTTTAAGTTGGAGGCTGGACGAGGATAGCCACATACAATATAATTGTGCTCAAAGGTTTACCATGTGAAATCTTGGCAGGGAGAGTTTATTTTATTCAGGAATAATGATCAAGTGAAACCATTTTTATTACCTGATATTCTGAGACATTTAATGTTTGACTTGGGTTTATAAAGTTTCCACAAATGTAACTTGTTTTATTGTACTTAGTTTCTGTAATAAATAGTTGTAAAGTTTCCTAGCTCTTGACAGATCCATTCATATTAACATAAAATATTCAGAATTTAGATCCTGAATCTTGGGGCAGAATAGCTGTAAAATAATTTTAAAGAAAACATACGTTATAAATCAGGGAAATAATAATAATTCTATGTTATTGTTATAATCATTATAATTATTATTATAATAAAAAATATGTAATAATACATGGCTTCATCTGACCAAAACCCCTAAAAATAATTATCTTTGCATGATTAGTTATATTTTACAAGAAGTGCCAATATTCTACAAATTCGACCAGGGTATGTAAACTAATGAGCAGTTCATTGTAAACTGGACACACTGTAAACTATTACTTACCTGTGTTCACACAGCATTAAAACCTCAGGTCTAGTTCTGGTTCAAAACCTGGGCAAGTCGAAACCTGGCCACAGAGGGGAGCGGTCATGTGGCTTTAAGGTTTTATGAACAGACATGAAAAGGTTAATCCAGAACAAACCATGGCTTCTGTGTATGCTTATATTAAAGATCAAAGTTATGAAGGCTATTAGCAGAAATCTGAAAACTTTCAAAACATTTCGAGCACTACTATAAAAACCATCAGGCAAAACATTGTGATGTCAGATCATCAGTCAGTATGAAATGTATTTTAAAGATATAATTTGGTCAGTCACTGATGCAATGTGCATGACCATATATCTGATATAAATTGATTAAAAACATTTAGAAATATTAGAAATAGCATGGACAGCTGCCTATCTGTCGTTTCACGTGTGTGTTTAGTTTACTACGGTAATACAGTACTACATTTAATACTAATTGTTGTTGGAAATGGGTCTCTAGACGGTGAAAAGTATTCATAGTTGAGTATTATTTCCACTCATACTGAAGTGGTTGTGAATGGGAACTGAGTTTGAAAAAGGTGGCAGAATAATTACTTCCCGGTCTTACACAACCCGATGCCTACTTGTGGGGAATGTTCAACTGTGAAGATCCACCAAGAACTGTACTATGAACTATAACTGTGCCTTACTGTGGTAAATCAATATGCTAATAGTGTGTATGTTAGATTCTTTAAAGAGAAATAAACTCAGATTTTGCACATACTGTACATTCACTAATATGAATCTCAGTGATGGATAAAATTTGTTCTCAAGATGTTTGACAAAGGCATCCGAAAAAACATTTTGACATCACTTTTCAGATGCACTTATCTTTTCATTTTAGGATTAGTCAAGAATTAGGATTGGGAATTAGAGAATCCCAAGGATTAGGATTGGTGGGAAAAAAATACTCAAAAAGTATATGTAAATTTGTGGATAATATTCTTTTTCTAAACTTTGAAAAAAAATGGAAGTATCCAACCCAAAAATGTACTCAGGTGAAAATTTGGCAAAACAAAATTACCTAATATTGTATAAGGTCTACAAACATTTAAGATCTTAAAATTCATAGCAGATTGAATCATTACAGACTTTAAATGTGACTTGCTGACTGGCCTATTATGTTGGATACTGGAATTGATGCCAGGAAAACAAACATAACTTAGGTAGATTTAAAGAATCCATGTTGGCAAATCAGAGAAACATACATTAACATGCTTTGCCAAATTAAACTAAATTAAAGTCCACGCTTTCTAGTGAGGCAAAGGAGTCTTTACTTGCAGAATAACAGAAACAGAATAAAAATGTTTTCTAAATTCCCTGTGTTGATGTGGATTATAGCATATATCAAGTTAATGGGTTAAATAGGCCTATCCATCCATCCAGGAACCATGGAAGCCAAGGGTGACCATTGTATTTATTCCCATTTGTATGACTGTGGTAGGACGTCCAGTCAACATACAAACATTACAGGCAATTTGGAAATGGCAATTAGCCTAATCTGTATGTCTTTGGGAAGAAACCGGAAAACCTGAAGGAAACCCACCAAGCATGGAGAGAACATGCAAACTTCATGCCCACAGTCCTGACGCGGGAATCAAACTCAGGACCTAGAGGTGCAAAGCGACAGTGCTAACCATTAAGCCACCGTGCCACCTAAATATACCTATGTAGCAACTGATTAGGACACCAATATATACTGTACTGTTATATACTGATAAATTTACAACTATTCAGTATTTACTGTTGTGATAAGACGAATGCAACTGAGCAAAAAATTATTGAGTCATACCTGCACCATTTCTACTTACCATTACATAACTGCTATTGGGCAGTTCATCTCCAAAATGTGTTTTTGATATTTTAAAGGATATGATGGATGGTTCTTCAGAAGTAACCACAAAGCAGCCTTAAGTGTGGAAACACTTATACCAACAGTTTCACACATTTTCACGTTAACCCTCTTTGGGATTCAAAATAAGGCTACAAAGAATCATGTTAATAAAAATTTACATTTGCATTTGCCCTAGTTCTCAGTTCTTAATATTGTGCATTGCCCCTTTAACATCAATCATGACTTGCAGTCTGTAGCAATCAATGTGGATGAGACACTTTATTTTCTCTGGTTGTGAAGCTGCCCACTCCTCTTGGCAAAAAGCTTCCATGTCCCATATATTTCTGTGTTTTGCACAAACTGTGTCTCTGTTTCTTTAGTAATTTAGTTAACATTTTGAGTTACAAAGGGTTCACATTATCCAGCAGAAATATCAGGCTTCAAATGAGCACTATCTTTAAATATAAAAAATATTTGTGCATGATTTGTGTTATTTTCTACAAAAAAATGCACATACTTTACACATTTTGCCAGGGTATATAAACCTATAAGCAGAACTGTATATTTGGATTAATTTCAAACCACATATGTGACACAATGTTTATCATCCTAATTAAAACTTCCACTTGGTTTCCTACAGTTATGTATTCACCAGTAATGCAGTCTCCCCCAATGGAGCCCCCCATGATGCAGCCACCCATGATGCAGCCACCCATGATGCAGCCGCCCATGATGCAGCCCTCTGTTGCACACGGACAACAGCAACCACTGTTATATGGGATGCAGACCCCACCGATGCCTGGATATGAGGGAATTGGTGGTAGGTACATAAATAGTAAAACTTTGGAATAAAATAAAAAATAAATAATATAAAATTGACTTACTTAATATATTTTAAAAGGTGGGTTTGTTCCTCCTCCACCTATCCAACCAATGCCAACTCCTGAATCACAGCCAGCACAAGACTGGAGGTAAGATTCCTTCATTTATGGATGGTCATATTTTATAATGTAAAATTATGTCTGTTTGTAATGTTCTTGTTGGCCATTGATGAGCCAGAATGTTTCCTACAATAAACCTAAACAACAGTCCTAGTTACTCTTTAGATGAATAGTGTCAGGCATGGCAAACATGGCTCAACTGAAATCAGTGATCCAGCTGCTTATATCATGTAACTTGGGGACTTACATGACAAATTCTTACAAACTTACAACAAATTCCTCTATAAACAGTAGTTTAGTGGCTGTCTCAGTGGGACGTCAGGAATCCATGTCTGCAGCTAAGTCTTTTCCTGGATTATAATGAGCTACTATAGCTGAGCCACCATTTCAACTCTAGTCTCTGCCATATTCTTCAGCAGACAGCTGCATGCAAGCTGGCTTTTACAGCCTCTCTACAGATGGCTGTGGCCCGAGTAAGGTCTGACTCAAAACATCTAATACACATTTTTGCACATCAATAGACAAGAGCTTTGTGCCATGACTATTGACAACTTTCAGACAGAATTTGTTCAAAAGAACTGGCTCATGTGACTGGATATTTGCAACATTTGTTTTTATGGTTCCATTTTGCTGGAAGACAGGCGCTTGCTTTGTTTTTGTCTCCCAAGCATGGGCCATCTAAAACAAAGCATCCCAACTTGGCCAAAATAAGCACTCGGTCTGAGCTTGAAGTTCAAAACAGGCTTTCTAACACCCTGTACCAGGTCATGTATCAGTATCATGAGGGTATATTAATAGAGAATTCTAGCACTACATCACACCAGTGTGTGGCATATACTGCTACAATTGCCATTAAGGTTTAGCCCAGTCACCACATGTGATATCGGCATCAGTTGCAGATGCTCGGACTAATGACTGCCACTGCATTAATGATCTTCCTAAGCTTACTGGAGCTTTGGGTCTTTTTAGTTATAAGTCTGCATTTGGACTAAAACAAAACACATACTGAAATGTGTCCTTGTCACAGTGAAAATATCAGCAGAAAGCCAGAATACATCAACCACCTAGAAGCAAGGGTGATTTGTTCCATTTTAAGAGATTCAGCAACTAGGCCACAGATTTCAGATTGTGGCCATGATGTAGCCAGTAAGTCCATGGCTCACACCGCGGCTTCAGAACATACTTTTGAATGCGAAGTATCATTGTACACACAGACGGTAGGAAAAGCACTAAGAAAAGCACTATGCTGGAAGTTACCGTCTGCAAATGGTATTCACTCCAGCTGGGTCTGTTACATTGCCTGAATCCTTTAATCCTGACTTTCCTTCTTGGACTGTGTAACAATGTCCATTTACTATACACGTGTATGGGGCAGTCATTGTAGTGGACCAAAGATGTTAAGGTAATAATGAAGGTTGCAATATTGTAGAACAAAGTGGCAATGATTTAACCTGATAAAATTAAAGTCTTCATTTTTAGAAGTGTCAATTATTTCAAAATATTCTAAAAAAAAAAAAGAGAGAATTTGACCTGTTGTCTGTCTATTTTTTTTTTATTCCAGTATTCCTGCTCTTAGCAAGGAAACGGCCAAACGGGTTTTCTGCAGCTATGTAGACAGCAAGTGCTGTTATTCATCTGGTCCAGCTACAGATGGCGTGATCACCAATATTGAACCGTTCAACACCTACCGAGTAACTGCAATCACTCTGTTTTTTCTCATTACATACAGTAATGTATATAAAAAACAAGTTTGGGTTGTGTATACAACATGAGTTTCCTAGGACAGAAGACAAGTGTGTTATTGCCCACTTTCTAGTCACAGGATGTTATGTTGCTCCAGCTGAAAGCGCAATTGGCTGTTAAATGAATCCTTGTGGATGGATATGATGTATCATAGCACCTTGGAATAGTTGAAGAAAATAATGGCCACGTGGCAATACTGTGTTAAAAACACTCTCAAGTCAAGTCAAGTCAAGTAGGCTTTTATTGTCATTCCAACCATATACAGTTAGTACACAGTGAAACGAAACAACGTTCCTCCAGGACCAGGGTGCTACGTACATGTAACAACATAAATGTACAACATAAATTTTACATTTTTAAGTTACTCTAAAAGAAGTAACTTCTCATCGACTATGCTATGCTAACACCTTGCTATTTCACTTGGTTACTGAATTATCTGTACTTCTGACTTCTAGTACTTGAAAAATATATTCAATATATATTTAGCTTATATATATTTAGCATATATTTAGCTTATCTGCACAGTTAATGTAGCCCTTTGTATAAACCTTTGTATAAACAAATTGTTTCTTCTGTATTAGATAACCATTTCCTAGTTATGAGAAGTTGACAAAGGTGTGGTGAAAATCGCAGAGAAACAAAGCATTTTTAGGAGTTTTAGTCCCATTATTTCTGATGCATTGATTTACATTTCCCTTCACAGTATCGTTTGGAGACTTACACGGAATCCAGAAAAACTGAGTGGGCCACCAAGCCTTATGACGGTAACAACACTATCAGACAATTCTTTACAGTCATGTATATGCTTCCATTATTTTTTCCTAATCCTGCAAACCTGTAATCACAGGTCAGCCATTGACCAGCGTCATACAGCCTGTGCCAAATCTATGGGAAATCCAGGTTAAAGTGCCTACCATGTTTACCAACTCTTCCCAGGAAGTTGAAGTACCCAATGTCTCAATAGACAAGGTATATAATAACTATTTACTATACTAATTAGCAAACCTGTTGTTTTAGTTTGAATCTTTGGAGGCCATATTACTTTTTATGATTTTATTTAAACTTACCTGAGTTTAAACCTAATCTTTTTTTTATTCCAACATACTTTTTCATTTTATTTTTGGCTGAAAAAAATATTTAACATTGATAGTTTACTACAACTACAAATCTGTAATTACACCATCATTTAATAAATAATGACATTGTTCCTCATTTCACATATTTTGAAATTTTCTAAATGTCCTAGATGTGTGAGACATGTTCGGCATCAGGACAATGTCAGTGCGCCAAATGTGGTGGAGCCACGAATGTGAGTGATTTCAGCTTTTATGGATTATTCCTTCTATTAAAAGATGTCAGATGTCTATTTAAAAAGTATGATCCCTGAATTTTTTTTAAATGATCACTTTGTATTGTATACCATGTTAAAATAGGTTACAGCTAGTTCTGGTCCACCTGTTACTAATTTTGACTAAAGTTTGATTTTTAACACCACCAACCATCACTCCATGCAGTACATTTTAAAAAAAAGGGGGGGGGGGTAAACAGCAGTTTCTGTAACATCCTGCTCATTTACATGATATTAGCTAATCAAGACAGAACATCTCTGAGGAACATCTGGAAAAGCTTAATGCCTGATTTACTCGACTCCTCAACAATTTTACAGGAAGGTTTCAATGATTGTCAACATTCACAACTCACATTCCCATAATAAGACATAAAAAAAGTATTTTTAGAAAAAACAAGTTAACATTGGTAGACATTACTGATTTGCAATATGTATCTAAAATACTGATATTAAGTGTGTTTTATATTCAAAAAAGTCGAGACTAGTTTAGTAACACGCCAACTTGTGTCAGCACAAGGCAGCTTGCACAGTCACAGGGACTCACCTTCGTAAGTCAGTGTGCCAAAAGGCATCAACCTATGCACATCGAAAGCTGTGTTCCTGGTGCTATTCTGACCATGTGCGTTACCATTTCTGTGATTTCACCACGACAACAAATTCTACGTAAAACTGGACAAATCTTCGACAGAGAGATTTGGATTTCAGACAGAGATACACATCGTGCCTTTTTGACATGATTTGACGATGTTAACAGCAATGCTGCAACGAGTCGTTGGAGGTGTTTTGAGTGGCATGTAATCTTCACTTGGAGCTGACGAGAAATCAGTCGGACCAACAAGATGTTAAGTCTTTTGACAACATGATGATCATTGGAGAACAATCTACAACTACACAACAGTATAGACAGTTCAAGTCAATTCAATTTTAATTTTATAGCGCTTTTAACAATGGTCACCCAAGTAAAAAAAAAAAAAAAATGTTAAATGCTAAATGTACTGTACTTGCTCCAGACTAATGACTAGTACACTTGAAGTTTGCTATTTTGGAACAACTAATTTTGTACTAATTTAATTATTAAGTTGTAATTAAATTGTACAAAAGAACATTTTAAAGTGTATTATGTATACTTTTGTGTGCTTAAGTGTACTTAAAGTTAATGTAACTTTAAGTACACTTAGTACTCTTAAAGTATATGGCCGTTTATGTATTAATGTACATACCTGACAGTAATTAATGTAATTTAAGATACGAACTAACGCACGCAATGATTGCAAACCAATCAGAAAACAGACAGTCAGAATCTGCCCACCTCCAGTTTCTGATTAGCTGGTGTTGCGCCGATACTAGTGTATGATTGCCGTTTTAACACTGCCACAGTTTTAAAAGCGTGCGCACACGAGAGAGTAGTGCATAAATATATAAGCATAAATAGGTACATATGAATAAGTACATTTAAATGTAACTGAAAATATACTGAGACTTCTGTATATTAAAATGTGTATTCTAATGTATATTTTTTGTTCTTCATGCATAATTATTTTGAGCATATTTAAAATAAATAAATAAATTGAAAAACAGTTTAAATAAGTGTGCTTTGGAAATTAGACTAACCTTTCACTTAAAGTATATTTTCCTATAATATTTTTTTGGAAAGTGTACTATAATACAATTATTTTGAAGTATGTTTAAAGTTTAATTCCAAAATTTGGTGAAAGCATGATGTTAGTATATTTTTTATATATTAACTGATGGTACAACTTTTCGTTAGTATATTTGCAATGTACTATCGAAGATTTCAATATATTTGTAATTTTTTTTCCACTGGGGAACTCTGAAATATACGACTCTAACCATTTACAGACACAAAACTCCTCCTCTGTTACACAGACGAATTGTGAAATTACGCCTACAAATGTAGTGTGTTACATCACTGCCAAAAATATGTCATCTTACCTACTATAGTTAAAAAAATCTCTGTATCTGTACTTCTCTTAAACATGTCAGAATCTGTGAAAAAACAACATACCTGAGACGACGAGAGAACGCTCATCCGAATCGTTTGGTTTTTTATTACGTGACTCCCATAGACGCTGTGCAGTGCAGTACACAGGAAACAGTATTGAACGGTTCTCCTCAATGAGTCTTCCAAGTCCCGAGTCATTCCTTCTTTTGTCATTTGCCATAGGTGCTATGAAGTGCAATAGAAAAAAAAAAAAAACGACTCGGACTAGAAGATAGATTCATTACTGGAACTATAGACAAAGTTTTTGTATGTAGACGTGTTGCCGGTCTGTTTTTTGAAAACGTAACATTTTATTTTATTTCTGGTCAAAAGAACGACTCAAATGACTGAAAAAAAGATTTGTTCATTTTGATGAACGAGATTCAAAGAACCGAGTCACTAAAATATTTCAAACTTCCCATCACTAGATGGTACAACGGTTAGTATATTTGTAATGTACTATAGAATATTTCAATATAATTGTAATAAACTAAAGTGTTTTTTTTCACTGGGGCATTTTCGCAAAGCAACAACTACAGAAATGAATTCTACTACCAGATTTTAAGGTGTCTAAGGAAGGACATCTTACGTACGGTGTTGTACGTTGAAAGCAACCGGATCTGTTGCGCGCAAATCTTTTTGATACCCCCTTATACTTCCAGCAGATTTCTATACAAATAAAGGAAATAAACTTTTATTAAGCTGTTTATTGTTTCTTAAATAAATGCTCTTTATAAGTATTTAAAGAAAATCCGCTTTAAAATCAGGTCTTTCAGTAATATAACAAATAATCATAAATCATAAGATCAATCCTTTGAAACATGACTCGATTGCGTAATCAATTTAAATAATTTTTACAATTACGTTACAAAGGATAATTTTTTATTCTTTGTAAAAAAAAAAAAAAAGAGAGAGACTGTTCCTCTTTTTCCAGCTGCCCTTTTTCTCCGTGTTTCCTCCTGTTACTAAGGGCAAAGTGATAGGGGTAACATAAAAAAAAATCTAGTATGATACATACAGATCATACCCACCCACTAATACAGATACAGATAATGGCACTATACTTTTAATAAACTGTATATACAATACACATATAGCCTTGTGGAGGGATTTAAGTTAATTTTGGAAGAGATCATTCTGTTAGAAATGTTTGTAAAGCATTATAATATACTATACTATATGTCTAATTGCAGGAAAAGTGCTCTATGTGTAGAGGCTCTGGGAAAAATTCTGACGAACAAACCTGTGGGTCCTGCAATGGAAATGGCACAATAATGTAAGTTTTTAAACTTTCAAATGAGCTGCCTCACTGACCCTTTTGGTTACCACTTTACAAAAAGCTAACACAAAGCTAACAAATCTGATGCATGTTTTGTACAGATCAAGGCAAACTTCAGCCATGCTATTCACCACTTTTCCTCATTGTGTGTCTGTGTTAAAAGATCATGTCTTCCTTTTGTTAGCCTGCATGTAGAAACCCAGGATGTGAAAATACTGAAATATTGTGTGACAAATCTAATACACTAAGCCAAAGAATAATTATATACGGACCTGGTTCTGTTTCTACCCATTTCTTTTGTAGGTGCACCCAGTGTAAAGGTGCCGGGCTAATTAAATGTGATACCTGCAAAGGGAAAAAGAAGCTATTAATGTATATCAAGCTTACAGTGGAATGGTACATGATTCACATTTTGATACATAAAATTCTCTAAAACCTGTTACTGTATAAAACCAGTTGTCATGCTGTCTTTGTTTTTGTTTTGTTTTTTGTCTCAGGATAAACAATTCTGATGATTTTGTCAGTGGGGCAGTGGAGCAGTCAAGTGGTCTGGATAAAAATAAACTCAGTGAAGTTAATGGGAAAACACTCTTCAAAGATACCAATTTTATGGTGAGAGGAAAGTATTACTGCTGCAACTACTTTAGAATAATAAGTTTTTCTCCTTTATCCTGTGCTTATATTTTTGTTGCAGGTATATGCGTTGAATGGATTCCCAGAGCGCAGTGTGGCTGATGCATCTGTAAAAATGGTCAGCGAGCATTACAAAAAATTTTCCCAGACATCACGCATCCTGCAGCAGGTTAACATTCAAAGTTATATGCTATAATTTGTTCTACATGAAAGAATTAAAATTAAAATTGTGTTAAAATTGTGTTAAAATACAGGATGTTTTACCTAACCGTTTTTATGTGGGGAGTAATTAAGAATGTTTTTACCTTTCTGTGTTCCAGCAACACAGTGTTCAGCTGATTCCCGTCAATAAGGTGACATACCGGTGGAAGGAAAAAGACTATGTTTACTTTATTTATGGCAATGAGGAAAAGGTCAAAGCAATTGACTATCCTGATACATGTTGCTGCACTATAATTTAAAAACCCAGAAACCACGCAAAGTCCTAGATAAGTGCCATTCCCTCATACAATTATCATTACCATTTAATAGAATAGCTGGATAGCTTGATAAAAAAAAAAAAAAAAACTCTTAATAAGCATTTATAGCAAATATAGGCGTGTTGGCATGTTTTGCGTAATACATTTGCTTCTTAAGTCTTGCCCTGAAGCTACAAGGGTAAATCTTGATATTGTGCTTTAGAAAACATTTAATTTAAACATTGTTATAGAACATTTACAATAGCGACATTTTTAGCAGCAAAAATTTTGAAGGTAGAAGGCATTGCTACTTCACAGGATAACTTAAGGATACTGGGTTCCTCTGGGTTCTCTAATGTTCTCACAGCTTCCAAAAACATATCAATGAATAGGTTCTAGACTCAGTTACACATCCACTATGATCGCTGAGCATAATAATGTGGTTACAATCAAACGGAGGAATGAATGCTATTGGAACAATTTTATTAAATTTTGGCCTTGATTTATGAATATGATGAATGAAACAGTTTTCTGTTAGTATCTTAACGATGTATCTCCAGCACAAACCTCAAATGTAAAATTCAGATGCTAAATATGTTCTGGCTGATCAACTGCTTTTAAACATCTATGTATATTTCAAGCTAAAAATGCTTTATAAGCTAAAATGCTACTGTGTAATTTATGACCAATCATAATATTAAATAGAAGGGGTAAAATGCATTGTAGACAAAAATGAGATGGAGTTGGTTGAGTGGTTTTGCATGTGGACAGTTGTGGGCTCTTAAATGGTGCAAGGTAAAAGTGTTCATCCAGTAGTCCATAGATCATGAGTCTATAGAGCAAACTCTTAGGATGGGAGGGGCATCATACATGCACTCCCACGTCAATTGTAATGAATTACGATTAATGAGGGAAGCCCCTTGGATGGAATAAATTTGTTTAGTATAATAAAATGGCTATGCCTGAATTAAGGAGAAATTAGGGTGGAAAGTAACACTTCATCACTTCACTTGAGTTTTAATTTTGACAAAGAATTCGGCCCTTGAAAGAGTTATTACAGTTTATCTGGCAATATGTATGTTTGAAATGGATTCTGGTTTGTTTTTAAGTTGAGATAGATAAGTGTCTGCTCAAAACCACCAAAGACTAGGCAAGGATCAGATCACCATGGTATTATCACCAAGTTCCTTGCCATACTGTATATCCTGAACTTCTTTTAAATGTGCGCTTAAGCCCTATCTAGGATTTCATTTTGACAGATTTTATGTCATGCAGGTTGGCAATGAATAACATTTATTTTTCCATACTGGTATAGTATTCTTAACAGTGTAGTCAAGTTAGTGGATAAATCTATATATATAATACTGTATATCAATATGTGATTCAATATAATTATCTATGATATATACTGAACTCAATATATTGTTCCATACTTACATAATATTTTACAGAATATCCATTCTTGCATTGTCACTGCTTTAACAATTAATTGATTAAACTGTGGTTGTCTTAAAGGACAATAGTAGTGGGTGCTAAAAGTTGTAAGATGGTTATAAAGATGCGTTGCTTTTTTTTTTACCTGTTCACCTAAACATACAGTATGTATATGGTGTGGTATATGTATCTAACCACTGTGTCTGTGTTCGTTATTTACATATAAATCTGTGCAAATATAATAAAAAGAGTGCTTATCACAAATTTTAAATGAATACTGCCAATAAATATGACCTGTTAAACATGAAATGATGTCTCTCTGGCTAGAAAACAAATAAATATAAGTGTGAGATACAGTACATTTGAAATTCCACATAAATGATAACTTGGGAAATCTACAACTAGGAATCACACAAATTAAAATTGTACTTATCTTGGGGTCAGTTATGGAACATGGCCAATGATAATAAAATATGAGAAAACTAATCATGTTCATGCTACAGTACATTATATAATCTAACTTTAAGACTACATTTAATCTGCATTATATTCAGTACTGTAGAAAAGAAGTCTTGCGACACCTCTCATTTATTCATATTTTGCTTCCAAAAAAAAACAAAAACTAACTTATATCTTAATGTAGACCTAAACATTACTGTAAAACCTTGGATAGCAAGCAGAATTCATTTCAGAAACATGCTTGTAATTCAAAGCACTTGTATGTCAAAGTGAAATGAATCATGGCTGGTGTGGGGTCATGGTGGGAGGTTAAAATTTATTATAAATTTTTGCTGATCTTGCAAAACACTTGGAGACCAAGTTACTCGCAATCCAAGGTTTTACTCTAGTTCTCCAGGCTTCTTGAAATACATTTTTGCCTGTGATTTTGACCAAGTTTTTAGCCCCTTTCAGTTTTTTGGTAGGCCACACAATTACCAATGAATTATCTGAGCATAAAAAAACATCCAACTTGCGGCATGAACCAGACACCATGGCTCAGGGCTCACCTCCAGCAATGTGGAGAAGTCGATGTTCCACTGGCTGACAACCCTAGCATCTTTTATTAAAGCTCATGTCTCATGATAACCTGTAGCTTTTCTCCAAACCTTTGAAAAAAGCAGCAGAGTAAAAAGGTTGGCCAAAACAGGAGTGGTGTACAGTTCTAATTTTTCTGACTTGGACTACAAGGGTACAACCTGAGTTCCAGACTGCAACCTGAGCTCCTGAAAGACCTCTTCTTCTAGAGAAGAGAGAAAAGCTGTGGGTATGAGAGCTCCTACATTTCTGCAGGAAATGGTGGAGGAGCTCTTCATCCCAGCGCTCAGCCAGAAGAAGAAAAATCCCTCCATGCTACATGCCACATCAGGGAATCCTTCCTAGTTTGAGACAAGCTGTCTTCAATATTGTCTGAGGAAACCAGTCGAGTCACATCCAGTGTGGCCCAGACCCAGGAATACAGCCTGAATGCAGAGGTTGAATTGAGCTGAATCCTCCCTTTAATTAGATTCTCTTCATGTCTCAGCACGTGATGAGGGTCATATTGCACGACAGCAGAAAAATTCTATCAGTGCTGCCCCAAGTGCCAAAAGAAAGTACCTAGGAAGCCAGCCCCTAATTTTTCAACGCCCATCATCAGCTTCCCATTTGAGCACATTTAAATGGACCTGATCGGCCCGCTCCCAAAGTCAGCGAGGGGCCATGAGTACATCTTGGTCTTTGGTTGACAGCCTACCCTATAGAAGTCCACAACAAATAGCATTGCAAGGGAGTTAGTATTTTCATCAGCCATGTGGATCTGCCTAAGGAGCTGTTTAGTGACCAAGGTACTTGATCATCATGTCCAAACCAATAGCAGATGTCTGTCGGTTTTTGAGGTCAAGCAGATCTGCACCTCTGTGTACCATCCCCAAACAGACGGCTTGCTGTAAAATGATAAAAAAAAAAAGGTCCACCATGTTGTGGAAATGTAAATAATACACATATAGAATTAATACAAGTACACTCGAGGGAAGATCATGCGCAGCAGGGGTTGAATATTGTGACTCACAAGGTGAGTGAGCCCCGGTTCTGTGGAGAACACATCTTGAAACTGGCTCGTTAACCTCTTGGTTTTGGGATGGAGTGAGTTCCTTTCTTTGTTGGAATAGATCGCAGGAGAGAAAGTGGCAAGCGCTGGGACAACTGACAATGGTTACATTTAGCTTTAATAGGTTAACATGGTAAAGCTCAGCCCTTACCAGGTTGCTGCAATTAGAAGTTCACTGGCCCTACTCTCCAAAATGTTGACAGGTCCTTAGCTGGAACTCCCGGGGATATCCTGGCTGGTTGTAAGCTTTGTGCTGTTCTATAACAAGGACATGTGGGGAGTTGAAGGGTCTCCCTGACAGCAAAGAGAACATTGGAGTATTGTATTGGAGTAGCTTGTCCCACTTGCACTTGCCTTCATCCACTACTCACAGTAATAAGCACCTGATTGAAGCTCTCCACCAAGCCGTCTGTTTGGGGATGGTACACAGAGGTGCAGATCTGCTTGACCTCAACAACCGACAGACATCTGCAATTGGTTTGGACATGATGATAGTACCTTGGTCACTAAACAGCTCCTTAGGCAGATCCACATGGCTGATGAAAATACTAACTCCCTTGCAATGCTATTTGTTGTGGACTTCTATAGGGTAGTCTGTCAACCAAAGACCAAGATGTACTCATGGCCCCTCGCTGACTTTGGAAGCGGGCCGATCAGGTCCATTTAAATGTGCTCAAATGGGAAGCTGATAATGGGCGTTGAAAAATTAGGGGCTGGCTTCCTAGGTACTTTCTTTTGGCACTTGGGGCAGCACTGATAGAATTTTTCTGCTGTCGTGCAATATGACCCTCATCACGTGCTGAGACATGAAGAGAATCTAATTAGAGGGAGGATTCAGCTCAATTCAACCTCTGCATTCAGGCTGTATTCCTGGGTCTGGGCCACAGTGGATGTGACTCGACTGGTTTCCTCAGACAATATTGAAGACAGCTTGTCTCAAACTAGGAAGGATTCCCTGACGTGGCATGTAGCATGGAGGGATTTTTCTTCTTCTGGCTGAGCGCTAGGATGAAGAGCTCCTCCACCATTTCCTGCAGAAATGTAGGAGCTCTCATACCCACAGCTTTTCTCTCTTCTCTAGAAGAAGAGGTCTTTCAGGAGCTCAGGTGGCAGTCTGGAACTCAGGTTGTACCCTTGTAGTCCAAGTCAGAAAAATTAGAACTGTACACCACTCCTGTTTTGGCCAACCTTTTTACTCTGCTGCTTTTGTCAAAGGTTTGGAGAAAAGCTACAAATTATCATGAGACATGAGCTTTAATAAAAGATGCTAGGGTTGTCAGCCAGTGGAACATCGACTTCTCCACATTGCTGGAGGTGAGTGAGCTCAGTCATCATCGCTGAGCCCTGGTGTCTGGTTCATGCCGCAAGTTGGATGTTTTTTTATGCTCAAATAATTCATTGGTCATTGTGTGGCCTACCAAAAAACTGAAAGGGGCTAAAAACTTGGTCAAAATCACAGGCAAAAATGTATTTCAAGAAGCCTGGAGAACTAGAGTAAAACCTTGGTCTCTAAGTGTTTTGCAAGATCAGCAAAAATTTATAATAAATTTTAACCTCCCACCATGACCCCACACTAGCCATGATTCATTTCACTTTGATATACAATTTGATATACAAGCTGCTGTCTCTGGTGAAAACTGCACTGCAAAATCACGGAACTGCAAAATCTGCACCTTTATTTTTCACCAGATCCCTAGCCCTTTATCCTTGCACAGACTGAGTTGTTAAACAAAAAGAGCACTTTCTTTTCCTAATTCTAGCCTTCCTGTGCCTGTTTTGGCTTGCCTCACTCAAAAGCATTACATGGAACTCAGTGTGTGAGAAAGAAAGAAAGAAAGAAAGAATGAAAGACAGGGTGGGATAAAAGTTCATGTGTGTGTGTGTGAACAAAAAAAAACAAGAGAGAGAGAATGTGTGTGTGTGTGTGTGTGTGTGTGTTTGCTTCACAATCAACTACAAAAACATTAATAGCCAAAAAACATTACGGGGTACCAGTGTGAATGCATAAAAAAAGGTTAAAGCATACTGTATATGTAAAAACCAGATGAGTCATCTTTAGACAGCTGTTTTAATAAGTTAGGATTAAGATGAAGCATAGAGGGTATACAGTGTGTATGAGTTTTGACGTTGGTAAATGAAAATAGAAGGGGACATTGTGTGTTAAAGAAGAAAAGGAACAAATGTTAAAAGCTTTTCTTTATAGATTGAATTGCTTTCAGTTGATGATGGTGAATGACTGAGAGACAAACCTTTCTGAATGCCTCCCACCACAGAGAAGATCCTAGTGTGCTGCTAGATGAAGATATAAAACACACCACGCACATTCCAGACAAGACACACCTCCATTTTACTAGAAACCTTGTGATACCTTGTGACACACCCACTGACCCATGGTCTACTTTTCCCTTTGCCCAGTGTTCTGGTTGGATACATGAGACAGTGGCAATGAGAGACTGTGCAAAAGGTTGAGGAGGGAATGCAAAGAAAACATGAAGGAAGAGAGAAAGTGAGGTAGCGGAAGCTACAGAAACAGCAACCTCTCCAGCAATGGGAAGGTGTAGTAGGAGAGGGGATAGTAGCATGAGAGATCCAGAAGAAGGAAAAAGGAGGCAAGCAGAATTAGAAAAAGAAACTGTGGAGCATGAAGGATCGTAAATAAAACAGTTTGGAGAGAAACCAAGAATTTGAATTAAGTGATAATACTCACTCACTCACTCACTCATCAGCTATATCGTGTTGTCCTGTATACAGGGTCATGGGGGGCCTGGAGCCTATTTCAGGAGACTTGGGAACGAGGTGGCATAGACCTCGGATTGAGTGGCAATCCATTGAAAGTCAAAACACACACACACACACACACACACACACACACACACACACACACACACACTCATTCACACACTATGGAGGAAACCAGCACAAATGAAGATTTGCAAGGTGAGATCAGTCGAGAGTCAAGATCAGCATGGATAAAAACCTGGATGTTTGGGCATTGACTTTTGTAAACTCACCTTATCATATGCACACGCATTAAGCATAGAAGTAGCACAAAACCACACATTATGATAACATAATTGCATACTTGATAAATTGTACACCATTTATCTTGACAAATCTATGCCATCTATGGTATATATGCATGAAGCACATGTAGATTCTTCAGACGAGTCTTTTGCTTTTCCCTGTTCAAGGACGAAGCGGAGATTTTTTGCTTGATAATATTGACGAGAGAACATAAAAGCCTCACAAGGGGTATTTACGGAATATTTTAATGATCCATGATATTGGATCTGACTTGCATATACACTGTATGTGCTGGTATGTCTGGTATGTAAACAGCAGGAGAGGAGGAAAAGAACCCCCTTTATTGTGCCTCAACAAACTCTCTTTGTTGATACTTAAAAACCTTAATGACTTCAGTCAGATCATGTGAATTTCGCCGTGACAGCACTTCACAGCCTACCACAGTAAAATATTTGTTCCTGTTTCTTTCATTTAATCTGCAGAAATTAATTTAATTTAATATGAAGAAATGAGAGGTGACTCAAGAGTTTTGCACAGTACTGAAGATCTGATCTGGATAGGTTTTATGTTCTTAGAATGTACAAATCTACAGTTCTACAAAGTCTACGATTACTTACTGCTTACATTTGCACATCTTGTTTAAAAATTGTGAAACTACAGTCTGTATTTGCATTTATTTGCATTTTCAGAAAACAACAGATTCCTGCAGTAAGACTGTTCTGTCTCTTTAAACGCAGTCGATGGCTCTTGATTTAAAGTTAACCAGCTCTCCTCCTTTAAGGCTAATGCTGTGGCAAAGCAAATTTGTGTGTGTGTGTGTGTGTGTGTGTGTGTGTGTGTGTGTTTGCGTGTGAGAGAGACAAAGAATGTGTTTCAATGTGCGTAAGAGACATTCTGTCTGTTTGTGACAGAAAGGAGTAATTATCTCTGCAGTAAGCTTTACATGATCACTATCTTGGGTTCATTCCAGCTGCAGGGTGTGTCAACAATATTGAATAAAACCTGATTAAAAACAGTTTGTATTAATTTACATTTTTTATTTAATTTTAAATAAAAAAAGATTCTAGTTAAATAAATGTAAAAAAAAAAAGATTCTAGTTAAATGTATTTTCTAGCCACATTCTATGATTGAGTATGCCTAGACTTTTTCTTTACCCCTTGAGCCTATTCCACAAAACTTAGGGCACAAGGCAGGTCACACCTTGGACAGGGTGACATAGTCTATCACAGGGCACACATACACTCACACTACAGGCAAGAGAGGAATGCCAGTTAACCTAATCTACATGTCTTTGGACTGTTGGAGGGAACTGGAGCACCCTGAGGAAACCCACCAAACACACCATCATAATCCACACACACAGACACAGTACGAATTAAACCCTCGGCCCTGGAGGTACAAGGCCATAGTGATAACCACTACGCCACTGTGCTTCTGATATTTTATCCTGAACCATAATTTTGTTAATGTTAGAAAAGTATTTGTCCCTGGAACAGTCCATCACCAGATTAACCAGCAATCTGGCCTCTTTGATCAATTCAAATGTGTTTGGAATATTCACTGCTAGGCATGCAAATATCTGAAAAAAAGAAAACAAATAGTCCTCATAATAATGACAACAAACGTTATTGCATACATTTTATCTTAAAACTATGGTCTTCGTATTGCATGTCTGTTTACTGACCTACTTCTTGTGTGGACAGTCAGGATCCTGTCCCTTTAAGGAGAGCTTCTGGCTGTGTATGTAATGAAATTAGCTAGCACTCATAATATATTGATTTGTCTGAGGATGGTGCAGTGGTTTGTAAGGTCATTTTTACATATTAGTAAGTCGAATACTGGGCTCTTGTGTGTATACAGACAGTGGGTCTACTATGGAAGCAGATCAGTATCAAAAATAATTCACGCAAAAGACACGATGCACACATGCGTATCCCAATTCACGTGCGTAAAATCCAATTCACGTCCATAAAACCAGATTTTCATGTGCATGAAAAAACATATATTCATATATATATATGAGAGGATATATATATATATATATATATATATATATATATATATATATATATATATATATATATATATATATACGATTCAGAAATGCAAATGTTTAAATTCACGAGTGCATCATGGACTGTGCATGTGAAAATCGTCTTTCGTCTGTGAATATCCCTGGATATTCTTCTGTGAATATCCCTTCATTTATGTGAATGCTACGTTTATGTGATCATTAGTAAAGTTAACAGATTAGCATACAGCAACTTGAAAAATCCCACCAAATACTTTTTGTATCTCTTAATCATTTTGACTTTTCAGAAATAAAATTAAACAAAACAAAAGATAGCAAATCATAGTTTCTCTGTCAACTTCCCGGAAAAAAACAAAAAACAAAAACAAAACAGAAGTGTGATTTTAAAATGTAACTTAATGCCATGTCAAAATGTAGTTGAGTAGAAAATATAGACATTTGCTGTAAGATGTAGTGGAGTGAAATTCAAAATCTACAGATAAACATATGAATTTAAAGTCAATATTTATGCGAGATGTACTTAAGCACAGTAATGTCATAAATGTACTTTGTATTGAGTTTTGAGCAGAAAACCCACAGCAGTTTCTTTAAAAAAAAAAAAAAAAGTTATTATAGATCATCAACAAACATGACAGATGGGAATTTATAATATTTTGGATCAATTAGTTTAGATTATTTTTTATTTGTTCAGACTGGAAACTTGCCTTGACCTAAATATATTTAAAATATAAATCACAGATTATATAAAATATATTTAATTTAAATATTAAATAGGACTTCAGCTGAATATCTGAGTATTGACAAAAACATTCTTACATTGGTTGAGGTCTGACGTTCACCATAAACAAATTTCACTGAAAATGTGGTCTCCAAAACAGATTGGCCCTCAGTCTCTACTTACTGCACTCAACCTCAGAGAATATGTTCATGTGCTCAAGAAGGGATGCATAGGGTCAGCAACAATACTCAAATAAGCTACGGCATTCAAGTGATGCCTGATTGGTATTAACTGGCCTAAAGTGTGCCAAGAGAACATTCTCCTCACTGGTCATTACTGCCAGCTGTTTGGACTGTTGACCTGAGGCAGGTTAGGTAATGGGATTCATGCTGTTGATCAATCAAGATCTGTTAGATCAGTTTACATTATTTTCAGTTGTCCAGGTTGGGTGAGGCTGTGCTCACTGCAGTCTCAGCTTTCTGTTCTTGGCTAACAGAAGTGCATCATCTGAGTTAATGTAATCTTTCTGTCTGGCTGTCCTCCACTGACCTCTCACATCAACAAAATGATTGCATCTGCAGTCAGTCACTATTTAAACCACAAATATATATTTTTTAGATGTTAAGATTGAAATGTATATTTTAATATTATTTAAAATATTAAGTTCTCTTCAACTTTTAATTAAAATGACAATAATCAAGAACCAGACCTCTTAATATCTGCAGTTGAGTTTTGTCTCCACCTCCACAAAAGCATAGACTCCACATGACGTATGAAATTGTGGTGTGGGAGCTAAAGAGGTTACCAGCAGAAAGTTCTGTAAGCTCATGGATCAGACTGCAGTCCCTCACTAAAGGTTATTTCTTTATTGGACCATATAGGGGGGGTTTAGGGATTATTTTTTAAAGTGGTCTAAGATGGTGCTAACCTTACCCTAAGTAAAATATGTGAAGTGTAATATGTTTTTATTATTATTATTATTATTTTGGACATGTGGATCTTTTGAAAAAAAATTATTATGGTTTTGGTCTCTTTGAGATGCTCTGCCTCTAAGACCGGTCCAGGTTTTGTTGTAAACCAAGAATTCTTAGTCTGATCCAAAAAGGCTGCACCTTGCTTTTTGTCAGAAATTACAGCATACCTTCAGAGGTCTTGTGGCGTCCTTTCTTTGTTGGGTCAAAGGTGTTTGGTGGAACAAGAGATACCTACACAAATGCAGGTGGTTTTTAATGTAATGGCTGACTGTCACATATAACTGTAATACAAATTTAATATACAGTATGTACCATATTTAATTTCTTCAACTGTTCTTTAATCAACATCTTCACCATCGTCATCGCTGTAGTGTAACACTTGCTTCAAAGGAAGCCATTATCGCCATCTGCTGGTCAGCCTTCTACTTACTGTAATACAGGGTTTATACAGTACACTTACATTCTTTTTTTCTTTTACATTTGACACTTTTTTCCATTGTTGATCTTTCCGATATTTCGCTCCTCCCACACTCCCTTCATCTTTTTCTTATCTTTCTTTTAAGTACCCATTATTTTAAGTAGCATGCTGCGACGGAAATCACGGCACTTCCATCGCTAAGTGAACGCTGCATGAGTCTCGAGATAACTGGTGGGCGTGGTTTGGTCGTACGTCATCGGGCACGCATTGAACTCGCAGATCAAAACAATTGCGCCATCAGTTTCATCAGTTGTTACGTTTGTTAAGTTTCATTAGATTTAAATCCCGCGCGCTGTTCCTTCCGGATTATGGATGAGCAAGACCCCGACGTCGGTAAGTGCTTTGACATACTATGTACTTGATTTTGTAGGCTGAAGTCCATGTCAGAAGAAGAAAACTTTTAGAGTCACATATAACTGTAATAGAGTGGTTAATGAGTACTGATTATCCACGCATAACGTATCTTGTAACAGTTTTCTGCAACAATGTATGACTGTCTTGTTCAAACATCTGGCATTACTACAGGAACAGGAAGAGCTGCTTGGGCAATGCCAACTGCTTCGATTTTGTTTGTTCAAACGAGAAAGTGGCATAATAATGCATCCTGTTCTCTTCTTTGTAGAAGGTCTTTAACACTCATAGGTATATAGATCATCTTAAAAATGTTTTAGTATGATGACTTTAAGAAATGAGTCCTGAAGACATTTATTTTAGGGATCCTGAAAATTTCCTTATTAGACGTTGTGCCGTCCTACTTGTACCCACTAGGAAACAGATAAGTCTTTACCTAATTATTTCAATTATTGAAGTAAAAATACAACAATTTGTTTGCTCGATCAACTAAATAAGTACATTTATTCAATAATTTGTTCCATTAGACTTGACACAACACACTTGATTAGTGGTTAGCACTGTCGCATTGCACCTCCAGAGTCCGAGTTCGATTCCCGCCTGGGATGGGTTGGGAACCTTGTCCAGGGAGTCCCCCGCCTCGTGCCCTAAGTCTCCTGGGATAGACTCCAGGCCCCCCGCGACCCTGTATACAAGATAAAGCTGTACAGACAAAGTTTGTGAGTGAATATTTCCAGAAATGGGCGGCCTACCAAAATTCCTGCAGACAATTGCTCATCTTGCCATTAGAGAGAAATCTGGCTAAATTGGTATCCTTGGGAGAGCCATAAGCAGAAACTCTTACCTAAAGAAACAGAAAGGCTTATCTCGTATTTGTACATCAGGTTGTGTGATGGTTGGGAATGGTTGACTGCTGCAAAGCCTACAAAGCCAACTTGCCATATTTGACAGAATATCATTTTATAAATGTCATGAAATCTGTCTCAGTTTTAGGACACTACTACTACATTATGAGCTATGTTACTTATGAAAACAAATATAAAAATATTTATTTATATGCTATAAGGAAATTGATCGAGACATCATCTGCTCAAATAAATGTTAAACATTGTTTTCATTGTTCAGTGAAATTTTCTGTGAGAATTATGTATTTATTTAGAATTTTTAGAAGTGCTTCGGGCTAAGTTATTGTAAGTTTTCCAACTTGACAAAGTCCTATGGACATGATGGTGTTATGGGTGTGTGCTCTTACACCTTGGCATCCCAGAGCCTTACTGTACATCATTAGTGTTCTGTATGTTTTACGGATTAGCAAAGAAATGTTTATTGTCTGAATTTCACTTTCCATTGGAGAACACTAACATAATTGCTAATTGATTAATTTATAAGTTTTTAATAATCAATGTTTTTTTTATTGCACTTGAATATTACACTTGCTTTAAGGGGATTATATATTTGTGTTAATTTGACCATTGTTAAGCTACAGTGCCACACAGTCTGCACAAATAAACCTACCCGGCATAAATTCCTCCCTTGGTATCAGATTTTCCCATCAGAGCAGTTTACACTAACTATATGTCACTAATCAAGGGAAACAATGCACTACTTAAAAGCTTTGTGTTAGTGATTTGGGAGGGGCTTATCTTGATTTTTTGTAGCATACAACAAAGATCCTGACTCTTAATATTTGATCAGCCTCTGACTGTTGTCCATGGAATAATTCTTCTTCTTACTCCAAAGCAGTACCATTTTTTGTAAAACATCCTCCAAACAAATTGGTTTATGTTACGTTGCAGCCAGCAACATCTAGAAAATCCATCACCAGATCTTTCTTTTCTTGAAAATAATACGAGCAGCATTCAAGTCAAACAGGAATGAAATTTCACATGATTGAAGGCGGAAAAAACAGTTGATAGTAACAAAAGGTACAGTATGGTTTAGAACTTTAGCCACAGTCATTCATCATGAATATCACTTGCACTTACAGTACAGGAACTCGGCTGGAAGTTATTGCCACATCCCCACATAGTCCTTAGTTTACTCCAAGTGATTTTCACATGATTGGGCCTTTAAAGGAGTTCCTGAGAGGCCAGTGTTTTAGACGTGAAGCAGGCAGTCAATCATGGTTCCAGCGTACAGAGAAAACATTCTACCTTCTTGGTATCTAAGCACTAGTGAAACGCTGGAATAGGTGTATTAGTGTAGCAGGGGATTATACAGTATGGAGAAATAAAGGGAGTGTTTGTGTTTATTTCATTTTTTTAAGTATTGTGTCCAGAACCCCCTTTTTTATTCCAAAAAATATATAGTTAAACTCTCTCTATTTAATAACCCTTCTCACACAAGCTGTGTACATCATTGTGATGTAGTGCTATATTTTCAGTGCATTGTTTCTACCGGCACCATTCCTTCACTTTTCTTGTGTTTGCGTTTAAATACCAATCTTAAGTAAGATCGCAGATGGAGGAAGCACATTCACGCTTCTATTTATGGCACCGTCATAATTGTATTGTTCATACAACCAAATGTGAGAAATGCTGTATTTATAACTGTGCATGCCCGAGCTCCCAGACAGGCAACAACCCCAATGAATAGGCCACTGGAAGAATGGATGAATTAAATGGTCCTCTTTCCAGTCAAAACAAATAAAAAAATATATTATTTTTTTAATTGCCCAATTGGATTAATTGTTTATCCAGAAGCTGTCAGGTTGTGCTGAGAGTTTGCTACTGCCAGTATTCACTTCTTAAATTAAATTTCTTGAATTTAATTACGCCGGTATAAAGTGGTGTTTCAAAAGGTGGAGTATCGGAGATTGTGTAGACAGGAAATCCTGTTTGCCACTTTACAATGATGTACACTACCGTCTTTATTATTAATCAATAACTTAACAATAATAAGCTGGCACTGTGAGGAACTCCTTTAAGAGTCTATTTGTGAGCATCCTGAGTGAACGTTTTATCATGAGACCATAGTGTCAGGAATAGTACAAAATAATGGTTTATTTTGCACTAAAATTCAACACGAACATTCAAAAAACATAATGAATCTAATGAATGAATGTAGTGGTTAGCACTGTCGCCGTTGCACCTCCAGGGTCCAGGTTCGATTCCTGGCCAGACTCGATTTCCGTCTGGAGTACCCAGTTTCCTCCGGGTACTCCAGCTCCCATGCACATAGAGGTGGGAATTGAATCTGGCCACTGGCCAGATGGCACTATAACAGCGTAACTAAAAGGGAGAGCCAGAAGGAAACACAGACATGCGGGCTCTCTGAGATATAAAGCAACCAATCACCTCACGTCAACAAACCTGAGTGATCAATGAGAGTGGGGAAGACAGCATCTAAACATACCAGTTCACCAGAATAATAATAACACTATTTGGAAGGCTATTCCATAACTTTAGGGCTTTGTAAGAAGAAGCTCTGCCCCCTTCTGTAGTTTTTATAATACGCTGTACTGACAAGCAGTCTGCATTCTTTGATCGAAGTAGGCGTGGCGGATCGTAAGACACTAGCAGTTCACTCAGATACTGCGGCGCAAGACCATTTAATGCTTTATACGTCAAAAGTGGTATTTTAAAATCAATGCACAGGAAGCGAGTGAAGTGTAGATAAGATAGGGGTGATGTGCTCGTATCTTCTGGTTCTAGTGAGGACTCTCGCTGCTGCATTCTGGACTTATTGAAGCTACAGTATTGAACCAGACAGTAAGGCGTTACAACAGTCCAACCTTGAGGTGATAAAAGCATGAACTAGTTTTTCTGCATCATTTACTGACAATATATTCCTTTACTTGGCAATATTTCTGAGGTGAAAATATGCTATCTTGGTGATATTGTCTACATGAGCTTCAAATGAAAGACTAGAATCTATAATCGCACCGAGGTCTTTTACCTTTGCACTAGATAGAACTGAAAGGCCATCTAAAGTTACACTGTGATCTAAAATCTTGCTTCTAGCTGCATGCGGTCCTACTGTATGACTAGAAGTTCTGTCTTATCAGGATTAAGCAGAAGGAAGTTCATTAGCATCCAGTCCCTTATATCCTTTACGCATTGCTCAACTTTAGCAAGCTGGTTTCTCTCATCTGGTTTTGCAGAGACGTATAACTGTGTGTTGTCAGCATAACAGTGAAAATTAATATCATGCTTACGGATTATGTTGCCCAAAGGAAGCATGTAAAGGGAAAAAAGCACTGGGCCTAAAACCGATCTGAGCCAGGAGAGGGCTGTTCCTTTAATCCTACTATATTTTCTAATCTGTGAAGGAGAATACTATGATTAATGTTGTCAAAAGCTGCACTGAGGTTAAGTCACTATGAGGTCATTTACTACTTTAACGAGTGCTGTCTCTGTGCTGTGATGAGGCCTAAATCCTGACTGATACAGTTCATGTATGTTATTTCTATGTAGATATAAGCATACAGTAGCTGCTCCGCTACTATCTTTTCCAGAATCTTAGAGATAAACGGGAGGTTTGATATCGGCCTGTAATTGGACAGCTGACCGGGGTCGAAGTCAGACTTCTTAATTATCGGTTTAATAACTGCTAATTTAAAAGATTTTGGAACATGCCCAATGCTGAGTGAAGAATGAATTATTTTCAACAGGGGTTCTGTTATTTCTCTGTGTCGGTATGGGATCTAATATACAGGTTGATGAATTTGCAGAATAGATGAGTGAAATTAGTTCATTCTCTTCCATGGGAGTAAAGTATTCTAAGTTCCGATCTGACATGGTTAGTTTAACATCTGCATCAATTACATTGTCTGGTTTCAAAGCCTCAATTTTATGCCGAATGTTTACAGTTTTTTTTTTTTATTAAAAAAGTTCTTGAAGTCCTCACTACTGTATGTTGTTGTGGAGATTTCTGCAGTGGTCTTATTTCTGGTTAATTTGGCTACGGTATTAAATAAAAATCTCAGATTAATTTTGTTATTTTCTATAAGAGTGGAGAGATACGTTGATCTGGCTACACTAAGAGCTTTTCTATAGTTCATGATGCTCTCCTTCCATGCTATTTTAAATACTAACAATTTAGTTTGACGCTATTTATGTTCTAATTTCAGAGTGGTCTGTTTTAAACTGCGCGTGTGATCATTATACCAGGGAACGAGGGTCTTATCTCTAATCATTTTCCTCTTAACTGGAGCTACATTATCTAAGCTATAACGAAGTGTTGACTGATCGAGTTCTGTGGAGTCAGATGGCGATCCAGTCAAAGTTGGTAACTCTGGGAGATTACTGATAAAGCTCTGTGTGGTAGTTAATGTGAATGTACGTTTAATGTGGTAGCGTGGCGCTGTGCTTACATTATTACTATGAAAAAAATTTAATCGAGACAAGATAGTCATCTGAGATAACTTCAGACTGTGGAATTGTGGTTATATTTCTTATACTTAATCCGAAGAATAATATTAAATCTAAATGAGTTTAATATTATTCTTTATGAGAATAACTGCTTTATGAGTGGGTCCAACTACACACTGATTTACTCCTACCAGTATGGACAAGAATGCTGTTCTCAGAGGGTCTTCTGGATTTTCAAAATGAATATTAAAATCTCCAGCAATTAACACTTTCTCTACAGAAACAACAAGGTTTGCGAGGAAATCTGCAAATTCACAGAGAAATTCCGAGGACGGCCCTGGGGGTCTGTAAATAATGATTAGCGGGATCGACTGAGCACACTTAATATTTGTAGCTACACTTTTTATGTTACTATAGAGAACTTCAAATGCATTAAATATGTGTCTGTGTTTTAGTATGATAGTCAGATTATCATTGTAAATAACTGCGACGCCTCCTCCTCTACCAGTTAGCCGAGGCTGGTGTATGTAGCTGTATCCAGGAGGAATAGATTCGTTTAGAACTACACACTCGTCCTGTTTAATCCAGGTTTCTGTTAAACAGAGTATATCAAACTCCTGATCTGTGACAATTTAATTAAAAATAACTGCTTTAGATGCGAGAGATCTAATATTTAACAGTCCTAGCTTCAGATCAGAGTTTATGGTATCTATGTTAATTAAATTAATTACTAAAACAGACTTTCTGAGTCTTTCTAAATTTGTGTTTAGCTTGGGGAACGGACACAGTCTCAATATGATGAAACCTGAGTGACGACTCTATGCAGCTAGCAGACGGTTGGTTTAGCCTGTCTGTCTGCTCCCTGGCCTGGGCTCTGGATTGTCACCGATTAACTAGGCCTCTTCTGAGACTATGTGCGATACTGCAAGAAATGAGAGCAGCACCTTCCCGAGTAGGATGGACACCGTCCCATCCTAACATACCAGCTTTGCTCTCAAAGGTCTTCCAGTTATCTATAAAGCCCATGTTATTTTCCGAGCACCTCCTGGACATCCAGCGGTTCTGCGACCTGCTGTAAGCTATGTCACCACGTCTCATTGAGATGGGACCAGAGCAAACTACTTCATTGGATAATCACACTTCCAATCATACACTGTGGGAAAATTTTAAACCTCAGTCATGTACACAGGACCGGAGGCGAGATTCAAACCCACAACACTGGAATCAACAAGGCAACAAATATTGAATTGGCTGCTGTTACCTCTTCAATTGAATGCAAAGACTTTGTACCTACATTAGTAACTGCATTATCAACTGGGACCATTTGAGAAGCCTTTGAAGGCAGCCTTTGAACGCAGCTGTCTAGCCAAGATACAATGCAAGGGTCATGAAGTACTGTAGCGAATTAATAATCCAGGTTGAAAATAATATTTAAACGCTCTGATAATGGGTGCTACGTAAAGGCCTACAATAAAAAGGGTCCTAGATTTAATCTTTTTGAGACAGAGAAGTGTTTGGGAAAGTCAATTATAGCTAATTCTATCTCTTTTTATTAGGAGCCTTTGATCCAAGCATTCCTGAGGAGGGTCCTTCAGTGCCACCTGCAGGCTGGTTGGACAGTGTAACTGGCTATGAAGACCATAAAGGTGGAGGTAAGCATTTTCTGTCATGCGATGGTGGAATGTCATGGGCAAAATCTACAGTAACCTTGCTTTTGTTCTGCTGGGTTGGAAAGTAGGATCTACTTGCCAGAATTGCAAATACCAAGCCATTACATATAGGATAATAATAATAGTATCATATTTTCCATTTATGGGCATTAAGTTTCTTATATAAAGCGATTATAATAGAAGCATAGTCTATTTGGGTTTATATGAAATATTAGGCCTTTCTTTGTTTGTTGACGTGACAGTAAGAGAAGGAAAGAAATACAGGAATATCAACACCCAATTTTACATTACACACCTTTCACATATATATCATAAGTGAAAAATGCTGATAAATTGAAAAAAGGACGTTCAACTCACCGTGTGTTGCATTAGATCTTTCACACTCTTCTGATTTGACCCTTGTTTTGGAATCAGACTGCACAGATCAGCTCTACCCTCCTCCACCAGACTTCATTCCCGAGCCTGAGAATGACAGGAGTGCCTCCATCGCCAATGTGATGTATGCAGAGGTTTATATATCTTGTATAATGTGCAGCTTATTATAAATATCAGTATTAATATCAATATCAATAATGGTTTGTTACAGTGTGTATTGATGTATTACTAGGTAAACCGATTTTTTAAATACCTGTTGAATCTTGATTCCTATTGGCCAAATGATGCATATATTTTAATAATTGCAAAATGTTTTGGTTTCCATAGTAACAGAGTAACATTTAAAGCCAATGGTTACTTAAACATATTCCATGACATGATGTATGGAAACAGGAACTTTCTGTCAGGAGACAATGATTGTGTTTTGAAAGGAAACTTAAGTGTTTGTTCTTTGTAACAGTCATCAGTAAAGTTCTACTCTGGAGAAGTGAGAAACATACTGTAGATGTATACATTTCTAGCTTCATCAGTTTCTCTGTGATGAGCATGCAGGCAAAGTGATTACATAAGAAAAAACTCTGACATGACATGAGGGAGAAAAGAACTTGTATGGAATAATGCACGATTTTTCAGAGTCCGTCGTCCATGGAAAGTATTGTTTACTGTCAATATACAGGAGAAAAAAACCCCTGATGTAATGGTATTGGTCTTCCAGGGTGCCTCAGGTGTCAGAAGAGGTCGCCAGGGAGGCTTTGCTCAAGTTTGTGGGGAAAAAATGGACGTACAGCAGCAAACCCGCCCAGAATCTTGTCTTCAAGAATTTGAGGCCTTTTACAGTGTATCGTGTAAATCAATTCCTTCTGTATTATGTCATGCTGATGGTGCACTGATATCATTATTGTGTGGTCCATAAGAATTTGAGTAAGAAATTTCTGTCATGTAATCTGAGCGTAATCTTTTTTTTTTCTGTTTTAGTATCGCTTGGAAACATTTACAGAGTCCAGATCAAGTGCCTGGGAACATGAAATATATACTGGTATTGTATAATACATATGACATATTACTCATGCGCTGATAAGAGGTTTTAGCTTTTATTTTAATTTGATGACTCATTTTTGTGCTTTGGTGATGCTCGTAGGATAAAGAATTTCTTATTCCAAATGCAGCATAAGTACAGCTGTCATTAATGTTCCCTATATTAGACAAATTTGTGCCCTTGTTTGGGCTGTTACCGGATACAAAGTCACAAGCTTACTATTGTACTGTAGGAACCATCCCCTTAAGATCGACTACAGTATATTCATGGAATAATATACTTTAACATTAATGAAGTTTGAATGTTTTTCTCCTGCTTCGTCGGGTTCCTCCAGGTATTTTTAAACATTTAAAAAAAATCTTAACTCACTGCTCTCAAAGCATTTAACAAAAATCTAAACTTCATTTAAAGACTAAAGAGCACCTGCAAAACCTCATTGGAATAGTGTTTACTTCATTCCACAATATCTTTTTGTAAATTCCTACAAACTGATTTTACCCTATAAAGTTTGAACTTGTCCTCTCCACTTCCTTCTCCATTTTGCACCAGGGTCCCAGCTCTATTCCTGGTCAATAAACAATGTCTGTCGTCATACTCAGGAAGCTCCCAGAGATAAGCAAGGCATAACGTCTCATAAATTACAGAACCAGGGCATATAACCATGGTTTTCTATGCCTGCATTTGTGACAGATTAGTCACATCAAAATTGAATAGAATAAAAATGAGAGTGGAAATATCCCTGATGATTTATTTGTAATGCTGTAACTGGTTACTACCTAACTAACCTTTTAGCAATCATAGTTCGGGTCAAGTATTACATGTCTGAATGCAATGGATCGTCTATGGCATTTGGTCTTTCAACTTTGCACTGAAGCTTACAGTAGAAGTACTGTGCAATTTGCTTGCATAAATTAATTATACACTCGTATTAAAATATTTTATAAAGAGGTACAGTAAACAGAAGTACATATGGCACCTCTGTATAGTGCAAAACCCATCCCGTATTTCTTAAAATGTTGCTTCAAGAGCAGTGATTTGTTAAGTCACACAGTGACCTATGAATCATTAAAGCATAACGAACTACCATACTGGTGATGCTGAATGCTGAGTGGTTGGAACAGACGAGAGGGGAAATGAGGTTGCTGCTGCGGTTGTTACATATAAACAAACAATTTTTAAATTGTTTCTCGACGCAAATTTTTAACATAGCCTGCTAGAGTAAAACATTTGTTCCCATTTTCTTAATCTCACTCTCACTCACTCATCATTTATACTGCTTTTATCCTGGGTCGCGGGAACCTGGAGCCTATCCCAGGAGACTTAGGGCACGAGGCAGGGTACACCCTGGACAGGGTGCCAATCCATCGCAGGGCACACACATACACTCACTACGGTCAATTTGGGAACGCCAATTAGCCTAATCTGCATGTCTTTGGACGGTGGAAGGAAACCCACCAAGCACGGGGGAGAACATGCAAACTCCATGCACACAGAGATGGAAATCAAGCCTGGCCTGGAATCGAACTCGGACCCTGGAGGTGCAAGGTGACAGCGCTAACCATTATACCACCGTGCCGCCATTTTCTTAATCTATATTATTTAAATTAACGTAAGGAAATGAGAATTTTTCAAGACTTTTGAACAGTACTATACATTATCTAACTAACATATAATATTATATAACTAACACCTTCAAACTACGGAACATTGGCTCACACTCTCCACATACAGTCTTGCATAGAATTATACCAACCTGAAGAAGGTTGAAGAAGAATTTATTTTGGTTGCTATCACTGTTTATTAATGGACAAAACGGTATCCCATTGCTTATAGATTACATCACGTCTTATGTTGTCAGAACCTAAATTTGAACTCGTACTGGAAGAGTAAGTGTAGGATGATTTCTACATTTTAGTTAGGACAGTGTTAAATATGATATATATACAGTCCCTGACAAAAGTCTTGTCGCTTATCTATTTTGTAGAAAAACCTGCTATTAACCTGACTTTTAATTAATCAATTGGTTTTAGAAATAGCTCATATGAAAAGCTAAAACCCTCCCAAATGATGTTTAATGCACTGAAATAAATTAGTTTAACTGAAAAAAGATTTATCATTAAATCAAGACAGAAAGGTCAAATTTTGGCAAGACAAAAGTTTTGTCGCCTGTTTTGTCGTCTGTACAGAAATTGAACACATTTACTGCAAATACAAAAACATATGTCAGCAAATTAAGTAGTGGTGCTGTGAGAAGGACTGCGTCCATGTGGTACGGCAAGGATTCTTATAATTTATTGATGAAGTCATCAGGAATAGCAGAGAAAGCAATCTTGCATGCCTCCCAGAGTTCATCAATATTCTTTGGTTTCGTCTTCCATGCTTCCTCTTTCATCCTACTCCACATATGCTAGGTGATGTTCTTGTCTGGTGACTGGGCTGGCCAATCCTGGAGCATCTTGATCTTCCTTGCCTTGAGGAACTTTGATGTGGAGATGGAAGTATGCGATGGAGCACCATCCTGCTGCAGAATTTGGCCTCCTTTATGGTTGGGAATATAAGAGGTAGCTAAGATTTCTTGGTATTTTAGACTATTGATGTTGCTTTCCACCCTGCAGATCTCTCACACACCCCCATACTGGATGTAACCCCAGACAATGATTTTTCCACCACCAAACTTCACAATTTTTTGGGTGAATCTTGGATCCATGCGAGCTCCAGTAGGTCTCCTGCAATATTTGTGGCGACTGTGGTGTAATTCAACAGAAGAGTCATCTGAAAAATCCACCTTCTGCCACTTTTCCAGCATCCATCCTTTTAGCAGGTTGTGGGCTTGTGGGCCTTGGCAAATGCGACACGGTTTTTCAATTGTCTTTTGTTTAGTGCTGGCTTCTGGGCACTGATTCAACCATGGAGGCTTTTTCTAGACAGAATCCGAAAACTGTTCTGGTTGACACTGGGATTTCAAGTGACCAGGTCTCGTGGAGCTCTGCTGCAGTGGAAAATGGGCCGGTCTTGGATTTTCGAGCCAACAAACAGTCCTCTCGAGCAATTGTCTTGCGGGGTCTGCCTGACCTGGGCTTGTCAAAAACGTCTCCAGTCTCCTCAAATATTTTTTTTATCCTCTGAACTTGACACTGAGACACATTGAAGGTCTCTGCCACATCAGCAGTGGATCCGGTCTTCAGCCTCTTGATAATCAACACTTTAGTCTCAGGTTGAATCTTAGGCATGTTTGCAAAGGTCTAGTTGCAGTTGATGTGAAGGTCTTGTGTACTGGGGTTCTTTTTATACAAACCTGAGACCTAATTGATCCATTATTAGTCACGGGTGAAGCTCATATGACAAGGCGACAACACTTATGTCTTTGCTAAAATTGACTCAATGGGCTTTACCAAGCTGTGAATATTAGAATACTTTTTGACAGTTTTGTTTTGCACTGAAACATTAGTACAAAAGCTGTTGCAATTAAAATGAGCCATTTCTTTAAAAAAAATCTTGATTAGAAATATATTTCAGCGGCACTTCAAGTCAATTTGTACACAAGCGACAAGACTTTTGTCAGGGACTGTATATATTTTTGTTGCTAAAATCGCACCTAGTGATGTACTTTAACCCAAAAAATTCTCCATGTGCACAGACATGACATCTCATAGGACCGATAAATACTCATTAGAGTTCGATAAATGTCACCTGTACTGTACGTGACCCACCATGACGTGCAAATCCAATCTGACCAAAAAAACAAAATAAAATCAGCATTGTGTGATGTGTCTCGTAATGTGAACATAGATCAAGTTGAAAACAAGCATGCATTTGGATGCAAAGCATAAGATGTTTGGTGCAGAATATTCTTGGTGGTCTTGTCCCTGTGCACATAAGGTGGTGGTACTTTTGAGTGTAACAGCATTAATATCTCATGTGTTTTCCGCAGAGGTGTTTGAGGAGGAAGAGTGTCTGAGTGGCATTTTCCTCCCATGCCTGATTTATTATGCTGTGTATGATGGTGTATGATGTGCGACACAGCATGACTTGACTTGGGGGAGTTTCTTCAGCGCTACACTGTCAGTCATACAAGTCATCGACAGGCTCCTAGAGGGAACTTTGTTGGGATTTTTCTATGTTTTGAACAGGAATGAGAAATGCGAATCTGTATGGGAATACACAACCGGATACCGCAGTGGGCAAAAAAATTGCTTGGCCGGGTCTGAGCCTCGTGACAGCAGAGGGGAAAGTTTTATCCGGTCAGCGATAAGTCATAAGAGGCACACTGTATATTTATGTGCGTCACATGTGTAGGGAACAGATAACATGGAGGAAAAATGAGTTCAGATAATGATTTTGTAGCGGTACCTCGGTCGAGATGATGTTGCTCATCTGGATGTTAATAGTTTACCAAATGGAAAAGAAATGAAAAAGCCGAACTGTTAGGCTTTATGTTCATAAAGCAGTTTGTTCCAAAACAAAGGGCTTGAAGGGCTAACGAGCACACTGTTTACGGCAAAGGAAAACCTCAATTTAACCTAATGCCACCGTAGCAGCCAAGAAGAGAAACACAATGTTTGTTTTTTTCCCCCCCTTTTTCTTAAACGTTGGTTTGCGGCCAGAAAAGTTCAGTTATAGAACACAAGAAGTACTGGGGTTCGAAATCCACCAGTAAGCTTTCAGGCAGGAAATTGCTTATACAGAGTAAAAGTTCAATATGAGGGCAGTAAGGGTGCAACGATGAATCTGCGTTATGGTCTAAAATCAATAATGGAATAGTTCATCAAAGTATTTTATTGTCGGAGTGTTCATAACATCAGCGCACTTGATCCTCGCACGAACTGTGAACGCTCTGATGTGTACAGTAGGTGTTCAGGCTTATTGGAGCGAAGTGAGTAATAGTGAAAACACCTCACGAGCAAAAAACTCCTAAGTGTGTGTCAACATTTCACTCTTAACTCGAGTAAAACAGCTGCTAGATTTAGAGGGAAAGACTCTGGCGTTGTGAAGGATGAGAGACGGGTTAGTGGGAAACGATTCACACCTGAAGAGAATGTGGATAATTACTGCCTGCGTGCTGCTGTGAGTCGGCTTGCACACGTATTCTCTCTCTCTCTTTCTCTGTTGTGCTCACTACTTTTCTCAGCTCACAGCAGCGCGCGCGCGCGCACACACACACTACTTAGCCTGAATAATTTAGCCATATTCGCCTCAGGTGTGTGTGTGTCCTTTTCCCCACTTCACGTGACCCCGCCATTCATTTATATATTTATTTTCTTTATTATCAATATCACATATTAAAAGTAATAATTGACTTTTTAATTTGATCAAGAAATCTTTAGTATTATATAGGCTAGTAATCTGTAAACAAAAAAATAAAATCTCTGTACATCTTTAATCAATCATTATTATTATTCAATAATTTATTTACAAGTTATACACGTTTCAATAGTGTTTTATAACAGTTGTTGTTTCAATAAATAATCAATATTTAATGTCAACAGCAGCAGCGACAGGTATCCGAGGTGCTCACGTTACCATGGTAACACACGGAGGAGTGTGTTCCAAATGGTGGAGTGTTGTTAAGGGAGTAGGGAGCACACGGCAGAAGTAAAGTACACTCCGGAATGGAACGCAGCTTTTATCTCATTTTCCTGAATATTTCAACTTAACTCCCATAATGAACGTCTTACATCCTTAAGCTTTAATTAATAGACATATTTTATTGCTGCTACTTTGCTTTTCCTTAGTTTTAGATTTTGTTTCATCTGGAAAGTTTATTAAAAGACATTTTCACTGATGGTTAATCTTTTAGTATCTTGATTGTTAGTTACCACATGCACAAAACAATTTAAACGTGTTATTGACGCAGTCACTTTTTTTTCATGTTTAAGAATAGATTGATATTCAAACCTTCCTAGTTAAGGACGTCAATCCTCATTCCTCACTGTAAAAGACAGCCTTGGCACGTGGATGTCAAGGTGTTCTTCAAATTTTTACTTGTTTTAAGGTTCCTGGTGTATTGGTTGTGTGTCGAGCTGCATTTTTGTCTTATTTGCGGTAAAGCTGGTGAAAGAATGACTGTGCTTAGATTTTATAAAGTAAGTAAGAACAGATGTCAACTTGTTTCTTGGACGTTCCACAGCATTAATCATAACTATAAATAGATGTGTTGGCAAATTGCTGAGGTATAATCGAAATAAAACAATTTTGACGCATCCTACTGGAAAATACTGCTCTCTGAAGCAATTCACACCACCGATTATTTGATATAAACTTTTTTAACCTCTTTCCATCATCACCATGTGTGTGTGCTTGTGTTGTGGCATTTTGTGAAGAGGATTAGGATGCCTGTGAAGAACTTTCTATTTCTTTATTCCGTCTTTGCTCTTCCCTTTGCAGTGTGTAATGAAGTAGAGTTACTCCTGATACAGAGCTCATAGCCTGCTGTAATCATGTAGTTGTCAAACCTCTGGTTTTTTGTTCTATAGGGTCAGTACACAGCTGAGCAATTAGTCTTTCCCCGTGTTACCAAGGACACTTGTATGAAAGTGCTCTTCTTGTTGACTGCTTTATGCCTTCTATTCAGCTTCCAGCTTTATTGTGTGTATTTGAATTGCACAGTCATTTGTGTCGTACTGCCTGTGTACACCAGGACACAAACTTTTGCTCAGGTTAGTGTGAGACAGCACTGATCCTGGATCTGCATTCAGGGTCTGATTTTCTTATGGATGTTGCACATTTGATTATTATACCAGACTGATGCTGATCTAGGATCAGTTCTGCATACTAATCTTGGTTACACTTGATAAAATCAGGAAATGAGTACTGACTTAAGATCAGTCATGCATAGTAGTATTGATGCATCACACCCGAGACAATCAGGAAACGAGCGACTGACTGATTGGGTTCTGTACCCAAAATGGAAGCATGTTGACTTGGCTTTAGTTCTTTATACAAATCATGGTGTCTCACATGCCATAATTAGCCTGACAAACTGACCTGAGATCAGAATTTATTATTAGGTTCTAAATAAGGCAGAGCTAAAATAGCATGCAAAACTGATCCCTGATCAGCATTTCGTCATTAATTTCCAAAAATTATTAAATATAAAGGCTAATCATTCATATATGAAATTAGGGTTGCTCTAATCAGTATTAAAAATTGATCCTGAATCAATTCATTTCCTCTGCTTCATATTTGTGCGCAGACGTTATCAGTATGCAGCGCTGACCTTGGATCACAGTTAATTTTCATCTTTTGTCAGATTTTGTCATATGTATCTATGATGCTTTAATGTGGTGCATTCTTGTACAACATAGATGCGATAGGATTGGCATCGGGGCTCATCAGGGCATTCATATCGCCACTTTTTCAGGCTGTGAAAGATGATTCAGGTTAAGGATTAGGATAGGAACATTTGCATGTTGAGATTCTTGTGAAATAGACTTGAAGGAAGCGTTGCCGAACATGGTGGGGTAAATGCTTTACACTCTAGTGAAGATGACTTGCAGCTGTCAGAAAGGAAGAGGATGAGAAGGACAAAGAGCAAGGGGAAGTGAAGGAGCATGTTTGAAGTGCTAAAGGAAGCTTGGTTTCCCATTCTGCCAAAGAAATCCAACGGGACCAGTTTATACCCTGATTTTAATTTGACATTGTATATTTGCAGTCCCTTCCAGTAGATTTACTTGTTATCCACTCTAATGCTATACACCATATGTCCCGTCTTTCTCTTCTCCATCTTTGTCTGGACAATATATGGCCAGCATTTGAATAGTACTTCACATCCCTCGGGTTTTCTGTCACAATAGGGACATTGGCAGTCCGCTTTCTTAATGAGGCAGCTTCAGCTGTGGCAATAACACCTTCTGCTTGCAGATTTATTTGTTGACTTCTTTCTTGCAGCATATTTCAGCACCGACAATCTGCTGTGTGTTCAACGTCAGCTCTGGTGATGGAAATATGACCATTGTTGTGAAAGACCTTTGTGTGCGTGTGCATACCGCATGAAGAAGGCAGTGGGCCGGACATGAGGGGTTGTATATGGATGGGGAGACCACCACTCCTCTCTTAACCCTTTTCCTTTTTTGTACCCCACTATTAATGTGAATGGCTGCTTTGGGGAAGGCCCTTCGACGTCCTCTTCCTTCTCCTGCTGTCCTGGAGCTGAGTCCTTTCTGGTGTGGAAACCCAAAGAGTCTCATTAGAACGGGCTTTTTTTTTACTTCAGTTTAGAGGCTACTTTATCCCAGCTGTAGTTGTGTTTCAGTATTTATGTTCCGTTAATTCAAAAGCTTTCCTCAGAATAAGGTGGAATCGCAGGAATAAAGATGGTTTGCCTTTTGGTGGTTAGAGTTTTCTCTAGGCTGAGACACGGATGTTAATGTGTGGTGACAGAAGGTCTGAGCAGATTCCAGACTGAAATGTAGCCAGTCTGGTATTTCCATCGTGTCAGAGGGATAGTCGTATCAGTCTCTAAACGGCTTGGCTGAATGCTATCTCTGCTTTCCAGGAATGCAGGCCTGAAACGTGCTCCTGGCTTCTCTGTGCTTCTCTTGAATGGGCGTCAAACACGGGGAGATCCCCTGCTGATAAAGCACCGAGATCGGCTTTATACCGAATTCCACCCCGTCCGCGTCCTCCTTCGCGTCCCCCTCCTCTGGATCTCTAACGCTGGACTTCTGATCCTAATCACCTCACTCATCGTATATGTACTAGAATTGTTAGTGCTTTTGTAAACGGCCACGCTAAGGATTTTTTGATTATTTTTAGCACTTCACTGTACATGGCAAACATTTTAACAGCTGAAAATGGCGAAAATTTTGGCTTGAGGTTTGAGATGTTTTATTTTGCAGCAAAATATTTGAGCCTGCTCAGGATGTCACATGTCACACATCTGTGTGTGTGGGTTTGAAAGTGTGTTTGTGTTTTAATTATTAGGATATCAGAATTTTTCCATTAATTTCAGACTGATATCAAAGCTAATGATTTAACAGCATGTCTTACCGTGCATGTTTGTGATTATTAGAATGATGATGATAATAATAATCAAAACTGCTCTTGGCTTTTTGTTTTTAGGTCCTGAATGCCCTTGTTTTGATTTTAAATTAACATGCACTTGTTCAGCGAAGTTATTTTTAAGTCATTTAAAAGTGGTGCTGGTTCCAAATTTCAAGTTCTTTATTTGTTTGTTTTTTCCCCTGTTCTTTTCCCCCTTCCATTACGATATTTAAAAAAAATTGAGTCAACAGCCACATCAACATTCAATCCGGGAATATCACCAAGTCTCTTAAAAAAAAAAACGTCACATTTGCAATATGCAAAGTTAACGTCTGACAAAAGGAGCAAACCTCATTCGCCGGTTAAGAAAAAAAAAAACACATGAATAGTCTGAAGTTGCATTTCGGCCTGTATGAGAGCCCCTCGATGCAAGTTAAAGAGTGGGAATTGTTTGCTGTTTAGTCGAGCATAGGCTATTCTATTGGTTTCTGTTTCATTATAATCTTTGTGAAATAATAAGAGGAATATGTTGCCTTCCAATAAATAAGAGTTTTAAATTCATGATAATTTCTTTGATCTTAATTGTATATATGCACTGTGGTTTAGAATGGCAATAATTTTTTTTTTTTTTTTTTTTATCCCGATAACCCAATCTAATTCCAGGGACCGGACCCTAAAACCCTGATCGGACCGCCCTTATTACTAATTGCTGTGAGAATTAAATAAAGGTGTAGGCTGCATTTTGTTACACCCGGCTCCAGACACACGCCTCTGTTCAGAGTTAAGGACAGAGGTGTGTCTACATCAGTGCTGGTAAGTGATTGATTGTGCTTCAGGGCACTAGGGTGAGTCCACAGCATTATGTCAGCATCTGCACTCTTCACAGCCTTTGTGAACTAATCCGAGGAAGCAGAGGAGTGTTTATTGGGCACGATGCCATACTGGTCAGAGAGGCAGATGCAGGGCCGTGAACAGGGTCAGGCCTGATTTGCGGCCTGGTTTGCTTCGGTAAACAGCCATGGGACGGACTGAATGGGAAATGAGAGGAAGATTTGCATATTAATGAGCTTCGGTTGAGCTCCTCTGACCCCTCCTTTTCTCTCTCTCTCACTCTCTCTCTCTCTCTCTCTCTTCTCTTCTCGCTGCAGTTGCCACAGAGAAGCTGTGGAATACACACAGGCGTGGGTCTATATCTCTCCATTTCTCTCTTTTTCACCAGATGCTGCACAACGTATCCTCTCGTTCTTTCCTCTGGCCGTGTTGTTCTTTTCTCGTCTCTGTGATTTAAGACCTTTTAAGCCGACTTTTAACTAGGCTCACTGCGGCCTTCTTCCTCGGTTGAGGGTCAGTTCTCAGGCCTGGACTCTGGCAGCCAGGTTGGCATTAGTATCCAGTGGCAGACCGAATTGGACCAGATCATCGGCTCCACCCAGGACCGGAATCTCGCTGTTATTTCCTTGCTGGATCTGTATTCTCGACAGGACCATGAGCCTCTGTCGTGCGTAACCGGAGTGGGGGAACGCCAGAGCCGGGGGCCTGGGGTCCTATGCTGGTGTATGTAAACGGCGGCTGCTGGACGGCCGCTCGCATGCGGGTAGAGATGAACCACTGCATTCCCTTCCCGATGTGCCTGGCTGGAGGTAGTCGTCTTCCCGCCTGTTTATATACAGTACATTATCCTTTTGTTTTCTTCTGTGTCTAAATCTCTAGCTCTTCCTCCTCTGCTCTGCAGTGTTGTAGTGTAGTGTTATTTTGACACATGAGTTATAGCCTCTTTAGATTTATTATATGTAAAAGTTGAATGGTTAAAAGCTGTTGACTGATAGTTAACCTGTTGATCAGCTCAATAGTTTGCCGGAAATTAGGCATGAGGTGACCCATCAGCCTCTGGGCCACCAGGAGACAGTTTGACATTTTTGTCCCCAAATCAGTCAATATATTAAATAAACATTTTATTGTTCAGTAATTAAGTTCAGTGCCAAAACAAATATCAGCATTCAGTCTTAATTAAGACTTGCCCTTTACACAGAGTTAGTCAGATTTGTCGTTCACACATTTCTCGTTCCAAGCCTTTGGTTTATCATCTCCAGCAGAGATTTATCAAGCTGCACATTTATTCATATTTAATTATTTTGCTTTATCTAATTAAGCATAATCGGCTGTGATGTGATTGAACCCGGCCGACATCGTTATCCGTTTCCGTTTTCGAGATTTTATTCATGAACAACAATACCGGCTTATAATTAAAGCAGAAAAATTGGAACAAATAACAATAATCAGTATTTAGCCAAGTAATCCCAGTTGTACCTCGATCCATTATGCTACTGATCGGTAAAATCTGATCTTTTCTTAATAATGCCGTTATCATTATTTATGTGGACTAAAGCACAAAATGTTTTTCACCTCTGAAGGAAAGTCACACTGCCGCAGATCATTATTCTGAACGGCATTGCAAAGTGTAGGGAAATTCAGTGTGCCCTCACATACACAGGGGGTGGGTTTGTGTCTGTGAAAGACGTCACTCTCGCATCCACTCGGCATGTTTTTGTCAGTGTGCTGGCTTTGCGTCAGCAGCTGCCTCAGCGGCCATCAATCTCGCAAACAGTACCAAGCAGCTTTATCTGACACACATTCTCACTAATTAAATCCTCTTTTCTTTCAGTGCGAATGCTGTAACTGTGCAAGATTAATGAGGTTTAGATTGTGAGAACGTTTATTATTAATTTGATGCAAAGTTTAAAACTAGCTATGGTATGCATAAAATTAGGGAAAAATAGTTGATGGGATATTTAATTTGCTTCTGCTGCTTCCTTTGGAAGGACTTTAAGTTATAACGATTAGGAGTAAAATAGGAGTAAATGCGTGTTCACATTGATTCCGTTTGCTTCATGCACACAATTTAGTTAAAATTCATGCACATGAAGTACTTTAACCATCATCAAATAAATAGAGATAAATAGTTACTTAAAATAAGGGAATGAAGTAAAGGAAATATGAGACGTGCTTACAAATTAACCCAAAATGTGCAGATGAATTATATCTTAAAAAATACATGGGATAAAATTTTAAAAAAGATACAAGGGAACCAGGTGTATCTTGTGCACATGCAGTAGTTTTTCAAGTGCATTTTTTTCATTTACTATCTAGCGCAATGGTGTTCTGTAGGTTAACGTTTGCATCAAGGATCTGAACCATTTGCATATGTTTAGTTTTCATCTCATCGGTCAATAAAAAAAATATTATATTGTGTATGTGTGTATATGTATGTATGTGTACATGTATGTATGTATGTGTGTATATATATATATATATAAACACACACACACATCCTACATAATGTATATATATTGTACATTTTAGAACAATACTTTTTCCCTTTTGTAAGCTTGTATGGAATTACAGAATTAAGTAACAATGAAAACAAAACAGATCAATCACCATGATGAAACTCATGGGTACAGGTTTGATTCCCGGCCAGGTTCGGTTCCCGTCTCTGCGTGCATAGTTTGCATGTTCTCCCCGTGCTTGGTGGGTTTCCTCTGGGTACTCCGGTTTCCTCCCACAGTCCCAAGACATGTAGGTTACATTATCTGGTGTTCCCAAATTGGCCATAGTGTGTGGATGAGTGTGTGAGTGTGTGTGCCCTGTGATGGCTTGGTACCCCGCCTTGTGCCCTAAGTCTCCCGGGATAGGCTCCAGGCCCCCCGTGCCTCTGCATACAGGATTAAGCTGTATAGATGATGAGTGAGTGAGTGTTTGTCTTGAATATTTCAAAGAACTTGGAATTCAAAAGAAAACTACACTAATAGTTGTGAGATGCATGTTGCACTGATGAACACTGATTTCTTTTTTAAATCTGGTTCCTCTATATGTTTCATCTTCAGGTTTTTCCTCATCACTCTCCCCCAACATAGGGATTCAATAGGGATCTAAATCTGTAGCCAGATTTCTGTAAATCTGCTTTGTGATGATGCTTGTTGTATCTGTATAATGCTGATAACAGTTGTACTGGATTCTTCTCGCTTGATTAACTCTGTTCAGCTTGAGGAATATACAGAAAGTGGTTTTATTTTCAAACAGGCTGTATTTGCAGTACCTCGGTTATTTGTTTGATATACAGCATCAGAAACGGCCCTTGAGGGCCATGGTTTTTGATCTCGGTAGTATCTTTGAAGCATTTATGAATATTTAAGCAGCATCCTGCTGTTAGCGAGCAGCATGGACATGCTTAAAGGTCTAGCTGCAGGACACGAGTGTTGCTTGGAGATGTGATTGGAGCACTGACCCGTGACACCTTATTGCCGAAGGAGATCGGTCTGATCGAGCTGCGCGTCGACGGCTTGAAGCAGATGTTCAGATTGCTCATGTGGGTAATTTACGCTTGGTTACGTTTTGGTTCAGGGTTAACTGTATTGTATGTCTGTGTGTTGCAGCATTACTAATCGTAACCATTGTCCCAACAATCACTTTGATTATCATTTTAAAGGATTTGTGTTTTAACTGCCTGTCTCACTGCCACGCTTTGTTTTAAGTTCTCAATGTTAATAAATGATCAAGAAGCAGAGCTCATGTGTTGCTGCTCATGCAGCACTGCTTACATAACCACCTTATGTAAAGGTCCTTTTTTTAAATGAGCTTGTTACCTTCTAGCCCTGATCATATACTGTACATCTCTTGACCTCCTTAAGCAAACCCACATAATATGATAAAATGTTTTTACTGTTCATGATGATGTATTTATTGAAATTATTCTCAGAAACGGGTTTCAGGTCAGGTTGTGTTCAGATCAATGACTAATATACATTCATGAGTCATGCCGCTTATTCATTGATACACATTTGACGTGCGTTAATCATGTTCTCAAGAATTTTGCTTTTAAGTATGATTGTACACATCTTCTTGCTAAAAGCTCTGAAATTTGGAAGTGCGCAGGTTTTAAATGTCATTCTCCGAGCTTGCTAATTGGCGTAAAAAGCACTGAGCTGGCTGCCTTCAGTGATGTTCAAGGACACTTTAAGACGTCTCCACTGTTCTGTCTTCCTGTGTGCTTCCACTGAATCAGTGTCAAGCTCCAGGAAATCCTTATCAGTATACCAGACTCGGATCACATGACCTCATCCTACAGCCACCGCGGTCCGCACTTATCGTCATTTTCCCACATGTTTCAGTCTTGCCGCACCGCTCCCGATGTTGCCGCACGCTGACAGGCTTACTGTTCAGCTTCCTGCCTCACACCGTGAGCGTCTGGGATATTAATAACTCTCTTGTCTGACGTTCTGCTTGTTTATCTTTTTTTTTTTTTTTTCATACCACCGGATCTATCAGCGTGGAGAAAGTGCCCTTGCAAATAAAGCAAATGGGATTTCATGTTAAACCCGAGCACAAACCCCGTTTATCTCCCAGTGTAATTTAGAGGCTTTACACCGTTGCCTTAAAGGCCGAACAATGACGAGAAGAACAACAGGTGAACTTGCATAATAGTAATTTTATGTATTGTCAGCTATGATTTTTCTTTTCATGATCAAAAAGAAGTTAATCCTTTCCGTATGTTATTGTTAATTTAAGCGTTGCTACAGTGTAAAAGATATTGGAGAAGATTTTACGTATTTTACTTTTGTATTTTATTTTATTTTTTTATTGTTGTCCTGAATTTAAATGCAGTTTTCAGATAGTTCAACTTTCATTGAATGCATCCGCTGTGTGATCTTCATACAGTATTTACGTGCACAAGCCATAGCTTTTGTTATGGGTCAGGTTTTGAATCAGAGTCAATTGATATTTTAGGTAAACTTGCAAATGTTAAATGCTGTAAAAATGAAGAATTTCTTAAATATGCATACAGTACTAGAGTTAATGCAGGAAATACAAACCCACTTGCATTTTCCTCAAATACTTGCATATGCACGAACGATTGATTCTTTTTGAACAAGTCTTTAACGTGACTCAGAAGAACGTGTTTAGTCATAGAGAGTGATCCGTTCATTTTTCTACTGGGCGCGCATATGCACAAAGCATTGCGACACCTCCGTAGATTATGTACAGGAAACAGAAATGAGTAGTCACATTTCGAGTCTTTTGGTTCATATTGTTCGTTCTTTTGTCTGTGACTCCCATAGACGCTATGCAGTGCAGTACACAGGAAACAGAATTCAGTAGAATCGAGTGGTTCTTCTCTCGAATCTTTTGTTCTTTTGTCACATGACTCTCATAGACGCTATTGGCGTTTATAAGAGTCACGTGACAAAAGAATGAACAATTCAGACTAGAAGATATGAGAGGTAAGCTGCTCAATCTGTTTATCATCATATGTCAGCTGCATTGTAATATTTTCATTACTGGAACTATAGCCAAAATTTTTGTATGTAGACAAGTTGGGCGTCTGTTTATTGAATTTTTTATTTTATTTCTGATCAAAAGAACGAAATGAACTAAATGACTCAAAAAAGATCCATTAATTTTGATGAACGAGATTCAAAGAACTGGGCGAAGCGAAGCTTTTCCTTTGTATGAAATATGACATTATAAAAAAATCTACCACACAAGTTACACAGCATTTCATTGCATATTAGACACGTTTAGTCTCTATCATTTTTAAACTTGTAAGAAATATATCTGACAAATTTGAGACAAAACTGACAATTAACATTAGTGCTTTTGATTAAAAGCGAATCTGCAGTAACATTTTAATATTTCCACATTATAACACCTGTCCAACATTTAACCCACAAAAGACAGCATTCAGTGTTTCCTCCCAGCATACAGTACACAACTCCTATACGCTGTGATATTAAAGGGCAAAATAAAACAGCACGTGATGTTACTTGTTACTTAGTGTTAGAAATAGGAAATGATTATACGACTTCCAAAACCAAGTCTGGTCACATGAAGAGTTGAGTACGTTCAATTGGGGCTGTTTTTAAACCCAGGAACCAGAATTTCTGATGCATCTGAAGGCAGAGGTCGGAGGTTTGCTGTAATTGATCTCGGATGCAGAATACAGAATATGTGAGGGTGATGCATGAACTTAGTGAAACTTCTCTCAGTACTTCCTCATTTAGTACAAGAGCGAGAAAATAGATTGCGTGGTCTGTAGAGTAGACGCAGTGTTATCACATATAGTGTATTATATTTGCAGGAAATTGTAACATTATTGTGTATAAATATTACCTAATTAGAATTCAGCCATATGTATTTTTTACATACAGTGTTGGTTATTTAGCGGGCTGTTTTAGCTTTGAATGATATTGACATTAAATCAAGATTCACGGATTAGAATAACTTAACATGTCAGTGTTAATGTTTATCCGTAAAGTTTACATGTTCAAAGCACTTAGTCAAAAAAAGGACAAACGAAATGTCCTTAAACCGCTGGAAATATAACACGAAGAGCTTCCCAAGGTTATTTATTTATTAAAAATCTTTTGATAAACCCCGCCTTCTGCATCATGATTGGTTAGAAGAAATCAGTCTCATCTATGATTGGGTAGATCCAACCTTCACTTACTACACGTGAAATGGCGAGCCAATCAGTGCTCGTACCTCAGCCAGAGACGCAGTAAAGACTGAGTTTACTGATCAGGAACAGGAGCTCAATTTCCTCAAACTCATTGCATCACTTAATTTTACCCCCACGTGGTGCAAACATGCTCAGGAAAAATATATGTATTCCACAAATATGGGAACAGTCAGATCAAGTGTTCACATGGCTAATATTTCCCTACTGAATGTATTATCACCACCCTACTCATTCCAATTGGAAATCCGTTCAGGTTGAGGTGTTTACGTCATGCATTTTTATTCCCATTGGGCTAGTATTCCCATTATTATTATTACTACTGTGGTATAGGCGGAGTACCACCGTCCGGACCATGCTGTTGTACAAAAATAGTCGGTTCGTTCCTTCTCAGTCGATCCATCCCTGGCCTAAAAATACCATCCGTAAATAAAAACGTCCCCCAACAGAAATCTTCAATCACAAACCACAAACCAAATCACAAACCATCTGCGGTTTGGAAAGAAATTCAACAAATCTGTCATGACGGCAGGCCTGATTGCGTCGCAGCGCTCGCTTCCTGACGATCGGACGAGCCAAACTCCTCCAGTTTGTGGCTGTTTTGACTGAAGAGAGGGTGTGTAAATAAACTGCGGCGTACGTCTGACTCACGATAACGATCATTCCAAATCACACAGCTGAATTTTTTTATTTACTACCCTCGGTTTTTGAATGAAACTGTTCCTAAACTATTTCCAACATGTTGGAGAATGTGATAACGCAGTGGCCTGGAAACGCCGGTTGTGAAAGTGCCGACTCGGTTATGTAGCTGAAGGCCAGGTGATGAGTCCAGACATGAGGCGAAGCGCTGTTTAATCGCGCTCATGAGTCACGCGGGCAGCCTGTTTCAGCGACACGTACCGGATGTGGGGCTGCGTCAGACACTAGGGGTGTGTGTGTGTGGGTGTGTGTGTGTGTGTGTGTGTGTGTGTGCGCGCGTGTCCGTCCAGACGAGGACGTTCGGTGTATTCCGTCTTCCTTTCGTTTGTTCGAACATGGCTGCGTGTTTGTGTCTCAATATGAGACCGGAGCGGTCTTCGTCCTTGATGTTTCTGCTTAAAGGTAGGAGAGCAGTTTAAATATACCAAAAAAAATTGATGATATGTTCTATGAAAGGTTGATTTGTAAGGTTGATGTGTTGTGGGAGTGTTTCTTTACAACGTGTGCTGATCATGGTGAACTACAGTGTAACTGACCTGATGCAGGAGTAAGACATTGGACTACTGATTGGAATGTCCCGAGGTCAAACCCTTAGGTGGCTGTTGGGGCTTTGAGCAAGGGGCCTTAACTACTTCGACGTATAACGAGACAAATATATACATAAATAAGCCGCTCTGGATAAGGGTCAACGTAAAATGATCACAACAACGTTTGTATGCGTAAGAGGGTTAAAAATTTAACTGGTTACGGAAGTGGGGAAATGTATTTATTTATTTATTTTAAAAGTAGATGCTAGATTATTATGATGTTGTATTGTGATTGTCATTATTTCTTCACTGCCTTGTGTTTTATCACTATGTATTGTTCCATTTATTTACCTACTGTACATTCCACAAGAGTGAGTGTGTGTGTGTGTGTGTGTGTGTGTGTGTGTATATAGCTTTTCCTTTGAAACAAGAATCCAAAAAGTTCGAGCTTATGCCTCATGCTGATGCTCTGTACTGTCAAGTGGCACTGCAGTAGGATGTCTGTGTGTGTGGTGTTGTTCCATACCAGAGGAAGTTTGTGCCATAATGGCACCAAAAGATAAACAGGGTGTATTGGGTCTCAGATGAGACGTCTACGTGTGTGTGTGTGTGTGTGTGTGCACCTCTGTTTGTGTATGATGAGTGGTGTGGTCTTGCTGCCCCATGGGAAAGCATTCCATCCCTTCTTCATTCAAAGTAATGACATGAGATCGCGAGATCATGTATATCACAGTGCACATTAATAAACAAGACATTACGGCTTAAATCGGTCTAAAGTGTCGTACGCTGATAAGGGGTAGAACGTAATGTGCTGCACAGTATAGAACTTTTCAGACAGGAAATAGGTGCAGTACTGTGCAGACAGCCTCAGGCATTCTGTGTGTTTTATTAGAAACTTTGTAATAGATTTTTTTTTTATTACTTTATTATTGTGTTGGTACAAAAATGTATTTATAATTTTCAAACATCAGATATTCCACTGTTTACTGAGCGTTTGCAGCATTTACGTGTGTGTGCCAAAGGCTTTTGCACAGTACTGTAATCTGTTGAAGCGATGGTTACACGTCCTTTAGACATATCCCACATTTACCTGTCTGTTCCTTCACTTAGACACCAGCGACCATGATGGTTAAAATTTGCTATATGAGCAAAGCAGGACTTTAAAAAATAATAATAATTTAGAATTTAAAGAGGTGTGCGTCTTAAAGTTTTCCTCCATCATGGTGTCACACCATGCTTCTCACAAAGCTGTGTGCTCGGGGTTTCATTCATTGGATGAAATTCTGTCAAATCCCAAACAAGCATGTGGTGTGTAGAACGCCAGACTTTCCATTCAGAGAAAATAAACAGTGCTAAGATGGGTTGTTTTTAAAGCGTCACTAAACTGTAATGCAGCACACAGTGTTTTAGCACCATGGACAGCTTTTTGGATAGCCAACTCGCCTGCCTCTCGAGATCCACTTCATCACTGACGCAGCCTGTACTGCCAAGTGGCATTGACTACACTCATACAGGCTATTATGCCTGTGTACAGTCAAGAAAGCTTGAGGATGCTCTCTCAGTTTTATCTTAGCAGCTGTACCTAGGCACAGGTATCTGACATCTCGGAGGTTTTTACGGCAGGAAGACTTTCTCGATTAGGCGACATGGTAGTGTAGTGGTTAGCACTGTCGCCTTGCACCGCCAGGGTCCAGGTTTGATTCCCATCTCTGTGTGCATGGAGTTTGCACGTTCTCCCTGTGCTTGGTGGGTTTCCTCCCACAGTCCACAGACATGTGGGTTGGGTTAATTGGCGCTCCCAAATTGGCCATAGTGTGTGAATGAATGTGTGAGTATGTCTGTGTACTCTGCGATGGATTGGCACCCGGTCCAGGGTGTACCCCGCCTTGTGCCCCAAGTCTCCTGGGATAGGCTGAATACAGAATTACGCGGTATAGACGATGAATGAGTGAGACTTTCTCGATTATTGTTAACGATAAATTTTGTGCCGTTATACAGCTGTTACTGAAAATGTATAACAAGAATCAGTAGTGCATGGACTACACTTTTTGTAGTGTATAAAATCAGACATTTCCCTCCCTGCAGTGTAGGGTAGACTGTTCATTTTTGTTTTTCAGTGGCAGCTACATGAATCTGTAATTGGCCAGGCTTTACTTCCAGTAATCCTCCTTTCGGCATATATATGTATATACAGCTCTGAGATTATGTTATGGATCGTGGACCTTCACAGGCATATTGATGAATTATTCTCTCAAACTCTCTGAAAAACCTGTACTCCGAACATGTTACGCAAAGTGAGTGGTTTAGGAGCATGTAAATTAAAATGCAAAGTAGCTCATAGTAAGGAAAAGTTTTAAATATTGTTTAGTCTGAAATGGTAATGATGCCATTTAATAATAAGCACAGAAATCAACTTGTGGGTAAAACTGTGTGTTTGTTGTCCCTCTCTCTTTTGAACAGAATATGACAGACACCTAGCGTACAGTAAAGGCATGGCGACGGCGTATCTGGAGCCCAGCCTGAGCCACGGCGTGGGCGGGGGGGTCAAGTCTCGGCTCAGCGGGGGAACGGAGCGCTCCGTCCCCGCCCCAGACCGCGTCCTCAAGGTCATCCACCACTTTGAGAGCAAGAGCGAACACAGCGAGCACAGCACATGGTGCAGCAACATCCGCCACGGAGATGCCACAGATGTCCGGGTAAGAGATGCAAATCTACAAACGAGATTTTTACATTTACTTGTAAACATTCCGTTCACAAAATTGGCAAGACAAAGTATTGCATATTGTTCTTATTTAACTGTGCACAGTGCATCCGGTTTGCCCTTTTTATTTCAACTTAAGATGGCATTGGACAAACATTGGAATAGTATGGATTAGAAATAGTGTGAAATGCAATTTAATGGTATGGTTAGAGTGCAGTGGACTTGAATCACCAGGGACCACCATCATAATCGTTATTTCTAAAGAAACAGCAAGTGATTCTCTCCTACCATGCGAAATTCCAGTGTGTCAATAGTTTAGAGTGCTCCGCCTGTAAGATTATAAAGAAACAGCTACACTATGTTTCTACCATTTCAAATCAAATTCCTTCAAAGTCTCAAAACTCATGACTCAAGTCACGCAGCGTCTAAAGCGGACAAGTGGCTTCTGATTGCGTAACGTTCTAATGTGCGTTTCTGTTGCACCCCTCGGACACTTGTGCGCTCAGCACAAAATCACTCAACTTCCGGACAATCGCAGGTTCAAAGTTTTTAAGTAATTACAAGCTAGTGTAACACGTGCTCATGTGTGTATCGATGCTACAGTACACTCCGTGCTGTCCAGGTTATCGAACGTGGCAGAACCCTTCTGAAGCTCTAAGCCCTTGAGCCGCTATCCCAGAAACTCTCCCCAAATCCCTGGATCTTGAAGTATTGAATTGATTCAGCCACTCAGTTTCCTGGCTCTGTAATAGCAAATCAAGTCTGTTTTGGAGCAGATGCTCTATTGATCAGTGGGCTTTCCATCTGCTGGGCGGATTAACATCTTGTTCCTCTTCCTGTGACAGTCCCTGATGGATTCTCACATGTCTCGTATTCATCCGAGCTTTAATCAGCGCCTGTAATCACACACTGCCACGTCCGCACAGTGTGTAAGCAACCTGTGGGGTTTTATCACCCTTGAAGATCTGCATATTTCACTGTTTATATAAGCCTCGAAGTGAACCTAATAGTCTGGCGGCTTCGCTGTAAGCAGGAAACGGAGTTGATTAGATGAGCACAGGGAGTAATCTGCTTCCTGTAGTCATGCTCGTCTGAAAGAGCACAGCTCAGGTTGTCTCCTAAGCTTGAACGCTTATGCGCAGGTTGCCAGTGATAACTCGCGCAGCGTGGCTAGGTTATTAGTCGGACTCGATCTTAAATCTATTATATGGCTCCAGTTTTAGCCTCATGCATTCCGACTCTTGATCAAAACTCCACTTGGGTGTGAGATGTGTATGTTTAAGAGTTTTAGGATCCACACTTGATGTTAAAACGATGCGTTCTTGGAATCGACCCTGAAAGCAGTCTGATGTGAAGTGATTAACTCGCACACGGACACATTTCGGGAGAGCTGTAAACGTAGAAAACGTAGAAGCCACAGAAAATCTCAACCGGAAAATAAACAAAACTCACTGCTGCTTGCTTTAATAAACAGCGTCCTCCACCAGGCAGCACATCAGAGCCAAAAGACCGTCCAAGTCGACCTGTAATGTTTAGCCATTTCATACACAGTGATGTCAAACACACTGATTGGCTCTGTTTCTCTTTAAAACCCAACATCTGTGCGATGATGTAACGATCTGCCTCTTAAATCAGAAATCCTGTCTGTTCTAAAATCCTGATGTCTGCACACGAAACAGACCTTCCAGCAGGGTAAGTTTGTTTAATCAGCTGCGGACTGGGGTTGCACTTTTTGTTTTCTTTTTCTTTTTTTTTCCAGTGAAGAGTTGAACGCATTAACAATCAGTAACTGAATAATAATCGGTAATGATTAATGATAACCAGACGCACATTTCTCCCTCAGTTCTCACCACGGAATCAACATCACCATCGACCTCAGTGATTTGTATTGGTGCTGCACCATGCAGAGAACATCGCGTTTATTTTGTGAGACCGCGCACAAGTGAAAGGAGCTCAGGGTCTGGGTTACTGGTTCTGCATTCGCGCCACGACTGACTGGTCCCTCTTTTAGATTATGATTTTAAATACGGATCACAGCACGTCAGAATGTCTGATTAAAAAAGGATGGACATTTAAAATAAATAAATCAGACGAGGTTGGATGGAGTCTCATACTGACAGTCATGGAATGGATGAAAATGGTTCAAATGAAAGGCTCCATGAGACAGAGATGAGATTTCGGACTTTAGAAATGTTTAGGAGTGAATTACCCATCAGTCAATGACCAGTGTTTTCTGTGTGCCTGATGAATGTGGGCTATAATTGCTAGCTAGAGGTCTGAGGTGTAATAATACATGTTTTGGGATCACTTGAGTTAGTTACTTATGAACAAATAAATGTTTCAAAGTGTCTGAGAGAACTGAATCTCAGCTCCGCTTGATAATTTCCTTGATACGAAATGCACAACAAGACAATCCCACCAAGGCATCACAAACTGCTGGGCGAATTGCAGCATTTAATGGGACTTTAATGTTCGAGAGTCTAATTGTTTTTATTCCTAATTAAGCAGCGCTGTAAATGATCTTAAATTCTATTCATGCGTTCAGTGGAAACTGAATACATGCTGCACGAAGGCTGCCCTCAAGCGCAGAAATGGTCCTGATGATGGAAAGTTTAATACCACCAACCTGAAGAGTGTCCAGGATTGTAATCTAATCAGAGGAAAGCGTAAACCAACGCAAACAAATGGAACAAGCTTTGGAAATGTGGGCTTTAACCCAATGCCATTGTGAACTCCCTAATTAGGCTATTGTGTAATGAGAACCACCCTGAATTCCAAACATACATGTGCACGCACACACACACGCGCGCGCACACACACACACACGATTCCACTGAGACTTTAGTCATTAACCTACCACTGACTACTAATACTCAATAATGAAATCCCGCCGAAGGCATGCTTGATAATCCATCGATGTAATTGAAGATGTTCCGGTATTTGGAAAACTTCAGGTTTTTATACATTTCGAGTTGCTGGGTTAATTTGCAATTTTAAGTTTTGGCTTATACTTGACCAACTGGCTAAAAGACTATTCTAAAAACATGTTCCTATACTGAGTCTGAGAAAATGATCAAAAAGCTGTTTTCTTTATAATAGAATAGATGGAATTTCACGAATGAGTTTTGAAATAATGCAATAATATAACTTAAAGAAACATGAAGCTTGAAAACATTTACAAAAGTTTTTTTTTTCCAATGTATGTTTTGAGTTGGTATTGGGTCTATTTGCTTTTATCATCACTTATTAAGGCATTGGACTATTGATCAGGAAGTCCCAGATTCTCTATATTTTATATATTTTCTATAAAAATGATATATTTTTTTTATGTGCTTTATATTTTGTTCTATTTTCTGTAGCTATGTTTTCTGTAGCTAAACGTATTCTAATTTTATGCCATAATTTATTTCTTGTTGTTAATTTTTTTTATTTTTTATTTTAGGATCAGAGGCTGTATAAGCATTTCACTGCATCTCGTACTGTGCACGACTGTGTATGTGACAGACAAAATAAAATTAGAATTTAAAAAATTTGAGATTCAAAGCCCAGCACCACCAAGTTGCTACCGTAGAGTCCTTGAAAATGGCCCTCAACCCTCAATGGCTCAAATGTAAAAAAATTAGATCAAATGTACTGATCAAATGGCGCTCTGGATAAGAGCATCTGCCAGATGTTTAAATGTATATTCTTCAGAACTGCTCCTTTACTACAGATGTGCCAGATGTTTTGTTTAAACAGAAGTCGTCACTAAAGTTGCTTAAAGTCTATGACTCGTTGCGTTTTTATAGGAAAATAGATCATTAATGCTGAGCATTTACTTTAGCATTCTATTGCTGTTCATGCACATGCTTTTTTTTTCCCCCTCGTCAGAGATGCCAGCGGTCTGAATGTGTCGTTACTGTTACGGGGCACATTCAGAGCCTGGGCGTCTGCGATGGTGAAAAAAAATGTCAGGCATATTCCATGCTGGGGATTGTTTGGCTTGAATTGTCAGTAGAGATAGAGCTCATGTGTCTGTTTCAGGGAGAGGCTGAGCAGTTAGTGCTGCTGTAACAGAGGTCCAGTCACACACGTGAGAAAGAGCAGCAGGCTTTTGCACTGAGATGAGCTGTCTCATCTGACAGAAACAGGTTAAAGCTTCAAATTTGATGCTGTTAATGTCAAGAGCCTTTGTATTGCCCATCAGGGTTTCAGTCTATACAGCCACTTTTTGATTTATTGACAGCAGTCTGGCCAAGAATTTTTTAATTTTTTAATTTTTTTGCACTGAGCTTTGTCAATCCCGGCCCTATCACTGACTGCTGCAGCGTGCAATGTGGTGAGGAAGGGGGCAGGGCGAGGGTGCTGTTTGCTCATTGGAGCAGCGTAGTGTGTGGGAGTTCAATCCTCTTTTAGAGCGAGCTCTACATCAACCCATTCGACTCTCTGGAGCTAACAGCACAGCAGTTGTGGCACTCACACTGTCAGCCTGTTAGCCCCCGGTCTCAGCTTCAGCATGGGTGAGGTCATCTCATGTGATGTCACCCGTGTCTCTCTATGAGCTGGTGTGCTTCCAGTACATTAAAGGGACAGCAGTGTTTTTTTTTTGTGTGTGCAATATGTTGCATTAATGTTGCTTCTGTAGCTAGATATTGAATTAAATATCTATGATCAAGCACTTGCATCAGTAAAAGAAACTTAATTTTTTTCTATATATATATTTATAGTGTATAAAGATGTACATTACAGTATGTAAATGAATCCAAAATAGTAGTTTTTGAATGTAGCTATTGTTACAGTATGTTGCACATGATTTATGCATGTGCTGCTGTCCAACAAATTTCTTTTATTATATACTTATATCCAGTAGGAAAGTATGTTAACACATTTAAAATAATAGTATTAACTTTGTTTGTTGTTGTTGCTTTTCAGGGCATCATACATAAGATCCTAGACATCCACAAGGTGAAGTGTGTCTCATGCTTCAGTCTTCGTCTGAGCCATGTCCAATCGGGCGAGGTCCACTGGCTCCACCCAGACATGGGCGTCTCCCACGTCAGGGAGAAATATGAGCAGAACCGATCACAGGACGAGTGGAGGTAGGCTTCATGCACACACGTCTCACGTTCGCCTTGACATCCGGGGCCACCTGCCAGGAAACAAATTCTACGCTTGATCATTTGTTTTGGAAATGCCACATTTGAATAGGGTTTAGAATTACTGCTTTCATGTGCGATGTCCTGGATACTCGAAACATGTTTTGGAAAAGACATGCCTGTGTTTTTCGTGTTGTTATTTTGTCAAAGTTGACACTCTTGTCAAGCAAAAATAGACGTTCTTTAAGTGTGCATCAGTGTAATTAATATAATTGTGTCCTCATGTAAATAGTATTGCGTAGCACAACAGACATTTAAGCACTTGCTAAATTTTATTTGATCGGTAAATCACAACTTTTGTTTTTCTCACTTCTTTAAGATTGATTTTACTTCTTGTATTTACACAGAATTTAGTTTTAGCTAAAATAGACTTGGAGTATGGAATTAAAACCAGTAACCATATTTATTAGATGTCTTTCTAGCAATTAAATATGTCCACTGATTTTAACTAGGGTTACAAATTATACATATTTATTTCAGCTAATATTTGAAAACCTTAATCTATAATAGATTAATCATTAATAATTAATGCCAGAAACACTTTTCACTCCCAATTTAAGTTTTATTTAAAAGTTCTAGTAGCACATTTAGGTGTTTCTCATATACAGATCTATTTGTGGTGGCTTTCACAGTATCCTCCATTTTTTTATATTATTATTATTTTTTGTTCTTTTTTTTTTGAGTCTTACTTAAATTAAGAACTTAATAATAATAAAATCGTATTTAATTGGTTGCAAAGCATATATTCACTCAACCTCTCTTTCTCACAGTTGCACATCCAAAAGCACACAAGCCCACATGTGAATAACCTCTCCATGCACACACATCGAAACGCTCATAAAACGCTGGCAAACATGCAACAGTCCATGCTATTAAACGGTCAGGTTACCGGAAGTGTTTCAGAACAACAGCGATCGTGACCGAGCTCTCCGTGAATATAAAGATGACCGAAGCAGAAGTGGATTGTAAGCAGATTACTCGGTCTGGTTTACACAAAAGAAATCACTGAGACCCGACTCTTCCAGTAAGTTATTAGCCAGCATGTGAGAAGCCTGGCTGGTGTCATAGCCGTTAAATTGCTTTGACCTTTGCTAAAATGGTGTCCACTTGTTATTATTGATCAGCACTGAAAGACAGGGAGTGCTATTCCACAAACCTAACATATTTTAAATGTTGTAACTGTAGATGATCCTCGCAGCTTATCAATCAGTAAGTGGCTGGATGATCCAGTGAGGTGTGTGGACATACTATATAACAGATATCTGATTGAAGGAATGCATGCCTTAGATTCTTATAATTTTGCTGTGTGTTGCATGACCAAGACGTAACATTTTACCATTGCAACATTGAGAAAGCCGACGAGCTGCACAGCCAAATGCCATAAAGGTATTTCCAAGGTGAACAAAGTTCACTGGCTAAAGCAAAAATGTTCATCATAGGCAATTCCTCAGTAAGACATAGCCAAGGTATATTTAACAGTAGATAAAGAGAAATAACCTAAGCATGTTTGATAACTAGAAAGATAAGCCCCTTAAACTCTTAGTTAGCTCTCCAACTTAAATGGGTCATATATATATCGATATCGACCGATATGAAACACTGATATCGTGATACAGTTTTCAGCCATATCGCCCAGCCCTAATCTATATATTAATCTATATATTTATTGCTGATTCTGTAGATCTAGATTTATGAGAAAAATATACATGAGAATTTTGGGACATACCAAGAACGCGTTTGGTAGATGCGTTTTATAGGCGTTTCACATACACTATGATCGTGTGCCCCCGTCAGCCGCCATTTTGAAACGCGCATGTCCTTATAACCACTTGTTGTTGTTGGCCATTCGGCTGCTCCCGGCAAAGGGGTCGCCACGGAGGGCCATTCAGTCCGCACATATAAGCTTGGCACAGGTTTTTATCCGAGCTTGGGAACGGCAGTGCATCCAGTAGTTGGGGTTTGGGCATTGGCTGGGAATCGAACTCGTGCTTTCCGCATGGCAGGCGAAACACCTACCTCTAAGCCACCTGTGCCCTATGACCCTAAAACCACTACAGGTGCTAAACTGGAAAGTCGATTCCCTCTCTGTTTAACCGTCTAATACGTGACCCCATTAACGGCCATGTTGGATTTAGCTAGAATGCTTAAATGTAACCACAATCTTTTTCCTCCACTGGTGTGGAAATGTGACATTGGAAGAATTACAGTATGCTGTATAAACAACTTTTGGTTGTTTTGGACACCCTTTTTCGTTCTGATACAAACCAGACGACTAGACTGAATTGTTTACTAAACTGTTGTGTTGAGTTGTTGGGTTTGAGCAGCGAGGGGATGTGGCTGTTTCACAGTGACGTGAAACACTCAGGAGTCTGCATTCTAACTGGTTTTAACTGGGTGGAAAGTGTGTGTGTGTGTGTGTGTGTGTGTGTGTGTGTGTGTGTGTGTGTGTGTGTGTTTACTTTTAAATAAGGCAAAACAAAAGCAACAATGTAATATTGTGTGCGTGTGTGGGTGCACGTAAATCTATCCAACCCTCCCCTAAGATGAGTCTTCCCTCGTCGTCATGGAGATTAAAACGGCAGTTGTGGCACTGCGGCAGGCAGAGGTGTGTGTGCTTCCATTTTGAATAAGAGTATAGAGTTATATATATTTTTTTATTATCTCAAATGAAGTGTTGTGCAGGTTTGTTATATTGAACATACAAATGGAGCATTGAGCGTAACTACGTGATTTGTTTTTACTGCACCTGCAGCAACAGCATTGCCATTGTAGTCCCCTGAATAGTGATCAGTACTTAAACTGTCACTGGACCAACTGGATGATGTGTCTGCTATTAGGTCATGGCGTACACGCAACATCTCACAGATGGCATTTTGTGCATCGTCTTCTCTCTCTGAACCACTTCAGACAATGTAACGTCACTGCTGGCCAAACTGCACACATTCAGGCGCTGCTAGCCAGCTGTACCGTCTATTCACCCGCCTCAAATCGGCTATAACACACTTTGTTAGTTTTACCGCACCTCTGAGACTTGTGAGCTTAAAAGAAACAAGAAGGAGGTCGTCCTGCTCTTTTAATCATCAGCTGTTTCATTTCCAATGGCATTTACAACTTGGCTTTGTCTTCAAGGACTTTGGTTGAAAGCGCACACTTTTACTGTGCTGTTAAAGCAGATGAGGTGCAGTCCAGTGATCATGAAGGCCATTGTTACCACTGTGCAAGTCCACGCATGAGTCTGCGAACTGAATCGGAGAACACAGTTAAAGGGAATCTGTAAATGGTTAGTGATGTCATTTATACGAGAAAAGCAGGTATTAGTTAAGCTGTCGGAAAAATTTGTCTTTTCTCTCTAAACCGATGTCGTTTCCCTGCTTTTGTTCTTAGGTAATAGGAACAAATGATTTTTTTGAAATGAAATAAAGGTAGCTTGTCTTTTTCACTCTGCCATTTATTTTCTCATTACACTGACCCAAACTGTGTTATCTGTCTGCGATTGACAAGTCTAACTTCAATTTCCCATATATTTTCTAGAACATGTTTTCTGTGTAAGATTTGGGAAAATGTAGTGACCACAGTTGTTAAAGTAGAATTAACAAGCCTGATGGCATTTAATTTCAAACGAACACCAGATCAGCGCTCAATGTAGTAAAAAATATGCTATCGATTATTTTTTAATAAGCTGATTTGCAGAGACAATTAATTCCAGGATGAGACCTGTTTGTTAGCATAAATCTATTATGGTAAGGATGGCATCCCACAAGGTTCTTTTCGTGGTCCTGTTTCATTTTTGCTTTATGGCATCAATGCTTTACTAAAACAACATTTATGTTAATACATCAGAATTCTGACAGATTTAGCAGCACATTTTCCGCACAATGAACCTCTGTATTAGAACACAAAAGTTTGGATGAATAGAAACCAAAATACTAAAGTCTGTCTACAATAACGTTTTTTTTTAAAAATCAAAATTTCAACATGTGTTTTTTACCAGTCAAACCCCCGGGTGTGTGCTCATCTATAAAGGATGCATTAAAAAAAACACAGTCAGTGAATTACTGCTGACACACAGTGCTCATTTGAAAAAACGCACCCTCGGGGCAACAAGTGTTGCACTCTGACAGCTGTCTGAGCATGTCACCCAGGTGAGGTCACCCTCCAGCAGACTGCGGTTACATTCAGATGCAGGAGAAACATCAGGAGTCGTCCCCGCTGCACATCTGCCCAGCCACACACGCCGCTCAGTTTCCCGTAGGTGTTGATGTCTTGCCTGTCTTTGTCTCGTTTTGTGTGGTTAGGTGAAAGTTTGCCATGCAAGCTTGGAGACTTAGGGGTTATGGAATGATGTCATCGCTAAAGGACAATGCTCTTTGATCTTGGAGGAACGAGGGGCCTCTTTAGACTTCCACATTTCCAGCCCCGCAGGCTTGAGTGCTGTAATGATAATAGTCCTGAAAATGGACTTTTTATGATGTCCTTACTTTATGTAGGAGTCCAGGGATGATTACATCACCTTATGTCCTATCTGGTTACGACCTCAGTTCCATTGTGGTATTAAAGTGTTACCATAGTAACCCATTTGAGTATTTCTCTTATACTATAACAGTTTGCCAAATACTACACTTTGAAAATGAAACCTGGGTACATCAAACATTTTATTCATTTATAGTTAAATTTAATATTGTGGAACAACCACATATTATCACTTTCATCCACAATTGTTTGTTTTATTACATCCCTCCCTTCACTTTCTCTTGAGGCTAATAAGACATTAAAAACAGTTTGTCATGCTGCTGAAAGAGAACACACACACACATGCGGTGTTGAAGATTTTCCAAAAAGCAGGGGGAAAAAATAACTTTACAAAGTGCTGACGTTAATGGTAAATAAACATTTCCTAAGAGAAGACGTTTAGTCGGGCACAGATCCAAGTACACTTGACCCCAGCGTCCGGTACATTTGAGTAAACGCGAACACGCTGTACTGTGCACGAGCACGTGTATGACATATTGGAATAAACTCAATAATATAAGGTGGACTAAAGAATTCAAATGCACTGTGGTAAAAAAATATTTTATGGCATACTTGGAGTTTATGAACTAACAGGGTATATCAATATAATCTATTCAGAAATGCGTCATGATCCTGCATTGAAAGCTCCTAGGTCCCTCAGTATCAGGATAATATCATATCTGGTGCTCCCTTGTGATTCCCATCCCTCCTCACTGCATACGGTGTAATACGTGTTGATGGAATGGAATTCCATCAACCCTTTTGCAGTGGGTGTTTTCCCATAATGAATTAAATTTATGATTTTATACTGGAAAAGTGCCAAGTAGTCCTACTTTGGAGAGAGGGGGGGGGGAATCATCGGAGCAGCAAGAAATATGAAGAGTCAGATTGTAATTGCATGTTTGCACTCACTTACAGACAGTTTTTTTCTAATCTCACATACAGCGATAATTGTCTGTTCGAGTTGTACGTTCTCACTGCATCAGCAGCACTAGAGACATTCATCATGGCCGAGACCAGGGATCTGATCAGAGTAACAGGGGGGGGTGGAGTGCTGAGAGGATTGTGCCAAGCCTCAGCGAACACCGGATTGGAAAGAAGCAGGACAGGGAGCACCAGAGTGGACTTATCACCAAGCCTTCTGCCAAAGAAAGATCAATCCTAATGAATTACAGTGCTAAAGAAATGAGACAAAACCCATACACCCATGCCCAAGCTTTCATTACATACACTCTGATTTAGTCACTCTTGCATGCACACACACGCGCGCGCACACGCACACAGATTAGGTAAACGGAGTCAAATCTTCTCTTGTCTGTTTCTTCCTTTCTCTTGCTCACACACGCGCACACACACATAAAGCCTTGTTGCCTTGACTGCCGCTGGTGTAGCTGGCGGTATCAGATTTTCCATTGTTATCGGACAGGTTGGGAATATCATATTCCAAACTAGCAGGTCGAAAGGTGACGCACAAATCCGTACACTGATATAAATAATAAGTGAATGCGGATGCAGACTGCTGCCACCTCCTGGTGTGACGAGTCATTTCCTTTCGTACAGAAATGTTGTGTGTATGCCGCATGCAACCAAAGAAAATACTCCCTATAAGTAGAAGTTCCTACATCCTAATTTGGCATGATCAACTTCGAGTCCAGCATGTAAAGACGTTAAACTAGAATCCTTCCCTCAACTCTCTTGTTTAGCCATCCTTACAAGGGATATCACAGGATGGAATGTAGTGATGAATTCAGTTTATTGTCCTGGTGTGTCGGATACAAAGTGGGTAATTGAAAAGGAAATGGTTCAAATTTCAGAATTCAATGAAAAGCTTTAAAAAAATAATAATAATAAGTTGTTTTGTGCTGTTGCACCGAGATTGGTATTGCAGTAAAGTGCACATGTAGCACTTACAGTATCAGAGAGCCGTGATGTGGTGCTGGAGTAAAGGGGGATTACAGCCTGTAGAAAAGAAGCTGTGCAGATGTCAGCACGACTTCTTCGTTCGTATGATTAATCTTCAGTTTCTGCTGTGAAGGGAATTTCTAGGAGAGAAGGTTGCAGGAGGTGATGATTGTCGCCCCATATTTCGCACAATGCAATAAGAGATGAAGATGGATTATCTGATAACCGCATCACAGGTTGCTGACCAGCATTTTTATATTTACTGCATCAACATGGATTCGGTGATGGCTCTTAACAAGCTTGTGTGTAACTCTGTTTAATGGCAATTTTTTCATGTGTGCATTTTTCTTGTGGTTGTTTTTTTTTTCACATGTAATAGTTTACTTTCCCCACTTGAGACATGATAAAGACTTGCGTACTGCAACCTTGGGTATAATATATATATAGTGATGTAATTATATACTCCTCCACATTGTTATTTCTGGCAGAGCATGGGGTCACAGGCTATCCTGAGTCATGAGAAGCCCAGCGGCTCCACTGCTGCACCATTTAATGGTTCAGTTCAACATCTGTAGCAGAAAAGTTCTCACACGTATTTACAAGTAACTAACAATGCTTGTTTATCTCCGCTCATCATTGTAGGAGTTGCTGAAAGAAGGTTTTATATAGCAGTATAATTAGTGTGTGTCTATGTCCTTCTTTCTTTTGTTTTTATATTTGAATTATAATGTGACACACAATATATGTTTGATGTTACACTGTGCATGAAGTCCTCTCAGAACTCCTCCACACTGCACCTTTTCACCATGCCTCCTCTCACTGTCCCTCTTTCAGGTATGAGCTGCGGATCCGCTACCTGCCGAAGGGCTTCCTGAATCAGTTTATTGACGACAAACCAACACTGAATTTCTTCTACCAGCAGGTGAGTCAGGAGAAAACCTCTTCAGTAGTAAGACGATGGGTTCAGCTCTGTAGCCGGTTTTTCATCTGAAACGGTTCAGAACATTTCCACTTCAAACAATAACGCAGTTCAAAAGGGTGAAGTGATTCCGTTTCGTCTCCAGGTCTGGGAGCCAGAACCAGTGATTTGCAGGTGGTGTCATGTCGTCACCATGGCAACAAGACAAAATGCTTTCATCGCTGATATAAAACAGAGATATGACCATATATATTTATCTTAAATTGCTAAATTAATATGGAAACTAAATAAAAACAGGAGCAGTGTTCCGACACACATTCAGAATAAAAAGCTAAATATATATTTCAATGGATCTGTTCTACTAAATAGGTTAATAAAATTATTATTATAGTATACTGCAATAATAATTTTGTCAACCTGTTTAGTAGAGCAGATCCATTCATTAATTCTTTGATTAGAAATTCATTATTTTATATCTTTTATCATTTTAATAATAAGTCAAGAAATAAAAGTTTTTTTCTGGAGTTTTTCCAACAAAATGGACAGAACGTTGTACAAGTGTTTTTGTATTTGATAGTTGCAAAAAAATTTACCCAGACTTAGGAAGCAAGATGATGTATGACAAAAATATAATCTTATCGACCGTAATGTTTAGCCTAGTCTTTTAATGCGATATATCATCCTATCCTAATTAAATCTATACATCCATCCATCCATCCATCCATCCACTCAGACCCACAAAAGGGTCCAAAAAATGAAAAAACACTCCAACAGTTAGGTGGTTGTTAGTCTTTTGGCTCCTCCCCTTACGGCGGTTGCCACAGCGGACCGTTGGATACACACAACAACTTGACACCCTTCCTGACGCAACCCTCCCATTTTTATCCGGGTTTGGGACCGGGACTGCATCCAGTGCCTGGGGTTTAGGTCTTGACTGGGAATCGAACCCAGGACTTCTGCACGGTTGCCGAGAAACCATGTGTAGTATTACTGTACATTTTCTCTAAAGATATCAGTAGTCACACCATCGTGGATGCTATTTTGTGACCATCAGAAGAGATGCATATGTTTTTCATGTTGAAGTGTGTATACATTTTTTGGGGCCCCTATGTATATATGTATAAAGATGCCTGAGAGAATCAGTTTCTAGTCACATCATGACTCCTTGAATCCCAACTTAAACTCAATCACGAGGTCTCTGGAGATTCCCACTCCTGATGAAAACGTGGGCTGCTTGTCAAAAACAAGTACCTGCTCACACAGTCACTAGATAAACCATTAGCGCCGTGTGTGTGAGAGAGAGAGAGTGTCATGCGGTTATATAGTGTAATAACCCGAGCCTCCACTGTGAATGGTGCTGATCCACCATGAGTACAGATTTATATGAAGAGATTTACGATTATGTGGACGAACAGGCATGAAATGGACGGCTCCCTCTGACAGATGGAGGTGTGCGCCTCGGCCACAGGGTGTGTGTCAAATCGATTTATAACCCAGCTCAGAATGAATTTTTCATTCCCATTGGTCGGAATGGATCTGCGATTAGAGTTATCTGTGAAGGGGAAAACCTCTGGCTTGTATTAATGCATTTCGTCTTGTATGTTATTGTTTCTGATGCAACTGTTTACACAGAGATTATTATGAAGGACAGTTCTCATAAACCGAAACATGGAGAAGGCAATTTCGCTTTTATGAAAGGAGTCGGTGCTTCATGGAGGTACAGTCACAGGTAGAGCTGGAACGTAGGAGTTTGATGAGGGAATGACTGGTTTAGTTGTTACTATATAAATAAGACCAGGAACTAACTTTAACTTTGCAGATCTCCCTAAAATATGGCTATAAAAGGGTGCAATGTACAATTTGTCATGTTGGTATTAGAATCTATTCGACTTCGTCGTGGTAACAGTATCTCCGCTTTACATCTGGATGCATCACGTTGATCATTTTCTTACATCAGTACACCGTCAAAGTTTTTATTCCTTACAAGGTGATCCAGGCTATTATGGGAACAGCTCCAGGCTTTAAACTTGAGGCAGAACAAAGTTTCACAAGCAACATGTGGAAGCAATGAATGAAAGATCAATGAAAGAAACATAACAAGGAGAGCTGACATGATTTCATCGCTTTTGTCTAGTGAACTGAAGTGCGGAAACCAGATCCACCAAAGTCAGCTCATTACATCCGTGTTATGAACAATGTGGGTTTGTTGCAGATACACGTCCCTGGCAGTCCTACAGCAGGTGTGTCCAGCTTCATTAAACATTGCCTCCTATAGAGCGATGGAGATTATTTGGTGGGGATTGATGGATGAGGGTTTAACATGTGTCTCATTTTTAAGGCTGCAATCTATAACATGCCTGGTCTTTTGTCTCTATTAGAGCAGCAAGCATCTGCTCTTTTCAGTCTCCGTCTACATGGCCATGATTTACAATCTCTCCGTGTCCACCCCGTGGCTCTATTAGTCCAGAATTTTTTATTATGGAATCTGGACTTTTATTACACAGCAGAAGCACGATGTAGATGTACATGTCCGGATGGAGTTAGTGCTGATTAAGTGCTGATGAAAGGAATTGCTTGATTAATGAGAAACTGGTGAATTCATTACAGTACATGTGTTAGTCATATAGATAGTTTAAAGGTTCCAAATGGTTTGAAGAGATCTGCACAGCTGGGAGTTGTACAATACTGAGTGCTGAAAAATGAGATGTGCTTAATAAAGTCGAACTAAAAAGTCTCTCTCTCTCTCTCTCTCTCTCTCTCTCTCTCTCTGCCTTTTCTCAGGTGAAGAATGATTACATGTTAGAAATAGCCGATCACGTCGACCAGGACATCGCGCTCAAGCTGGGGTGCCTCGAGATAAGGTCTGTTCCGCATCCGATTTCTCTTCAGCCTCACATTCTGTATTAAATAATTACTGAACCGCATTACAAATTCATTCGGGTTCATTTGTCTCTCTGATCTTTTAGGAGGTTTTACAGAGAAATGAGAGGAAATGCTTTAGACAAGAAATCCAACTACGAGCTGTTAGAGTGAGTACCATGATTTATTAAACACCGAACCACACCGAGCTCCTCACAGAAGCTGTCAGAAACTCTCACTGATATATTTATGAGTCTTAAAAAGGTCGTCTAGAGTCCATCTTTTTTAAAAGAATCTCGGAGGTTCATTTTAGATCTCACCGAGCATCGACTTCTCAAGAGAATCCATCAGATGGGTAGTAAGCAGCAGGGAGGATTGAATTAGGCTCACGGTTTGTTGTTTATCCAAATAGTAATTAACTAAGGTTTGTCGTGAAACATGCAGAACTGCACTATGAAATTAGAAATGATTATTTATAGCAATGTTTGAATTAATATTTGATTGTGACATTACAGTGGATGGGGTACTGGGCTGTAGTGGTTAGCACTTGGTCGAGCACCTCCAGGGTCGAGGGTTCGATTCTCACCTCGGGTCCGTGTGCATGAAGTTTGCATGTTCTGCCCGTGCTTGGTGGGTTTCCTCCGCGTACTTATGTGTTCTCACACAGTTCAAAGACATACAGATTAAGTTAATTGGTGTTTCTAAATTTTCCCTCATATATATTGTGTGTAAGCGAGAGAGTGTACCCTGTCTCATACCCTTAGTCTCCTAGGATAGGCTCCAGGCCCCCACAACCCTGTACACAGGATAAGTGGTGTAGAAGATGAATGAAACAGTTGCTACTGCAGACTCATTCTCATTAAAAAGTTCACATTCTTTTAAAAATCCTTATACTTTAAACTCCTGTTACTGGTTAGAAGCTTTTTGATTTAGAAACAAATTACGTTTCCACCTCGCTATGGGAAATAAATTGATCCCTCCAACACTGATTTCGGAAGCATCTTTAAGGGTCCTGTAGAGTCAGAGCGAACTCTTATTTACATGATGCTATTTACACAACAGTACTAATGGATTCAATCCCAAAAGTAGAAACTCATTACAAAAAAAAGAATGCACACACACACACACACACACACACACACACACACACACACACACACACAGAAAACAGCATTGCTTTTCAGTAGTGACATGCAGAAGACCTGCCGCGGTGAACATTAATGCTCTGCTCTTCCATTGCTTAATCTCTAATGAAAGCGAAGGAGAATGAGATCGCTGTTCAAGAATTAAATGCTGAACCTTATTACTAAAGAGATCAAGTGATGCAAGAGCAATACTACGGTTTTGTTTTTCAGAGTGTAACATTTTCTGCATGCCACTAATGAAAAGCACTACTATTTATGTATTATATTTCATGCATTTTCTCTGGTGTAATTACATTTGACTCTGGCGCAGGCTGCTTCTCCATCCATACTGTAGCTACTGGGAGAATGCTGTAAAAGTCAGAATAAAGTTCACGCATCAGTGCTTATCTGACCTTCTCAAATCTTTACACGAATATTGGAAAACTGAACCTTAAGACTTAGTTTTTTCCGCTCATTTTGTAAAAAATGATGAAATTATGTGCATATATTGAAGAATAGTGAATGTTGTCGCTATACTTTTGTCCTGGCAAGACCTTTCGTGAGTCCGAGTGTTGGTGCAGTCCTGTACGGCGTTGATCCGATGCTGGCTGGAGAGCATTTTATTTATAGAGGGGAGGATGATTAATGAAGGAGGATGGCGATTTATTTCTGGCACGTTCATGGTGACTGCGACTGTGACAGCTACCGTACTGATTACACTCCAGGACAGAATAATGCGCTCGTGCTCAGAAATCCTGAAGGGCAAAGCACCTAAATAGTCACCTTTCTGATGCTGTTTACCAATTAGCCGCTGGCATCCGGACCCACTCAGTGCCAAAGCCTAGTTAATTAGGGAAAGGATCTGTTTTCCACCGGTGCTAATGATGGTGCTGCTGATTCCCGGGGTTGTTTTTCTGCATCCAGTGTTGTGTTTACTTGTTAGTCCATGTATGACATTGAGATCCACATGCCGCTTGCACAGAAACGCGGCTACGCCCTGAGGGATGAAGTGTCCAAGGCGTCAACATGCAGTCACTATGCCGAGCTTAATCAAGTCAGAATTAGGTGGCACTGTGAGGCCTGGAGGAGAATGTGTGTAGCATCTGGGCTTTAAATATTTAGAGCTGCGAGTTGTGTGTCAAACATATGACCATGAAACCCAAATAGATGAAATTGGTGGAATTGGCAAGGCTTGCGCCGTGAATGGCGAGCATGCTAATAATCTGTTTCGTGTGTGTGTGTGAATTATGATTAAAAGGAGCTGATTTGAGTTTATAACAAGGATGAAATTGTTCTTCATTGAGGGTTTATTGTAGTTTTATAAAATGCAGCATTATAGACTAGAGAAATCCACCAAATGCATTGGAGAGGGTTTTAGTAATACATAGCATTTTGTGCAACAAGACCATAGCAAGTCTGGTGAAATACTAGACAAGTTGAAATATAAGCTGCGAATAATAAGAGTATGCCATTAAATTACTTATAATATTGTGTAAAAAGCCAAATAACTGGATTCTGGATTAAGTATGATGAAGGTTGTAATGGTCCGATCACTAAATAAGTGATGTATAATAAACAACACTGCTGACAATGCTCCCAGAGTCAGACATTCCAACACACACACACACACACAGTCACACACAGTCACTCACTGCTCTTGTCCTCACGTGTCCCCGATTCACATGCAGCAATGTCACTTCCAGGTCATTAGGTTCAGTCGCGTATGAACACAGCAGCCCGCAGGCTCGTTGGAGGCGGGGAACATCCCATCACAAACGGTACACAGCTGTACTCTGAGTGACAGATTTAAGAAATGTAAGAAAGCATTGGGCAGTTAAGAGGCAGGAGTATGGGGCTAACTGTAGATCTGGTTTTCCTTGAAGTCATTTTGGATTGCTCTGAAAAACTGATCAATTTTATTTCGATTTATTGTGGCTGTAATGATGGCGGAATTTGATCGTGTTTGGTTTGGACTCACCAGCACTTTTCAGCAAGCAGAACAATTCAACGTGGTGAATAATGACAGGCCCCATGTACAGCTCATAAACAGCAATGTATTAACACAATATTATAGGGTTCTCTGCCAAGCTGTGTTAAGCGAGACAGTTTGTACTGATTTTTTTTCTCTCCCCCAAGACACAATAAAATGATTTGACACAAAAAGTCAGCACTTTTGGAATTTAGTCATTCAAAGCCCTGACTGGGTATTTAAGGTATTAAAAATGTTGCTTTGAATAGGGGAAAAGAAAGTGCACATCTAGTTTGTTATATACCTGCAATGCGTTTTAAAAAATATATAATAAACTGCACAGAAACTTTAAATCCTTGGCCACTGTGCCCTGCATGGCACCATACAGTATCTATCCTGAACTCGGATACAAACTGGTGAAGAAGGGTACGACCTAATAAGCGTCTTCCTTCGTAACATCTCTGAGCGATCTGGATGTCTCCTTTGAGGACATTAGAAGATTTTTAGCCGAACTCTTTTCTGAGAATGGACATTTTGGATATGTGTATTCTTTATCGAGTGTAATCTGTTTGTTTGTTTTCCAGAAAAGATGTCGGTCTCCGTCGCTTCTTCCCCAAAAGTCTGCTGGATTCAGTCAAGGTGAGTTCAGCAAGTGTGTATTAAATAGTATTAGGGGGTATGAGTGTAGAAATGCAGCTTAACATTTGTGTTTGGACCTAATTTTATTCCCTCTAAAATATGTAGTTATAGTTTTATTTTACATTAACATATTGTTTGAGTTGGATTTAGATGTTGAAGCTCATCTACTGTACTTTTTAACTGTTATTCGGGATGTAAGGCCCGTGCTATGCTGCTGTCACCACTAATGTGTGTGCGTGTCCGCGTGCGTGTGTTTGGAGCAAGATCAATCTGTGGCACACGTGAAGGCGTAGCGAACAGCAGCACTATAAAGTGCCTTGTGTGCTCTGTGACCCTGCAAAACATCCATGGACAGATGCTCAGTATAGGGGGGGGAGGAGTGTCCCCTGACATCTGAGGTCATTTTTATCCCGTGTGTGTGTGTGTGTGTATGTGTGTGTATGCACGTGTGTACGCACAATATGGTGTTCTTTTACCATGTACCCCCACCCCAGATACTGCCGGATATAAATATAACACTCTTCCATTTATTTGACTGTGTACCAAAGTATTGGCACCCACACCCAATCGTTCTTTGCTGATAATGGATCAGAGTAAGTTTATATATATATATAAAAAGGTGACACATTTTCCAACATGCTGTATCGACACAGCAAAGGTTCATCTTATTGCACACGGAGCTAAACCTCACTCGTGGCCATCTGTCAAGTAATAAAGTCCAGACACTACACTCAATAGTGAGTATAATCAAATTAAGCATGGAAGAAATGATTGAGCACTCAGATGTGAGATTTGAATAATCAGCACTGTTCGCCCCATACCGTCTCTACTAATACAGAGACATCTGGTGAGTCAGATACAGTCTCCTAAAATCAGTGGTTAATTTTGGATTGAATTCTGTAAGCTCTGTGAATTTAATGAACAAGTGCCGATGAAGGGGAGTCCAGGAGGAGATTTATTTATTTATTTATTTATTGGCTGCAGCTTTATTCGGGTCTTTGTTCTTTGACCAAACTTTTCCTATGATTCCTCAGTTGATGCACGGAGAGATACGCAACTGTTTCTTGTCAGGAAAGGGTGGTTTATACAGTACACTCTTACACACTGCTCACATGTTCCAGCCTGTTTAATGTGATTTGTTTTTGTCTGTCTGCCCCTGGAATGCCTGTTCCCCCTGTCCCTGACCATGTTTAGTGAAAATATTCCTTATTGTAGATTCTTAGATCATGGGTAGGATTCATTTTAAAAGTTTTTTGAGCACATACGATATACAGTATATGTAATCCACTTATGAGAATAAAAGATATTTTAGATAAATATAAAGCATCATATTAATATCTTAAATATCATTTGATGTTTTAAAAAAAATATGATTGTGGAAAGGCTCCACTGTAGATTGCAACCTGAATGCATTCTTGAAAAGATATTATGTACACATAGCGAGGCTGCTCAGAAGTAATGAGATGTAAGGAGTCTGCCAAATGCCATAAATGTAATGTAAATGATAGATTTATAAATGTAATGTAAATCAGCAAGCTTCTGTCAGTATTGGATATTTGATCCCACTTTTTGGCAGAATTAGTCGAAATTCAGGTCAATTTGTTGATTTATTGGTACAGGCATAATTTTAAGCACCGTCCACACATTTTCTGCAGGTTTGAGTCTCCTAAAGCCAAGCTTATCGTGCTTTCTCTATTTCACAATCAGCTTTGACGAGTGTCCAGGGTCATTGTCCCGTCAGAATAATTAGTTCAAGTTTCACCTGTGTGTGTATGTACCTGTGTGTGTATTTAATTGTGTTGATATCAGAAAATATCAGGACCAATATGTATATCGCTTTGTTCCTCTATTTTATTATAGGTCTTCATTATCATAATTCTTTTTATGGAGTTTTGTTTATTTTTGTTTGTTATTTGAATTGTGTAAGAGTTTAAACCTGGTAATTCAGTGTTTTGATGTGGCAATATGAGAGCCACCTGAAAACTCCACTCGAGTAAATTTCATCCTACAAAAGAGACAATTCACTTAAAAAACACACACATGCATCTGGTGGCAGGTATGTTTTCTTTAATGGGAAATATATATATAGATAGATAGATAGATAGAGAGAGAGAGAGAGAGAGAGAGAGAGAGAGAGAGAGCTGCTTATTATTAGGTAGCAGTTACACCAGATGTTTTCTATCGCATGACACACATATCTAGGGGAAGAATAGATATCTTGTTCACCGTTCCTTGTTAACGAAGCTGTTGATACGGTTATCTGCAAGTAGTGCTGTGTCGGCTCACCTGCACTATGAACTTCATGAGAATATGATATAAATATGGTCATTTGATTATGATTAGAGATTTGGTTATATTGCTAGTGGTTAGCACTGTCGCCTTGCAGCACCTCCAGGGTCCAGGTTTGATTCCTGTCTCTGTGTGCATGTAGTTTGAATGTTCTTCCCGTGCTTGGTGGGTTTCCTCCAGGTACTCCGGTTTCCTCCCACAGTCCAGAGACATGTACAGTAGGTCAGGTTAATTTGCATTCCCAAATTGGTCGTAGTGAGTGTGTGTATGTGTGTGTGCCCTGAGATGGATCGGCACCCTGTCCAGTTTGTACCCCGCCTTGTGCCCCAAGTCTCCTGGGATAAGCTCCAGGCCTCCTGTGACCCTGAATACAGGATAAAGCAATATAGATGATGAGTGAGTGAGTGTGAGGGTTTTTAAAAAAATTTTATTTTATACGCTGTAGACAGACGTAGCATGTTATTTAAATTTTCGCAGCTAAAGGAGATCACCACTATGATAATGATTAATCTCCATAATATGTTTATAATTACAATGAAAATAATATTTCATTATTCGTTCATAAAAACTTTGGTTTCTTTTATCCTAGTTTATCCACATTCACAAAATTATTTCAGTAACATAGGTGACGAGTCGTCTTCCTGGCAGTAGCGAAGAACCCGAATGAGTCACGCTGCACTGCAACCACTTATCTTTTTTTTTCTTTTCTTTTCTTTTCCTCCATGTCCACTACAGGCTAAAACCTTGCGGAAACAGATCCAGCAGACGTTTAAGCAGTTCGCCAGCCTGAACGATGAGCAGAGCATCCTCAAGTTCTTTGAGATCCTTGCGCCAGTCTACAGATTCGACAAGGAGTGCTTTAAATGTGCTCTGGGGGTAGGTGGTGTGTGTACACTGTACTGTAGGTGTGGGAATTTGGCTGAAATCTCTGTAAGAAGGTCTATGCTGCCCCCTGTTGGCTATGAAAGCATTACAGTCTTGATTATACAAAGCAAAATTGAAAGGTTAGGGGTTAGACACCTAATGTTAAATGATTGATAAATTGTAGGTATTAGATAAATAGCTAGTAGTTAAAACTAATAATTAATACTAAATGATTGTATCTTTGTGTGTGTCTCAGTCGGGCTGGGTTATCTCTGTGGAGCTGGCCATCGGTCCTGAGGAGGGCATCAGCTACCTGACAGACAAAGGCTCAACAGTAAGCAGGATTCTCACCTACACAGACCTCTACAGCCTTGAGAGAACTATAAGGAATGTATTTACAGAATCTAACTAACAGTTGTAATGATAAAGAGTTCCTGCCAACAAATCATATGCAGTATACAGCAAAACAGAAAAAGAGGCACTACATACTTTCATACAATATGACAAATCTGTGCAATTGTTAGTGGCTTTGTGAAGATTATGATTTTTAATATGAATGTGCAGTTCTTATTCACGTTATCTTCTAATCCTTACTGTCTTGTCTTTGCACTCGCGTCTTCAGAGATTCCATTCTGTTACTATAAGAACATGTGCCATATCTCATGTGTCTGACATCAGAACGTACTCCGTGTACTTTTTCCAGGCTTCTGATTCGCCAACATGGCTTAGTATTTTAATTTTTTTTTAAATACCAGTGTACCTGTGCACTAGGCATCACTGATCTAATTCCCAGCCATTTTATGATCGATTAATGTTCTACTCCAAGGACATTACCCCAAACCTGAGATTAGCAATCCCCAAACAAATGATGTCATTCATCATCAGTTTTCTGAATGTCTTCGTGTTCTTTCCTTTCAGCCGACACACTTGGCCAACTTCACACAAGTGCAGAGCATCCACTACTCGTGCATGGAGGAGCGCGAGAGGAAGGGCATGCTGCAGCTGGACGTGGCCGGGGCTGCTGAGGTACGGCGCAGGCTCTGAACATCAAAACACATGCAAAGTTATAATGTAGTGCACTTTTACCTTGTATAGATTTGTAATAATTATTAGAGGAAAAAAAGGAAATAGTCTTTTCCAATGCTTTCCGATTCTTTCTTGAATAAGTCAACATCAACAAACACACTGATGTCATTCGACTTCTACATACAGTAAGATATGAAATAAACAGTTTTTTTTCTTTAGATTATTAATCATCAATAGTACTGGATCCCTTTATGGGAAAATGAACAGTTTAAGCTGAATGCTTTCAAACGCTAGTAAGTCTGTTTTTATGCTGTTTCAGAAAGATTATTTTTTTATTTTTTTATTTTTACCTAAAATAATAGTTTTTAAACATTTGTATAAATTTTTATCATTTTAATGAAAATGAAATTAATATTTGAACAGTAAATGCTAATCAATTACAGCTAGTCTTCTGACAAAGGAAGGTGATTCAGTGTTAATTGTTTTAATTGTTAGGTTATTTTGGTCCATGTTCCCATAAAAACACACACTTTCTGTTTTGATTGTTTTAAATTTCCTTTCCATCCTTCTCTCTCTCTCTCTCTCTCTCTCTCTCTCTCTCTCTCTCTCTCTCTCTCTCTCTGTCGGTCTCTCCTTTTCTCACTCCCGCCCCTCACAGATTCCACTGAGCTCCATTCTTCCACTGATACACCAGATGAATGGATTCTTTCATTTCTTTCCTTTGGCTAAGAGCAGATATTGAGGGATTTTTATTCTAAAAGTCACTGACACACACACTCTCTGTGTGTGTTTGTTATAAGTCGTCTCTGCTCCTGATTGTCATTAAGTTTATTATAATAACATAGAACGTCTTGTTTCTTCAAATCCCCTTTATCGTCACAGCCAGTTATTATTATTGTTATTATTATTATTAACGTGATTATATTAGGTGCTTTATATTTATTCATTAGAGTTTTTATTTTTATTTTTTTCATTTTAAAATCTAAACATGGTTTTAAAAACACCGCTATAAAATACATGCAGAACCGATTATACAGTAGATATTAGTGGTTAAAGACAGCGTGATTAAGTGTGCGTGCGTGTGTGTGCAGTGTGTAGGGGTGTGTCTGTGGGTACAGAGGGTCAGGGGTGGGTGTTACTGCAGCTGCATCCGAGCAGTTTGTATAGTAGTGTCTGCGTGACTGGGCTGAACTGACAATGACTCGTCTCTGTCTCTGTGTCCCCTGATCCAGCCTCTCACCGTCACCACGCCGTCCTTCACCACCGCCGAGAACATGGCCGACCTGATCGACGGTTACTGCCGCTTGGTCAACAACGTCACCCAGTCGTTCATCGTCAGGCCGCAGAAAGGTAATACAACCTTCCTCATGTTACACAGCGAAGCTGGTGTGTGATGAGATGCAGCCCAGATTTTGCTGCAGCTCCAGCCGGAGAGGACACTGAATAGACCGCATTGTGTGAGCGAGAACATTCCAGAGTAATGTGTTTAACTGTGCAGAAGCGAAAAGTTTTAGCGATTTATTTATGATTTAACTGACAAAAAGCTACTGCACATTGTTCTGTATGAATGTTTTAATTTGTTGGTCATAGATTGTATGCCACTAATGCAATTCAGTGTTTTTGTAATGACTTTTCTGTTTTATTAAATTCACTTGGAACTTCTGCAGACCATTTCTTATTTAGCTATTGATTGATTGATTGATTGATTGATGCATGCTTGTCTTTGCATTACAATTTTTAATAGCATCTGTATATCTGGCGTCTTAATGCAAATTTGATTATACATTACATGGAAAGTTGGATGGCTGGAGCAAATGATCAGTTGTATCAGTTTTTTAAGATTAAAAATATATATTTGAAGCTTCTTTTGTAAAATAAATAAATAAATAAATAAATAACAGTGTTGCAAAGCTGAACTGTATTATTGTAAGTTTTAATTTATTTTCTTGACCAACAGAGGGAGAGAGAGCACTTCCATCTATCCCAAAGTAAGTACAAACAATTTGCATGTGCTTATTTTATTTTTTTTCGTACTTTGAGCATTTTTTGCCAAGAAAAGAAACACTACAGTAAATAAACATTTAACTCATCCGCCATTCCTGATTAATAATGTAACATAAACTATTAAGGAACATGTAAAAAAAAAAAAAAAACAGTCAGTTCTCATAACAATATACTGCAGATTAACATACCTGAATATACTGATACACTGCCGTTGCATTACAGGCTTGGAAACGGTGAGAAGCGGTTAGAAGCTGTGCGAGCAGGAGTCCGTGCCATCTCCGTATCAGGTGAGAACCCTTTTTAGCCCTTACTGCAGTTAACGTGAGTGCTTCAGTGTCCGAGTTAAAATGATGATAATAATAAACATAAAACATCATCAAAGAAAAGAATGTAAACAGAAATTGAATCAAATAAATGCTGATTTTACACTTCTCAGCTACATTATAAGGACAGTGTGGCGACAGGATGGGTTTTTTTGTTTTATTGTCCAGTGAAGAAAAATGAATTATAAAAACTTCATATGGCAATTAAAATGTAAAAAATCTTTAAAGGAAAAAATAACTTATTTTTGTGTACATCTCGTACAGAATATTGTATTTTGTAGCATTAGTTCTAGCTTTACATCACCATCTTTAAATGTTAAATACGAACACTGCTTATAGCTTTTTCTTATGTGGATATCAATGAGCTGAGTATGGTTTCTGGTCACGTGACACGTTTTCACCACATTGGTTCTGTGCTTTTGATTTTAATGAATTAATTCCAACATCTTGTATTTGGAGGGTGTCCAAGCGAGCACATAAGGATGTGGAGCGAGAGATTAAATATTAAAGCACGTAGATATGGAAACAGATCCGAAGCAGCAGGTGTCATCCAGATTGCAGCTGCCACAGTGTGTGTGTGTGTGTGTGTGTGTGTGTGTGTGTGTGTGTGTGTGTGTGTGTGTGTGTGTGTGTGTGTGTGTGTGTGATGCCAGAAGTACATAGCTGAGCCATCATGAGCTTCCAAAGTGCCCGGTTCACAGGAAACTGACATCTGTGCAAGCGTCTTAGAGAGACAGAAGAATTAAACACTGGCATGCTGACTCGTACCTGTTTCATTATGTTTCCTTCGTACGTATTCACTCTCATTTCCATGTCAACATTCTTCTTTTTATCTGCCGTGATGTGTGGAAAAGAGAAAGGGATAGAAGAAGGAAAGCGTGAGAGACTCTGCAGTGAGCGTGGTAAGTGAGCGCGTTTAGCCGGAGGGCCGCGGCGCTGCAGAAAGAGCCGATTGATACGCGGAGGGCAGGAATCGCTGCTGACGTGCCTATGAGCCGCAGTCAGTGTGTGAAAGAGCTGCTTGTGTGCCTGGTCATGAATGAGGCCAGAGCAGCATGTGCTGTGTGCATGCGAGTGCCCGTCCTGCACAGATCTGCTGTGTTGTTACACGTGTGAAACATGAGACCGATATTAAAAAAAAATAAAAATCCTGTCAGGTGACGTGAGAATTCTGTTGACATTTTGAAATCTGACATATTGCTTTGTATTAGCTACACAGTGCACGCACCATGTGGACAGTAAAATGCCATGTGAGGTTCAGAAGAAGTGCAACAACACGACGAGCTGAAATTCTCAGGCTCAGAAACCTTTTAAGAGTTACAGTATAAGATTCTCAGCCGAAATGGTTTATCAAGATATATTGCAGATTGTTCATGGCAGAGCTCTTAACTGTAATTAATGAATGAGGTTTAAACCCCAACGTCCTCATTCATGCTTTCGTTATGCACCATTTTTCCAAAATCAGGAAGTATAAACAGCACCTCTTGGCGTCATTGGTCAAGTTAATTGTTGTTATAACTGATACTGTACTTGCGTGCTTCGAGGAACCAGCTCTTGACTATTTATGCATAAATTCAGTAGAAGCTGTTTCATTTCACTGTTTTCATTTGCTTTCTGTTTTCCTTTCCTTTCCTTCTCCCTTCCTCTTCCATTCCTGCTCTCTCTTCCTCCTGAAGACTCCGCGACTCCGACACCACCGAAAGCGGCTAAAGCTCGCCGCTTCCTCCTTCCTTTTGTCTTCTGCTCCCATGATTCTCCACCCAAGGGTAGCCTACATGTGCTGTCTCTCTCTCTCTCTCTCTCTCTCTCTCCATGCGTGTGTATAAATCTGTGTGTATGTGTGTGTGCATGCACGCTTTAAACTTACTCTCATCTGCTGCATGCACAACCTTCCCAGCTTCTCTATTCCTCATTTATCAGATCTCCTTTAATCCAGCCCATATCTCAAGTTTATTTCCACTGCTGTAGTGAGATGTCAGGGTCCTGTCTGTCAGGGTCCCCCCCCCCCCATGATTCATTTTTTCTCTGCACATTCAAAAACAATCAACACAGCACACAGAGCGAGACGGGTTCAGAGGATTCAGAGACAAACATCTCATTTGCAGTGACATCATCCGGTCTTCAATGACACTGATGTCCACCATGAAAGGATTTATCGATTTTGACCTCATCCCCTGTGTCTCTCGGCTGGTCAGTCAACCGGGAGGAAGTCCTGGTACAGAGCTACTTAAGGATGATTTTAGATAATGTAATATCAATTTAGGAAACTTTCCCTTATTCAAAGGACATTTTAGAGACATTTCCACTGATGAGATCATCCTAAATCCTCAACAAGACTTTGTTGTTGTTGTTTTTAAGGAGTACGTCATGCAGTGGGGAAAAAATTATCATGTTTTACGTTTCTCTTGTCTGCCAGGGACATTTTTGTGTGTGAATGTGAAATCTGGTTCCAGGTAAAATAGGAAAATACAGCATAATAATAGATTAAGAAAGTGCATGTTTTTAACCGGCAGAAACGTGTTTCGTTGATTTGTTTTTTCCCTCAAACCATGAGGGTTTTTAGACATTGACCATGCTGTGATTTCAGGAGGAAATCCATTCATGTTTGTAATTCTCTTAATTTTACTGTCCTCATTGCTTTTATTATTATTATTATTATTATTTAAGGAGCAGAACCTGATTAACAGTTTTTGTAAGAAGCAACAATAATTATAACAAGCATGATCCACGTGTATGCTCCCGTTTTATTTGAGTTTCAAGTCATTTCATGGCTTTCTGGCGATGCCTTTAAAGTCATAAAGCATAGAGTAAGTAGTTATATAACACTTATATAATTTGCACATCTATTTTATGTGAGAAGGGAAAGGTTCCGAGCAGCTCCCCTGCCGCTGTTCCTTCGCACTAGGAAAGTGGAGCTGAGCTGCAGAGGTCTGGCAGCTCTGCACACATTAACTTAAGTCTCATTTGCCCCAGAATAGCCTGGCCTGCTGATTGTAGTCACGCTGCTGCCAGAAATCTGGTGAGGCTTCAACGCACAGACTTATGGGATACCGCTGGAGACAGAGGACTGGAGCGCTGGAGGCCACGTCAACACTTTATTTCATATTGTTTCACAAGCCCATACAAACAAAGTGCCATCGAAGATTATATTATAATTTATAATCTTCGAGACGTTCGAGGAATTTTATATTGTGTTTAATCGGGCCGTCACATGCAAATCTGACCCATAAGGGTTTTTATTTTTATTGAACTTTTCTGTTGTATGTGAATTTTTTTTTTTTTTTTGGCAACTCACCTAACAAACCAAAATATCTGTTATGTAATGCCTCGTCTTATTAGCCACCCACTGCCTCTGAGCATCTCTCCCCGTCCTACTCCCACATCTCCAGCTCCTTCTCGTCTCACACGTGGGTGTGTGTGGTCTGCAAGAGGAACACAAGAGAATATAAACAGTGTTACATTACTCTAAAGCATGTTTAAATACTAAAACTAGGGTTATGGTTAGTAAGTGCTGGTTTAATCTTCCCTCGGATACTCACCACTGGAGAAAAACATCTGGATAGCAGAACTCCGCACAGTGTTTGTTGTTTGAATATGACATGAACTGTGGAACAAAAGAAAATCTTTTGATCATGCACATTCATACAGACGATATGTTATAAATAACTTTTTTTGTAGTCTAATGCTATCACAGCACATGTATAATCCTAAAAACTATGTTAATGCTGCTATGTTTCTTAGAGGCTGTCTCCTAATAACAGATGTACAAGAGGATTTAGAGATAGTTAGCTAATTATAGCTCTCTAAAAGCCAGATAAGCAACATACATTTTTTTTTCAGTCTTATCAGCTTATGCCTCATCAGCTTTTATCAAGCAAAGCATACAGCACGGCCATTTTTTTTTTTTTTTTGCTTTAAACTTATTTTTTGCCCTAGATTCAAAGTGTTTTCCTATTAGGAGCATTGGCCAGTGGTCAGCTCATGGCTCACGATAAAGACCTCAGAATTACGTCAGGCGATGAACATTTAGATTCAATACAAAATAACAAAATTTCACCCTTAATATATAACCTTTTCCGTCTCTTTTTTTTCCCCAATATCCATCCTTATTAATCCGTCTATACCCATTGTAGCGGTATCTTCCCGTTTCATGGCCGACAGGTGTGCATTGTCATTATCTCTGGTCTGAGATGCGTTTCTGCTCAGCACGGTTGTAAAGAGTGATTATTTAAATTGCCTTTCTGTCCGTTCAAACTCATCTATCTATTCTGCTCTGATCTCCCATCAAAAAAGTGTTTTCATTTATTTGTTTATTTGTTTATTTATTTAGTTTTTTTGTGTGTGTGTGTGTGCGCGAAAATCTTTGGTGATCTGCACTTTCTGAAAAACTCCAATCAGCCCAGCTGGTGCAAAAAAGCATGACAATCTGATCATTCTGATTCATACACATTGACATTCCGTACAAACGTCCATAATTTCTTTTGATTCTGTAAAGCTGCTTTTTCGGCAATGACACTTCTTTAAAGCACTATAAAATAAAATTTAACCAGATTTATGACAGGGTCAAAGTTATCGAGGTCACGTTTTTTCACCGTTGCGTGAAAACCTTTGACACATAATTAGTGGCATGTAGAAGATATCCATTTACTTTATTACCTCGTTTCTTTGCTGTACACATCATAATCCTATATATATAAGATCATTATTATTTCTTGAATGCTGTTTTCTTTTTATTTTTTATTATAGTAGATAACGTTTCCCCCCCTCCTGTTCTTAATGCTGATCCTGCTCAACACCCACACATTCTTGTATATTTGTTATTTTATTGGTGTAAGTTTGGAAGCCTAACAGAGTATCTCGCGTTTTCGCTCCTCGTGCTCCAGGTGCCAGCAAGAATTGCCCCATGTTGGTCTCCAGGTCCAACTTTGGTCAACCCCCCCACACATTCCATCAAGACCACTCAGCTGCTTAATTCCTTACAGAAATCTTCCTACTTACCTTTCAGCTCTTTCCCACCAGACTGTTACGAAGCGTTTGAATTAACCTTATTAACCTCCATGTTGTGGTAATGTGCACTCGAAGATGTTCTCATCCAGTAACCTCTCCTCTTTTTCCCCCTCCCTCTGTTTCTCCTGTTTGCATGCCCTCTTCGGACCTGCAGAAGATGTTAGTGGGGATGGTAAAGTCTTCCTTCCGCCTTTAATCTTGCATGTTTTCACCTCAATCTGACTCTTAACAGCTAGATGCGAGAATCAACGCTAGATGTGTAGTTTTTTTTTTTTTTTTTTTTTTGGTCATCTAGTTTGTAGATTGTTTTATTATTATTTGTAGATTGAAATACAGCTTTTGGCTCTCAGTATTATATAAACCTCTCTTTTTCCATTTTCATGCACATTCCTGGGTTTTTCTTCTTTTTTTTTTTTTTTTTTCAATATGACTTTTGAGGGAAAAACCTAAAAAAAAAATAAAAAATGAAGAAGTGACCCAGGTTGTTTCAAGACACAGATTGCTAAATCGGACGGAGCGAAGGAGGGAATGAGGAGTCACTTCCTTCCTTTTCTCCTCCCTCACACAACTGCGCTGCTCTGCGATTGGCCAGAAAGGCAGAGGGATAAATATGCACCACATGAGTGCGCGAGCAGACTGCGTGGAGAGAGTGGAAAGAGAGAAGCCACACTTTAGAGCTTTGCATTAGTCTGTGTGTGTGTCCAGTCGTGTGGGTGTGATCGTACATGATTTTCCAGGCTGACTCACTTGTTTATTTTTTTTTTTGAGCCATTGGAAGAATACACGGGTGTTTACCGCTCGAGGTGGTGCGTGGTGTTAGACTGGCCGCTGTGTGTTGTGACGCGCCGCTCCTGACCGCTGCCTCTTGTGTCCCCGCAGAAACAGACGACTATGCAGAGATCATAGACGAAGAGGACACATATACAATGCCATCCAGTAAGTACTACTAATGTATTTACACAGTGTGTGCGTGTGAGCGTGTGCATCATCACAGACTGTCCTGGGACCCAGATGCCGTCCGGCTCACGCCAGAACTCTTGTGAACATGGTTCGCTGAGATGTTTTTTTTTTTTTTCCTTTCTTTTCCCTGTCTGGCTTGTTTGGTTTGCTCATGTGGTAGCCAGAGAACTTTAAAATATCCAACTCCCAAATGCCAGAGTACTTACTCAGTTTCTCTGGGAAGGCAGTTAGGAATGTGGTAACAGACAAGAATAGGATCAAAGTCATTAATTACCAGTTAACTAATTATTTATCTCTATGTCAATACATACATACAGTGCAAAACATCACTCCTGCATTTATAACAATGCATTCAGCTGAATGTTACATTAGTGTATGTTATAAATTAAGATATTTATGATCATAGTTTGTAAGGAAATGCTCATGGTGGCCATAATCTTTTTCGCAATCGTGAAAATGACTTATTAATATCATTCTCGTTACCACTCTGAAGACGTAGACAGTCCTGGTGCTGATATCGCCTTTGTTTTCTGATGCATGGCATCAGAGCAACAATTATAGAAGTCCAAATCCGCTCCACAGACATACAGATGGATCTCTGGGATGAGAAGTGTGCAGTTGCTCTAAAACATTAATTCAGCATTAGATAATCGAATAACTAGAATGTGTTCCTTTGGTCCAATATTTTATCTACTAACATTTTTTTCAGCAGTATTCTCCAAAATTCCCTTCTGTTCCTGTAACATGTAATGTTTATTTTAGCCGGAGTCATGAAAATGACGAGTTGATTAAGTGGTCGTCACGGAGACGAAACAAGACCGATCCCGTTTCATGTTTCAAAAAAGCGATATTTTAGCACCGCAGTCGAATCACTTCTAGCCAACTCCGGCGAATTGCTGTAGTTCGAGGACAGGTACTGTAATCCGCACCACACCTCAAGAGCTGTAAAATCATGTTCAAGACAAATGCATTAACCAAACGCAGATGGGGGCGTGTCCGCATGCCTTTCAGTTATCTGCAGAGTTCGGTATGCATGAAAAAGATGAGAAGTGGGTTTTGACCTACTTTAAGGAAAGAATGACGAGGAAGGATTTTTTTTTATCCCAGGCGATCTTCCTGCAGAGACGATTATGCGTAAGGAATTTGTAAGTGATTCCATCATAGTCACACATTGATCAAGCTGTTGGATAACTGACATACGCTTAATCAAGTCAGTTTGTAATCCAATACATTTGTTAAAATACCCCTATAAGGAGCTTAAACGTTCATATATTACAGTGAGCATGGTATTCTGGTCAGGGTCATCATGTAGAGGTGGGAATGAAACCTGAACAGGCCAGTGCAGTCAGTTTATGTGACCAGCCTGTGAAATTTAGGCGACACGTATGGATTACTATCCGTTGTCTCATGTCAGCAGTATTGCCATCTATCCATCATAAATCCGTGCATAAATCTGTCGGTGTTACACTTTTCATCTATCTGCAGCTCCTCCTAAACCTTTCATGGGAATTCAACCAAACCTTCACAGAAACCCTTTGTTAGGAAGCACAGATGTGAATAGTTATTCTGTTTTTCAGAAGTAGCATGCTCAGTGGGCAGGCAATATGTCTTCCTAGGATACTCAAAATCTTTTTTTACCTCGATATGAATTTTTATAATGTGAAAAATGTTTAGAACATCTTTGAAACTTTAAAAAGTTTAAATCAAGAATCAATAACTTTCCTTAAGTAAACTTTAAGCCTATGATGGTGAACGCCTTAGGCTTGCACCTTAGTGCCATGCATGGTGTGTATGCATCAGTGAGCGGTACGATGCTGCTGAGGACAGTAGTAGTGTAAGGTGTAGTACAGTAGGAGTGTTGTCACAGAGTGAGTCAGTGGCTTGAGGTTGCTGGTGCTCAGTGTCATATGAGTGTGATGCGCAGACCGTCTCCACGCTGAATACTGCTACTGACACATCACAAGATACAACAACAATTGGGTTTTTGCAGGTTTTAGTTATTTATGATGAGAAATGTATGGCCATTTTGCAGTTTGAGATCTGCTTGGAAGAATTTAAATATGTACGCACAACGAAAATACTTTGACATTACACTTGTATTTTATTAAATATTAACGCAGTAATGCATGTGATGAATCTAGAAATTTTAAGACATCGCTATTTTTTTAACGATAATTAATCATATGACTTAATCGTGTGACCCTAATGGCTGTCCATTATTGCAGCACGGTTACCTGGCTGTATGTGATAATGCCATGTTTAGCGCAGATAATAAGATGACTGAGGAAACAGCACCATGTGTACTGAACAGCAAGTTTTATATAAAAAGCTGCTAGATGGAAGCTTGGATGAAACTAACGTTTGTGTGCTCGAGCTACCTTAGGGAAAATATTTGTACAAGAATACATTCATTTAACATTTTACTGTAACATTTGTTACTGTAACATATATATATATATATATATATATATATATATATATATATATATATATATATATACATACACTGTATACTGTATGTGTGTGGGTGATGTATATAATATATAAATCTATAAGTGTGTCTGTGTGTGTGTGTGTATATACATACATACATACACACGTGGACAAAATTGTTGGTACCCTTCGGTCAATGAAAGAAAAACTCTCAATGGTCACAGAAATAACTGTAATCTGACAAAAGTAATAATAAATAAGAATTCTATGAATGTTAACCAATGAAAGTCAGACATTGCTTTTCAACCATGTTTCAACGGAATTATAAAAAAAAAGAATTCATGGAACAGGCCTGGACAAACATGATGGTACCCCTAACTTAATAGTTTGTTGCACAACCTTTTGAGGCAATCACTGCAATCAAACGATTCCTGTAACTGTCAATGAGACTTCTGCACCTCTCTGCAGGTATTTTGGCCCACTTCTCATGAGCAAGCTGCTCCAGTTGTTTCCGGTTTGAAGGGTGCCTTTTCCAGACAGCATGTTTCAGCTTCTTCCAAAGATGCTCAATAGGATTGAGGTCAGGGCTCATAGAAGGCCACTTTAGAATAGTCCAATGTTTTCCTCTTAGCCATTCTTGGGTGTTTTTAGCTGTGTGTTTTGGGTCACTGTCCTGTTGCAAGACCCATGACCTGCGACTGAGACCCAGCTTTCTGACACTGGCCAGCACATTTCTCTGTAGAATCCCTTGATAGTCTTGAGATTACATTGTACCCTGCACAGATTCAAGACACCCTGTGCCAGATGCAGCAAAGCAGCCCCAGAACATAACAGAGCCTCCTCCATGTTTCACAGTAGGGACATTGTTGTTTTCTTGATATGCTTCATTTTTCCGTCTGTGAACATAGAGCTAATGTCCCTTGGCAGAAAGTTCCATTTTTGTCTCATCTGTCCATAGGACATTCTCCCAGAAGCTTTGTGGCTTGTCAACATGTAGTTTGGCATATTCCAGTCTGGCTTTTTTTCTGATTTGTTTTCAACAATGGTGTCCTCCTTGGTCGTCTCCCATGTAGTCCACTTTGGCTCAAACAACGACGGATGGTGCGATCTGACACTGATGTTCCTTGAGCATGAAGTTCACCTTGGATCTCTTTAGAAGTCTTTCTGTGCTCTTTTGTTACCATTCGGATTATCCGTCTCTTTGATTTGTCATGAATTTTCCTCGTGCGGCCACGTCCAGGGAGGTTGGCTACAGTCCCATGGATCTTAAATTTCTGAATAATATGTGCAACTGTAGTCACAGGAACATCTAGCTGCTTGGAAATGGTCTTATAGCCTTTACCTTTAACATGCTTGTCTATAATTTTCTTTCGAATCTCCTGAGACAACTCTTTCCTTCGCTTCCTCTGGTCCATGTTGAGTGTGGTACACACCATGTGACCAAACAACACAGTGACTACCTGGAGCCCTATATAGAGGCCCACTGACTGATTTACAAGATTGTAGACACCTGTGATGCTAATTAGTGGACACACCTTGAATTAACATGTCCCTTTAGTCACATTATTTTCAGTATTTTCTAGGGGTACCATCATTTTTGTCCAGGCCTGTTCCATGAGTTTATTTTTTTAATATAATTCTGTTGAAGCATGGTTGAAAAGCAATGTCTGACTTTCATTGGTTAACATTCATAGAATTTTTTTTAATTATTACTTTTATCAGATTAAAGTTATTTCTGTGACCATTGTGAGTTTCTTTCATTGAGTTTTTCTTTCATTGACCGAAGGGTACCAATTTTGTCCACGTGTGTACATACACACATATATATATATATATATATATATATATATATATATATATATATATATATAGATATATATATAGATAGATATAGATAGATATACATACAGGTATGTACAGTATGTACATGTATGTAGATATGGATGTAATTAAGTAGAAGTTACTAACATGCTGCCTTTAGTGTTTTTTTTTTTGTTTGTTTTTTTTTTACGTTTTTCATGAAGAAATAATGTATGTAATTAAGGTTTTTTTCATGACCGATTTACACAAGCACACACCCCTCTTGCGCAAATTACATTGTAAGAATAGGACCTTCTGTCCAGCACATTTCAGGCTGAAAATCAGTGTTTCCTGTTGAAATGATGTGTTTCTTGTGCATAATTTTGCAATGCTTACATGACGCTGTACGTCTGCATATTCATTCATAATGACTTCTCGTTTGTCCCTTTTATGTTCATGTAGACCTTTTTTTATTTAAAGCCTCTTCAGCTTACAAGAGTCATATCACTTTACTTATTCCTAAATCTCACTGCTGTGGACTAGGACCTGGGAAGCATGTGCATAACTTTGTTAAAAGTGTTGGGGACGAGGCCAAAAAAAAAAAAAACGTAATATAGAATTTTCAACAATTCAGTTCGCCCTGAAAATGCGATCACTAAAAAGTGATTTTAGTCTTCTCATTAAAAAAAAATGAACAGTGGTTAAAAGAGCATTATCTTTGTAAATAAATTGATAATTTGGATGTAATGTATACTATAATATTATGGTCATAGGGAGAAAAAGCTGTGTGAAATGTCTAATAAAAGTGAAACATTATATTACAGAAAATCTTTTAGCTCTTATTAGAAAGCTTTTGGCTTAAGTTATTAACTAACAGAATTTTCATGTAAAAAGTGTAAACACCGCTAGTGTCCGGAGTCTCCTTAGCATAAGCTGTGCCTGTGCTTCTAGTCATCTTTTCTATCATTCTGTCTCCTTCATGTTCTGTGTCCTTATTCTGATCAGTGCTAAAAACCAGCTTTCTCACTTTTTTCCCTACCGTAATCCCCCAAGCCGAGTGGTATGGAGTAGACAAAGGTAACCCACCTTTCTTGTTTTTTTTTGTTTTTTTTTGTCCTTCCCTTTTCTTGTTTCTGTCTTTGATGCTGATTGCTGATTGATGCTTTCCTGTTGTGATAGACCTGAGATTAATCTGGCTCATACTTCTCAAAGTAAGAGAGCTGATCTAGGAGGAAGATTTTTTATTTTTTTTTACTAGTCCAGTTACAGTATAAAAAATGCAGCAGCACTCTTACATGTGAGATGTTTGACCGGTATTGGCTCAGGTCACTCAGCATGCCTTCAGCGTGAACAGTGTTCATGCAATGTCAGTGTTTCAGGTTGTGTAAGTGCGACAACTCACATAATTGTGTCATTGTGAAACATCTGGCAATTTATAATATTTACCAAAGTAGTAGTACTTTAGTAATTCATATGTATTGCATTCAGTTTACTTTAAGAAGTAAGAAAATAACCACTTGTGGGTGTGCTGCTATGGGAAATTAAACAACAACAGGTGGTATGATGGAGCCTAATGCAAGGTGAAGTTACTTCTTCCCACCCTTAAATTTATTTTCCTATATCAGCACATCCTCTTGTGTTTTATTCGTCTTTCTAAAAGTTTCATATATGTAAAGGACAATTTATTGTGCTTATAGTTACATAGTCATGGTTCCTCATGGTTTATCACTTGCATTAGAACAGCTATACTGTAAGCAACCATTCTCTTAGCAAGCTTTTATTCTCTTATCTAGTATATATGGCAAAACAAGCATCAGCTTATCATATTACTGTAATATCATCGATTCTAAAGACTTAGTTACAGATTTACCTCTGACACTGGAAACGCCTTCTAAAACAGCCAATTAACCAATACAATCTGACCAATCACAATCAAGAATTCAACACATTCGATTGGTGAAGCTGCCTTTCAGTGATGCACACTAATGTTGCATTGTGTAGTTATCTGTAAAGCAATGTAATGTGCATGTCATTGCTTTGCAATGTGATGTGCTGTTCTGATGTTAAGATAAGATCATACAAATAAATAAATCAGTGGTCTCTCAGCTCTGGAGTAGCATGCTGTTTTGTGGTTATTGTGTAGTATTTCTCTCTCTCTCTCTCTCTCTATACATGTATATAAAAAAACATTGACTTTTGAATAATGTGTGTTGTGTGTGCTTTGTGTGTGCAGCCAGAGATTACGAGGTCCAGCGGGAGCGTATCGAGCTGGGCCGCTGCATCGGAGAAGGCCAGTTTGGAGACGTGCACCAGGGGATCTACGCCAGCCCAGTGAGCACCACCCCTTTCCCAGAAACGACTCGCGACCAACACAGCCTGACCAGACCATTAAACCCAATTTGACTGCAATTCCCCAAAAATGCTTTGTTTTTCTGACGATCCTATAAGGTTTCAACCCATAATTAGCCCATCATTATTCCTGTTCATGATTTAGAGTTCATTCTGAGGAAGAAAAAGGACTTTTATACAAGCCTTGAATACAAAACACTACATGAACCACAAACATAAATATTTACACTCATGTCAAGGACTTTTCTTTGAAATACATTTCCACAAAGTTCAGTACCGACTTCCTCTCAGACATCCTGACTGAACGGTTTTGTTACAATGTGTGATTCGCAGGAGAACCCTTCTCTGTCCGTGGCCATCAAAACATGCAAGAACTGCACTTCGGATAGTGTGCGGGAGAAATTCCTGCAGGAAGCCTGTGAGTATGATGGTATACTATAACAGACACTTTCACAAGACTTCTGATACGGTAACTGTTCGTCTAAATTTGGATGAATTTGGATGAAAAATCTAAATCTCTTTCGTCATGTGAGAATCTGAAAGTGTCTGGTCCAGAAACAAGCAGCCCTATCCAGACAAAGTTTCACTTATGATGAAGAAATGAAGACAGCGGTGGCTTGCATAAAAGAGTTCATATGAAATGATTTCATATCCCACAGTAACGATGCGGCAGTTTGACCATCCTCACATTGTCAAGCTGATTGGTGTTATCACAGAGAACCCGGTCTGGATCATCATGGAACTCTGCACCCTTGGCGAGGTAAGATTCACTTGCTTAGGATTACCAAGATTAACATAATTCTCCCTATGTCTCTGTATGTTATTCACGTCTTAGCATTGTTAACTGAACCATCTGGTGATTTTTCTTTTTCCTTAAGTTGCGGTCATTCTTACAAGTAAGGAAATACAACCTGGATCTGGCTGCACTGATTTTATATGCCCACCAGTTGAGCACAGCTTTGGCTTACCTGGAGAGTAAGAGATTTGTGCACAGGTGAGACCGAACACTTCAGCAAAGCTCATTCATTTTAAACCAAACAGAACACAATTAAACAGACAACCACTTCAGGGTTTTTCAAGTGTGGATCTGCAGGTCTCCATCTCTGGTGGTCAACACCTTGCTGAAATGACAAACATATACAGTACAGACAACTCCGGAATTATTGGCACCCTTTGGGAAAATAAGCGAATACATAATGCATGTAATGATTCTGATCATTATGACTAATCTGACTTGTAGGTGTTTAGGTAATTTGGAAATAGATAATTCTGTCAAAAACATAGGTAGCAGAATTATTTGAATTCTCGTATTCTGTAATTAAAACCCAAGGAGTTTGCATATTTGTGGAATATTTTAATTTAATAAAGCTATACAGCTAGGAACTTTATTGTTGTCTATGACCATTCTCTGTCATCCATCAACATTGGGTGGGGGAAAAACCCAAAGAGCTCTGAACTCAAAACATTTGACGGGGGAAAAACTGTTGAGCTGCATAGATTGGGGAAATGTACCGGCAAACACTGAAGTTTGTGGTGCCAATTTTTTTTTAAGAGCTCCATTGTTATGAAAAAACAACAACATTTATTTAAGGAAAACGTTCGGTTCCAAAAATTAGTTTGACAATTTGTTCATTTATTCAAGCCCAAAATATCGCATGCTGCATGTCTGGGTTTTTAATAGAGTCATTTTGGCTCATTTTCATAAGGCTGCGAACTGACTAAGCTGGAAGCAACCACACACAGACACTCATTACACACTCACTTGATTGTCTTGAAAGCCAGCATATGATCAGGCCCCTGCTGCCAAAAAAAAAAAAAAAAAAGATACACCAGTTATAAAAGAAATGAATCAGGAGTTATGTATGCGCTTATTCATGTGTCTTTCTATGCGTACGTTTCCTACAGGGACATCGCGGCCAGGAATGTGTTAGTGTCTTCCGCAGACTGTGTGAAACTTGGAGACTTTGGACTCTCCAGGTACATGGAGGACAGCTCTTATTACAAAGGTAACAGGCCCTGCAGGCTCTTGAGGCCACTCTGTTTTTTTTTTGTTTTTGTTTTTTTTTACTGAAAATATTCAAAGAACATTTCATTCACAATGCCACTAATGTCATTTCGCTGAGTTTGTGTCTTTTGGGTTAGTTTTATATTTTGCACCTAAAAAACTCAGCCGCCACGTAAGAAAACAGGGTTAATGCAGGGTTCAATCATGTCCTCTGGGGTTCACTTGGCATTAGACAGACGCTAACTCTTCCAGATGGTCAGGGATTGTTTTATTTATGTTTTCATATAGCACCCTCTGGTGGTCCAGGACAAACATGTACTAATTAGTGTGTGTGTGTGCGTGCGTGCGTGCGTTGTAATAATGATAAAGCACTGATAAAGTATTTGGGTAAAACTTGCTTTTTATCTAGAACTGAGACTTTCTCAATACTTAGTATTTACAACCTGTTGTTGAATAAATGGCTAAATATATTAAGAGTATGTGTATATTGAGATCGCAGCTGTCTGCATGTGATAAATGTGAGCCATTCAGCATAACAGGAAAATAAACATCTAAATCATTTTCTTATTTGCACAGTACTGTATGTAGTCAGATATCTTGGAATTATTTTAGTAAAACATAAATATATTACCAGTTTAATTGATCTGTTTTTGGTATTAAAAGCATGATAAATAGTTTGACTATGCAGTGTTTTGTGAACTTTTCCAATCGTGATTTTTTATTTAATTTTTTTTATTTACTTGTTTTAAAGCCTCCAAAGGGAAACTGCCGATCAAGTGGATGGCTCCAGAGTCTATAAACTTCCGCCGCTTTACCTCAGCCAGTGATGTGTGGATGTTTGGTACGTTGGACACTTTTTTGTTATAATTATTTTCTATATTCTTCGTTAGTTTTGAGCCGTTTTTTTTTTTTTTTTTTACAAGGCTTTGAAGTAACTTAAATTTTAGCCTAAGGTGTAAATTAACTAATTCTATGTAGATAATAATCATTAGCATGTGTAATATCATTAGCTTTATTACATTCATCCATGTGTGAAAATGAATCACTGTTTATGAATCATCGATCACTCTGTTTCAGGTGTGTGCATGTGGGAGATACTCATGTACGGCATCAAGCCCTTCCAAGGTGTAAAGAACAATGATGTAATCGGACGAATAGAGAACGGCGAACGCCTGGCCATGCCTCCCAACTGCCCCCCCACCCTTTACAGCCTGATGACCAAGTGCTGGGCGTACGACCCAGGCAAGAGGCCACGCTTCACAGAACTAAAGACCCAGCTCAGGTTAGCCCAGTTTTCTGATATGGAGCTAACAAAGCTGTTACAATAACGATATGAAAACCAGAAATATTAGATCTGTAATTAGGTTATGTTTTCTTGGAAGTGGTATTGATGTGTGCACCGTTAAACACCAGGGGTCGCTGTTTTATTGCTAAGTTTGGAGCTGATTTTTCTCTCCAGCATTATGGAGGTAGACCCTGCAGTATTTAGGGTTTTGGGAATTGTGACGAGACCCACAAAGGAACTAAAACAAAAGAAAATGAAACAGATTTGTAAACATACGCAGTACCAATTTGTACATTCTTGAACAACGCTGGATTTTTCCATTAACACATACAGCATTAGGTAATTAAATAACAACAACAGTCGGTTTTTATATTAAGACACAAAGGTCAGCATGATAAAACTGTCTCTCATGAAGAGCATCCGAAGAAAGCAAGACCAAGTCTTACCTCTGCTGCAGAGGAGAAGTTCATTTAGAGTCACCATCATCCTACAGCAGTGTCTTCTCATTTAAACTGTACTTGGGCTCCAGGAGGCACATATATTTAGCTTTATAATACAGTGGACTGTATAGAATGCTCACCATTTAATTCACTAAATACATCTTGCGTTTCTGGATAGCACGATTCTTGATGAGGAGAAAGCTCAGCAGGAGGAACGCATGCGTATGGAGATGAGGCGTCAAGTCACAGTGTCCTGGGACTCCGGTGGATCAGATGATGCGCCTCCTAAAGTAAGACACTGTGTGATTTATTATGTTAAGAGTAATTGTAAAGACAAAGTGCTGTTGTGCTGCCCGTTTGTAAGCAGCTCTGTTGCAGTTGAGGGCAGAACTAAATTCAGCACCAGGAAAGATTGCAGGACAAAATTCCACATTTTCAAGGCTGTATTTAAGATATTTGATTATTAGAGGGTCCTCCAAGAGATTCAATAATTTTGATTACGCTTATTGCAGACAGAACTGACTTATAGATGTAGTCCTATATATATTGTATTCCATCCATCCATCCATCCATCTAGGAACCTCTGTAGTTCAACCAGGGCCCATGGAGGCCATTGTTGACCATTGTATTTATTCCCATTTTGTATGGACGTGGTAGGACCTCCGGTCACCATCCACACATTGGCACACCACATGAAATTTGGGAATGCCAATTAGCTTAATCTAAATGTCTTTGGACTGTGGGAAGAAGTCGGAGAACCTGGAGGAAACCCACCAAGCACAGAGAGAACATGCAAACTCCATGCACACATGAATCGATTCCAGGATTTGGAGGTGCAAGGCCACAGTGCTAACCACTAAGCCACAGAGCTGCCTCATACAGTATATTGTATTAGCGATAATATTATGACAAATCATTTTTGGTTTTAAAACTCTAGAATTCATTGCACTGAATCCAAGTTTTTTTTTGGTATTACTATTGCAGAATCTTGTATACACCATTTTAAGAAATCGCTTTAGGGGATGATTTATGCACCCATACAGTATAAGAACCATTTGTTTTGGGACTTTCTGTTCATTTCACTTTCTGTTATTATGCACCTTTCACCTGCTGCTTCAATTAGTCATAAGAAGTAGCACTAATAGACAAATGTTTGTGTGTCTGTACCAGACCGCAAAGCGGTGGAAAGTACTTGTGATTTATTATGTTGTGTGTCAAGAAATGAACAGTCTGTTCTAAACGCTGGCTTCTGGTACTGAACATTTGGTTTTTAAAATGTGGCACTGTGTCTCATCTTCCTTTAAGATGTCACTCTGATTAGCCAGTGTACCTTTAACAGTGTTATATAATAGGCACATTCTTTCTGTCAGGTGGATAAGAAAACCGTTAGCTGATCTAATTTCCACTGTGCATTGGAGGAGTCTGTGTCCAGGAAAGTTCAGTGAGATGTCAGCTGTCTCTGTCTGGCTCGCCAGCTAAAATAAAGCAGCACTTCACATATTTTTATTCTCGGTCATAGTTGTCGGGTTTCCATTGTGTATAATGCGCAGGGGCTTACAGCGTTCAGTGATGAATGTGTTCTAAGATAAACTGATACACACTGTCAAATTGGCACTCAGAGCATTTTAGATCATACTCTCGACTTCTGTTTCTTTTTTTTAACTTGCAGCCCAGTCGGCCAGGTTACCCCAGTCCCCGGTCCAGTGAAGGGTTCTTCCCAAGTCCTCAGCATGCAGGCCAGCACAATCATTACCAGGTAACTGCATACCATCTATTGAAAACCATTTTGTGCCCAAATGAAGAACTAGTCACAGGTTTTCTGTGCAGTATGTTGGGTAGTTGTGGGGAACCTTGCATGAAGCAAACAACTTGCCTATCTGTTTGTGTGTGTGTAATAGTTCACTTCATATGATTGTTTTTATTGCTATTAAGGCTTGTGATATTATGCATTACTCAACCCGAATATGTTCTTTGTCAAGCTGTTGGTAGCTATTAGAGTTTAATCTCGCATATAAAATCACCGCCAGGCAACATTGGCACAGCTCAAGGTTATTTTCCGAGTAGAAAACTGCAGTTTATGTTTTCTTATGAAACACATGTGTGATGTTTAATGGGAACCAAAAGTCCAAGGTCTCTCGTTTGTATTTGTATTTACAATTTTGGTTTGCTTCGAATTATTGTCAGCTTCGGCAATTCCATGCAAAGTTCAACCAAAATGCCAAATAGTTGGCATAATTTATACTGTCCGGTTCCTACCAAATCATGCTAATGCACTAAAAACACCCGGCAACTGCATCTGCTTATACTGATTTAAACTTTTACTTTTAAATTAAACTGCAAAGTTCAATGCTGAGCTTGAAATATCACAGAGGCATGACATTATCAACACTACGAAGAGAGAGAGGGGAAAAGACCAGAAAAATGTAAGCCATAATTCTAGATTTAATAATTTTTTACAGTAGGACCTCGGATTATGAGTAACGTGATTTACGAGTGTTCCGCAAACCGAGCAAAGATTTTTAATAATTTTTTTATTGGAAACCGAGCAAGTATTAGTTTACTAGCGCCGAGTATCATGTATCCGCATGCGACTCTTATTTTGACACCGAGCGGCAAGTGATTATAACTGAGCCAATGATTTTACTCTCTCTTGCGCGACGGGAATTATGGGTAATCGTCTCCCCTGCTGCGTCCCCTGTGTCAAAATAAGAGTCCTCTGCCGCGTCTTAGTGCTCGTCTCTTATAATCAACATCTCCCTCTCTCTTGTGTTTGTGCGCGCGTAACTTGACACCCCACACACACGGACACACACACACACTTTTTACAAACACACACTTACTTTGTGTGTGCGTGTGCGCACGCGTAATTTGACACCGACACAGACACAAACACACACAGAACTCCCTGGCGCTTTATTTACACAGAAAACTCACAGAAAACTCACAGAAAAGGTAAGGTGCTGGTTCATTTGTTATTTTTTATTTTTTACTTTACAGCAGTGATTCCGTTAGTATGCTCACGCGAGTATCATTAGAGAGATTAAACCTGTTAAAACAGTGTTTGCATTGTGTATGCTAGTTGTGAAACGGAAAAAGCGAGGTGTGGGAGGGAGAAGGAGTTTTACTGTTTAAGACGAGGCGAGGGGCTAATTCCACACACACACACACACACACACACACACACACACACACACACACACACATATATACAAATATACGGCGTCTGCGGGCACAAAAGGAAACACTTAACTGTCTGGATTTATTTAGACTTTTTTTATGTTAAGTGCAGGTTAATTTGTTTTATTTTTACTTTATATGTTGTATCAATTATTTTTATGTATTTATTGTTTTGGGCTGTAGAACGAATAATTTGAGTTTTCATTATTTCTTATGGCAAAATTAAATTTGGTTTACGAGTATTTTGGAATACAAGCCCGCTTCCGGAACGAATTATGCTCGTAATCCAAGGTTCCACTGTATATTGTAATGCTCATATTCATCAAATTTACTGAGATTACACAAATCATGGGACATTGATCTCATTTGCCGGGGTGTTAAAAAAAACAAAAAACATGAAAGAACATGAAAGACATACACAAACAACACACCTAGACATGTATTATGGAAAATAAACACTGCAGTGTGCATAATACAAATATTTAAAACTATATACAATATTTTGTGGCATGCATGCAAATGTATGAAACGTCCCGTGATTTCTGCAATATTGATTAATTTAATATGAGCCTTACATAGTGGTGGCCCGTACAGGATAACTTGATACGAGCAACACACTATAGTTTGTAGATGACTGTTTTAGCCACGTCACATCAGTGTGTGTGTGTGTGTGTATATATATATATATAATATATATATATATAATATATATATATATATATATACAGTAAATAAATTGTTCCAAAAAACATTTTCAGATCTACAATTTTGTGTTTATTTGGTTTACGGGTAATATTTTCTGCAGTTGTCTTTAAAATTGAGTATAAAACCTGCACTTTCTTATGAGTTTCCCCTTTACCATCACGTACCTAACAATGCTAAAATATCGTATAACTTGAGTATGTATCTGGCTGCATGAATTTTATGTCCTGTATGTGTCCAAGATTTTTTTTACTTTCCTAAATGAATTTAGAGGGACTAAAACAAGACCTTTGTATTACACCTTTTTTTTTTTTTTGCTGTTTGCATACTGTACCTTGGATGTTTTTAAGTCGAGGCAGGAAGCAGTAGAATATATGTGCCGCAGTTACAGGCCTGCTGCATGATGTCAGCATCACCAGAGTGTATTTAAGTTCACTCTGCAGTAAAGTTCAGGTCACGTCAAGTTTTTCTTGCTAAATTTAATTGAGATTCAAAACTTGATTAAATTGTTGAGAACCTCCTTTGACAAAATTGCTACCAGGCTACCAGGCCGGACTCCTGTACAGAATTTCAGGAATGTAGTTATTATGTAGCAATTCATTTTAACTCAGCATCTCAGAAGCCATGTTCTCCTAGGATTCCTTGAAGGGAATAAAAACGAAAAACCCATTAAGAACAAACTTAATCTAGATTCTGTTGTTATACTTCCAGAGTGTGCTCACTTTTAGCCTTATAAGGAGTCTGAGCAGAAGTCTTGGCTAATGTGGGGTTATTTTTGTTGCTTTTTATTTATTGCTTCCGTTGGAAGAGAGAAGGAATGAGACCAGACTGTCGAGATCGCATCTAGGTCTCTGGGTCAAAGGTCAAGTAAATACTCTGTAGCACCAGTCATTGTTGGATATGATGATGATGTTTTTCTTTCTATGGAGGTCATATTTTATTCATAATAATATTTTCATGATAGATTCTCTCTCTCTCGCTTGCTCTCTCGCTCGCGCGATGATCTTTTTGAGCATAAAAACAGCTGTTTCGTGCTTGGTGCTTTTATTTCTACTGGCGTTTATGCTTGTTTTGACGTGTACCTTACTCTGCTGAAGGGATCGGGTTACCCTGGATCTCATGGCATGCCGGCAATGCCCAGTGGAGGATACCCAGCGCAGGCCTCTGTTCTGGAGCCACTCGAGACCTGGAACCACCACAGACAAGACGTACCTGTTTGGTCTCCTAATATGGAGGTGAGCATCACCCACCAGTTCTCAGGGCTGATGTGGAATGATGTACAATGGCACTGCTCTGTTAATTTTCACTTTGAGTTAAAAAAAAAAAAAAAAAAGGTCAAATCTTCAGGGTATTACTGTGAGGAATTTTACTGTGTGATTTTATTTACATCTGGATTTGCGATGTGTTCATCTCCACCCACACCTACTGTAAGAAGATTTCAGTTTAAACTACCTACGTGCCAAATTATGTCTGCTCTGACTTGCTGTGCTGTGATGAATCGATTCTGCACACATTCAGACCTGTACATGTTTTTACATTTCAAGAAATTCGCATAGATTTCTTCATGGAATAGTCTTTTCCTTGTCATGTGACAAAAAATTATTACAATTTGCCACGTCATTTTTCAGTATATCACTGCTGGGAAGTAAAATATTTTCTCTTTTTTTTTTTTTTGTATGTGTCTGTATTGTGGTTGCAATTGATGATGATAACTCTTGAATAGAAGTAACTTCTGTGTGCGCGCGCGCGTTTAACAGGACGGAGGTGCTCTGGACATGCGGGCGCTGGGACAAGCACTGCCGCCTCACCTGATGGAGGAGAGATTGATGATGCAGCAGCAGCAGATGGAGGAGGACCAGCGCTGGCTGGAGCAGGAGGAAAGCTTTCTGGTAATTTCAGCTTATTCTCACCTCACTGTGTGCGCCTCATGTATATGTATAAGGGCTTGTATATTATATATACAGTTATCTAGACTAGGCGGCACAGTGACTCAGTGGTTAGAACTGTCGCCTCGCACCTCCGGTGTCCGGGTTTGATTCCTACCTCTGGGTTTGTGTGCATGGTTTCCTCGTACTTGGTGGGTTTCCTCCAGGTTTCCCCTCTGGACTGTTCAAGAACTTTTAAACTTCTGATTATTATATATAGCTAAATTCATAACTACTAGCATTAGTAAGAAACTGGCGGTGGAGAAAAATACATACTGTATTTTTGGTAAAGGATTTGAATTAGAAAGGTTGAGTTAGTTAAAGTGTCCCATTGAACCAGTACAAAAGTGTGTGTGTGTTTGCGTCTGTGTGTCAGAGAGAGATAGTGCCTGTGTGTATGTTTATGTGCACTTGATTGAGCAAAATAGAGATATTAAAAACAAAGCCATAAATCGTGAGTGTGTTGCGTGTGGGGATCACACAGGCCTGCAGGGTGAGATTCCTCCTCCCTCTAGAAAGAGCTTGGCTGCTGCTGTGGAAGAAGAGGAAGAAGAGACCATGTTTCCATTTTAACCCCATAATATGAAAAGTTTCCTCAAGCAGCATATGGGTTATTCTCTGTAAATACCATAATTTAGGTGGAATTTTAAATCCATATTCATCAAGAAAGACTTTCGTACTAAACCACTATCCACTTCATGTATTAGCCATTTATTCCCTGAGCAGTCTTTCCATATAGCGTCTTGCCTATGCATCACGATCATCTAGCAGAGAAAATTCCACAAATACGCTTCACTGGGAAATCTCACCTCAGCCCTGTTGCTCATTTTGGTTGAACATCCTGCAAAAAGTCCTACACCATGCTGTGTGCTGTAATTATTTATACTTTGGTCTTTCTCATTATAAATCCACATCATTTTAACCTGTGATGTGACGAGATGTTTTTTTAAAGTGACACATACAGTACTGTGCAAAAGTCTTAGGTGCATGTGAATAACTGATGGAGAGACATTCAAATATATGCTATAAAAAGCAGTGCACAATAATTAATGAAACAAAGTCAATAATTGGTGTGACGAGCTATTGCTTTAAATATGGTCACGAGTACAATTTGTGCAGTTTTCTAAGGAGATCTGCATGAAAAAAGAAGCAAGTATGACAAAGCCCTCATAAGGACTGAGGCTGGTTCTGCAGGATGTTCAATAAAACTTATTGAACATCCTGCAGAACCAGTCTCATACCTTCCGATTACTTTGTCATACTTAGTCATTACTTTGTCATACAAAAGCTTTCTTTTGGGTCTTGCATGAATGAAAAGTGCTCTTTCATGTAAAATGCTGATTTCTTTTCTGGGTTACAGATTTTTTTCTGTAAAAAAAAAATATATATATATATATATATATATATATATATATTGCTGGAATAATCATCTTTGGAACCAGGATTTCTTTTTTTCTTAATTTAATTTAAAAAAGTCATAAAATAAACAGATATAAAACTAATTTGCACTTAAAAAATACATTTGCACAGTGCTGTGAATAAACATACTTTATTTTTCTATTGTCATCTTTTTAATGTCTTATTCTAACATTAATGTTTTCTTTCTCCTGTATTCTGGAGTAAGATCATCAGACTTGGTTTTGATTCTCATGAGTGCACAGTCATTCCTCTATAGGAATTTCATAATTGTCACTTCATTTGAGAACCGTGAAAACGACAGTGAAAAGAGGCAGGGAGGGAGAAGTGGGATGAGTTAGAGGGAGCCAGTGTAGGATGAGAGGAAAAAGAGCAAGAGCTTGTGGGAGTCATTTGGCTCTGCGTTTGCTCTGCCTGCTGCAGTCGAGCACATTTAATCCACACTCCAGCAAGAAGCCAGATCTCAGTCCTCCTCCGGCACGCCGTTGTGCTGATGGAACGGTGCTCGCCACACTCTCTCCTCGCCGTGGTGAGGACGCACTCCGCTCCAAGGATGCACCTTTTCAAGTCTTGCTTCGGAAAACCGGTACTGAGACGCTCAGAGCTGTTATTTACTGTTCATTTTTGTGGATCGGTTCAGTTTCCTGTTTGCTTATATGACTTGGTGAGGACTTGGAAAGATGGTTTGTTGTGGATTTTCAGTTTGTTACCTGAAGTAAGATCAGCCTGATGAGAAGAGATGAAACTGAGTGCATGATGCATGGTGCTGCTAGAACATTTGTAGTTAGATCCCATACCCACATATGTTTGTCTGTTAATTTGTCAGCTGGTTTTGTTGCTTTTTGAGTAATTAGGAGCGGATATAATATAGGATTATACCTACGAGGTTGTGTATGGAGGAGAAGGGAGGTGTTATATGAAAGACACTATTTAAATCAAAGACCAAGATGTTTCAGTGTCGTCTATTCTTGGAATCAGGTGTGTAATTGTGTGTGTGTTTTTTTTTTGTTTGTTTTCTGTGTCTTCAGAAGCCAGAGTCCAGGAATTCAAGGGGCAGCATTGACCGGGAGGACGGTGCTCTCCAGGGGCTGGTGAGTTCCCATAACCCTTTGCTTGTTTGTGGTTTATCCCAGGAGTCATGCAGAGTACGGACACATTACATCCTGGCGCCTTACGCCATTTTAAGAGGCTTAAAAGTAACTCTAGAGCAGAAAAGAAGAACCATTCGATACTTGCAGGGGTGCATTTACTTTTGTGTTCCACTGCAGTCGAGTTCTAGATTAGATGTAGTGAAAGGCTAAAAGCAGTGGCTAGAGGAGTGTCACATGGAGCAGCAGCCACAAGTGGTTATTTCACATGCCATCTCCAAAAACAGCCGCGGGCAAACCAGACACATTTTCTCCGTGTAATTACAGAACTTTCTGTACGTTACTGTATGTTGGATAGAAAGTGTTTTGGAGATGTACATGGAGTTATGCACGCTTTCCCACAAACCACTCACTCCCACCCGTAACACCAGCCATAATCCTGCATGCAGTAAAATCAGGGCAGGACAGTGAGTCGAGGCGAGTCAGCAAAGCCCTGAATGCTCGTTTACGTTCCTATTTTCTTTCAGACAGGAAATCAGCATGTATACCAACCCGTGGGCAAAGCAGGTACGTGCCTCAGTGCTGCCTTACTGGCATTCTCAGATTGTCTAAACATACATGTTTTTGTTTTCCCCCCTCCAATGCTTACAGTACGTTTCTTCTGCAGATCCCGGAGCGCCGCCTAAAAAGCCTCCTCGCCCCGGCGCCCCGACCCACCTGAGCAGCACAGCCAGCATCAGCCCCGTGGACAGCTATAACGAAGGCATCAAGGTACACCTGCTTTCAGCTCTCGGTTTATGGAGCATGTGCTTTCCGTCATCAGCCAGATCTGCTGCACAGACATCACTCGCTCAAGTCTGGCTGCACTTTATAACCAACCTGTGAGCATGGCATAAAGCATGCACTGTGCTTTTCCTTTTAATTTTTTGCATCCTTTGTTTGCATGGTTTTTGGGACAAACTTTTGAGCCAAACAGATGGAAAAGTAAAAAAGTGCAAGTGTCAGAATTTCCCCTGCTTCCTTTCGCCAAGTGGCTTGAGTTGCAGCTCGTCAGCAGAATGGGAATGTTTATTTTCCCAACCATGCAGGAGGAAAAAAGGGGTCCAAAAGATTCTGACCCGATACCCCCCCCCACCACCACCACCACCGCTCATTGACAGTGATGAGGGTCGCTAATTAATACAGTACATTCATCTCAATCTAATCTAATCCTTAAGTCTAGTAAGCAATCAGACACTTTCAGCTTTAAAATCCTTAAATGGTTAAAGTCACAGAAGACTGAGTATGTGAACACACACACCCACACACACACACACACACACAAAAGATTGATGTTCATGGTGAGTTAGATAAAGAGACTAATCGGATGTGGTTTCCAGCTCTGGGAAAACCTTTTTTAGGCCAGTTGGAGGATAACAACGGAGATAAAAACAGTTTTCTTTTACCACCTCCTTTCCACCACAAGACTGTGACCTCTCCTTCATGGTTCTCATCCGCTGCCAAAACCATAATGCAGAATGCACACTTATTCAGCGTTTTAGAGTCACTGGTGCTTCCTTTTTTGTCATGCGTTTAAACCTTCCAGGCAGTTTTGCTTTTGGAAAGCCCGTGTTGTTTTAAACAATGTTTATGTACTTTTAAGAACATGAGCAATTTTATTTTACATTTGATACACCAAAAAAAAGATTCTTCTTAAAGAACCAGAACTCTGTTTAAAACACACAAAAAAACATTTAACCACTAAATCATGCAGCACAGCTTTTCTTTTCTCCTTAGTCATCAGTATGTGCATGTTAATTTCTTTTTCATTAATTTTTTTGCATCATTAATTCTTTGTTCCTGTTCTGTTTCCCTGCATCCCTCCCTCACTCCCCCTCACACTCGCCTGCTTTTTGCTGCACGTAGCCCTGGAGGGTAAGGACTTGTGTATGTCGGTTATGTGTGTACTTTATGTGTCAGTTAGCAACTGCTGCTCTCACACTCATCTTCATGTTAAAGGGAGGTATCTATAAACATTAAGATGCTAAAGTACTAAACACTAAAGGATATACAGAGTCAAGAAATGTATAGACACTTCAGGAAAAGAAAAATTGTATGAGATGTATTCCGTTAATATAATATCATATATCAATGTGGATTGTATAGCAATAAATTTTGTATTATAATATTTATACGGTTTTTCTTTTCCTGTAATTTGTATACATTTTGTGGCTGACTCTGTATATCAAAATGCACACACACGCGCGCACACACACACACACACGCACACTTGTATGTGTCTGCCCTGAACTGAATGAGTGTGAGACTTCAGTTACTGCTATAATGTTTGTTATAGTTAGTGCTCTAGCATTAGAAATGAGCAAAGGTACAGTAAGTAAAGTTTTACTTAAGAACTTCCTAGAAATGAGATTACTTCCTAGATTACCTAATCTGTTTTATTTAAAGCCTCTGTCAACATTGCTTATTGCGCCCGCACTGGAACATCCACCTAATAAGACTTTGATTATAATTAGATCTAGATTAGACATCGCGGGTGATTGAAGACCTGGAGAAACTCGTCATATTATATCAGCCGTAACGTTTATTCCCACAAAGGTGCAGCTACAGTGCCTTGCGCATTAGTAATACTCCCCCTGATCCCAGCGACATTTTGCAGTATTGCACCCGAGATTAAAATGGACGTACTTGGGATTTTTCCCCAATATGTCAGTCCTTTAATTATTCTTTTTTTTTTTTTTTCAACACAAACAAACCAGTCGTTTTGAGAAGCAAATCTTCAGTGACGTACAGTATCTCAATCAGCTGTACACAAATACATTAAAATACACTAACTTAAATTACCAATGTGGCAATCAGTCAAGTGTACAAAATCACTGCAGAAGCTAGATTATAGTATGGAGCTAAAATTATTGTAGTATGAAAACGTTGACAGAGGCTTAGCTAAAGAATGTAAAAAAAATGGCATGGTGTAAAAATTCCATAGTTTGGAACGATCATGTGTTTCTGTTTATTTTGTGTAGTGAGAGATGTGCAGGCTTACTTTCTTATTGTACCTTTAACTTAGTGTCTTGTACCACAAAAACACACAACTGGTAATTGGGAAATTGTGTTTGTCTCTGTATCACAGCAATTAATTGTCACAGCAATTCCTTTATTTATTTTTTTTCAAGATATGTGGGGTCGTGGTTTGTCTCTATATACCTTTTATAACTTTTAAATCGTTTAACCAACCAACAAAAAAAACGAAACAAATTTTTTTTAAACCCAGTAAAACTAGGGATGTCTAAAGAAAGTTAAATATCCTGTTAACTGCGTGATGAGCCAGTTCTTGAACCAAAATCACTTTTCAAATACAATTATTACAGTAACTTCCAGTCTAACACTTACAGTAATAGAATGCAAAGTCAAATAAGCCCTGAAGGTTTGTGAATCAAAAGAAAGTTTCTGATCTAAACACCAGCCTTCACAAAGTATGTTTTTTTTTTTTTTAGATCAGAGTATGTGCTCTTGTGTTAGCTAAGATACATGGTGGACAGTCCTCTAAATCTTATAAATCTTTATATTTCCACTTTAGAATATCGGCTTCTTTAACTTCCAGATTTCTTAGGCGGAATCCCATTCAACGTTAAATATGAAGGCTTGTGCACTATGTACAGTAGGCTGTACAATCCCTTGTTGCACACACCAAGTAGTGTCTTTGATCAGGTGTTTGAGAACGATCTGGGATTCAGCCTTGTGTTAGCTTTGTAGTTTGTGTTAGCCGTGAACAAAACAACACGGACAGTTAAGAGCTAGTTTTCTTTGTAGCCATAAATAAAAGAACACTGATGGTTCAGATGCGATTTGGAACGACTTATCAAAGAATTTGTTAGATGACAACGTTATTAGATACAGTATGTTCTCTGGCTGAATGGGCTTCTGTGACTGGTTTTAAATGTGGGTTTTGGCAGACAGCTGCTCTCTCCCCACCATGCAGGTCCGTACAGACCTACTGTACTTTCATCCATGCTGTGACCGACAGTTAGTGTAACTAATGATTGCAGAACACCTGGGTTTGATACATATAGTTCACATAACGTGAATACATAACGTCCAGTAGTTACCAACTATTATCACCACTTCTCGTCCAATCAGATTGCTCGGTCAGAACTAACTCTTGAATAATAATTTATATAGCCTTAGAAGCCAATACAACAATTATGAATATTAATAATATACTTCATTAATGTCCCTGAGTTTAGGAATGTGCTGTTGGTCAAGACCAACTAATAACTCCAAGTTAATTATTTAAAAAAAAAACACACCTAATGATAATTTAGGTTATTTTTTTCTGTTATGCAACACTCAATAAATCCTCCAGCATTTTGTATTAAAAGATTTACCCAGTACCATCTACGTACCAACCTAGTTTCTCACCGGTGCTCTGGTAAACCAGATTCATTAGTGATGTATTTCATCTAATATCTAAATACTACTGCCATCTAGTGTTCAGACCTAAGCACTGCATTTCATGAAGTCTTCTGAAAGGTTTTCTGTTTTCAAATCACAGCAGAAAAAAAAAAACTCATCCATCCTCTCTTCCTAATAACAATTTTGCACTATTTGTTCACCAGATCCAGCCTCAGGAGATTAGTCCACCACCCACAGCCAACCTCGACCGCTCCAATGATAAGGTCTATGAGAATGTGACCGGCCTGGTGAAGGCGGTGATAGAGATGTCCAGTAAAATCCAGCCTGCTTCCCCTGAAGAATACGTGCCCATGGTGAAGGTAAAAGATCCAACACCACCACAACCAACCCAATACATAAATGAATGTTTTAGTGATTGGATGTGGTGCTAATCTGTGCTGATGGTGCTTGTAGGAGGTGGGACTGGCTCTGAGAACGCTGCTCGCGACTGTGGATGAGACCATCCCTATTTTACCGTCCAGCACCCACAGAGAGGTCAGTAACTGTAATCCTGCTAAATTTGCATTAAGCGCAAACGTTCAGCTCGGAGTCATACAGGATGCCATCAGGAATAAGCTGTGTCAAACCACACACCCTTGTACGTAGGTTAGAAAAATGGAACATTTACTGTAGCGGTCATTGCTCATCATTGGTACTAATTCTATTTGTATTTCTGAACTGTACTCGTTTTTAGCCCAAATTGTTTGTATTCCAACAATTTCTATAAGGTTTGAGACATAGATGTTGGTTTCTGAATGATTTAACCAACATGAATGGGTACCTGCCCTGCTGTCATTAGTTACCACCCAACATGAGGATGGGTTCCCTGTTGTGTCTGGTTCCTCTCAAGGTTTCTTCCTATTGCCATCTCAGGGAGTTCTAACCTTGTCGCCCTCGGCTCGCTGATCAGGCACAATCTGAGGATTATGATTTATACATATTTTCTCACTTTTATACACATTTCCATAATTTAGGCCCAAGCATTATGACATCATAGTGTGTATAAGGGCCATATTGTTTTCCTAAGCATTTTTTTCCACCATTTGGGGCTTTTGGGGGTCTTACCATTCTCAAAATCTCATGAAAATTGGCAGATAGGCTGGAATCTGCTGCCATTAGGATGCATGAGAGAGTCTGGGCCCCGGGTGGTTATGTTGAGTGACATCACATTGAGTGACGACATAGTGTAATGCTTTTTTTTTTCAGTTTCTGGGGCTTTTTGGAGATCTAAAAATACAAATCCCTCCTTTTAAAATGATGTCATAATGGTATTGGGATATCCCCTTTAAATGCACGTGCCCACTGTTTCTGCTGTATTTCTGGTGTGCCTGGGTGGTGATGGCGCAGGGTGCTTGGAACTATATTATTCTTTTGATTTTGTGAAGCTGCATTGAGGAAATGACCATCATTAAAAGCTCTATATAAAAAAATGTAATTGAGTTGAATTAGTCAGTCTAAAAATGTATAGTTTAACACATTGCTCTACTATATAAATTCAGGTAATTCATGCTAAAATGTGTATTGTGTAGTTTATGTATGTATTAGAATAAACCGATCAGCCATAACATTAAAACCACCTAGGTTTCCGGTTTCCCTTGTGCCACCAAAACTGCTCTAGCCCCTCAAGGCATGACTCTGAGAACTCTGGAGGTGTGCTGGCACCAGGACATTAGTAGAACATTCCCGTGGATGCCCAATCAGATTGAGAACTGTGGAATTTGGAGGCCAGATCAACAACCTTGCCTGCTAAGCCCCATACACATAGAGTGTTAACGATACATTTCTATCATAGACAGCATTGACTTCCTTTATAGCAGTTTGGGCTGCATTGGCTTTTCTATAGGATCGGACAGGATAGGTTGTCCTTTGGTCCCCACGGACATAAATGAGCCTTAAGTGCCCATGATCACCAGTTTACTAGTATTTAGTTGATAATCAGTGTTATTCAATTAATTCATTATTCAGGTGTTGTTATTCGGTGTATAACTATAACATGTTATTTTATGTTATATTATCTGCGTTAATAGACTTTATAACACCATAAAGCATGTACCGATTATTTTCATCATGTTAGAACAGAGTAAAATAGTTTTAAAAAATTATATTAATTCTATTACTGCAAAGCGTTTGATGTAAGCTGATATCTGTGTGTTCAGATCGAGATGGCTCAGAAGCTGTTGAACTCGGATCTGGCTGAGCTGATCAATAAGATGAAGCTGGCGCAGCAGTACATGCTCACGAGCCTGCAGCAGGACTACAAGAAACAGATGCTCACAGCGGCACACGCCCTCGCCGTCGACGCCAAGAACCTGCTGGACGTAATCGACCAGGCCAGGCTGAAAATGATCGCTCAGACACGGCCACACTAGTCCTATTCCTTCGAACAAAAAGAAAGCTTAGGAGACAGGGACCCTATGATACTTCACAGGAAAGAGAGAGATGAAGAGGACGCAACGTCCACTGCTGGGACTATACGGTGATGTCGTTTACTGAATCACAGCACAGCACCAGTGGATCTCGACATGGAAGACACCTCTACGCCGGACGTCTCACTACAAGAATATGAAATATGAAGCCTTTTCTATAGAGACTTAAACACAGTATGTTCAGCGGACTCGGAGATACAGCGCTAATCATGTTTTTATTGTCCTGTTTGTGCTGGCTGTTTTCTTTTTCTTTTCTTTTTTTCCTTTTAAAGTAAGTCCAGAGATAAACTTCAGCAACGGATACTTTTATCTGAGAAAACATCACAACTGGAATCCACATGGAAATCAGAGCTAATGCAGAGCCTGGAACAACCTGAGCTATCCCAAAGGTGTATCGCAGACGCTCACACACTTCCTGTTCTGAACTGTTGTACAGCAGAGCTCGTCATCGTTCTGATTTACACACACGCACGCGCACATCGAGGCTCACACTGTTCTTTTTATCCTCTGACTTCCACTCAGGGGGCACCTTGAGGCACGACAAAACACATCATGCTGTTTATCGTCATCATATTCCGCACAAGAATGCATATATTTTTTAAAGAATTGTCTATGGAATTAAGATTAAAAGAAATGTGTATCTCTAATATTGGGGTATTAATGGGTAGAAAAATATCATCAGGGACTGTTAAAAAAAAAAAAATGAAATTGAATTTAGTAAACACCTCTTCTCCACATCAGACAGTAAAGCACACTTTTAGTAGCTTAAGACCTTTTTCTTACTCACTGCTTCCTCAAAGTAAATCTGGTAAATGTAGAAATAGTCCACATTTACCACCAATATCTCTGCGTCTTTCCCCAGGCTGATCAACTCGGTCACGTCCCACCCCTCCCCCCACCCCCCTGTGTATAGTACAATCTATAAATGAATCCACTTGGTCACTCTGATAAATTATTCTCAGGAAACAAAACTGACTGTACAGAACCTTTAACTAATAAAATGTGTTACTCTTGTATTCATTATCCTCCTGGTTTTCTTTAACTGACCATTGATTAAGCTTCTCAAAACATGAAAGCAGCTGAGGCTACAGTAAAGCAGGGTTGCCTTTCAGTTTAAACTCAGACTTCGGATTTTGCCTATAACTTGTATTTAGATTGTATTTAGGCCCTAAAGTCCAGATAGTCCATAGGCATTTCTCTTTTTATGAATTTCCTTGTATTTTAGACCCAAGACGGGCTATCAAACTATCAACGGAAGATGGAACAAAACCATATCTAACACCACTCTTTTCTCTTAGGGGTCTGATGGATTAAGAAAGTCAGTTATATTTTATTTGAGTCAAACCGGGACTTGTGATGACATTTCTCATGAATGAAGGCATGAAACCGATCGACTTCAAGCACAGTACGGTGATGAGAACGGTACAAACGTTTTACGTCCGTGAATGGCGATCCCAGACGATGTAGCTCTGAGCCCACTGCAGTCATTCCTGTGAACATTCAGCAAATAGAACTCCTGACGCTTAAAAACAAAAAACTGATATCTTGTCCCCCAGCTGGCAGAAGAGATGCATCCGTGTGTGTGAAAATCATTCACCAATACAATTTCAAATGAAACAGGAACTCTGCTTGGGGTTATTGCCACATCTCCTGTACAGTCCTGACCACGCTCCAAGCCGTTTCCACATGTTTGGGCCATTAAAGGCAGTGTGATCATGTTTCCGGCGTACTGCAAGAATTTTTACCTTGATGGTATCCAAGCACTATTGAAACACTGACATAAGTGCATTATAAAAATGTTAAAAAGCTGTTTACTGCATTCTCTCCTTCTTGTGTATAAAAGATATAGGTTTGTATTATATTTTTACATTTTGTATTTAAACAAATGGTACTTATAACAAAATACTGATGATACAATTTGGGAACAGAACTCAATTGTCTGCTACAAAAGCGATATGCGAGTCTGCGATAGCTTTATAGGTTGCTGTATTACATTTATCTTTTTTTTGATTGGCTGTGGAGCCGTGATTAATATGGAAGCATTAATGTTTCACTAAGTACCTCTCATCCCTCCCTTCTGAGAGAGCTCGGCCAATCAGCTCTGGCTACAAGAGGTTATCGAACTCACGATCTCCGGATGATAAGGTGAGCGCTTTTCCATCTGCGCCACTTGGTGGGGGCCTGCCCCCCACCCTATTTACTACTTTTAACCTACTACTGTGTCACTATAGGTTTTTCTAGCATAGGTTCAGAATCTGAGGCTGCATTCCTGAGAAACACTTACTTACTTTTACATTCAGGGTCATGGGGGGCCTCCAGGGAGTCATCGAGCATAAGTTGGGATACACCCTGGACAGGGTGCCAATCCATTGCAGGGCACACATGCATACTCAGACTATGGGTAATTTCAGAATGGCAATTAGCCTCATCTGCATGTCTTTGGACTGTGGGAGGAAGCCTGGAGGAAACCCACCAAGCATGAGGAAAACATGCAAACTCCATGCACACGGAGAAGGGGGATTGAGCTTGGCTGGGAATTGAACCTGGATCCTGCAAGGTGAACCTGGATCACTGCAAGGTGACCATACTATATATATATATATATATATATATATATATATAGTCCCATTATGGCCATTAACCTTATCGGCTCCAGGGACTCAGATCACTGTCTGGATGGTCTCAATTAAAGTGTGTCATAGTAATAATGTACAACATTAAACATACAAATACCACACAAAGCTCTATCAATAATCTCCCAGAGTTATCAACTTTGATTGGATCGCCATGCGACTCCACAGAACTCAAACAGACAACTAAATATTTAGAGCCAATTCCGTCATACCTTAGGTAATGTAACTCCAGTTAAAAGGAAAATGATTAGAGATAAGAAACTCATTCCATGGTATAATGACCACACACACTTTAAAGCAGACTTTTTAACTGGAGTTAGCTCAAAAATTAGAACGCAGAGGGCATCAAAGTAAATTGTTAGTATTCCAAATAACATGAAAATAGAGCATCCTGAACTATAAAAAAGCTCTCAGTGCTGCTAGATCGTTGTATCTCTCTACTCTTACAGAAAAAAAAAATAATCCTAGATTTCTATTTAACACCGTAGCTAATTAACTAGAAACCAGACCACTGCAGAAATCTCTTTATGAACTTTATGAAAAAATTCAGGCTTTGAAACCAGTTTAAGTGATACAGATGATAAACTAACCATGTCAGATCAGAACCCAGAATACTTTACTCCCCTTGAAGAGAATGATCTAATTTCACTCATCTCTTCTTCAAAATCGTCAACCTGTGAATTAGATCTCAAGCAGATCCGAAATAAGCATTCAAACATTACCAGCAATAACAAAACCCCTGTTGAAAATAATAAATTCTTCACTCAGCAGTGGGTATGTTCCAAAATCATTTAAATTAGCAGTTTCAGGCTCGACCCCTGTCAGCTGTCCAATTACAGGCCAGTATGAAACCTCCCCATTATCTCTAAGATTCTGGAAAAGATAGTAGCGGAGCAGTAATGTTCATATCTACATAGAAATAGCATTAACAAACTGTATCAGTCAGGATTTAGGCCTCATCACAGCACAGAGAAAGCACTTGTCAAAGTAGTAAACGACCTCCTCTTGGCCTCTGATCAGGGTTGCCTCATTATACTTGTGTTACTCGGTCTCAGCGCAGCTTTTGACACCATTGATCATAGTATTCTCCTTCACAGATTAGAAAAGGTAGTAGGAATTAAGGGAACTGCCCTCTTGTGGCTCAGATCCTATTTGACTGATCGTTATCAGTTTGTAGATTTAGATGGTGACCATTCCTCATGTTCTCAAGTGGAGTTTGGTGTTCCACAGGGTTAAGTTTTAGGCCCACTGCTTTTTTCCCTTTACATGCTTCCTCTGGGCAACATAATTCATAAGCATGTTATTAGTTTTCATTGTTATGCTGATGACACAGTTATATGTCTCAGCAAAACCAAATGAGAAAAACCAGCTTACCAAAGTTAAGCTATGTGTGCAGGACATAAGAGATTGGATGTTAATTAACTTTCTTCTGCTCAATCCTGATAAGACAGAAGTTCTAGTCAAAGGACCGCATGCAGCTAGAAGCAAGCTTTCTGATCACTTTCTGTTCTATCAAGTACAACAGTGAAAGACCTCAGTCTGATTATAGATACCAGTCTTTCATTTGAAGCTCACGTAGATAATGTTACCAGGATAGCATTCTTCCACCTCAGAAATATTGCCAAGATAAGCAATATTTTGTCACTAAATGACGCAGAAAAACTAGTTCATGCTTTTATCACCTCTATGTAGCAGTGAGAGTCCTAACTAAAACCAGAAGATACAAGCACATCACCCCCATCTTATCCACTTTGCATTGGCTTACTGTGAAATCTTGCATAGATTTTAAAATACTACTATTGACATATAAAAGCATTAAATGGTCTCACGCTGTAGTATCTGAGTGAACTGCTAGTGTCTTACAATCCGCCACGCCTACTTCGATCAAAGGATGCAGGCTGCTTGTCAGTACCGCATATTATGGCACAGCACTGACTGACGGTACCGGTGTCTAGGTGTTGCTGGAGGCCACTGACCCAGTGGGGCGTTCTACTGGCACTGCTCCCTTTTGTGAGTCAAGAACCCTGGCAAGGAGTTGAACTGCTTCTTATTCCACACAACAAGACATTGTCATGATCTGGATGGGAAAAAGCAATACGAAAATTACTGTGTATGCTTAATACAGCGTATTTTCTGGATAAAGTTTTGGACTGTGAACTGGTAATAATTCGGCTCTAGCACAGCAGTGTTTCGTCACATGTAGAGAGTATGTATATATAAAATATATTGATAGCTGCCCAAATGTATTTGCCAACCCTTTAAAAAAAAAAGGAATAAACATCTGTCCATCTGCCATCCACGATCGATTAACTAGCAGCAGACAGTTCTACTAAAAAGCAAAAGTTATGATTTTTTTAAATAATGAATGCAAACAGGGTGCGCTATTTTGTATCGGTTTCGATGAACTTGAGCGTGTCCGAAACTGTTTATACTTACCTCACAGACGTGAAAACTATTTGCAATGCCTTTATAAAAGAACGGGACTTACTGTACACAAAGCACTGTGCACGAGCATGTTCACCTGTACAAAGATTCTCGATTAAATCTGCTTAAGTAATTAATTCTGGTGAAAATAACAAAAAAGCCTGTTCTCCACAATTAACATTATCTTGAAACTTTGCAATACAGGTGGGCTGTACATGTAGCAAAATGTTCATGCGATACGATATTCAACAACAAAAGTATTCTTCAGCAGTTAGCGGCCTTGACTAATACCTCAATGTCTCCGACTGCTTTCTACAGATAAAATTTATGCAATTATGAATCGCCATTCTCTTATGTGGTGATTCATATACAGTCAACCCCTATGAAGTTGTGGCTCAGAGTTCGTGGCCTCATTCGTTTTTGAATTTTTCCTTGACTGGAACCTGACTAATTGTTCGAGAAAACCTTTGCAAATTCGTGGAAACCACAAATATCCTCCCCAATTTTTTTTTACTGCTTTTAAATAATATATAATTATATACAATATACATGTCAAACTATTAATATAGTTTACTACTTTTCTAACAAATATTAAGGTAAATTCAGCTAAATTTCCATACAAAATACAATACTGTATACATTTTTTGTACTGTAGAAAGAAAAACCGAACATGGAGGAAAACCACTTGGGTCAAGGGCTGACTATCACCACACTGACTCAAAAATCATTCTTTTAATTTGCCATCCCCATCATTTACTCCTCTGATCTTGCCTTGTTCAGTCATCTTTTAAAACAGCTGCATTAACTTCACTCATTAAGAATCCTTGTGCAAACACTAATATCTGATCTGATCTCAAAATTCCGACGATTGCTAAACCTCTGGAGAAAGCAGCTGCTATACAGGTTCATGCTCACCTTAAAAAGACAATAATCAGTTTGAGTCATTGCAGTCTGGGTTCTGCACTAAACACAAGGCATCTGCTTGATGAAGGTCTCAAATGATCTGGTGGTTGCTGATGCTGAACTAACTACTTTTGTACTGTTTGTGCCCAAAATCGTATCTGCACTCAAAACAGTTTTGTCGAACTTAAGTTTATATTCACCGATATCCCGGTCTCTCCCTGCCAGCAGTGGTGTTCCCCAAGGCTCGGTTTTAGGCCCCCTTCCATTTCAAATCCATCTTTCCCCTGGGTCACATTTTTTGGAAACTGTGCATGGGTTTTTGTTGTTGTGCCATGTTCACAAAGCCTAATACTGACCTTTCATAATCCTGTCTCAAAAAATGCTTAAATTAAATCTTTTAAAATCACCTGGTTTTAATGGTTGATAGGGTTAGGGTTCATGCCAGTCAGCAGTACTTTTTAAAAAAAATTCCTCCTTCTTTGTGGCTCTATTCCCCTAAGAAAATGCCTACCTCCAAATCAGCGAAAGTTATAGTTTCTTGGAAGCTTATGGATTAGCTAGATGGATATTTGGCATTTCCGAAATCCTACTACAAGAAAATCCTAATTTTATTCTCCAGTACTTTATTCTTCCACATACTTTATTTTCTTTTGAATAAAAAACTTCATGTAACAAATTCCGTGAAGACTTAACTCTCTGCTTCTTTTAGAAGAATGTGATCTTTATGAGATCAGTTTTTTTTGTTTTTTTTAATATATATAAATGTCAACCAAACTCCAGTTGTCAACAGTTTGGGAATTCTTAAGGGCAAAACAAAATACGGAGACCACTGACCAATTTACAAAAGTAGCAGATAAGGAAATTGGATTCAATATGCAGTGCGTCACCTACACCAACAATACTTAAAAGGTATTCTGCTTGTCTTGTCGATTTAAACAACAATTAAACAACCAATAGAAATTCAACACCCAATATTACAGGTGGAATATAATTTAAGTCACGCTCCTCATCCTATGAGCACAGGAAAAAAACAAGCATGTAGAATATTAGCCAATCCGATGCATTGGCTAATATTCGGCTAAACAAGCTATACCAAAAATTAAAAATGATCAAGGTACAAAGTGCACTGATTTAAACAAAGCCATTTCCTCCACTATCATAAATCACTATATACTACTCAATCATCTGCTGATACCTCAACATTAGACGCTTTCCAAAACATACATATTCCTACAATAAGTGTAGTCTTTGGTGAATCTAACCAAAAAAAAAAAAAAAAAATCTTCCATATTTCCCAATCAAAGCTAAAAATTAACAACTCGGGATTAGTGTTTTGAAACAATACCAAAGCAAACACACCTTAATATTCCACACAGAAGGAAAACCATTGAACAGGCTAGATGATCCTAAAATTACATCAGTTCATCTGACTGATGACAATTACTTAGTACACATGCCAGTCTTTCTCAGGCTACCGTCATGTTGCTTGCAGCACTCAGATTCTGGACCAAAATTAAGTAGCTGCTATAAAATTTATTATAGTTAGATTAGATTTACAGTAGACTCCCCACATCCTTGAGCTCACGTTGTTTGCATTTTTTTTATATATAAAAAAAAAATTCTCAGAGTAAAAACAAGACGCACTGAATTTGATTTTCTTGTTTTTATTGTAAAAGCACTTTAGTCAAAGAGACCAAAGCCCATGTCATCATCAGACTCCTCAGACTCTTCCTTCTTCTCTTCCTTCTTCTCCTCTGCCTTGGCTGAAACAGCAAACACAAACAAGATGTAAACACAGCCCAAGTAAGCAGTGCTCGTTTAATATGAAGTGTGCTGTACAATGATCATGTATACACATGATAGAATTGTTTAGAGATTCTTACAGTCATACCAATTGGATACCAGGGCATGTGTACATTGTAAAAAACAAAAACGTGTTGTGATCTGATTTACCTGGGGCATCTCCACCAGCAGCAGGAGCAGCTCCACCAGCGGTGGGAGCAGGAGCAGCACCACCACCAGCTCCCACGTTGCAGATCAGGCTACCAATGTCCACACTGGCCAGAGCCTGAAACAAATTTTAGTTAATAAACTGAAAATCCATCCAGCATGGGCTATGTCAATTCATAGTCAATTTGCACACAGGTGAGCATCATGAGCAGCCACTTCATCAGCTTTTCCATTAAGAGTGAGCACATCAGTTTTATTTATTTATTTATTTTAATAAAGCGCATCAAATTTATATTGTGTTTTATATATACACACAAACTTTTTTTTTGCTGTATTTAAGTATCATATTATATAAACGTTTACAATGTATTTGCTCATACAACACTGTATGCTGTGCTGCTTGGCAATGTGTTATTTAGAGCACCCTCTGTAGGATTTAAGAGAAACCAACATTTTACCACCTCTAATAAACATAGATGGTAAATGGTGCTTAATCACTTGTCAAAATACATTGTTAAATTAACATCCCATCTCATGTTACAGTACATGTATAAAAATGTATAGAGTGCCATATTAGCATCACCTTTTTTGCTGATCAGCAACTAGGCATATACTGTACATTTGAATTTTGACCCAGATATATTTTTTATTTTATGTCAAAAGGATTAAGTGTTCGGAATACCTTGAGAACAGGTTAGAGAGCTAGCAGCTGAAGGCTGCTGTACATACACAGAACAGCCCGAGTTATGATTTAAGCAATGAACACAAGTACATTAATGAGACACTCTGCACCCCAATTACATCTCTCCTTCCTTATCCAACTTGATTCAACACAGCACTCCACTTGTTACAGGTTGGATGATACCATCGCTCATCAGGACACAGACTTCTCTTTGGACGTACACACGTTTCATTGTTTAAAACTTACCAACTAACAATCTAGCTAATAAAGGCATTTATAATACCGTAATGGCATAAGGAAATGTCACAGACGATCACGGTGTCAAAAAGTGACGCTAGGAACACGCCACGGTGCATTATGGGATTCAGCTACAGTTCTGAACACCAACCCGAGTAAACGGGATCATCTACACTGAGTTTTCAGTCATGACCTTTCTGTGTATTAGGAGCAACTTCCAGAAGTTCGGTACAGTACATCTATGAGAGAAGCCTGATCTCAGTGCACGCAGATCAAGCTAAAGTAACTACCATGAGGACCTGATCCATTAGCATCACTGGTGTGCAGAAATCTTAATTTATTCCAAGACACTTAAATCAATAAACACCGCCTACCTTAGCGAACAGACCGGGCCAGAACGGCTCGATGGTCACTCCGGCAGCCTTGATCAGCGCGTTGAGCTTGTCCTCCTGTGAAACAGCGATTCATTAGCATTATTGCCTAGCCACTAGTGTCAACAGTCTTCGAATGAATGACCCTTTTTACACCCATACTAACTTTAAAGGATAAAAACACACAGGACAACCTTGTGCAACTGATTATATATTACCTTCCTTCACAAGCTAAACCTTGGTGATAGCTAGCATCTACTAGACATGCTAACAAATGCTAGCTGACTAGCAACCAGGATCCTAAATAATTTTTATTAGGTTACACGAACCACTCGTTACTAGACTAGTCAGACTGTTTTAATATCAGCTTTAATACTAAGCTAGTATCTGTAACACAGGCCCGCTTTTTCCCGCTACACCATGTGACAGCAATGTTGCCGCTAAAGATGGCGGCGCGCCGTCCCGAGCTCAGACTGAACACCTACCGTGACGGTCACTTCATCATCATGGAGGATGAGAGCGGAGTAAATACAGGCGAGCTCAGAGACAGAGGCCATTGTTCTTTGACTTTAACAGAGTTTAGGACCTGGATGCCTAATTTTTGACGGTGCCAGTCGCCGGATTCAAGGGCCTTAGCTTCGCTAGAAGAACCGAGCACCTTTAGGCACGTTCGTGTCTTCTGTACAGAGCGGAAAGGGACTGAACGAAGGCGGGACATCAGTATATATACTCCTGTACGTCACTTCGTGGGCTGGGCGAGTTTAGGGGCGTGGCTTTTAGAAATCAATCTAGAGTGAGTTTATGGATACTGTAGATACAACTTTATTACCATTGCATAGTACAGGTGTACAGGTAACAGCGATAAAATACATTTTAGTATTTACTATCTACCACATTTTATATATGTACTGTATATATAAAACAGTAAATGCAGCAAATATTGTATGACATGCAGCTATGTAGTAAATATGTGTAGTATCTTCTGTAATTATAGAATATAACTATAGAATAAAACGATTACGTGGAAAAAGGCATATAAGCAGGATTACAAACGCACACACAACACACACAAAACTGAATTATTAGTACAATTTATATAATTTATAAAGTGTATACTAATTTACTAATAAACAATTATCAATGCTATACTAAAAACATTTTTTAAATGTACATATCAGTAGAAATATTTCCATCTTTTATCATTTTACTGTTATTTCTTTTTTTTTTTATTGGAGTTATTTTGATTTGTTGTGATGTTATCATTTTCTTTAAATATACACTCTAAATTTTAAAATAGTTATATTTTAAATTTAGGAGAAATATTGTCAGCAGAAACAAAACTGTTAATCTCACCAATACATGCATGTGTAAGAATAAAAAACATAAGAAACTGATTCTTTTGCAGTGGACTCTTATTTTTTTTTCTAGAGCTGTATTATGTAACTGTAAATCTATTACTGTAAAATAATAGTTTTTTAATTTTACAGTCTTTTCTTGATACAATCTTATATTTTTTATCTTCTTACTCTATTTTATCTTTCACTTTTTAGGTCATGAACAGTTGCTTAAGCATTTCACTGGGTATACTAAATAATATTAGAATTTAACATTTGAAGTATTCTTATTAATTTATTAATATACAACAAATATCAGTTTATTTAGTTAACACAAACCAGATTCCACACCATTTATCTCAAATTTTCTTTTTACTTAAATTAAATTTAAACATACACATTGTGTACTTGTTTAACAGTACATGTTGTGTATCATTTGTAATATGTCAAAATGTAAATGTTCAAATACATCACTTAACAATAAAATATATAATTATTATTAAAATGTACTTTAACTATATATATATATATCCCAAGAGGCATAGAGCACGAGCCAGGGTACACGTTTGACAGGATGCCAATCCATCACAGAGCACACATATTATGGGCAATTGGTGAACGCCAGTTAGAGGAATCTGTATGTCTTTGGAGTGTGGAAGGAAACCAGAGTACCTGAAGGAAACCTTCAAAGCACGGGGAGAACATGCAAACTCTGTGCACACAGGCAGGAATTGAACCTGGACCCTGGAGGTGTAAGGCAACAGTGCTAAGCACTATGCCATTGCGCAACCCTATGCTAAGTCTACATAACAGAATAACAGTATAATAAGGAAGTAAGGCCCATGTAGTCTGATCCAATAGAGAGAGCTACTGTAAATCCAAATTGCTGAAAATGCTGGTTTTGAGAGAAAGCAGTCAGGGTGCCCATGCTGACACGTGTCCACCACCAAAAGGGCCCACAATGAGCATGTGAGCATCAGAACTGGATCACAGAGCAATGGACGAAGGTGGTCTGATCTGAGGAATCAGATTTTCTTTTACATTGTGTGGATGTCCAGGTGCATGTATGACACTTTCCTGTGGAAGAGATGGCACCAGAATGCACTATGGAAAGAAGGTAAGAGGCAGTGTGATGTTACTTTGACACATACCACCTACCTAGACATTACTGTCAATGCGATAGGTCAGGGAAATTTTGGTGGCAGAAGTGGAACTACTCAATAATAGTCATTGCAAAAAATGTCAAAACGTTATGACTGATTGGTGTAAATGTATATCAATTCATTAATGAATTTTATACCCAAGAGGAATAATTTATACATAATAAACTAAATTTTTTTAATTAAATTAATTTTAGTTCATCATCACACAGACATCACTCAGAAATCACACAGATGCCAGAATTTGGTGGAGGAACTCATTTATTTAGCTAAAGAAGCATAAGAACATTAGAAAATGAATATTAAAAACATAATTGCATTTGCGCGTTTTCTCATGCATCACCGTTACTGTAATAACCAGAACATCAGGAATGTGAGTACCAGAGCTGATAGTGATGAGGGGAAAAAAATCCCACTAGTATACAGCTGTTTATTTTCAGTTAAGGTGTTTCGATCAGCTTTCTGATTTAAAAAAATATATGCCAAAAAGTGCTAACTTTGCAATTCTAAGCAGATAGAAATATCCTCCTTATAAACCAATGCATGGACTTTATGAATAAATGACAAATCAAGGCCCTTTAAACACTTTAGTGGAATATAGTACACAAACACACAGATCATTCTCACTTGGTACACGGAAACATCACAATCTTCCATCAGGACATTCAACTAACTATCAAACCTTCTGTTCATTTGGCACAAATGTGACGTTTTTTTTGTTTAACACTTTTTCATAATTCTGCCTTCAGCCGAGCTTATTGTCTCTCATTATTGTTGGAGATAAGGTCAAATTAAATGAGTGACATTTGGGTCACCAGCACGATAGCAGGGAATAACAGGCAGATACAGTAGGCATTAATAATAAGCTCTGATTTTAATGATGCGTGCGTGTTAATGAGCTAACTCTGCTCCATCCTGAGCAAATCTAGGACTGAATACAAACCACCGTAAGCTCACCTGGTTAGCTCAATAACATCAGATCAGTTCATTACGTAATCATCTCCCTAGTAGTTCATTTTCATGTGAGGATTACGACAAGAAACACGAGGAGAACAGGACACGAGGACACCAAGCACATGAAAGAGACAGAAGTCCAACTCCAAACGAGCCAGCATCCATTGTGCTATTGACACATGTGTCCATGTCCTCGTCACTGTCTCAGAGTGTCCGTCTCCTGCAGGTCGGTTAGATGGCGTGGTCCGTTTATTCTTTGTGTGCTTTTCGTTTCGGTTCGTCGTTGTAAGACACGCCGTACTCGTTCACCCTGGTCTTGTCCACAGGATACAGCCTGTGGGAGACAAAAGCAGCATTTCCACCTGAATCTAACCGGCATTCACACTTTAATTCGTACATCTGAAGTGTAAGTCTGGCTCACCATCTCTGATACAGGTAAATAATAAACACGGCATCATCCCTGAAGCATGCCAGCCGGTGAGACGTTGGCATGGTGATGATGAAGGCAAAGACGTCGTCAATAAACGTGTTGAACGCCTGAGGATCGAAAAAACGTAAAAAGAAAATCAGTAAACACTGACGGAGACATTTTATAAGTGGGAGAAATTGTATGGAGGACATTTTCTAGAACATCAGCTCGGACAATAAATACGGCTAGATCCTTAAATCACAGGTTTATACGGTATTATACAAAAGTTTGTTCTGACCGAGATTACACAAGAGGCATTCCTCGAGTGATGATATAGAGCACTAGGATGTTTAACTCACACATATGCATCACTCCACATCCAAGGGTTTCTATCAATCCTTAATCACACTAACTGTTGGATGCAGCATGGTTGAAAGTAGGTCTCTACTGGATAGAGGAAAGAGTAGCTACCTGCCAAAATTAGTCTTTGCTTCTAAGTCATTCCGAATCGTCTCTGAACGGTCCGGGTTGTTCTGTTCGCTGCTAGAAAGATCTACGAAGCTAATAAGCTTTTAATACAAGGCTGAATACTAAATCCCTCTGTAATTCTTGATGAAGGGCACTAATTGCTGTGTGGAATGAGGGATTGGACACCTTACTTACGTTATAGTGCACTTGCTTTCCATTTAATCCTATTTGGGATTCAGCTTTGAGATTTTAAAGTGAAATAAATGCAAATACAAAGTAAATGTCCATAGTGTATTCTCCTCATCTTTTGGCTACACGGCAAGGATAAGAACTTAAAATGATTTTCACCCCTATTAATTGCACTAACTGTTGGTTGGTATCTGCCAGTCACCAGGTCAACACTCTGGTTCCACAACCGTGCCTATGACTGCATAACAGCCGTGCTGATATTCAGTACAACATCCCACCCCTCTCGTGTAATAATGCACTCCTGGGCACTCCACAAAATATAATTTTGCTGTCATTAAAAAAAAAAAGTCAAATCATTTATACAATAAAGCATTAATTTGTGCTTTCAAATGTCTGTCTTCTTTCTGTTAATCTCGATGAAAAAGAGAGGTTGCTGAGGGAATGACCTGTTCTATTGTATCGTAAGCCATTTTAAATATTCTTACACATAGTCGCATTGTCTCTACCCTTACAGTACTTCTTAAGCCTATCACTTACCTTGTACATAAAGGCTTTCCAGGGCAGATGAGCCACTGATTTTAACTGTTAAAATGAAGAAGAAACATAACGTTACTTGAAATAAAAGACTGACACATTAAACCGCTTCCTGTATCAAAAAGTGAAAAAGTGCAGCAGCATGCGCCGTTTCAGTCGATGCTAACCTTGTAGTTCACAAAGAGCTGAGGTAGCATGAAGAGGAATCCAAAAGCATATACTCCTGTTAGGAGAAAGAGAAATGAATTCATTAAAACACGTCTCTCAAAAATTTTGCCTTCAGGAAAACCTTAACTGTAAATCACAGTAGTACACATGATAGATTTGCTTAATGATGTACTTACACAATCAAACTCCTGAAGTATTCAGTGTGTTATTAAAATATGCAACAATAATATGTTTGCCATTTTTGGAGGTTTTTATTCTGTGCAGAATAACAGAGCACAGTTATAATCCTCTGTTACACTAATGCACTTATTTGTTATGCGTTTCACTAGGGCCTGGATACCATTAAGGTAGAAAGTTTCTCAGTAAGCCTCCAGGAACCCCTTTAATGGGCCAAACATGTGGAAATGTCTTGGAACAAGGTCAGGACTGTACGGGGGATGTGCCGAGTTCCTGTAATGTGCGAGTGGTATCGGTGAATGATTGCGTGTACAGTTCCCACAGACAGATGTGTCTCTTCTGCAAGTTGAAAAGTTCAAAGATCTCAATGTCTGATTTTTAAGGATGAGGTGTTCCTCTCGCTTAATGTGAAAGAAGATGATTGCAGTGGGCGCCAAGCCACCTCGGCCAAGATTGTCATTCTGGACGTACGGCCGTCTTTAAAACATTTGCAGCATGTCTCATCTCATCTCATGTACTGTGGTTAGAGTCTTCGATAAATGTTGGTTTTTATGCAATCATTCCCAAGAAATTTCATCACAAGTCCCAGTTTGACTTGAACATGTCTTATACAATAACATAATTTGTAAGTCGCCCTGGATAAGGGCAAGGTTTAAATGCCAAAATTACAAGAGAAAATTATATAAATGTCATTATCTTGGGATTTAAACTTGGTCAATTATATTGTGCTACACATACACACAAACATACATACGCGCACACGCGCACACACATACGCGCACACGCGCACACACATACGCGCACACGCGCACACGCACACAGAGCCACAGTAATACACCATTCAGGATCCCCTTTTGAATTTACACATGAAATCAGACCTACAGTATACATCAATAAGCACAAAGTGACACTCAGTAATAATCTCAAAATTCATAAAAACGTACCGTTGACTAAACTGTTGATCAGCCAGGAGTACCAACTGTTAACATGACAAAACATTCAGAGTTAAAGCGTAGTGAAAGAAGCGAAACTGCTAAAGAACTTCAGCATACATGGGGTGCCAATACTTTTAACAAGAACAACAAGACATTTACTACCAAAAAAACAAAAAACAAAAAAAACACACACACACACACACACACACACACACACACAAACCAAGAGAAAGAACAGCTGAGCAGAATTCAGGGATCAAAACTCAAACGCTACCATAAATATTGGCACCTCAAAGCATTGCGGTAGCAATAATAATAATTAAAGCACTTTACTTATTAACTACCTTTTATACTTCACAAATACAAGTGCATAAACGGCTCCACCCACACACAGTGGATAAAGCAGGTACGATAGGTATTTCATCGCCTGTAAAAAAAATACACAGAATACACAGCAACACCGTGAGTGTTATAAAAAATTATTAAATATTATATCACACATTATAGTACAACTCTGATTAACCACTTCTTACCAAACTGTCATATTCCTCAGTCCTTCTCTCGGATTCGTCAGATTTGCCGAACTGAAAGACAAATTATGAGACTGATTATAGAACACTTGATAGTTCAATCTGAAAAGAAGCTGCACGGACGAATATGAATAAAATCAATTAACAAATCTGCACTCAGACCATGAACGTTGGCGTAATCCCCTTCCAGAAAATGTAGATTTTGAAGGCTTTCTTCACTTTCCACACCTGTACAAGAAAACCAGAATACTAAAGGTGAAAACATTTCCCGCATTAGACTGAATTCCTGCTTAAGCATGCACATTTGTTTATTTAATAACCTTATTAACCATTCTAGTACATCAGATGAAGGGTGGAAGAGTCCATTTATTTACTTATTTATTTAACCAAACTTTTTTTCTTAGTGTTTCGGTGTTGTTTGGACATACCTCGATCAGAGATCCTATTCCAGCAGGGATGAGCACCAGCAGGCTCGTCTGTTCATCCAGCAGGTAGAGAAAAATCACTAACGTGCTGAAACACCTCCACAGCACTGGGAAAGCACACCGTCATATGAACATAGGTACTGATAAAGCTGCTAACTCTACAGGGAAATGTCTTTTATGAAAGAAATTAAAGTAATTATCTGTGTCACCTGCTTTGCTGGACATTCCCACCATGCTCTTCTTCTGCTTCCAGAAGCTGATGTCATTTTTAAACGCCAGGAAGTCGAATAAGAGCTGAGGAGTACAACCGTGTTTAAAGGCACCACATTAAAACTACTACTTTGTTTCCAGTGACTCGAAAAGACCGTACGGCGTTATACTGTACATGTACTTACATGAAAAGCAGCGACAAAGAAGGTCAGGGCGAGGAAGTAGAGATTGGTGTCCACGAATATGCCCTTGATTTCATCTGCATCCTTTTCGGTAAAGCCTGCAAAAGCAAAGTGCAGTGTCAAGCGTTGTGGTTGTACCTTTTGTTATGGTGATCTACGGTGCGAATGGAGTTTGCACGGTTGATATGAACAGAAACTCCACACCGACAGTAACCTGAGCTCAGGCTCGGAGATGCGAGTTCATTTTCTGCATTTATGTCCAGGTGGTTTGTTAATCACACGCCATTAATCCAAATGGAAAAGTATTTTCCAGTAAATACAGAGTTTTCATAGTAACTGTATGCTCGTCTTGAATGATGAACATTACAGTGTTACAGTAGCTTGCAATGCTTGAATGAATGTGCAGGAGAAATGAATAGCCATCCATTTTTTTTTTAACTAGTAAAATTACCACTACACACTACCCAGCCAACTTAACTCTATCTTCGGCTTCATTTTTGAAATACAGTTTCATTCATTAAAACCCAAGCCCTACTTGTGGGCGTGTCCCAACGGAAACCGACATTCAGTACATCTAATCTCTTTAAGTGACGTCATTTAAACATGATCGTAACCCATGACGACACGCAGGTAAGAACCTGTTGTCGCTCACCGAACTGCTGCAGCGAGTACACGGCGTCCTGCATGTGGATCCAGAAACGCAGCTTTCCCAGAGTGATGGTGTCGTACGAAATAGTGAGAGGGAGCTCGGTGGTGCTGCTGTTGATCTCCTGAAAAAAAAAAAGATTATATTAACGTGACACGCTGTTCATCTTCCGACACATGACTGATCTGACACTGAAGTCAGGGAGACACGTACCACCAAATCTTTCACTCGGTTACTCAGCTCGTCTATAAACAGCAGAGGCAGGTAGACAAACTTCTTCCCACTCTGATACCTGAAAACCAGACAGGAAACAAGACACAGTTCCGTTAAACATACAGTCTCACTTGTTTAACAGTTCCACTTTTTTCGCTACACTTTAACTCCGAATGTTTTGTCATGTTAAGAGTTAATACTCTTGGCTGAACAACAGTTTAGTAAACAGTACGTTTTTATGCTACATTGAGGTTACTGTATTACTTACTCACACTTTGTCCTTATGAACATTCATAAGGAGGATCCTGAATGCTATATTATAATGACACTGGAATTCAGGGTGGTACTGGGGTTGGATCAAAAATGAGAGCCAAAAAGTGCTTCATGAAGCCTGCAGAACTATTTGTCAAGACGACATTAAAAATACAAGAAAGTCTGGCTTTTTGGAAGCAAAACAGAAAGAAATAAGGACTGGCTCGAGAGTTTTAAAGAGTATTGTAATGTGCAAAAAGCTGATTACTTCGTCATGTTTAAATTGCTTTTAAGATCTCATAAATATAAAATGAGAGCATACGAAAAAATGCATTTTAAGATTGGTCATTTAACTGTTTTTTGGTATTTTGTTCCATCCACATGGTATGGTAAGAAGGCAAGCAAGAAGGTTCGGGGAAAAAAGCAAGAAAGAAAGGAATGAGGAACTATGGCAATAAAGCCCAAGAGAAAGTAATACAAAAGCAAACCAAAAGTAAAACAGCAAACTAACAAGAAACAAAAAAAGCGCTGCTTCTGTGTCACTGGAGAGTCTAACAATTGTTACTTGGTAGCTTTGGAATTTAAATTCAGAACCATCTGAACAACATCCTTTAGTCACTTTAACTTAGTGCTTCCAAATCCAAAAACGGCTCACGACAAGCCTTGTCTTCTAAGGATCAAAGTGTACTTAAGGAGGCTCACACTCTCATATAGCGATGCACATCACTCGGTATGGCCTCTCGGTCGAACATGAAGTTCTCAGCGACGATGTTCAGTGTGAGACGCGTGCGCCAGTGAGAGACGGGCCGGTCCACCTCTCCATCCCCCCCAGTTGTTCGCTGCTCCTGCTGCTGCGTAACAAGATTCATACACGGTCACAATCTGGTGGCTACGGGAAAAAGACTCCAGAAGATATGTGTGCAAACATGGCGTCTCACCCGAGGCAGCTCCTGGCCGGTGATCAGGCTGACCTCCGGGGGTTTGGGCAGCATGTAGGTGGTGAGCTGTGTGACCAGATGCACCTGGCGTGGGTCCTGCCACGGAGACACTCCTGCTTGATGAACAAACACCATTCCGTATAGAGTTCCATTCTTCCGTGTCTTCTTCGGCAGGGACACGTTTATTAACCTTCAAAGAAAGGAAAAAAAAAGTTCAAGTATTTGTCTAATTATGAATTTATTTAGTCATTTCACACAGCTGTTAAAGTCGTTGTGAGTGTTATGATAAATAGTACGCTGCCTTCTTGGACAGGTGTCACTTAAACTAAAATATTTTAATCTCTATGTGACTACAATAAAACCGATATAACTTTACAGTGTTGAGTGGCGTAGTGGTTAGCACTGTGGCCTTACAACTCCAAGGTCTGGGTTCGATTCCCGTGCACATACAGTAGTTTGCGTGTTCTCCTCGTGCTTGGAGCCTCAGGTTTCCTCCCAGAAGTCCAGGTTAAGCTAAGTGCCATTCCCAAACTGACCACAGTGATTGAATGTGTGTATACGTGCGTCATGAAACAGACAGTCCAGAATGTACCCCACGTCTCCTGAGATATTCTCCAGTCCCCCCGCGAGCCTGTATACAGGTTAAAGCGGTATATAAGACAGATGAGTGAATGAGTGAGTGATAATGTTACATTTCCTGGTTTCTTGGTAAACCGTTGAGCTGTGTTTGTTTTCCTTTTTTTGTCTTGGTCACTTCAAAGAAAGAGGAAAGAAATAATGGGCTGTGATGGCACAACTGCTTATAGAGTTTGTGATAACAGGAACTTGTGAGTGTTCAAAAAGGTTACAATTACCAATGAAGAAATGCAAAGTTGTCCATCCGATCTGCACACAACTTACCCTTTCTGACGCAGCCCCACCATTTTTATCTGTTCCCGGGACCGGCACTGCGCCTGTGACTGGGGTTTGAGGGTATTGGGTGGGAACTGAACCCATGGCAGGCGGGAAAACGACCACTAAGCCACGATGTCCCCTTTTAAAAGAATGCCATTATTTATTTTGTTTTCCGGCCACTTTACCTCTCAAATTTGCTGTGCACGTCGAAATCCTCTTCCCTGTGGATGAGTGTGTGTCCTCCATCAGCATTGGCGCGCAGAGCCGTGTAGATGCTCATCTGTACAGATCAGGAGCATGAGAACACAGCTGTAAGACTTGTTCCAGATGTTACTCCTCTCACCATAAACATAAACACACAGATGTTAATACACACAAGGTGAAGACAAAGTGAGAGGGTGCATGATGCTGACCTGCAGCCGAGGCTTGCCCGCGAGGTAAGGGCTGACGCAGGTGTCACTGCTGGGCTTCTCGCACGGTTTGGTGTACACGATGCCGTACATCACCCAGCACGTGTGCAGCACGTACACGACGAACACCCCCACTATGATGGTGGTCAGAGAGGTCTTCTGAAACATGCTGCCGCTTCTCCTCAAATATCAGAAGTGGATGAACGGGATTAATACTGCTCTGAGGAACTCACTCACTCACACACACATGACGTGACCCGGGTTACCCGGCATGCCAGTGCTGCTGCGGCACGCGCAGCTTGTGACACGTAAGGATTAAGTCCTGATCCTTCATCACCGCCTAAGCACCCAATATCATCCTTACAAAGCTCCTTCACAATCCTCTGGAAGATCTTTAATCCCAAAATAACGCGCACAACGCACCGGGGAGGAGAATAAACACAAAGCTGTGTGATTATTTTTGAAGGGTTTCGTGCTTCCTGGTTTACACTCAGAGCCGTGTTGCAACTTCCGCGTTGAGGTTCTGTTCCGGGTTGCCAGATTTGATCTTATAATCCCTCGAAACTAAAACAACGCTCTGCTGACCTGTATTGTTTTTAACCATTACAGTATTTAGGCGGCTCGGTGGTTAGCACTGTCGCCTTGCACCTCCAGGGATTTGGATTCGATTCCTGCCTGAGTTTGCATGTACTTGGTTAGTTTCCTCCAGGTATATTTTGTAAATATATAATAAAATAACAAATAAAAATAAATAATAAAAATAAAAACCCACCCATAAGATGTTACATTTATACCTAAAACCCACATGCACTTAGACAATAACAGCAACAACAAAAAAACAATTTTAAATCACGAATATGTTAATTATCCCAAGCTGGCAACAAACCTATGATGTAGACACCAAGAGTTTTTCCGTTTTACACCGGAAGCAGTTATCTGTGTTTCCGTAGCCATTGACGAACTTCTGTCGTTTTGTGCTACAATTTTTTCCCTCACTTCGGCAGAGGGTTCAGTTTAAGAAATCCACTGCCATCATGAAACTCGTTCGGTAAGTTGAGTTTTGTTCTTTAGTTTAACAGTATCCGGGGGTTGATTGCATGAAAATGTGGATGAGTGTGACGGATGGTGTTGGATTTGAATTAGCGGCTAAGAGGCTAAGACGCTAGTTCTATGGAAGGCGGGAAGAATGAATGAAAACAACGCAAATATTTCATACGCATGTCTTTATCCGTCGTATGTAATAGGCAAACTAAAAAGGGAGGTATATACATTTCGTATGAGTCTCTTTATAATAAAAACAGGAAATTTGGCTGAAAATTCAACTGTGTGTCCGGCAACTATGGCTGGTTTATCAGCATCTGTGTTTAATGTTGATTAGTATCGCTAGTCCTTTTATTTAAGATCTCACTCTTTCATCTTTAACTCATTAAGAAGTGTTAAAGTTTACAGGATTAAACTACTACTCAGCGACACTGCTCTATTGTAAGTGCACCATTGTTGGAAGTAAATAATCCTATGTGAAGGTTAAAGTTGACCCTAACAGATAAACATATAGGTGTCGCTGTGGCCTCGCAATTCCAGGGTCTTTGTGCGTGTCGTTTGCATGTTTTCCCTGTGCTTGGTGGGTTTCCTCCATACAAGGAAATTAGCGTTTCATAATTGCACGTAGTGTGTGTGTGTGTGTGTGTGCGCGCCCTGCGGTGGATTGATACTCCATGCAGGGTGTATCCACCTTGTACCCCGAGTCCCCTGGGATATATTCCAGCCCCTTCGTGACCCTGAACAACAGGGTTGATTAGATCCAGTCCTGAAGGGCCAGTGTCTTGCACAGGTTGGTTCCCAGGCAAAGTAGAGTTAAGATTCAGTTAACCAGGATAGTAACCCATAGCCATGACTGTTGAAATCATCGTTTCATCATGAACTAACCTGTTCATCGCCAGGTTTAGTGTGCACAACATCTGCTTTCTACGACTGGATTTTAAAACTACTACTGTATAAAGTGAGAAAATGATAACTTGTATTAAGTGAAAGTCGAGAACACGTACTTAGAGATGAGTGAGAGAGCTGCACTTGTTTGGAATAAATATTCAAAGCAAACCATTTCACCTTGGAGCTTAGATCTGACCCAGATCACTACTTTGATTTGATGCATGCAAACAAACTGAAACCTGAAATTGTACCAAAGCACTTGTCAGATTTATTTCTTTCGGTGTTCATGGCTGTGGTAAATTCAGTCCTCGTCCAGTCTGACAGCTTTAACTATTACATATTTCTTAAATCAAGTTTATACTGTATGTGTCACCTTCTTAAATAATGTAGTAAAAGTTGACACAAATTTCTCCAACCTGGTCTGCGTCTTCCGACACCCTCGCTATTGAGAATTAAGTCTCTGGGGTAGTTTAATTGATGTAGCTGAAGTTCATTTTGAGCAGCAATCTGACCATCTTGTCCATCACAGGTTCTCGAGCCTAGTCCTGCAAACCCGCATGCCCTGCGTATTTTGTGTTTTCCTGCTTTAATAACACTCAGGCAGTGCTGGTACTGAGCTGATTATTTGAATCCGGAGTGTTTGCTAGGACGCTGCCAGGTGTATGGGACAGACAGTATTCCTGGGCCTATGTAACCTGGGTGCGTTGTGGCTTTGTGTCTGTTGGTATGAATAACTCTGGTTCTGATTTCATGTTGCAGATTTTTGATGAAATTGAGCCATGAAACGGTTACCATTGAGCTGAAGAATGGCACCCAGGTTCATGGCACTATCACAGGTATCATGTGTATTAACTTATCACTGCTGTAAGACTCTAAAGTTTAGTGCTTAAGGATAATTTTCACTCAAAAAAATCTTTATTAAATGTTGATTGTGTCTGCCTTCACCCTAATAAGGTGTCGATGTAAGTATGAACACTCATCTGAAGGCTGTGAAGATGACCCTGAAAAACAGAGAGCCCACCCAGCTCGAGTCCCTGAGCATCCGCGGCAACAACATCCGTTACTTCATCCTGCCCGACAGCCTTCCCCTCGACACCCTGCTAGTGGACATCGAGCCCAAGATTAAGTCGAAGAAGAGGGAGGCTGGTGAGTGCAAAGCCAGGGACAGAGCTCGAACGTGAAAATAACGCTTTAGAGCAAGCACTCTAGTCAAAATGACACTAAAGTCAAATTAAAGCATATGAAATAAATGTACGAGTAAAGTAAATATTTAGACGAGAATCTATATGAAGTCTCCTGAAGGGATATTAGATACTTGCCCTTTTCCAACGGGAACTTTCTAAAGTCTTTTACTTTAGCAGTAGGATTGAATCTGACAGTGATCTATCAGTGGTGTAGTTTTTTATTTTTATAATTGCACACTCATAAGTGGTAAAAAAAAAAAAAAAAGTACAGCGCCAATTTTGAATTTTATGAACACTTAAGTTGACCACACAGTAAGTTGAATGTGCGGGTCTGTTTTCCATATGTAATCATATCATGAACGTTTTTGCAGAAAATGCAACACGCCTCAGTCTTTTGCAAGTACTCGTGTGTATGGTGTAATACTGTCATATCAGAGAGTGTGGAGCAGAAAGTGAAAGATGATTGCTTTGTATGAAATGACACAAGTTACCAAGCATTTTACTTTTTATACAACTTTAATTGTTTTTAGAAAGAAATAAGTAATATTTCTGTTTGATAAAAAAAAATTGAGATACTTTGAATCAAATTAACTTGCCCAAAAAAATCTATTTAAATTGACAGTTTACAGACATGTACAAGATGGTGGCATGTACAGCTTAGTGATGTAATTAAAATAGCAAAACCATGATTAATAAGATACAGTAAACTTCGAAGAAGTATTGCAGGTATCATACTTTTTAGGGCATTATTTTATCATTTTATTTAGAGTTTTTATATATTGTGATGTTATTTTTGTCATATGGCTACCATGAAGGACTAATAGTACTGAACAAGCATTAAGTAAAAATGCACTATGGGTTATTAAATTGACATTTAATCCCAGTTGTGGTTAAATGACAAATGGTAATATTTTACCCAAACTGACGCTGATTTAAGTCCAGCTCTTGTCTTTGTTGCAGTGGCTGGCCGTGGACGAGGAAGAGGTAGAGGACGTGGCAGAGGAAGAGGACGTGGAAGAGGTGGACCGAGAAGATAAATAATTTGAGCATCTCTGCTTTTTTCTTCTTCTTTTTTTTTCCAGTGTACAGGACTTTTTTTTTTTTAAATTTGGAAATACTGATTCATTTTCCTTTTGTACATTAAACTCAGAAGTTTGTGAAATCAGTGATTTGAGTGATTTGATGGCTCACTGAGATGTTTGTTTGAAATACACTGTGGGGGAAGGAATGCTTAATGTGAGTTTTTTTTTTTTTTTCCTTATTTCGTAGTGATATTCAAGGTTAATCTTTATGGGAATTTAAATATTAAAGGATTATGATTTTGAGTTGCTCCGAGTAGAAACATTGTTTCTATACTGTTTGTGTTTTTTGAAATTGGGTAATATAGTAATTTTCTTTAATGACAAGGCAAATGGACTATGCAAATTAAATATCTCTTAGGCTGTAATCATAATTTAATCACTGTAGCTATTCCTGTATACAACACTTTTAGTAATCCTGATACAAGATCAGGTTGTTCTTTAATTTCAGCACGGATTTGTGTTTAATGGTTTTAATGGTGAACCTTGTTGCAAAGCAGCTTCACAGAAATAAGATGTGATGGTTATAAATCAGAAAAATGTAAGGGGAAAAGTATAAATTATAACTGTTTGATCTTGATGAGTCAGCTGCGGGCAACGAAATCCCTAGTGATGGTGAGGTGAAGATTTATTTAGACGTCTAGGCTTCTCAGCCAACCGTTTCACCAAAAGGTTAATTTGATGAAGCTTCATTTAAGGACTCATTTGCACTTCCATCTAGTGGACAGATTTTGTGCAGCAACTAGATCATAATATCTCAAGCAATCACAATTTTTATGAACATGCACCTGCAAGTACTGTAATGTTGCATTCAGTCATGTGAGTTGTTTGAAAATCCACTGTTCAAGGAAGTTGTTAATGCACATAATCGTCTCTGAATCTTCGAAAATTAACTGAAAGTGCTTTTTTCATTTGTTCTTTTTTTAAATTATGAACATGAATACATCTAACAAACCACTGTTGGGAATACTGAACAGAATATATAAATCTGTCAGTCAGTGTTAAGAATTCAACACAGAAATCATTGATCAAAATACAATAAAGAAAATTAATTGAGAGGGTAAAGCAAATAAAGATCACAAAAAATAGGTACAATAACTTTAGAGTTTGAGAAGTTGTGAGGAAATTAATATAAGCTAAAAGATAGTGTGCATGTAAGTTAATTTTAAAATGCAAAAAAAAAATAATTCCCTATGTGCATCCAGGTTTGCTAAATGTGCATCTTGATTATTTAATTTATTTAATTATGTTTCAGAAAATTTTGGGGGAAAAAAAAGGTTTTGTCTCGCCCGTTATTTCTGTGCCTTTATTAACTGAGAGCCAGCCAGCAATGTCAGCACCCTGGCAGCTCCCAGCATAAATTGACATCATACCAAAAAAAACAAATCAGATATTTTGTAAATGTAAATTTGTCATATAAATAATTAAGTAGTGCTGTCATGTGTAAACCCGAACACACCACTGAGTTTATTCCCTTCTTCAAAACACTGGGATCTTTACTTCACACAATCAAACATAATCTCAAACATTTGTCATTCAAATCATAAAAAGGTCACACCTGCCATGGTATTTGGATTGTGGCACCTATTAGTCTTTATTATTAAACCACAAATAACCCATGTGTCCCTGAAGAACATTGTTTACCTGAAGATAAATCTTTTCTCAGAGCTTTGGCATTAATATTTGACTTGTAAGTCAGAGTAAATAAATCTAGATTAGGTTAAATAGGTTAGGTTAAAAAAAGCTTATTAATGAGCGGTCCTTAACCCATAAAAACCCTATAAGGGAAATGATGGGGGATATAAAGCAGACTAAACAGGCCACATGACTTGACAAGACATTTCCTCTGACAATTTTAGGGTTTGACATAGGCACTTGTGTCAACTGCCTAAATCCATCCATTCATTTAAGAACCGTGAAGGTCAATGGTGATTATCATTGTATTTATTCCAATTTTACATTCACACGTGCATTCACACTCACTGCGCAATTTGGGAACGCCAATTAGCCTGGAGGAAACTCACCAAGCACAGGGAGAACATGTGCCATGCACACAAACCTCAAGGTGGGATTAGAACATGGAGGTGCAAGGGAACAGTGCTAACCACTAAGCCAACGTGTCATCAAATGCCTAAATGTAAATATAAAATGACTTAGTTTTGTCATACTGGGTACTCGGGCACAACACCATTTTGGAAATGTTATCATGAAAACACAAATAAACAGACTGTCTCACATGACTATCCCAAGATGCCCAATAGAAGTCACTCACGGAATTAGTGAGTAAAAGTCAGTGATAAAGCTGAATAAGAAACCTTGCAGAACAAACAGTGTTAATGAGTTTCAGTGGGTTATGTGCCTTAAATCATAACTGATACATACCAAAGGTAGGGACAAAGAAATGTAGTCAACTCTTGTCCATTCGTGAAAGAAAATATATCTCATGTAACATACTTTAAAAGTCAAAAGCTATTTATAGGTTATAGTGTAGTGTAGAGTTTTTTTTTTTTTTTTCGAATTAGCTTCTCTTAACTCACGCTTAGAAACAACCTGCTAAAGGAGTAAAGGTGTATAATAAAATAGAGATTAATTGGGATTTGAAGGGAAAAGCACTTCTACTACATTACTTGATTATGTGCTTCATAATTAAAACGCAACAGCACTTAAGTTATATTTATCATCCTGCAGTGTGTAACTACAGAGCATCAGCCACTTGTACTTGACTGTAAGATCTCCACATGGCCCTCATGTTAGGGGCTTGCAGGCCTAAGCACGACTTTTATTTTGACACTGGAAATGTCAAGTACGGCAGTTTCCCCGGCTGCTTAGAGTTCAGCGTGTTTAAATCCTGCACGAGACCGCTCGTTTTATTTTCTCATGTAAGCGACTGCTGGTGGTTTTAAAGCTTAGCTTTTGGTGTAGAAAACTAGCTGTATATCACCTCAGTCATGTCAGGAGCTGGACATTTCCTTTACTTCGCTTTTGGGAGTAATTTATTGAAGGAGAGATTACACCTACAGAATCCATCAGCAGTCTTTCACTCAGTCGCGAGACTCAAGGTAACACAAACCCACACTACAGTATACTGTGTACTTCATTTATTTAAATTATCATCTCTAGTTAGAGTGTTAACCTGTAATTATGAGAGTTCCTGAATACGCAGGACAAATATAACAGGTGCATCACAGTTTCTCACAATTACATTGTGTGTATCTCCTTGTAAGCTTCTTCTATGGGCCAAAGACATTGATCAGGCTCAGAAGTTTTTAGGTGCAAATTAACAGAAAGAATCAAAAATAATTTATAAGGTATGTAACACTGGAGTCTGGGTTTCAGGGCAAAAATATGGACTACTTTCAATTATAGCGCCCCTAGAGTAGATCGATAAATATGAACTCCTTTAAGGTATGGCGCCCCTAGTGGAGGTTGAAGTAAATAGATCGATATGGACGACAGTACTGTAATTTAAACTATATCCAAATTTCGATAGATGAATAGATACTTTATTGATCCCAAAGGAAATTTCAGATATCCAGTAGCAATGAAGACAGTAACACAAAGACAGGTTTTTAGATGTGATTGCACACTGTATATCTTACGTACTGTATAGTTGGTAGGCACAGAGGAGATGTGTGTGTATGTATGTAGCTTAAAGATGAGTAAGTTATGCAAGTAGCGCCATGATGTTCTGTATATACAGTAGCACAGGGGTGGCCAAGTTCGGTCCTAGAGAGCCGCAATCCTGCAGAGTTCAGCTCCAGCCCTGAAAAAAAAACTCTCCTGCCAGTAGCCTTAGTAGTCCTCAAGACCTTGATTAGCTTGTTCAGCTGTGTTTGATTAGGGTTGGAGCTGAACTCTGCAGGATTGCGGCTCTCTAGGACCGAACTTGGCCACCCCTGCAGTAGCAGAAGATCCTTAAGCCTAAACGTTCCAGTCCACATTCCCATGCCCTTGTAGCGAGGTGTTGAAAAACCAAATGGCTCTGGGAACAAAGGATTTCCTGGTTCTGTCAGCTGAGCAGCTTTGCAACAGAAGGATTCCTTTGAACACACTCATCTGTTTAGGGGAGAGAAAAAAAAAAGTGGTGGTGGGTGGTTGGGGTTGGCTGCGATGGACAGCATTTTGTTTAATATCTTCCCCTACACCACTTCCTCGAGGGAGTCCAGATCCAAACAAACTACCGAACCGGATCTTCTGACCGCCTTGTCTAAGCGTGTGGCATCACTGCTTCTGAGGCACAGAGGAGGTGATGACAAAACAGTCAGTCATTGGTGAAGGTGAGAGGTAGGCAAACCTGTTGAGGCATTACCTGTTGTAATTCTACAATTGTGGCCAAGAGCATTGGGACAAAAGTCAATGTTTTAAAAACATTATCATTTTTTTTAAATAATGACAATCAAGACAATATTTATTACAGCAAATTTGTTATATGACAATCAATAGTATGCCTGCAGTATTTTAGTGTCATTCACTCACTCCATGGCTGCTTAAGATCACATACAGAAGACGATTTCTTGACTGTTCCTGCCTTCTACAGTATTCTATTGGGTTTAGGTCTGGAGATGATCCAGGGGAAGATGAGTGATGGGGTAAAATGCACACACCACAATAAATATACAGTAATAAATATTTCTGATTGAGTCCATGAGGTGATATCAGCGCAGTACGATCTTTCCAAATTGATAACTTCACAGGGAAGTATGTAGAGGACTGATCAGAGAGCTGCAAAAGTACTGTAATTGTATGAATATGATTTTGTCTACACTTGCTTGATGAGCTACAAAGTACTGTTTTTTTTTTTTTGTTTTTTGTTTTTTTCCCCCAAACAAGTTTTCACATTCAATGTTTTGTGTGTGTCTTTTTTTTTTGGTAAGGTGCTGTTAGTTCCTGTTTTTACATACTGATAACTGCTTTTTAAATTATTTTTAAATGTTTTCGAATCTTACAATCTGTTTTTAGCGCCTATTTGTAAATGCCATTTAAATGACACACTTATGTGTTCATGTAGTGTCGTTTTGTGTTTAAGGTCCTACTATAACATTTTACTAGGACTTATATTATTATTATTATTATTATTATTTTATTATTATTATATTTTTTTAACTAAATAAATTAAAACAACCTTTATCCTCAACATTGCTTATCTGTTATTCAACCCCTCTGTTATGGCTGTCTCCACAATTTTATGCATGAGTCAACTGTCTTTAATTTATCGCAGTTAATAAAATCTTTCAAAATTATTGCATGAAGTGGCCCCAATCGTGTACCCATCCAAGTAACCAAAATACTATTAACATGGATTTTAAAACCTAAACAAAGTATATAAAATAATGCGCTGGTGAGAAATCAGGCATTAAATAAGTTTTAAATCATTTTTTCACACTGTTGCGTGTTTAAATGCTAAGGGTTTTGCGTGTGCATGTGTGTGTGCGTGCATGCATGACATGTACCTAATCTCCAATTTTAAGTTTGAGTCCTATGTGCAAAACATGCAAATGTGAAATGCAAAACATTTCTTTGTTTCACTTGCGAACTAGTCGTAGGATTTTCAGTCTTCACAACTTTGGTCATTAATTTAGAAACCGCTGCAACTCACGAGTTCTCATGCATCTGAGGATGAAACTTGAAAGACTTGTACATCAGAAGATGCTAAAGTCATAGGCAAACTCTTTTGAGGACAATTTGTTTGACCGTGATCAAAGGAGCTGGTTGCATGTTAGGGACGCTCTCAAAAGTGCTGGAAGTTAAATAAGCAATTGCATGTTTATAGAGGATAGCTAATGTAAATCGCAATTGTTTAAAGAAAACCACCAGCAAGGTTCATGAACATACTGTACAGGCATACCTTTTCAAAATATTTACGCTACCAGTCAAAGGTTGGGACACACCTTTTTCTATAATTCCATGGTCTTTCCTGATTTTTATTTCTTTCTACATTGTAAAATAATACTGAAGGCATCCAAAATATGCATTAATCTCCTTTGAACAGGTAATATCGAGATATATCTGTTACTTATTCTCTGTAAAGCCTAATCTGAACTGCTGTTAATTGGTGATTTCTGAGGGTGGTAACTTTAAATGATCTTCTCTTCTGCAGCAGAGGTAAGTTTTGGTCTTGCTTTCATGGGATGGTCTTCATGAGAGCCAGTTTCATCATGGTGTTTATTCCAGAACAGCTGACCTTCATATCTTAAAATAACAATTGACTGGGTTATGCATTTCATAATTTATGCACTTAAAAAATCCAGTATTGTTCTAGAATGCAGACAATAAGTCCAAACTTGTGTCCAAACTTTTGATTGGTACTGTAGATTCATGCCTCGTGCATTGTTGGTAAGAAATTGGATTTACTTCAGTTTAGTTGTTAATAATAATAATAATAATAATAATAATAATAATAATATTGTCACTTACATTACAGCACAATAAACAGTCATGTCCACCCAGTCGGTTTTTCTCTTTAAAAAGTTTGCTTATCAGAAACCAGAAGGTCCTCTGTCCTGAATGCTGTTTTAGAAAATGTAAAGTCATAGCTTGACCATTACAAACCATTGAAAAAAAATTGGAGACTCCTTTCAAACACTCATTTATGCACATTTGTTGAAGTGAAGCGTCTACAACATTGTGTCTAATCATTTAATGTGACACAGCGTCCTGTCCCTTCATTCATTGTCCTCTCAGGGTTATGTGCTACAGTTCGGTCTGTGGGGAGAGAACGTGGTCAGCAAATGGAACGGTGGAGTAGCCACGATTGAGGAATGTGCGGATAAGGAGGTCTGGGGCGTAGTGTGGAAAATGTCAACTGAGGACTTCACCTCTTTAGATAAGTATGACAAGTATAAGTTTACATGCAACTTTTTTTTTCTTTTTTTTTTTTGAAGATTGATAAGCCAACAACCATAACCCTACCATTTTTAAGTTCCTGAATCAATTCAGATGGCCTGCCACTACAGAGCAGTGGTGTAGTGTATTAGAGTCGTGCAAGTCAAACCTGGACTTTGGGATGTCATTTCTTGTGAATAATAAAGAAGCACAAGACAGTGATGAGACTCTTAGCCACAGTAAAGCATTTAAACGGTGCAACTATTTTAAGAAAGGCTGTACATTTGTGAGCGACGAGTCCCACTGCACTCGTTTCTGGTGTTCTCTTGTTCTGTAAAATAAAAAGTCCAGTGTGACTTAAACACCCCTCGTATGTTCCATTTTCTGAATTAGAGAATCCTGTCTCCTGCTGTCCTCCATCAGCCATGTAATTCATTAGCTTTCCTCCATATGGCATGTAAGATCAATGTAACTGTCCTCCATCAGCCTTATAACTTGTATATAATATGCACCCCCCCCCCCCAAACACACACACACACACGCACACACACACTTTTATATTCATGGGAAAAGGCTGAAAATGGGTGCCAATAAGGTCCCAAACATGGAATTTTCCACTCCTGGTGTTCTGATTGGCTAGTTAAATGCATTTCCTTAAAGGGGTGTTCAGGGTCAGTTCATTTAAACCTACAGTCACATTAACAAAGGAAAGGATATTAAGCACACCAGAATACATGATCTGAGTTGTATTTTTCTTTTTTTCTCTTTATAACGCCATGCCTACTTCTACGGCTATATCCATAGCAAGAGTCAGTTTTTGTAGTTCAATATTAAAACTAGATAAGATGTTTAAGATTCATTTCAGTTATAACATGAACAGACACATTCTGGAGACCTCTAAGGCTTGTATAATACATGACCTTTATGACAATTTATTGTTTTGTTTTAACCATCAGACAGGAGGGCGTGGACAAGGGCTTCTATAGCCCCATGGAGGTGACTGTGGAGGCAGAAACTGGGCCGCTTCTCTGTAGAACATATAAGATGAACAACTTCAGACCTTGTGCACCATCACCATCGTACAAAGAGGTACATTTTACTTTAAACACTCAGGAACCAAACATTTTCCCACACATTCACCCATATACACCATCAGAGCTCCACATAAACATAAGCACTTGTACTTAAGTTAGTAAGGCGAGTATTAAATGCAGAGTGTCCAAAAGGATCATTTCAGAAGGAAAAAAAAAAAGAAAATCCATAAATAAAGTAGAGCATTGTGTCTATTAATGATTGACTACATAAGAGCATTCATGGATAAGTGTAAACAGTCAGACGGTTGCTTTTAGCTCAGCCATCTAATTAGTCCAACGGTCTCCTGCACCTTCTCATACTGTAGATCTAGCTAATGTTTCCTCACATCTGCTTTTGTAAAATGGTTTCAGAAATACACAAACAGGACTTCATGATCCAGAGAGCTCTTCCCACATTTATTAATTAAATTAATAGTTTTTCTCTTCTTTTTTTCCTGTATCTAAATTCATAATCAATTTTTCATAAATTCATAATCAGTTATCTAAATTCATAATCAATTCATAATTGCAGTATCACACACTCTGTGATTGCTTGTAGTTTAGTCCTTACATGGCAAAGCTTAATTTTTAGAACTGCCTGGGGTGTTAAAATCTCTCTCTCCCTGTCCAACAGGTCTTTTGTTTGGGAGCCCAACAGAATGGATTACCTGAAGACTACATAAAGATGCTAAAGGCTGTCGAGACTAATACCTACACAGGACCTTCAATATTAGATCGCCTTATACAGCAAAAGAACTGAGTGCGTGCGGGTTGGAACATATGCTTCAGCAAAGTTACAGTTCTGTTTAAAGATAAGTTAAAGTAAGCGATCCCCCACTGTATCTGTGTTAACTGCTATAAAGTTAAACAGCACAATTGTCATCTAGGAAATGAGTTTTTTTTATTATTATTTTATTATTTTTATTTTATTATTATTTTTGGTTTGAAGTTGAACTGTTTACTAATGAAGAGTTCTGCCAGAGATCTGGCAGCACTAAGAGCTATTCCGTAGTTCACAGCATTTAAGCTGTTCAGAATACTACTAAACTACTAATTCTCTTTTAAAGGTGTGTTTATGTATGTTGGTATACCAGGGTGCTAGTTTTTCTTCCCTAATTACTTTCCATTTTGAGTCGAGTTTCATTGTTTAGTGTAGCAGAACATTAAAGGCAGCCACCTGATTCGATCCGCTCATTGAAATTAACCCTTAAAGGATTCAGATGAATGTTTAATAACACAATGTTTAGCATAGATGTATGCATAAGGATGTGTTTGGTGATTTGTTCCAGAGAAATTAAAATAAAGCTTTTGGAAGGAGTCTCCAGTGTCAGAGCTTTGTAACAACTCAGGGTATGGAGAACGCTGTACTATAACTTTATTTTCTTTCCATTTCCTGTTTTTTCAGCAAAATCCGCTTTTTTTTTGTCCTTTTAACTCCAAGAGAGTGAAAAAATGATGTTGGTGAATGGTGACTGTTTTTATGTAGCATAAAAATAATAGCGCCGTTTCAGTGTGTTCTCTTACTGTAAATTCTTGTTGTCTTTTATTGTAATGTGTTACCATGCAGTCTATGACTGGAGTGGACTGTGCTATTTATTCCCCATGGTAAAGAATAAATGCATCTAAACAATATTTAAGTACAACAATAAAGTACAATAGCTGAAGAACACAGACACAGCAGGAAGTGCTCACAAGTTCTCAGTGCTTTATTGTGATTTTTGACAAGAAATGATGAGGAGACAAATACAGATTTTCATTGATGAAACAGTAAAAGTTTCTGGACATGTATTATATCATCTTTTTAACTGAACTTAAACACATCTTCAATACAGTTTCAGTTATGCAGCAATATTTCATTATGAAACAGGAAATACCATCTACCTCACAAACCTTTTTTTTTTTTTTTTCCAAAAACAGTATTTTTGAAATTAATTAAAGTGGATTTTTCTCCGGATTTATTCCGTCATCCTGTATTAGTGCAATGTATTGGTCTGCTGGTGTTTCTATAAATCACACATTTTGTAGAAATGTTTCTCTTTTCCTTCAAGAAAAAAAAGTACAACTGAATAAGTAAATGAGTAATTTTTTTTTTTTTTTGTAATAAGCCTACCTACAGTACACACCTTACATAAGGGTATCCCGCTCTTATATTAAGTGTACAATCAAAACATGGACTAGAAATAACGTCTCGTTGCATGATTTTCAAAAAGCTACGATGTCGCACTGAGACGATGGACGTTTCAAAACTACAAGCAACAACAATAAGTGGTCAGACTACAGCGAGCTTTCAGTTCTGTGTTCACCTTGAACAGCCTGTTCCTGTGAAATTCTGAACCCAAACTCCTAGAAAAAAGAAATGCTTTAGTAAAATTTAACTTACGACTATTGCCTGTGAAACATAGCAGCACGTTTTAGCAAAAAAAAAAATTGGCACTTGATTATTTTAGCACCAGACTATGTAATCTCCAGACAAAAAAAAAAAAAAGGATAGAAAGTGGACCGTTGCTTTTAAATGAAGAAGTGAAAATTAGTTGCTACTCCAGGTCAGGAAAATTATCCCAAAATTGGGTACAAGTTCACCCAGCATGCTTGATTTCTACAACTTGGCTGTGTTCAATGACAAATGTCCTTGTTCTCCATGTTACTTATGCAGGACGGGGGGAGAAAAATGTGTCCAGTGTAGATAAGTCGAAGCTACATCCTGAAGCCCAGATGGTTTAACACAGCAGTGTAATTTTGCATTCTGCTGTCCTTTGGTGTGCTAAAATGGAAAAAGTGAAGAAAAGAAAATAATAAAATCACACATGGGCAGGATCCCTGAGTCAGTTTTAATTGTCTTTAGGCACAGGTGTGAATCTGAGGTGATGACAGGTCTTTGTAAAAATCACTGAGCTTCTGGACCACAGGGTGTGTAGTCTTCAGTGACGAAATGAAAGAATCTAAAAAGTAAAATAAAAGATGCTATATTTCTTGCATAGATTAATTTCTTAAAACAGGGTATCATCATCATACACAATACCTGTGCAGTGTTAGAATTGTTTAATCAGTAGGGTGTTCTGGGCACGACCTGTTCACCTCGAACCATTCATCAATACACCTGGGAAGGAAAAAACAAACAACAATAACAAAAAAACAGCGAGTGAGTAAATGTGGATTTGTAACCAGAGACATGCAGGCGTGGATTGAGTTTGTCTTGCGTGTTTGTCTTGTCTTTACCCTTTGTGGTAGATACAGAGACAGGGCAGTCTGGCAATGGTGTCTCCCTGGACCATGTCATCCAAGCATATTGCACACTCCCCAGAGTCCTTCGTCAAGACGTCCTCTAAAGTCAAAGGAAAAGACAGAACCTGTTTTTATGGCTTATTCAATGTCATGGTTAGATCAATGTTGACTTTTTAAAATCCAGTATAAAGTTAATTTCCATCCACTCCCATCTACCTGTTTAGCTTTTCAGATTTTCAGTTCCTTACTCTAATGGTTCTTATCTCTTTTGCACCCTTCTGTGATTGTGAACGACAGGATTTTATAACCTTCTCCATCTGGCTCTAAAAATCACATGCTACATCCAAAAGCGGCAAGTTGGAACTCTGATTAAGTTCATTTGCAAACACTGTATATTTGAGCTACAAAGTTAAGGGGGAACATGGATAGCTCCAAGCTTCATAATCTGAGTGATAGATATTCATCTTCCCAAAACAACGAACTTCAAAGTTAAAGCTTATAGCATTTAAAGATGTTTGATTGATTTGGATCAAGACATTAAATCTGTATTGATTGATGTAAATCTGTATAATGTTGATTGATCAAAAGCAAGCACAACTTCTTATGCAGGAAAGAAAAAAAACTCTCTTTATTTGATGTTCATTCTCTGAGCAGCCATGTTAATATGACATTCTGTGATTATGATGTTCCAATGTTCCAAATAGGAATTGTTGATTGTGTTTTCTTAGGTTTTTCCTAGACAATGGTCAGAAATTCAGCGCTTTGGTTAAACACAACAAGCTCTGTGTCTTTGCACAGGGGACACTGAAAACCCTCTGGCTGTTATCATCTCTGCTGCTGTAAACACATTACATCACTACTTCTATACCCCGGGCTTTTCGTAATGCATCTTTATGTCACTACCCGTTGTAACTTTATTATTGGTGTCTTTTCCTATGAAAATTTGCAAGAGATGTCATTTGAACTGTAATTACATTTTAGAGTAAAGCTTTCACTCTTCACTCTATTCATAATCATATAGTAATATAGGATATACAATATGTAATAGTCTGTTTATACAATACTTCTGAAATTACAGCTGAAGCTAATAAAGGGAACATATAAACAGGTGATGTTAAGTGTTGAAAGGCTGCCAGCAGCACTGAGTGGCACTTCTGCAGAGTCATCAGGCAATGTCCTTCACCACATGAGGGACATCACCTACTCGGGGTCAACTTGTCAACGTAAAAAGATTTAAAACATAAATATCATATCATATGAAGGATAAACAGAAGAGCCTGTATTTTATCTAAAAAAAATAAATAAATAAAAAACAATCTTGGTCACATTGGATCCAGAACAAATCCTGGGATCTTCATGAGGGTGGTTGGGCCTGGATTACACCAGGGATTGGACTCTACTAAACGGCATCATACAAATGCACATTTCACAGGCCGTTTAAACATTAGGGCCCCGGGATTGTTTCCGATAACATTTGAACCCAAAGTTTGATTCATTTTGATCTGTGGGAACAGAATTGTTTCAGGCTTGGGAAGAGGTGGTTCGGATCAAATCAGATATGGAAGCCAATCGTTCCTGAGTAAGGAAGTAGAGCGCTGTTGGTGCCCGTCTCCTCCGAAATCTCCATGACCTACCCCGCCATACTGTAGCTGGTAAAGCAGAAAGGTGCGTGCTAGTATTACTCTCAATTTTTTTCAGAAATATCAAGAATATTAGGCATAGTGTAAATGTCAACTCCCCTGCCCCCTTCTTCTCGTGTTTAATAACGGCTCACAAACCAAGTAGGTGCATACTGCCACCTGCTGTACTACAGAGTGTAAATACACAAGTGAACCCCGAGAACGGAGAGCAAAAATAAGGTGAATGCTGGTCAGCAGGGGAGTGGGGAGGGGGAAGCATTTGTTCAGGGGCACAGTACAAATCAATCGGCTAACAAACTGACGCAGACGTGAAAAATGGAAAAATGTCAGACACTAAACATCTACATAAACAAACAAAAACAATGGATCTGGTGGGACAAAATGCTTGAGGAGTAAAAAGCCTTACATATGAAATATGAAAAAGCCTTTGGAAATTCAGCATTAGAGATAAACGTGTGTGTAAATAAATATTAGTTTATTATTATTATTATATATTTTTTTAAAGCACCTTATAGTCCATGTCCGCCTAAAATGGTTAAAACAGACATTGCTCTCGGCATTGCAGTGCCTGTAATAATTATGCAGAGAATTCTGAATCAGAGCTCCTAAGAAAGTCTGACTTTCTCAACAGGTACTAAGGTAGCCACGTCAGTGGATTTTTACTACTCCAAAGCTGGAAACATCTCAAGTCGCATTCAGTCATTAACCTGGTATTACACCAGCACACGTAAATCTTTGACTAGTCATAGGAATCACAAGTCCCAAGTAAGGAATAAAATAAGTGGGGGGCATAGTGATGGAAAAAAAAGATAATTGAAAGCAGCTTTTTTTTTTTTTTTTTTTTTTTAAAGCAAAGCTACTTTTATCAGCCCCAATGTGGTTGATTATTCTCCTATCCCAGCACATCCTGCAGTGTTTGTTAAGAAAGCGATTTCCTCACTTTATAGATGCATTTATTGTTGTGAAACATCTCTGAGGGCATTTGGTTCCCTTTAGCACCATGTAGCGATTAATGGGGGGGAAAAGCAAACTGTTATGCTTCCAAACACTTTTCCTGTCCTGAAGCTTCTCGTGTCAGAAATATTAATTGCTTTTTCAAAACGCCGAGTACCTGAGTGAGTAGTAAAAACAAGCATGTTCGTGATAATGGGCAAAATCGCAGCCAGACCTGGTGTTAAAGAAAAACTTTTAAACCTTCCGACCAATCAGAATCAAGCGTTCAGCGTCTGTGTTGTATAAGTGGGAATAAAATACAAATTCCTTTTTAACGACTGCGTTTTAACCACGTTAATCAGCTGCCGAACATGATCTGCTGCCATGAGACATTAAACGTTCTCTGTAATGTTGTGTATTAACTGGACAGCACAGAACACTTTAAAGGATAATTATATACAAGTAAACTTTCAGCTCGAATCCCGACACCATGGAGATTACATTGTTAAGATGGACACGCTGAAAGCAATCCAGAAAGACCTGCAGAGGGTTAAACAAGAAGAGCCGCGTCAGGGCTTTGTGTTAATGATTACTGACTGTGATTAAGCTGACTGCTGAAGCTGAACAGCGTCCAAACAATGGAAAAAAAAAAACGAAACTAAATAAACTGGTGGTCTTACCGTTATAGGTGAGTCTTGGTTTGGTGAGACACATGACAAGGTGAAGGTCAATTTCATCTGAAGCAACAAACTTGGAACATACAGGGCAGTTGAATCCAGCTACAACACACACACGCACAAGAGAGGGAAGAGAAGAGATGGAGAAAGATAAGTACACAATACTTTGTGTATTACATTTAGAAAGCTGTGCATCACCACAAAATGTTCCTCACTAAGTCTTCAATTATCTCATATGGTTAGGGTTAGAACCATCAGATGGTTAGCTAATGACGAAGCAGCTAATGATTCATCTTAAATAATCGTTTATATAACAGAAGGAAAGAGGAAAGCACACAAACTAAGTACGCAGGGTGAAATGTCTAGTTTTAAATATATTTACCGTACTTTACAGCAGTTAGTATACACTGTATAAAGCAATAATAAAATGTTCAATATTTACAAGTCAGCCCATAACGTTGGCCCATATTGATAGGATAGCATCTTGCAGTTGATGGAGATTTGTGGGATGCACATCCAAGGCACGAAGCTCCCGTTCCACCACATCCCAAAGATGCTATTGGGTTGAGATCTGGTGACTGTGGGGGCCATTTTAGTACAGTGAACTCCTTGTCATGTTCAAGAAACCAATTTGAAATGATTTGAGCTTTGTGACATGGTGCATTATCCTGCTGGAAGTAGCCATCAGAGGATGGGTACATGGTGGTCATAAAGGGATGGACATGGTCAGAAACAATGCTCAGGTAGGCCGTGGCATTTAAACGATGCCCAATTGGCACCAAGGGGCCTAAAGTGTGCCAAGAAAAGATCCCCCACACCATTACACCACCACCACCAGCCTGCACAGTGGTAACAAGGCATGATGGATCCATGTTCTCATTCTGTTTACGCCAAATTCTGACTCTACCATTTGAATGTCTCAACAAAAATCGAGACTCATCTGACCAGGCAACATTTTTCCAGTCTTCAACTGTCCAATTTTGGTGAGCTCGTGCAAATTGTAGCCTGTTTTTCCTATTTGTAGTGGAGATGAGTGGTACCCGGTGGGGTCTTCTTTTGTTGTAGCTCATCCGCCTCAAGGTTGTGCGTGTTGTGGCTTCACAAATGCTTTGCTGCATACCTCGGCTGTAACGAGTGGTTATTTCAGTCAAAGTTGCTCTTCTATCAGCCTGAATCAGTCGGCCCATTCTCCTCTGACCTCTAGCATCAACAAGGCATTTTCACCCATAGGACTGCCGCATACTGGATGTTTTTCCCTTTTCACACCATTCTTTGTCAACACTAGAAATGGTTGTGTGTGAAAATCCCAGTAACTGAGCAGATTGTGAAATACTCAGACTGGCCCGTCTGGCACCAATAACCATGCCACGCTCAGAATTGCTTAAATCACCTTTCTTTCCCATTCTGACATTCAGTTTGGAGTTCAGGAGATTGTCTTGACCAGGACCACACCCCTAAATGCATTGAAGCAACTGCCATGTGATTGGTTGATTAGATCATTGCATTAATGAGAAATTGAACAGGTGTTCCTAATAATCCTTTAGGTGAGTGTACACATAGTCTAGAATTTATAGATTTTATCAATAAATTAATAACCTGTTAATTAAAACATATATAATTCAGGTGATAAATATTAGAAAACATCCTTTTAATGAAATAATTTGTGCCATTATTATTTACTTATTAATTCTGGGGGGGATTTTTCCTAAGTTCTTCTTATCCCTCCCCTCTGAGAGAGCTCGGCCAATCAGCTCTCCTGCCTCGGGTCTGTGTGCATGCTGTTTGCATGCTCTCCCATGGTTGGTGGGTTTCCTCTAGGTACTCATGTTTCCTGGCATTTCCAAATAACGTGCGTGTGCGCGCGTCTGCACCCTGCAATGGGTTGGCAAGTCCCCTGGGATAGGCTTCAAGCCCCCCACAAACATGAACAGGATAAGCGAAATGAAGAGTGAGAGAGATGAGTGAAATTTTTTTTATCAAATCGAGCAGTCTACTACTACGCAACGACTATCAGAAAGACTGTGTCATTATACAAAAATGAAAAGAAAAAAAAAAAAGAAAAAAACACTCTTCCATGTATCATTCCACTGGAACAATTCTTCTATAAATCACACTTTTTAACAGTTTTTAGTGACATTTAAATGTTACGGGATGTCTCACAGCAGCTGTATAAAATGTTCATGCACCATCCTGTCTTTTTCCCCTCTCTTTAAGGAAACAAGACTGAACAATGTCAAATATATGACTGAGAAATTCCACTCACACCAGGAAAGTTACTTACAGTCTCAAAAGTTTGGCACTTTCTTTATAGGTAACTGAGCAGCTTCAACACATTTGAGGTACATCAATCAGCCATAACTTTCAAACCATTAATATTAAAACCACCTTTAGGATTTAGGTTCCCCTTGTGCCAAGAATACAGCTCTGGCCCTCGAGGTACGACTCCACAAGACCTCTGAAGGTGTGCTGTGGTATCTGGCACCAGGACGTTAGCAGCATATTCCTAAAGTGCTGCAAGTTTCAGTGTGGGACGTGTAGGGATCAGACTTGTTTCTCAAGTGGATACTCAATTGGATTGAGATCTGTGGAATTTGGAGAACATCAGCAGGAGCATGTGCACTTTGTGTTGTCTTGTTTTATCTTTTGTATAGTAAATGTCTTTTTTTGTATAGTACTTTAGAATAGTTTTTATAATTTATTGTGTAAATTTGGTTCTTTTTAGACTCTTTTGGTTGTGTCTTTGAAAGTTAGTCTCTGTTCATTCATGTTACATGTATGTAGCAGCTTGGTCCTGGACGAACGTCGTTTCGTTTCACTGTGTACTGAACTGTATAGGGTTGAAATGACAATAAAAGCCTACTTGACTCGAACTCTTTGCCTGCTAAGACCCAGTGAGTGTTCCGATATCTTTTTATGGTGTCCAGCATTGATTTTTTTTTCAGCAATTTGTGCTGCATTGGCTTTTCTGTTGGATCAGATTGGACAGGCTGGCCTTTGGTCCCCACAGGATTAGATGAGCCTTGGGCCGCCATGATTCGGTCAGCAGTTTACTATATATATGTTCCGTTCACCTTGTGGTGATGTTAGTGTTGTGGCTGTGTATTTTTGGTAAAAAAAAAGATCACCACATTTTCTTCAAACCCCTTTATTAACCTTAGATTATCCAGTGAGTTTTCCACACATGTCTTATTAATATCTCATTAATTCTGTCATTAATTCATTAATTCTTATTAATCGTATTGAGAAGTAAATCAGACTATGGTACAAATCGAAATCATGTACATTTCTAAAAATCAATCAAGTTCAGCTTTATTTGTAGAGCCCTTTAAACAGGAACTGTCGCAAAGTACCTTTAGTGAAATCTGGATGTACAGTTATATTTAAATCCCAAAATAGCAAACCAGGGACTACAAAATCAACACAAGACTACTAAGACCACTTTTCATCTAGCTTTTGCATACAGGAAACTCTGTAGATTCAACTGAGATTAAGATTCAAACCTCTAATTTAAAAATATCTCTCTGAGAAAAAGGTTGGGCTAAAACACTAGAACTTCTGAAATAGTGTACCAAGTAATGATTTTATAAATATGAAAAATGATTACAAACAATATAAATACTTAACCCTAGTTATTAAACCTTAATTTCAAATATACATAACTTCTTTGCTTTTCTGCAGTCGACAGTCTGAGGAAATAAATGTTATTCACATCCTCAAGGGCTTCTACTTTGATAGGTTTGTAGCTAGAATGTTTTTCCATCATGAACTCCATGACATAATTCTGTTGCATTATTTATTTTTAAGATATCTTTTTCACTCCAACACATTTATCCAGGATGATAAAATAATGTGCTTTAGTCAAAAAAAAAATAAAAAAAAATAGCAGCTTGTATTTTAGATTCAAGCTTAATAATATGATCTGCTGCGGCCGCACAGATATTTCCACCAATAGATACCTACATCTGTATTTCTAAAGTAATTGTCAGTAATAAAGCAAAAGCTCTGGAAATTTCCACGAGCTTTTGACCAAACAGCTGCAACACATGCAACAGACCACATGCAAAACACAACACCTGCCAGTAAAGGGCACAGCCGACGCATACCTTCCCATTGTTTACATGATGCTTAATGTCGGTCACATGCAACAAAATGGAGCACTACCTCATCCATGCTCTCTGTTCCTCATAACATATTCTCTCTGTACACTTTATAATGCTAAATGGTACGTAATGTTAGGCCATGCAATGACAAATCACAGGAAGACCAGGAATTATTTCAATTCATAGCAATTGCTTCTGCTGCTCATGAGGGAACAAAACCAAGTAAAGTCGCTAGGACTGGTCCACAGTGTTAGAATACTCTTTGCTAACCAGAATGCCTAAACCAAGGTCAATTAACAAGTTTTTTTTTTTTTTTTTTTTTTAACTTTCCACTTCAGGACATACTGATATAGGAAAGCAATCAACCACATTGCACCTGCCAATCATAGATTAATTTGTTTACTTATAATTACTTACCAATTGTTATCTATTACTCCAATTAAGATTAACAATTCTCGAGCAATGCTACTGGGTTACATTTAAATTCCTTTCATGACTAACATCTGAGCAATAGCGCGATTACTTCCAGTGAACAGCTGGGCGTTGACTGAAACAGATGTCCAAATGTGTGAGTGAGGCTTAAAATGACTTAAACAATTAAGTAATATTAATTAATAAGATTAATATTAATAATATAAGCAACATTAGTCATTGATAAAATGGTAAGACTTGTGCTAGTACATACTGTTCGATATAATACATTCTACAACGTCTAATAATTTACACAACTCTGTAAAGAAGTGCTTTCATCCTACAAATTAAAGAGTTCACACTGACTCTGCCCTCTAACAGTAGCAAGAATCAAATTAAACGTCTGGTTAGCAATTCTTTCATTGTTTTTAACCAAATCAGGGACACCTGACAAGTCCTGCCCACGTGCTCTCAACTGGCCGGTCCAAGTCAAGCCTTGTTTAGGCTGGAAAGGAGGGGGGGGGGGAGGGGGGGAGCAGAAGCGTAGTCTGCTCGTGTTTCCTGTATTCAAGAAACTACATAGATAGTATCTATAGCCCCAATAATAAGGGTATTTGATGTTTACTGATGCATTGCAGCTAAATATGTGCAGGCACACTTGGATTGAAACAGATATCACCCAATGGAGGACAGCATAACCTTTATTTTAAAAAAGAAAAAATGCAAGGATAATTCATTAGCAGCCCATAATTGAGTCACCTCATCTTCCATAATACAGATTATGGAATAATACAGCTTCCAGAATTACAAATTTACCCTGTGTATTAAGAAAATGACTCATTTACTTGACCTTGTTGACGAGCCTCTAATAATAGTAACCATTCAACCATCTTGCTACTAGGATATATTACTAGAAAATTAAATTAGACTGCATGGTACCTTTACTACTAGTTAAGCAACAGCAGGAAGCAACCTTTACAGCTTGAATTATCAAATTACACAAGACAATATCTGATCTTTTACCATGATCAGATTATTCACTGCAATCTAAACATGCAGTGAAAAAGTTATTTTACATTACAAGATTAAAAGTCAAACAGTAATCGCGCTTACTGATTAGCATGGATAAGTTATTAATTGAGATAAATGGTTATGCAATAGTTTTGCTGTGAAAATGCAGAAGAGCCAGACAATTTAGCATGCACTTACAGAGAAAAGAAAATTATATAACTCAGAAAAAAAAGTGCTTTCATTCAGCAAACGGGTCTGACTGATTGCAATGACTTCAGTTGCCCCTTGAAGTGTGCTTCAGGCTTAGTAGAGCAAGAGCTAAAAACACACTGCACATTTCTGCAAAGCATGTGACTTAGAGGAAGTCACTAGTCAGAGACTTCTTCCTCTTCAGTGCTCCTGCGCGTCTTCCATTTTCCCTTCAGCAAGCTAAGCCAGCTCAGGTTCTTATCTGTTTTGGGGGAAGGTTTTAAAGCAATCTCCCTGCCAGAAATAGGCCGTGGCAAACGTACGGTAAAGAGGGCACAACCACCTGATGTTTCCTGGTTCTGTTGGTAAAAAATTCCTTGAGTGAGTGGTTTATTACTCTTCAAGGCAATCAGCATTGGACTATCATAATGTTCACTTAAAAACCTGATAAAAGGAGGTCTGATAAGTGAAAGTAATTGAAACATATTTCAGTTATAGAAATACCTGTACAGCCCAGTATGCATCTGGTTCGTAAAGATGTACAAAATGAGTGACAGAACATGTGTAGTACCTCTTCACCGAGCTTAAAGCATTCCAGTAGTTTTAAATTATTTTAAAAAACACTTCCAACGTTTGTTTTTCATTACTTACAGTTACGCATCATGTGAACTTTGATTAAATAACTAGATTGTTATTTAAGGAATGACATAAAAGAATAAAACATACCTAAATATAAAAACGGAATCTTCAAATATGTTTAGAAACACATTAACATCACTCAAGTCAATAGTTAATGTTAACACACACATACACACAATTGTCAAATACAATTGGGCAATATTCATGACATGAGTATTATTCACAGGGTTTACAACTGCTACGTCATGCTTTTCCTTGTTACATGAAATTTTTTAATTTTCTATCTTTAATTACGCCTGCGCGATTATATATTTTTTTAAATCACATTGTGATTATTTTGCGACGTACTGCAATCTGATGTAGCTTGTATTCAGTCATATTCTTCTAGGCTAACCATGTTCTCTTTAAGAGGATGTTTGGCAATGTTTATTCTTGACTTCTTTAAAATAATAATAATAATAATAATTAAAATAATAATAATAATAATAATAAATACATACTTAAATTTAATGACAGCACTTCCATGAATTCCACATAATTTTATCAGTAAAATTATAGAATTTTGTGATTAGATAACTGAGCAGGTAGATACTCTGATTGTGATTAATTGTACAGCTCTGATTTCAGTTAATAAATTTTGTTTTTTTAATGCTGTCAGGCAATTTAGTACAAAATTTTCTATTTTATTCAAAACGTGTGGAAAAGTGTTAAAGTGTGCCAAAGGCTAAAGCCTGGTAAGCAATAAAATTACAGCAGTAACGTTCGTAAATAATTTATGTCTTCAAATTTTACAAAAACAAGCTTCAAATGACGAAGTATGAACAGCATGCATAAAGGGTTAAATGGGCAGTAAGATGACTTGTACCGTTTTGCTGCTGTGCTTATACTAACCTCAATAGACCATGACATACTTGTTTCCAAAACAAATAATAACCCAGAAATTAAGGCAACTTCGAGGTATAGAAGCTATAAGGCAAGTTTGATGTAAAAATATCAACCGACAAAGACTAATGAACAAACAAGTTTAATATTTAGCGTTAAACTGATTAGTTTATAGCATGCGTAACTGAATGAAGTTTGATCCAGGAAATACATCCAAACATGTCGTGATGAGAATGTGCAGTTCCACATCTGGCTGCATTATGTCCAAGGCTCAAGCTAGCTTCTCTCATAAGATTAGCGTAAATTTGTACCAATAACTTCTGCGGTAATCATAAACACTGTTCAGGACTTTAGTCACTGCTCATGCTTAACATAATTTTAAAATAGTAAGTACTGTATATTTTAACACACAGTTATTAAAGAGTAATGATTTATAAGAGGACAATTTTCCTTAAGTTTCTTCCTTATGTTGTCTCAGGGAGTTTACTACTGCTACTGTTACCTCTGGCTTGATCATTCGAGATCTTAAGCCTAACCATGACTGCTGTTAAGTGCAATATGGAACCTTTTGAATTTAAATGAAAGGGCAACAAGGCCAAGAAAAGGGATTTACATTACAGAAGTGTTTTTAACCAGAAGTGAGACTGTGCTATTGCAAATATACGGTCAGATAAAAACAACAGTGTTGCTCTATTTTTTCTAGTTATGGCCATTTTTTTATCTTTAAAATTACTATAATAAATATAAGATTTTCTTAAAACAAATAATTATAGGTTGTCTTTCAAATTGATCTAAAACAGAATACCTGCCATCCTTAAGCTGCCCATTGAAAATCTTCCCTAATTAAATAACATTCTCCAAAAAAAAAAAAAGCCAGAAAAACAGGAATAGTGAAAAGTGTATGCAATATCAGTTTCATGCCCGCTTACCATGATACACTTCTAAAAATAAAATTACAAGAAAAGTCTATTGTGGTCTTTTTCTAAAGAATATGTTAACTAATTTTTTTTTTTTTGTGTGTACCAGCAACAAAAGTAAAGTGCCAATCATTTTCCAGCACAAAGATATTTCTACATAATGGTAACAATTAGAACAGGAAAAAGACTTTTGCAATATTTATTAAAATTTCTTTGGTTGCCCCAACAGACAAGCATTCCAATTGTATTTTATTGATCAGCTTGGATCGAAATAAACATTTTCTCAGAATTAGTCCTCCAAGAATTTTAAAGATCTGTAATGATTTGCTTACCTGTAACAAAGCACCTCTTTACAGGTGGTTATAAACACTATTTGATCTGATTCAAAACATTTATGGTCAAGTATTTTTTTTTTTTCAAAAAAGCGTTCAGCTTGTGCCTGTGTTGTGTCAATCCATGCTACATGCTTTTTCAGTTCTGCACATACAAATACCGACAAGCGTGGGAATCGTTTTTTTTATTTTGTTGATTATGTCCCGGGAGCATTATTTGATAAGGATATTATTTCTATCAAAATATGCTACCTAAATTTTCTAATCTGTCAATCTATTTATAACAGAAATTCTGTTTATAATTCTATGACCTGTGTTTGTACCGCTAGTTCTTCATAGCATTGTCAACTGTACAGCGATCACAGTTTGTGTCATACTGTGAGCATGTCATGACTTTTTGTGTCATACTGTGAGCATGTCATGACTTTTAAATCATTCTTCACTGTCCAACAGTACGCAGCATCATTATCAACTTTTATGTCATACTGTAAGCGTGTCACAAGCGTTCCTCCCAAGAGTGGGCACGCCACAGAATCTTTACACATACCTACCAAATGAAAAATATTGTCTATCCCAAGACATCATGTATACTCAGCATTTTATTATTGCAGTGATTGCAAGGTAGTGTCAACACTCAAACCAGAGATCTATGTACACACAATGGGCAATTTGGGACCGCCAATAAACCTGATCTGCATGTCTCTGGACTGTGGGAGGAAACCAGACTACTCAGAGGAAATCCACCCGCGCCACCCTCCATGCACTTTAATATTTGTGACCCAGTATGATAGTTTGAGGTGTAAAAGATTACAAAGCCTGGCAAGAACACCACGCTTTTTTTTTTATCTTGAAAAGGTTTACAAATCAATCAATGCCTCAGGTGACCTTTGATTGATTGATTTATAGATCAGACAGATTACGATGAGTGTCTTTAGAACCGTAATGTACCAATGTTCTGATTAAAGGCTCAGCTCTGCTTTTCGGTATTGTTGACTCTAAAGGTCAATCACATCTGTTCACTTGTGACGCGCGTTCGTGCTCATGGCGCACTTGTCTTACCTCCGAGCAGGTGTGGGGACAGATGGGACGGTAACGAGCCTATCAGTAACCTCGGACCGGACTGACTCCGCTCTCCGTCCGCGTCTTCATCGCTTTGTGTCCCGCTGCCTTGCGCTATGATGGTGGGCTGAAAAAGCGAACTGGGTCTCGCACCGTCCGCCGCGTACCGTCCGCGCGCTCCGACCGGCTGCTGGTTTCCGGTGTAGTACCGAATCGCCGCTGCGCTCGCGCTCCCGGTGGCTGTGGTGGAAGTGGGAACATCCGAGCCTGAATAAGCCCTGAGGCGGGCACTAGCTGCCGGACTGCTCTGTTTAGGGCCCATGTGTTTATCGCAGTGCCTTTGTTGTTGTTCTTGTTTAGGACGCACAGAGCGGGCAGTAAAAAAACGACGAAACGTCCTTTTAAAAACAAAACACAAAACAGCGACCCGTGACCCGTCAAAAGACGTCTGAGCTCGGATGTGGACGGGCTTGAACTCCAGGTGTGAAAATACTCCTAAACCGAGTCTCTACATGGTATAAAGTAAAGGGTCATGGCTGCACACTAGTTGCTCTTCCGTAGCTGAAGTTTTGCGACGCTGTAAAAAGGCCTGCTGACTGTCAATAACCTCCGGAATATTTGGACAAACTCCTGCGTCCACACTAAAACAAATACATAACAACACACACGCGTTTGAAGTGGTCGGAGATGAAAGGTCCGAACGCTACATAATAACAGCGCCGACAAAAACAAGCCGCCACGACCGGTGTGCGCGCGCGGACACTGCGCGAGCCGAAGGTTATTATGGTGTGTGTGGTGTGTGCGCGCGCGCGTGTGTGTGTGAAAAGCACGGATTGCCCTCCTCCTCCTTTATGTGCGTCAGGTGACGTCAACGCGGAAGTGCATGCAGCATAAACACTGGAAATCTTATTACACTACTGTACCTCTCTGCTTTATTAATGTAACCGTAATCTGTTGTTATTATTAAAACGTAAAGATATAAAAGGTGAATATGGCGAATTTAATGGATGTATGTGGACAGTGTCACACACTGGAAGTAGCACATCCGTTGCTATGCACAATTTTAGATTTTCAACCCTCCTGTATTTCAGGTAACTGAGAGCTCCCGCCACTAGAGGTCAATCAGGTTGGGTTTGGGAAGTTGTGGATGAGGCTTAATCAAAAGTTTGAGGTTAAATCCCAGCTACTGAACTATGGTCAATTGTACAGGTGCCTTTATGGCCAAAGGCTTGACCGTCACCTTATTCACTGTTACAAAAACTTCTACCCTTCTGGAAAGGCTTTCTGCTCAATTTTAATTTTTACTAAAATGGCTATGGGAATTTCAAGTCAGTCACTGGTATTGAATGAAGAAGTCTGGGGTGCAGGCATAATTTCAGTTTATGCCAAAGGTGGTTAATGCAGTTGAGGTTAAACTCAAATTATGTGAGTAGTAGCCATTAACTGAATATGTGGATGGAAAATGTAACATGTAATAAAATGGTCACTAAAATATACATTACTAGAGGTTAACCAAGGACCTGCCTGCGTTCAGGACCTGACACCTGCATGCTACCATCACCCGTGAATGGAGTGTGTTCAACTCGCTGCCGCTCCTCTGCCACTCTGCAGTCTGATCCGGGTTTTCAGTGGCGCAAAGCTCGGCCTGACATACCTGTTTTCGCTGTAGACATCGCTGCCCACTATTACATTAAGTTAGAACACTGCCTACTGTTACATACAATAGGGAATGTTAAGTTAAGAACGTTTGTGACAAAAAGAGCATTTGACCATGGAGAAGCACTCTGACCTTGGAGGTGCAAGGCGACAGTGCTAACCATTACACCACCATGCTGCCTAAACATATATTTAATTTAAATAAATTTATTTTCCTATTAATATTCCTATAACAATGAACACCTGGTGTTGTTTTCTGCCATTACAGGCCATCTACCTCAAGGTTGAGTGTTCTGTGGCATGTTGGATGTTCTGTGTTGATGTTCTTTTCCCCATAGTTTTAAAGAGTGGTTCTTTGGGTTTCTGTAGCCTTTCTGTCAGCTCAAACCTGTCTGGCCATTATCCTCTGATTTCTCTGTGTTTTTCTCTGTTTTTGTCCATAGCACTGCTCACTGGATGTTTTTTCTCCCTTTGTCATTATATGTAAACTCTAGAGAAATTGGATTCAAGATATTAGAGATACCTCTATGACCTGGACATAGTTTGCTTAACACTCTGACATGCTTTTTTGTCAAAAGTTAAGTTATAACCAATATGACTGAATTAATTAGTCCTTCAGTACTGTTGCTGCCAACAGATAGCGATAGCTAACTTAAGCTAATGGTTAACGGTAAGTTACTATCGAGGGTAAAAACTGAAAAACATTATACCACATGTACAGTATATGTAGAGAAGGCAAGTTAGGAGCAAGAGTACCACTTTTTATAAATAATGACTGTTGAACTCAGACTAATAAAACCTGCAGTTATTTGTGTATAATTATTATACACAACGTATCATTATTAATAATTAAAAGGATAACTTAACTTACCAGTTTTCTGTCGTAAATTTGACCTATCTCAACCTTTAAACCTTTAAATCATAAAAAGCCTGAAAAGACAGCATCAGATACTGTGCGTCTTTAAACACTCATACATTTTTATGATTGTCAATGTATACTCAAAAACATATGCTATGTTTCCAGTGTGGCACCAACAAACATGCCATGCTCACTGATTTCCACATTTTTTATTTGACCTGAACTTTAAATAAAGCTCATGAATCAATATGTTACTGCTACCACATGAGTGGCTAAAGTGATAATTGCTTGAATGAGCAACGTGACCAGTGTGTATGTACTGTATAGTCCTAATATTTATGTACTGTACATGGCTGTATGTCTGTTGCCTACACTCCTCACTAATATTAGTCATTAAGCTGCACACTTTGTACTCATTGTTCTCTGCTTTTTGTTTACTGTAATGGGCATAAAATTAGATTTTGAATCACTTTTTAATAGAATTGGCTCTAGCAAATTGCAAATCAACAATCAATAACTAAAAGACTTGTTTTTTAAAGGGAAAAAAATAGGTAAATCTTTAAGCCATTCCTGGCTGCCTCACTATTAACTGGTCACAGTGAGTAGGGGTGGGCGTATCGATCCTTAATATCGATACTGTCGATATTGGGGTCGTATCGGAAATGATCGATCCAAAACGTAAAATGTCGATATTAAGGGCTTTTTTAAACCAGTGATTTCATTTATTTTTCATGAAATATAATATTTAAAATGAGCTTGTATATAACGCTTTCTCTTGCACAGCTCTTTTCGCACGTCATGCACATTGGTCACCCCTCCCTGCTCGGCTGTGTTTTGTTGCCCTACCATCACGTGACTCTGCAGCGCCTAAAACAAGCAGCTGCACGGAGAGTGAGAGCATAAACTTTATACCTAACCTGAGAGCGCGCGCTTAAAGGACAGCGCGCGCCTCTCTCTCTCTTTCGCCGGCGTCTTTAGGGAGGCAGAGGCTGGGTCTTTGCCTCTGTCTCCCGACTTTCTGCGCACGTTGCCTTTTTTTTTTCTTTTCTTTTTTTTTAATAATCGCACGAAGTGCCGAGATATCAGGAACCTTAAATAAACACGCCGCCAGGTGAGGCGCGTTCACGCTGATTGCGGCGTTGCCAGGCAACCGCCTGTCTATAAATGGCCCGCGCATTTGCCTGTTCAACCCTCCGCGTGGTAGCAGCCTGCGGATCTGCCCGTTCTCTACCGTGCAAAGCACTTTCGCGCGGTTCTGCCCCTCGTGAGACCCGCGTCGATACACACTTCACATCAACACAGGCTTAGAATAATAATGCATAGGCTTATGTTTTCACATGTGCTTTTAAAAATGTTTCATAAATACACTGTCGGCAAATGATGAGAGGCATTACCAAAGATACCTCTCACCCAAATCATGGACTATTCACACGTCTCTCATCGGCTAGTGGATACAGGTGCCTGTGGCGGTTACTGTACAGACCACCTAATCATCCACTACACTACTGGACTGGCACTTTAAGTCTATATTCCACTGCTTCATCCACTGTACATCTTTGCACCATCCATAATTTATGTTTAGCATTGCACTACTAAATATTCCATCTGTATATGTATATCCTGTTGAGCATGTTTATCATCTTGACTTATCTCTGCTATCCACTGCACAATTATACTGTTTATTACCACACATACCCTATCCTTATTACCTACTGCACCTTCTCTACATTAATCACTCTCACAGTCCCTGTACTCTACATATGGACCCACACCATAATATAATTTACAGTTATTTATTACAAATAAGCCACTTGTACACTTATTGTTGGATGCTGACTGCATTCCATTGGCTCTGTATATGTACAGTACTTTGCACAAAGACAATAAAGTTCAACCTAATCTAATCTAACGTGATTAGATTATAATCAAATTTTATACTTTTTAAAAATGTATTAAAATACATTTTCCTTACTGGTTTTCAGGTTGTTAAAGAACGGTATCACACTAAAATACTGTAAATGATGCTCTAAATGTTGACTCACTATCTTTCTAGACATTTATGAGAGCTGCTCTGCCTCTTAAAGCGGTTCCTAAAAGAAAAGGTTTATACAGGTGGTTTGATATGTATATTCAACCTTATCCATAATCTAATCATACTGATCACATATCCTTTCAACACAATTAGTAATGTTTGTATTTACTGTCTTTGTCTCTACATCTGTTTACTGTAATAATTTAGAACCTTGTGTGTCATGCAGAAAAGGAGTTCCTTTTTTTTTTTGTTGTCAAGTTCCTCTCAAGTTTTTTCCTGATGTCATCTTAGGGAGTTTTTCCCTTGCGCCTGTCACTTCTGGCTTGCTCACGAGAGATCCAAATATAAATCTATATCCGTATTTCTGTAAAGTTGCTTTGTGAACATGTCTATTAAAAAAAACAAGTCATGTAGAATAACTGTCTGTATGATACTACTCTGTGTTCTTTTCATCGAAAGTATTATAGTTGCATTTAAATAATTCAATTATTTTCACATTTTGGTACCTTGGCAAGAACAGTGAAATGTGAGACTCACTGAGGGAACAGGACAAGCTGAAAGAACGTCACCTCCACATGTTTTAATTTGGGAACATACACAAACTTGAGGACGAAACAAATCCGATGACAAAGCAAGGAATAAAACAAGACATTATTATAAAATCCATACATCTTTAAGCAAACTTTACTTAAAACTCAAAGTCAGTAAAATAGTGATAGTTGTTTAATGGGGTAAATACCCAGAGGTGTGCACTGAGGGGGGGGGGGGGTATACAAAAGCTTGCAGAGTGCTAAAGCTAGACAATTAAATGAATATTCATGAGGGAGAATAGCTCTGATTGATCTTACACCAGACACCAGTGCATGTGGATGATGTAACGCTAAGGAAGACAGTATGGAAGCAGTGATACATAATACAGGGGTTTGATGGCAGAATTAGATGTGTGCTAAATTTATGAAGTAAGCAGGATCATTTCAAAGTTCTTTATATCCTGGTATAACATGTGATGTTCCTTCTAACCTGCTTACATCGGTCAACTTTGCTGGAAAGAAAGCGCTGTGAGTCGGTGTGTCAGACTTCAGCCACTTCGATGCCTTTACGTTTTAAAAGACAGAGTGCTGGTTGAGGATCATATTTTCCTCAGTCAGCACTAGAGAATAAAAACGCAGATAAGCTGCTTCAGATGAATATGTTCATGCGTATTGTACTTCACACTTTAAAGCTCACCTCAGGCTTTTACTTTCGCCTAACCTGGGAGGAAAACACCATGGAGGAAATCTGTAATTAATTAGCCGAGATTGGTGTGAAAACATGCCTGAAGCAGGCTAGAGTTTAATACAATCAAAGACTATTAGGCCAAACAGAAACGTAGCCACAATGCATGTGTGCAAACAAAGGCTTGTCTTTACAGAAAGCTGAAAACACAATCACGCTATGTCAGATCAAGAGCTATTATGCATTAAGTATCGCAGGCTGAAAGCTTCACTGGGATCACTATTCCTATTCAGCCCATGGTCATATGATTCAAGATATTGAGATACAATGGACAAAGCTGATGATGATTATTCTAAAGAGTTTGATAAATTATCTCTTAGTGGTTGGTGTCAGACGTTAAAATGTTACGTCACAATCATTTCTTCACCTATTCTCCAGAAAATCAATTGTGACTTTCTAAGTACGGACATTCAGAAAGACAAGCTCTATCCATCATCATTAATCAGAGAACCTACATTTAGAGTACGTGTTCAGCTATTCCCACATTTTCAAGGAAACATTAAGCTATTTTTCGCTATGTCTTTTATTCAGGAGAACTATGTGAATGAATGTATTTTGAATATTAATAACAATATGTTACATAATTATTCTTGCTCAAAAAAAAAAAAAAACATTAACATTTAGTGAGATTTATTGGGAATGAGATTAGCGTGGTGGTTTCAATTAAACAATTTTATAAGATCTAATGGTTTTAATGTTCCCAAGTGTGTATTAGATATTGATACAGCTAATCTGATATTGAAGATGGTGGACTGAATGATGAAAAAAAACAAAGAATTCGATCTGATTCTGGAATTCAATTTGAAATTATTCTTAGGAAACAGAGACAAAACAAAGAGAATAAACAAAGCATAAAGAGTACTAGTGGTATTTGTTTTTGTTAAAAATGATTTAATTATTTTTATGCCTTATGCTTTATTAAAATGTGTTATTACATTTACTGTTTAAACAAATATTTAATTAGATTTTCAATGTATTTTTCTTTTGGTGGGGGGAGTCTAACTATGTATTTTTCTTATATTTTAAAGTGAAGTTTTTCAGTAAAAAAAAAAAAAACATTAAACCTTAGTAGGATGAATATCGAGTGGGTATTAACATCGACTGATCTTCACAAGGCTTCAGAGTTGGCATCAGAATGTGAAAAGAAAAACTGGTAGGGTGCCATTTTTAATATTTATATTAACTGAATGAAGTTTTTTTCAGTTCAACCTAGATAAATTTAAATATGCTGCATATAAATGTTTTTTTTCTGTTGTCTAACACACAACCTGAAATGCATGATTATATAACAAATCTTCTAGATCCATTATGCAAATGAACCACAGTTGTTTTTTTTTTTTACTATAACCTTACCATCAGGAACTATTAGGACCCATTACAGTGCGATATTAACCCATTACACAAAGTATCATACACAGGAACCAACAGAAACCTGAAATGGTCTCTGTATTTTTTTTTTCCCAAGCAAGGACTTGCTAATAAAACAAGAAGGACATAGGAGGTCTACTGAGAATGTTTTTCTTTGCAGCATGAAATCGTGCATTATAACAAGCTGTGGTGCGAGTGTGTAAGACAGATGGATAGTGCATATCATAAAACGGTAGAAATGTGAAGATGGTTTGGAAGAAGGAAAAAAGCGAGGGAATGAAGCAACACTCCGGCCCATGGAAGGTCGATCCACCTCACTGAGCATATTATTGGCTAACACCCATCTGCTGATGGTCCGTCTCGGCTTCCTCCTCCACGTCTCCATGGTACTGCTCGTACGTGTCGTCGTCGATGTCTGGAAGACCCAGGAGCTAGAAAACAACATCATGTTTATTCCTTTGGTAACAAATACGGGCGGTCAAGTCAAACCGGGACTTTTTATTATGTAGAATAACAGCACACATTTATGAGAGTAAACATTCCCTTTTCCCATTTCTTTATATAATCCCCTGCTACACTAATGCACTTATCCCAGTGTTTCACCAGTGATGGATACCAGAAAGTTTTCTCAGTATCCTGGAGCCATGATCACAATGCTTCACACTGGCCTCCCAGGAACTGCTATAATGTGCAAGTGGAGTTAGTGAATGATTGTGTGTACAGTTCCCACAGACAGATGTGTCTTTTCTGCAAGTTGGGGGCAAGTTATCCGCTGAACACTCGCGGAATGGTCACAGGAACGACTGCAGTGAGCTCCGGCTGGGATCGTCATTCATGGACGTACAGCCTTCTTTAAACTGTTTACACCATTCAAATGTTTTACTGTTGCTAAGAGTCTCATCACTGTACTGTGCTTGAAGTCTTCTGCACAAGTCAATCATTTTTTAGTCCTTCATTCAGGAGAAGTTTTATCACAAGTCTTGGTTTGACTTGAACGCCCCTCATGTTGATGAATAACTTGAAAAATCAGAACTTTCTCTTTTATGATAATAAGTTAATAAACTGATAATAAGGGATACGTCCTTCAAATGTCCAACATGTTTTGGAGGTCAGCCGAAGCTCATTAGCTCCTGATCAGGATGAGAAGGTGAAAAGAGGACAGAACTGATAATAAGGCCATGATCTGTGTAACATATGTACTGTTATGTCCAGAGAAATTGTTTGAACGCAGACATTTATCTAACATATCTAACAGAAATAACTTGAGGACACAGTAAAGCAGGCGAAGAAAGCACTGCTCAACACAAATGAAAACAGGATGTTGTTAGTTAGCAAGAATTAGCAAGAGTCTGCTCCAAACCATGTGGGCTCATTTTTTCGATCCAGAGACAGACAGTTAACTCATACCTGAAGTTCCGTTACACCACTACAGTGTGAGTGCAAAAAAATACAGATTTGTGCACCTTACACACATGCTTCAAGAGCCTATACTCACCCATTATTGTTTAGTTAGAAAAGAGGAGTGTTCAAGTCAAACTGGGACTCGTGTTAAACCGATTAACATTGAAAGAAAAATTCAAGCACAGTATGCTCATGAGACCTTTAGCAGCAGTAATAAATTTTAAAAGGTTCAAATTTTGAAAGAAGGCTGTACGTCCGTGTACGACTATCCTATCTGACGTGGCTTGGAACACACTGCAGTTGTTCCAGTGAGCATCATGCGAACAACAGCGAACAGAATGCTTAATCCTTAGAAATCAACGGATAACATGTAGCCAACTTGCAGAAAAGACGCATGTGTAAGCAGGAACTGTACACACAATCATTCACAAACTGGGAGTTATTGTAACATCCTCCGTACATTCCACATGTCCAGAGTTTCGGAAGTCAATCTGTTCACCGGCGTACTGAGAAAACTTTCTACTGGGTTGGTGAAAAGCTGGGATAAGTGCATTAGTGTAGCAGGGGATTATATAGAAGAATAAAGGCTGTTTTTACTCTCATAATTGTGTTATGAATAATAAATAAATGTTATTCTACATAATCTTTAACGTCTGTGGCTATTTTGTCCTTTTCACCCTTTCCCTGTGCACACACTGGGAACTGCAGCCTCATGTCTCTCAGCACAGAATGTCAGTAATAGCTACAACAACAAAAAAACAGCTAGAGATATGCGACTGTCCTCTTTTCACCTTCTCATCCTGATCAGGAGCTGATGAGCTTCGGCTGACCTCCAAAACAAGTCATGTGCTGCTAAGCTCTTTATGTCATCGCTACTTTAATGCAGAACGATCACAGATTTTGATGTGGTTATTGTTGTTTTGAATGCGAGCGCATCATGAAGATGATGTTACAAAAGGTTACGTGGGTTATTATAGGACAAAGATTGCGTCACATTAATGAGTGTTTTGAGTCACTTACGGTACAAAGCCGTGAATGAAAAGGGTAGAAAAGATATTAAGTGGGCCGAGAGAGCTTTATAGGTATCTGAGCATTTTAGGCGAATTCGCTGTGTGGGTGTGTACACACAAGGAAAAAAAAATTTCTTCCAAAACACCCCACAAGAACGGTCTGTTCTGGTCTGTTATAGAGAGGACTATACACTTTTACACAGTAAATAAAATCAGGCTATGTTTGAATTTTTGCTGTACAAAAAAGATAATTGACAGAAATCCCAAAATGTCTCAGAGACTCAGAAATCAGGGCTATAATCATATGCTGTGCAATAGGTTTTAGGTGTGTGTGTATGTATATATATATATATATGGCTGTGTGATGAACAGCACTCACAGGTCTGAAGGATCTGAAAACTTTGTCAAGGACCTCAAGCAGGGTTTTGTGTCCGCAGGAGGAGATGTAATCCTGTGCCAGCTGCAGGAACGGCAGGCAGTCCTCACTCTCACTCCACACATGCTACACACACACAGACACACACACACACACACACACACACACACACACACACACACACACACACACACACACACACACACAGCACATAGCACAGACATCTCATTACTCAGTACACATACATTACACAATTTTCGCACGAATGGAACATGTTTTTTTATATTTTATATATTTTTACTTTACTCAGATTTACTAATATACAGTAAATCACACATCTAAAGGACACAGCTACAGCACACTCACCCTGTAATAGATTAAACCTAACGTCTTAACCTAAAACATGACACGCTTTATGTCGGTTCTGCATTAACTTTACCAGTGTACTTTTTTTTAAAGAACATTTTAATTAAAATATATTGAAGATCCTGAACGTTGTGGGCTTCCCTGGGTCGAACTTGTTTATAGTACGTTTATAACAAACTCGTTATTGTGGTCTTTAAACCATTTTTGAACCATTTTTTCACAGTGTCAGGCACATTATCCTGCTAAAGGGACCATTGCCATCAGGTAATACGGTTTCCATGAAGAGGTGTCAGCAACATTTTTTAGGCAGATGCATAAAACCTATGAAGACATGAATGTCAGGAAATGAGTAGAACACTGCCTACCCAGGCATACCCATAGTGCATCCTGGTGCCATCTCTCCCCACCAGCCATCCACATAATGTAAAAGAAAACCAGATCGTTCAGACCAGGCCATTTTCTTCCATTGCTCTGTGGTCCAGTTCTGATGCCCATTGTAGGTGGTGGATACAGGTCAGCATGGGCACCCTGATCGGTCTGCAGCTACACAGCCCCATATGCAAGAATGGCAATGCACAATGTGCTCTGACAGCTCGAACCCAACATTAACCTTTTCAGCACATGCATCAATGAGCCTTGGCTTTCCATGACCCTGTCGCAGTTCACTGGTTTTCCTTCCTTGGATTATTTTTGGTCGGTCCTGACCACCTCAAACCGGGAACATCCCACAACAGCTGCGGTTCGGAGGTTGCACTGACCCAGTCGTCTAGCCATCACAAATCTATCCTAGTCAAAGTCACTCAAATCCTTACGCTTGCCCATTTATTTCTGCTTCCAACACTACAACTTCAGGGACAAAACGATCACTTAGTGCCTAATATATCCTACCCACTTCCAGGTGCCATTAAAATGAGAGAATCAAAGTTATTCACGTCAGCTGGTCATAATGTTATGGCTAATCATTTAAACCAACCCCCTTCATATAAAAATTTTTATTTTTCCTTTCATGCAGATGAATGGTCAGACCTGCAGCTCATGAGACATTGCATTCATTAACTTTTCACATTAACAATGAATTCATTGATACTGCATTTAAGGTGTTAATTCATTCATCATTAGCCTGGTCAATGTCATTGTGGTTTAAATGAGTCTCCTTCTTTCTTGTTTGCTTTATAAGAAATTAAACAAAATCTATGGCAAAATGTTGGAAGCACATAATTGTACAGAATGTCTTTGTATGCTGTAGGATTACAATTTGTCTGTACTGACACTATATGCTTTCACACTAGGCTCCTGAACCCAAAGTCCGGTACATTCGGAAGTGTCAACATGCTCTGTACCGACCTAGCACTCGAGCAACGGTCGAATCAGATGTAAAAGCAAACAAACCAAAACAGAAAAGAGGACCACTATTTACAGCATGACACCAACGACGCCTGTTTACTCCGAAATTTTTGTATCTACGTAGCACTTGCAGTTCCCATCCTATGAGGCAAGAGGGTCTCCCTTTAAATTTCTATAAAATATCAATAATATTAGACGTAGTGCAAAAGCCGACCCCCCTGTACACTTCTTATTTGGTTTCACATACAGCTGTCCACAAACATTTGCTCATATAGTGTTCATTAATTATGGAGACGAATATCCAGTTATTTCTATCATATTGCTGTGTGAAACACTAGCTAACCCTATTGTTTCCTCATGGTATAGCAGTAGAACTGTTCTATACGGTATATCACTTTTGGTTTAAAACTGCCTGGCCGAAAGAGAAAAAAGTCAACACCGGGATTTAACTAAGCTAATAGTTAAGAGCCTTCTATTGAATAATTACTGCAATGCTTAACCTGGTTTCCTGGAAACGAGTTATTTAACCCTAACAGTGAGTAGCTTCTTATTTCTTGTAAGAAAACATATACTTTGTTTGCAATAGCTGAAAATACTAACACTAGGTTTCAACCGAAATTTGGAAATAAATGTTGTGAAATTGCATAAGCATATTAAAACAATGCCACGACCCTAATCAAAGCAAAAGGTGGTCCAATAAAGTATTAGTTTATATTTATATAGTAATATGAGTATATAGATAGATAGACTGACAAGTATATAAGCACTTCTTAATGAAAAATTACAGACATAAAAATATCCCTTATCTTCAGATCTCCTGTTCCTACCATGTTCTTTATAATGATGTTTGTTTAGATGGCACTTTCAGCTCATATCACTGACAAATTCAATTTAATCCTCAATTTCAGTCAATTTTAGACTCAGATTCCGCACTCTAGCATTGAATAACTGCATAGCAGTTGCTGATTGATTTTAGATGAAAAACCTCAAATAATAACACACTCGTCTCATTAAAGTAAGAGTTTAAAGGGCAACTATACTGGCCCCTTATTCTTTACTCCACTGGCAGCTGAATCCACGAAATTGGAAACATGAACTAATCTTGAGCTGTCTGTTATATTTATGGTTTTGATATCCTAAGCAGTTCAGAGCAATGTAAGTAGTAGTAGTAGCTCTTCATTTGGCTGGAAAAACAGACATAGTACCTTACAGCAGCCAACTGCAGAGTCATATTCACTGCCAGCTCAGCTATCCTAACCATTATTTTTATGCATTCGCTCTCACACTGACTTCGCTGGCATTGCAGGAGAAGAGCGCTGAGTAACGCAAAAGAACAGGCATTAAGCCAAGCCACTCCTTGCTCCTTGCTCGCAAATATTCATGGTTTGATGCCTCAGAGTCAGCACTGGCATTAATCTGATTGCGTGAGCAGCCTGCCAGCAACCACAGATCAAGTGCTGTCTTTTCTATGAATGGATAATGCTGCTTTTTATATCGCAACTATCAAAACTGATCGATCAAATAGTCTTGGATCATTTTTTATAAGAGGAGTTCTGACAGTAATGTCATGTGCAAATCACATGTGTATATTGCTAGCAGTGAAAGTCTTCGGAATAAAGGACTTTCTGATTTCTATGTAACATGACAAGTTGGTATTTTGTCCCTTATTAAGTTAAAGAATTATGTAAATATAGGTATAAAGATATAAATAAATTATTTATGTGGATATTCCACAATCTTACAGTCAATGCTGGTATAAACTGATAAAAAGCACATTGTGTTAGTTGATAAGAAATTTAAAAATTATAGTCATTGGCAAACTGCTATGAAATAAAATATACCTGAATTGGGAAAAAAAAAAAATCTGATTCAAGGTGGTAACAGTAACTCTGCTTCACATTAAGCCACATGATACCAAACTATTTCTGATTATTTTCCTACAACAAGGTTCCCCAAGGGTTTTTATTCCCTACATGCAGCCTCGTACACTCCAAGACACCAACAGTCCCAGTATCTAAGCTACCACAGAAATCTCTTTCAGATTATTATTATTTTTAAAGCGTTCACAACATATGTTTAAAAAAGTATATTAAACCAATCATTTCTTAAGTCAGTTTTGTGCCTTTCCTTTTTCCCTCAGACCATCCTGGAGTCAGTCTTTCTATCTGATGAAGAACCAGAGTAACTCATGCCAGATTTAACCTCTTCAAGTTCTCTTATTTTACTATTTCTTTACCAAGCTAACATATGTTTTAGAGCTACCCCAAAATGTGTGTGGGTGTTTTAATGCTCCAGCTGAAATTCCCCTTACATTTCTTTATACAAACTTCCTTTATTTTACTCCTCCTCCAAAGGCTCTGCATTTCTTTTTAATTCTATTCTATGTATTTTTGTGCAAAAACATAAAAATCATTTGATCACTCCATATAACTTTTTCACTGTGCCATTATTTATTTAACTAAAATAAAGCCAACTCTAATCCCCCCCAACACACACCACCACCCCTTACTGCTCCACAGGATTAATTTGTAGTCATGAATTTGAGGCAGTTTGGGTGTGTTAACACAGAATCAAGAGAGAAAGACATACGCAATTGTTTTACAGAAGCAAATATTGCTGCACCAATTTGGAAAGGATATATAACCATTTCCAAATAATTTGTATCTAATTGTTCTCCAAACATTCTACGTTTGGCCTTGTTTTGTATCCACAGGATCTAAGCACGTTGAAGTCTTTGAAGCTGACCATGAACTCCTCTGTATACCTGAGTATTTTAGAGGCAAATGTGAGACCATCTGTTCGACAGCTAAAACTTGGCCGAAATTGGGTCATGAACGGGACAATGGTCCATAGCCTCCCAGTAAATCTACATCAGAATGGCTGAAAAATAATAAAAAAATAATTGAAATGCTATGGCGGGACCTTAACAGAGCTGTGCATAAGTGAATGCACAAAAGCCTCAAAAGAACTGAAGCAATGTTGTAAAGATGGATGGACCAACTGGTGTGAGAGATTGATATACAGTACTGGAAATGATTACTTCAACATATTGCTGCTAAAGGTGAATCTACAAGCTATTAAATCATGAAGGTAATTACTACTACTGCCAACGTGTTTTCACTTTTTTTTTTTAGCTTAAATTTTGTAACTTTTTTACAAAAGATTATATTTGCCTATAATATTAAGATCTCCAATGATCAGTTTTATATATATAGAAAAGTATTCGGCCAACATGTTAATTACTGAATTTAGATGTTTCAATGAGGCCCCCGTGAAGGGCAATCTTAATGCTTCGTTAAGATTGAACAATGAATGAAAATTGAACATTGAACAATGCTATGCTTACAATTTTGTGGCAAAAGTTTGGGGAATGCCCTTTTCTATTTCAACATAACTGTCCCGCACGGAACCCTGACCTCAACCCGATCAAGCACTTTTGGGATGAACTGGAACAGAGACTCGCGTGTGAGCCAGGCCTTCTCGTCCAACATCAGCGCCTGACCACATAGATGCTCTACAGAATGAATGGGCAGGAATTCCCACAGAAACACTTGAAAAGCTTGTGGACGGCCTTCAAAGGAGAGTGGGAGCTGTTATATTATAATACATGTATTTGGACCAAATACTTGACCATATGATTTTGATGATTTACTATTTAACCCTATTAAGTAATAATTTAAATACCATAAAACAGGTTTGTTACATGGTGATATAAAAATGGATGTTATTCTTCATCTGCTAAGCTGATGATCCAAGCCAACACCTGATACTGAGAGCTGCTGCCACAGTGGATCACATCACAAAGGAAGAGGGAGAGGAACGAGAGGACTTCGACTTCACTCTCGTAATCAACTATTCATGCGGCCATGACAAGGCCAGAGAGGGAACATTATACCCTTTAAACCTAGTGCTGACACAATGCCTCTGTGCGCCGTCATCCAGTCGGAAAATGGCGGAGCTTCATTACCTGCGCACGCTGCTTTAATAACCGCGCGCCAGAATCGCAGGTGGCATCACTGCAGCACCAGCCTGACTTATTTTTAATGTGTGTGTGTGTGTGTGTGTTTTTTTTTTCTGGGGCAGATTAGCCCAAAGACTCGACATGCACAATCATAGACAGGCCTACACACTCCCACTGAAGCCTCCTCCCCTTCACACACATACACACACACACACACTCGCGCGCGCGCGTCGTTCTTCTCGTACTTACAAAAGTGTCGGTACCTCCTGTCATGTTGTCGGGACAGAGCACGTAAAACGAAATGCCAGGCTCTGCGTAGAAGTCCATCCTGCGCTCGTCCAGCTCCTCGGCGAAGATCAGCTCGAACGGGTTTCCCGAGCACCATTTCTCCGCCGCGTCCACCAGCTGCTTGAACTCCATCCTGCCGCAGCGTAACGGCGCACCTGCGCAGCAAAGCTCAGCCTCCAGAACACTGTATTACGCACAGATCTCAGCGCTCCCAGCCTCCCTAAATCATCCGCATCGTGCTCTTATTATCCTAATGATGTTTTTTTTTTTTTTTTTAAAGGGGGGATAGGGGGCGTGCGTGATGGGAAGCAGATTTCGACGCTAACACCGTCGCATCTTGGCCCTGGCCTCTGTTTAGAGAGAAATAAACCGACTGCGTCTCCCCGGAGTCGCGCGCGCTCACGCCAGAACCGGCGCGATGTGACGTTAAGGTGAACGCGCGCTCCCGACACAAAGGGCCCGCGCACTGGCGTGCATCGATCTCATAGCTGCCTTCCAGAGCTTAAAATGGAAAGGATGCAAACTGTATGGACTAGATGTTCCCTTTTTTATTTAAGAACGCCCATTATTTATAATAGAGCACGCAGTCCACTGTCCACCAACTACACACTAGCTGACTGTAGCCCATCTGTTGCTGTGTAAAGCAGCATGATATTTTATTTTAACCGGTGTTATTTGTGGGTTGTGCTGCTACTTGTGAGTGATTCAGCTACAAGTCGCAGGAAAGCTGGCCCACTGGGTTACGCCCTAGACAGGGTGCCAATCCATTGCAGGGCACACACACTACAGACATTTTGCGAACTTAAATCAATTAACCAAATCTGCATGTCTTTGGACTGTGGGAGGAAACCTGAGTACCCTGAGAAAACCCGCAAAACATGCAAACTCCACAGACCTGAGTAGGCAATCGAACCCTCAACTCCGGAGGTGCGAGGCCACAGAGCTAACCACTACGTGCTGCCTTGAATGGATAATTACAATAATGCATTGTTTAATATGGCTCTCCCAGCAACACTTTAGAACACTTTCTAAGCTTCTCATTTTTTAAACTACCATGTGAAAAGACGTCCAGTAATTTTCTGGAAGATCTTTCACAAGTTTTTCTCAATCACTCTAGTTCAATATTCAAAAGTTAATTAAAGATTTCAAAATTGTTTAGACATTTCTTCCCTACACACCAGAATGGGATTTCTCATTGTTTTTATACAAAGACAAATTCTTTTGCACACTTCAGCAAATAGTGAAGTACAGTTGTCTACTGCATACAGCACAAAAAATATATGTATTTTTTTATTATTTGAATGATAGTAATTTTTTATTATTTGAATGATTGAAATCAGCAAACAAATTGTAATATTACAAAGGTAACTCGAATAACCCAACGTTTTGCAGTGAAGAAGAAAAGTAAAGGACTTTGAATAACCCCATAGCTAGTGTGATATACCAATTTAGCTGATATGATGTAATATTTAGTCAGTTTAATTTAAGTGAATATACAGTAATATTAGCTAAATTGGTATACTGGTTGTCAGGTGAAACTGAAGTCTCCAAAATCTCAGGTTTGGAATTACATAAGCTGCTGTCAAAAATCATATCTTGAATGCAACAGAAATACTAGATTTTTTCGAAGTATGGAGGACACTGAACAGGCAGACATTGCATTGCAAGGGAAACAGTCTGCTAGAGGAAGAGGAAGAAGGGTTAGGATGCATGTAGGTCTACAAAGAGGATGACAAAGAAAGAGGCTGAGTTGTTTGCTTTTGGTGTTTAACGATTGTGTGGTAATGTTTGTATGACCAGTTTTGACAAATGCACATGAAGTGTTTAAAAATAAAAAGATAAGGACGTATTAAAAAACAAGCCAAAGCAATAAAGCAAAATTGTAAGGTCCAATATTGTCCTTTAATGTACATGTAAATACATAGTAACTTTAATGTAAATACATAGTAACGCTATGAACATGTTGGTGCTTGTATGAGTGTGTATGGGGCTCAGTAACCTGCAAAATTGATCATAGAATGTACAGTATACTTTCTATCTTTAATATTAATACAAACTGCATATTAAATAACAATGTAATAACTAGCCATAACATTACAATACTAAACATTAAACCCAATATTTACATTTGCATTTGGCAGATGCACTTATTCAGAGCGACTTACATTTTATCTCTTTTTGTCACATCTGAGCAATTGAGAATTAAGGGCCTTGCTCAAGAGCTGTGTCAGTTTACATCTGGGGAGTTTGGAGGCACGTTTGCAGGCTGTGTGTTTCTTTCCCAATGAGTGCCGAGCTGTGGTGAACTGGGTGTTCTGGTGCCTTTCTATCATGGCCAGGGGCGGATCTAGAAAATTATTCGTGGGGTGGCAAGGGGGTGGCATTAAAATTATGAGGGGTGGCAACACTGAAGCAAGCATCCTTGCAAGCATCCTTGCATGGTTATACACTAGGGTGCACATTTTTACATTGTCCTATAAAAATGAAATAAAGGCTGATGTGAGATTGATTTGAACCTGATATCTGGATTGGAACGTCAGATAAAGTAAATCAGATGGTACGGTATATTCAACTTCTCTTTATTGAGTTCTATGCAAACCTGTAGCAAGTTTAAGTCTATGCCAAGTTTAATTTACAAAGCATGACAAACAACGCAGACTGCATATGGATACAAAGTCTCAGTGGATCAAGTTTTCTTAAGTCAAAAACACATAATAATATACAATATAATATACACAAAGATATCAAAATAAACTGCTTTTTGTTTGTTAAAAGAGCTGGATTGAGTCATCTGTACGTGTATGTATTGCACTAAATGTGTTTGATTCACTAAAAAAAAGCAATTCATAAGTGTCGTTTGTTCGGACTATGCGTTAATAGAAAGACGAAATTTTGTTATTTTATTTATGGGTATTGTAGTGGGGATTAAAGAGCAACAACGGAAATACAGGTGAACAAACCCCGGTGGGTGGTTTTATTGAACAATTTATTTTTATCAGCGACGCTGATAGATGATTGGGATGCTCGTCACACTATGTCATCAAAATACAGAGTCACTGCTCGGTCGAGTAAACTCTTTTATTTTTAGAAAACTAGGACACTAGTGCTGGGGTGGCAAATGGGGTGGCAAGGCTTTTTCTTAGGGTGGCAATTGCCACCCCATGCCGCCCCGGTAGATCCGTCCCTGATCATGGCCAACATTGACTTGACTTTTTGGTGATTCGTGCTGTATTGGCTTTTCTGTGGGAACAGTCCAGATGGGCTGTCCTTGTGTCCCCATGGACATAATGGTGGATGATTAAGACGCTAATGCTATGAATGGCAGAGAGAGAGAGAGAGAGAGAGAGAGAGAGAGAGAGAGAGAAGTGTAATGTCATTCAGCCTTAGCTGACTGTAATGACTGTCATGTTTCCAGCAGATGCCTTTGTTCACCCAGACACACCACTCAGAGACCCAGACAGTGCTGCATGCGGCTCTGTGGATCAAGCTTAAATAGCAACTGGTACAAAAGCAACACCATAACAATGTAGTAATGTGCTGATCTCAACATTTTGTGCGTATATGTGTGTGTGTGTGTGTGTGTGTGTGTGTGTGTGTGTGAGACAGAGAGAGAGAGAGAGAGAGAGAGAGAGAGAGAGAGAGAGAGAGTAGACCTTTATTAGGCTGTAGGCTAGATTCAGACACTAAGGTGCATGTGGTCACAGGAGCACCTCACTCCTCCCTTCACCCAAGACCTTCTTTAAGTCTTATATCAGGGCTGTTGATTTGTACTAGACTCGAACACTTGTGTTAAGTGGGTCATTTCATTCTTAGGTTGCCCCAGTTAGTGTAGTTATTGCATTAAAAACAGTGAGGGGAACTGCACACAAAAATCACCAAATAAACTAAAAGACAGACAGACAGTCAGACATAGATAAATAGATAGATAGATAGATAGATAGATAGATAGATAGATAGATAGATAGATAGATCTATCAGACTACATAAATAAATAGTCAAACAGCAAGACAAATAGATATATAGATAGACAGACATACAGTTAGATATCCAGACAAGACAGAAAGAGAGACAGACCGATACATTGATAGCTGTACTGTAGATATCTAGACAGACAGACAGACAGACAGCTAGACAGATAAACAGATAGATAGATAGATAAACAGACATATGGATAGATAGGCAGATAGAGACAGACAGACAGACATGCAAACAATAGAAATAATAAAATAACGCAGCAACAACAGCACATAATGTGGCTTTTGTCACTTCTTGTATGTAAGCCCGGATGTGCATGTGTGCGTGTGTTCAGAGCATGTTTCGGTCAGCAGGGGGTGCTAGAGACCTGGTCTGCCTTTCTCCAGGCTCTGCTCTGCCCTCTGCTGTGATCTCCTCCCTCTCAGAGCGAAACAGAGAGCCCGTTAGAGACACGCGAGCTCAGTCCTTCAGCAGTGTGTGTGTGTGTGTGTGTGTGGTGAGAATGCGGCGTGTAGCCTGGGATAAAAGTTGCGGGTTTGAGCTGAGCAGTGCGGGGACTGAGGAGGAGGAGATCCGCGCGGGATTAAAGCAGAGCAGCTGAGAGACGCGGAGGAGAAAACTCAAGCAGACGCTTTGTTCTCTACATAGCGAAACCGTTACATCCCGGGCTGTGGGGTGTGTGTGTGTGTGTGTGAGAGAGAGAGAGAGACAGAGAGAGAAGAGAGACAACATGGATAACACAGAGAATGGGAACAAATCCGACGACGAACAGGAGTCTCCCGAGGACGAGGAAGTTGATCCGAGAATCCAGGTAGAGTAATGTCGTAATAATAAACACGGGAAGTATGGGGCAGTTAAATAGACCTCGGGTTAATAGGCATGGGGATGTGTTTAACACTCATAGGACATAAACAAACAGAGCTAACACACACACACACACCAGCTGGACTGCAACAGGTTTTCCAGTACATATTGACTTCATTAACTTGAGACTTGCTGGTTGTTGTAGGGTTCAGGGATGAGCGTACAGGGCGGTTTAGTGGTTAACACTGTTGCCTTGCACCTCCAGGGCCAGGGTTCGATTCCCCTTCCTAAAATCTGTATGTATGGTGTGTATGTTCTCCCTGTGCCTCATGGGTTTTTTTTTCTGGGTACTCTCCAAAGACTAGGTTTATTAGATTAGGTTAATTAACATTCCCAAATAAAAAAAATATTGTGTGAATGTTGACCGGAGATCCTACCACCGTTGGAAAACAAATGGGAATAAATAAAGGCATCCATCCACCATGGTTCCTAGGTGGATGGATGGATGGAATATATAGAGGATATTACTAAAGATGCAGAATTTAAATATTTTGTACACCTGCAGTCATTTCATAACTCCATACATAAACATAGCTACACACATTTAAGTGAATCAATGAGTCGACACTGGCCTTCAATATCAGCCTAAACCTCATTAATGATAAGCTTAGTTAACACAGGTTGTGGTTTACTCAGTGTACACACTTGTACAAGGTGACTGTGTTGTGGACTGCTGGTTTGTCACGCAGTACATACCACATTTGTTTATCACGTTACTCAGTTTTCCCTCACCAGGAAACCCCCTCATGATTCAAGAATAAACTTGGGGCTTATTTTAGGAGGAAGCAGACCTTCTCAAAGTATGCTAAAGATACACCTGCAGACGGAAAGATACACTTGCAGACGGAAACTTATGCCGAGCTGGTCAAACCCGTGAACTAGTTAGATTTTCCTTTGGGATCAATAAAGTATCTATCTACCTTTCTATCTATTTTTGTCATTTGAGTGCTGAGAGAATAATGATATCTGTTGTTCTTAGGGAAATAATGCAGTAATAAAACTAAAACATTTATTAATTCATTCATATTCAGTTATTGGGGTCAGCAAACTTTCAGCAAAGTTGGGGGTTACGAGCACATCCCGGAAACACTGGGTTTAAATTCCAGTTAATCAGCACAGCACCATGCATGCACATATCTAAGAGACTTTAGTGTGGCCAGTCGACCCACTGGCATGTTTTTGGGAGGTGCAGGAAACTGGAGAACAAGCAAAACATCAGAAAGATAGTAACTCTGAGACTGTGAGGTGGCACTACTACTCGCTTCATCACTGTTCTAATTAATCTCCAACAATTATTGGTTAATTTAATCAAATACTAACAAAGCCAGGACACAACAGGCCAGCTGGCCTGCCTTGACTGTGCTTTGGCAACTCTTAGTCCCTCTGACTATCCTGAAAGAGCTAGACATTATAAAAAGACTCTGTTCAAAACTACTATTAAAAATGTTCCTTTCCATGTATCCACCCTTCTCAATTAAATAATTAGACAGTTCCAAAACTATGTAAAGTGGTATGATGATGTTGTTGTTGAGGTAAGATTGGCCTGGCTGAGCTGAATCTTGGATTCATAGCTCCTCTGGATTCATAGTTTCCAGATGTTATTCAACTTAATCGTCCTTTCACTCCTTAAACCTCATTCCTTCTTTCTGTCACGTCAAAGGGAGAGCTGGAGAAACTGAATCAATCAACGGATGACATCAACCGATGGGAGACAGAGCTGGAGGTAGGTCTAGCATACCTCTCCGGTGTGCTCATTTTATTATTTATTTATTTATTTATTTATTTATTCATTGTTCAAACAGTTGCTACAAGAACGACAGAAGGGAGGACCTCACGTTTAAACTGGCCCTGGTCTCTCTGGCTTTGTTTGGATTAGGGAGAGGAAATAATTTATGTATGTGTTGTGGAAATCCTGCGAGGTGTGCTGTCAGTTCAGGAAGCAGCGAGTTCCGTGGGAAAATTAGTACTGTAAATTAGGGTTTTTTTTGGAAAAAAAAACTATTTGAGGCCACATTCCTAACTGTTTCATTACAGAAATGATTATGAAACACAAGATTTATATCAATGACTGAAAACCGCCTGTAGCAGGGTTTATAAATTAGGAGTTTTAATTAGGTTTCATTATTTTGCTGTTTAGTCCTGCTATCTGAAGTAGTATATTCCACACACATTGAAACTGATGCATCTCCTCAGAATGGCTTAAACCCAGCTGCTTTTAATTTATTTTGAACTGGAGGGAAGACTTATGCAATAGCAGCCGCCCCATTAATTCTCCATGAGAGGCAGGATCCTCTGAAATCAGAGGAAACCTTTATAACTCTGAGCTCAGAGGAAGGAAGTGAGAGGATGCAGGAGTCTCTGAGGTCAGATTTGTGGCAACGAGAAAGAGCCAGCCTGCAAAACATTGGAGAAAATTCAAGTTAACTATGTGGCATGTCATGTCCAGATTAAAACCTAGCATTGTATGCAACAAAAATCAAGCTTGTTCCTTTCCGTGAAGGCAAATTCATATCATTTCCATGGAATTGTTTACTTGTGTGCTAGTGCTGAATTAAGATGACCGAACCAGCACGAAAAAAGCACGAAGACTGACTACTGAAGTGTTCCATGTCTTCAAAGTACATAATAGGCATAACATCCCCAAGTGCATCACAGAGAGGCATTCATGAACATATACCAAAGGCAGTGTGGGATAAATGAGGCGTACAGCGGAATGCTGTTTCTGGCATTTACACAGTATGTACTGTACAGGCTCTACCATCAGTTTAATCACTTTCTCCATTCTATGGATGTGGAGATGGGGTAAAATTAGACTGTAAAAACAAACCACGGCAGATGGTGGATTGTTGTGCCTAAATAACTGTAAACGTTTGAAATGATTTAGATGGAGTTTTACATCACTTATGGTTAAACTACAGTTTGACCTTGTGCTAATGATAGATTAGCCTAAAGTTTAGCAAAGATGTAAAACCACATGTGCTTGAACATGTATAACAGTTTACTACATTATCCAAATGTTGTCTTTTAAAAGCACTTTACTTTTCTAAAAATAAAACTAAATGTTTGTATATGTGCAATATATTGATATGTGTAAACAGTGCTAAGGTTTTTACCTCAGACACAAGAAGTAGTGAGTAGAAATATAGTAGAAAAGGTACACAGCATTTTACTTTGTCTCTGAAGAGATTATAATCATTTTAGCTTGAGTTAAAATTTTCCCTCTTTTTTAATTTAAGCAAAAGCTCTCTAGTCTATTACCATATCCTCCAGCTAAAGTATTAGCATAAGCTAGTTATCACACTGATGATATCAATATTAGCTCTTGCTAGCAAGGCACTAGTTTAGACCTTTATGCTACTTGTAAACACCTCAACAGCCTCCTGCCAGCCTTATTCCAAGGTTAGCAATACATCCCATTGCAATTAATGGATGTTAAAGTTATTATATGAATGAATATTAGGTGTATTTAACTTCAAGTGAACTTGGATTCTCTTTTGTAGCTAAGGAAGACAATACCAATGCTATTTTTTCGTCCCATATTGCTCTGGAAAATATAAAAAAAAAATTGTACGTATTTTCATTATCCAATCTTGTTCGGTTTGTGTAAACTGTATGACAACTGTATCCAGGCATCCAGATCATCCTTTTCTGACTTTTATTCAAATAAAATAGTTCTCAGTTCATGTCTACTGTACTGTTCCAGGATTTTCTCGTTTTAGAGTTTTATCCTGAACCTGTTTGTTGTGGTTTGACTAGTGGATACTACTTCAGTATTCTTTTAAACACATGATCACGTCAAGTATATTCATCGAATCACTGAAAGTTAATCTAATCACACGTCTGTATGTCATGTCAGGACTCCAGGCAAAGGTTTCGAGCTGTCCTGGTGGAGGCCACGTTAAAGCTAGAAGAGCAAACCAAGAAGATCGGCAAAGCCGTGGAGGAGTCTAAGCCCTACTGGGAGGCGCGGAAAGTGGCTCGACAGGTACAGTCACTTCCTGAAATATGTCCTTATGAGCCTGAGTGTAAACAAACAAACCAACGCGATGTTCTTTCTCGGCTCGTAGGTATTTTTCCTGAGCAGAGGAACTGCTTGTATTTTGTAGAGGTGGGAAAAGTACCAAAAATCCTAACTCACACTTATAGTAGTAACTTTAAGTATGAAAGCAAAAGTACAAGAATGAGTCACAGAAGAAACCTTAAATTACACACTCGTTATTTACTGATGGTAAATAAGAGCTCCTTTTACCAAGGAAGAAGGGAAAAATCTAGCAGTATATCTCAAATCTCTGAACACACTAGGATGTGTCAAAAACTATCCGCACTCCAGTTATGTTAAAACAGCTGTTCTGCGCTTTTTGTTCAAGGCTACTGTCTCCCCATTTACAGCTGTGCGGGTATGAATGTATTACATCAGTTCATTTGTAACTGTGATACAGGCAAAAATGGATGCCCCACTTGTAATTTATTTGTGGTCTGAGGGTGTACCTGGTGCCAAAACAACTTACGGAAGAGCATAAACAGAAGCACTTTGATACCTGTAAACAAGATTTTGACTGATACTCTAAAGTGTAAGTTTCTTAAAGAGAATCATAACTAGCTGCATGCTAATAGCCAGCTATTTCCATGCAGAACACAAACTGCACATAGCAGCAGATAGATTATAGTGATGATATCAGTGTTAATCTGTTAAAGTTTAAATTTCTTAGGAATTTATACTGAAGCTGTCTGATGCATTACTGCCTTATGTATTTCCATATGTACAACTGTAATGACAATTAGTGACGTTTAACACAGTAGTGAGTAGAACGTATGTTAAGGTGAAGTAAAAACTTCTTATTGACAGAGTCTTTGTTCTTTGCCATAGTGGGTGTTTATTTTCCTCACTAAAGCTACAGTAGGACAAAGGGTCAAAACAGACCTTATCTGACTTACCTGAGTGTAGATGATACTGTAGATATTTTGGGAAATTAAACGAGGCATTGAGAAGTCCACTGGCTAGTCCACTGATTCCACAGAATATGTGGAACGAAGGCACTTGAGGGTTTTTTTTTAATGGAAATAAGAGGCTTTATAGTGAAAGGAAAAAATGCTAAGGCAAACTATGTACAGAAAGTTTATTTGGCAAAGATATTTGCATACGAATTTAGAAATTCTAATGTTTTATATATAGAGATATATTTTCATACTTCATATTTCTTCGTTCAATGCAGCACAGAAATGATGGTTGACTGACATCAAATATGTGTTCTCACAGACCATTGTTTTACATACCAGTGGGATCAGTGTACAAAAATATATCTGCATGTAACAATTTCAGACCATTCTGGTGTATTAGAGTCTCGTGAGCCAGACTTCTGTGTCTTGTGAGGCTAAAAACAGAATGGCATGAACCAAGGCTGGGTAGTTTGGTGATATTGTGGTTGAATTCTTTAATCAAATTGGTTGGAAGGTGATAATTATTGTTTTGTAGCAGCAGCTCTGAAGATACACAAGCTCGTAAGACAGTAAGACAGATCACGAAACATACTGTTGCTTAACATCATGGATATCATGGAGTCATCAGTGTCAACACTTTGGTGAAAGTTTTGCCACAGGAAATTCTAAGGACAGAGGAAGTTGCATATATTTGATCTTATTACCTATTATCTGGCTGCTAGAAATTTAGAATGTTCTGCATAATTTTTTCCCAGATTTCTCTCCCTAATTCATTTGTATTCAATTTCCATCCATTGTGTTAGGACCCTCCCCCATCGGCGACGGCTGCTACCAACTGGGGGAGGGGATTTGGGGGAGTACAGGACTAACGCATGCTTCCTTCGAGGCACATGTCTTGATTTTTATTCTTTTTTTTTTTTTACTCATTCCCCTTGTATAATAATGTATAATAACCTGTGTGTTTGCAGAAATATTCTAATAACGATCGTGAGCTGAAGCTGCAGTCTACACACAGCGTGGCTCAGGCTGAGGATGTAATAACTAAACCAGTCACATCGTTTCACAAAGAAATTATCTGTTACCGGGCCTTTCCTATTTCGAAATTTCCATGACTCAGTATGTGCGAAAGTGTTTGATGTGTCATATTTCACAACCAGGTTACTTCCTGGCTAAATATTTTTCACTATAAGGCAAATCTAGAATCTGTAGTTGAGATTTTGAGTATGTAGAAATCCTTATTTTACAATCAAAGATCGGAGTCGGAGGATCTGCATTTGTGTACCAGCCTGTAGCACTGAATTAGTGTTGGATTGGATCAGACACATACATCAAAGTAATCAACGAGGATGTTTACACTTAACTCAGCTACAGAAGCTTTCAGAAAGACAGCCTTGTAATTAAGAAGATCATTTATCCAAGTATTGAGAACTCTGATATCGTCATGGTGTTGAAATTGTAGTATGTTGCTTGAGACAACACTTTTAGCAAAAGCGTTGCTCCACTTTCAGTTCACTCCCTCAGATACCCTCCCTATCTCCAGTCCTATCTTCGCTCCACTCCTTTCTCCATTGCTTAACACAGCATCTGTGATCGGCCCAGCAGGAGGAAAAAACTGCTGTGTGCAGGAATCTTTTGTTAGCCAGACTAGAAACCCCTAGTTCATGGTTTACAAGTGAACCTTTAGGAAGAGGTGCCAACCTCAGAAACAATGGTCGAGATGCATACATGGAATACACATCACATGGCACCATGTACAGTCTCATTCACACCTAGGGCCAAATTAGCATAGACAATCCACCCACTGACATGCTTTTGTGAAATGCAGGAGAAGAGCATGAAGAGAACATGTGAAACACAACATAGACAAAGCACCAGGAAAAACTAAAGAGACTTGGTAGCCCTTACAAAAACCAGAGCATTTGTAGACATTTTTGCGTTACTATGTTTTAATAAATATATAGGGTTCAGGATTGTGCAGTATAAAGTGACATATCCATTTTTCAGCACAATATGATCAGATGCACTGATTTTTATTTAATTTTAACCAACTATACAAACATGACTGAGCAAAAAAATGAAAATGGGTCAAGTAGCACAGATACATACTGTATGATCATATGTTTTTATGCTTGTTTTCAGTTGTTTCTATGTCCAAAAAATAATACTATGCTCATTTGGTAGAATTTACACATATGAAAAGTATGATAACTTCTGTTCTACTTCATATCCAAAAACCCAAAAGCACAATTTGATGTTTGACTTAACACACACCGGTTGGACTTCTATATAAGCAGTTTTTTTTTTTTCAGATCCGTCCCGCTTGATTTTTTAATGGTTAATAGATAGATAGAAATTGTAACATTGCAGCAGCCAGTTCACAGATTATACAACGACATACAAGCAACAGAGTGTAGAAGAATATGAGAGATTTACAACATTTTGAATGGAAAATACCAAGAGCAGTGCTGCAGGCTACAGAGGACCAAAATGATTTTCAGCTTTGCTCGTGCTTAAGCAGAGAGATGTTTGGGGGGAAAACATTATCAAATCAAAAAGAGCTAAAATGATTCCTTCTGGTTAGAGAAGTTTGAGGATGACAGCACAGCATAACTAATCATATCAACTGATGAAGGTACTGGATGCACAAGGATTCTATATATAGGAGGATGCTGGTGTTAATTAGTGATTGGTACTGTATGTGTTATGTTGAAGGATTGCATCTTTAGGGCTTGCAATAGCAAATACTGTCAATCTTCAGATTATAAATTAGTCTCCAAATGTAAATCATCCTCTGATCCCTCTCACCGAAATCGAACCTACGTAACGAAATATGGCCTTTCTGCCGAGGTTTACTTTCAACATCCTAAGACTTCTTTAATAATTCTCCTCAGGATAGATACGGGATCAGTCATTAATTCAGTACTAAACAGCAGCTGTATGAAATGTATGAATTATGCTGCAGCTACGTATAGTTTATACGTCACGTGTGTATGTGGTTTGAGGCAGGGTTTAAAGTGCAGTGATCTGTCAGTGTCAGACCTTACAGGGGTGACTGATAAAGGGGTTTCTTAGACGTCAGCATACATGCCAAACTCTCTCTCTCACACAGATATACATACATACACACACACGCACAAAATGAAGTCCGTCTGCAAAAATGAATTGGTTAAAAAACAAGGGAACTCACTGCCTGAAGACAAAAACAGCCTGTTACCTAATCTTGTTTAAAAAGTCATGAACTTTCAAGATTTTTTTTTTTTTACATTATTTATCCATCTCTATTACCATAGAGAAGAATGTGCAAAAAAACAACTAATTTTAAATAAAATAAAATCTAAGAGCAGTTCTTATATAAAGGCATAACTGATTTAGTAAATTCTTCAGCCTGGAAGGTTTTTTTTTTAAATACACAGTAAATCTGCTAATATTTTTATAGAGATTCATATTCAGTTCTCTTGCACCAGTATAGCACGTGAATACCACAAAACCACAGTGGAAATGTTAGTTCTTACTGGTGACACTTTCTTTGATGTCTGTCTTATCTTTCCTCCTTACAGCTTAACGTTTGCAGTTTCTTAGAATAATCGTCCATCATTAATATTTGAAGTCGACAGTTTTCAGTTCTTTTTTTGGTGCAGTGAAACGTGTCAACATTCGCGTTTGCAGTAATCACATGCTCTGGCTGCTATTTAAAGATATTAAGTAAAAAAAAATTAATAATAATAAAAAAAACCTAGCATATTAAAAAAAATCTCTCATGCCTGGTTGTCAGGTGTGGTGTTATATTTTCTGTGAAAAAAACTGATAGCATGTAAAAAGCATGGAGATGCCTATAGGGCAAACAAAAAAACAAAACAAAAAAGATGTGTTTTGCCAGCAAACTGCTGACCGACCAGTGTTATTCAGCTGTATCAGGAGCTGTCAAACACACACACAAGCAACATTTGTGACGAGTGTAAATTAGTGTGCTTTTACAAATTACAGCATTCTGACTAACACCAGACTCATAATCACATCATGTCTATAAATGTACAAGGGCAAACTTGACTTTGTCACATCAAATCAAATATTACTGTAAGTCATACTATGAGTTTGTATCCGAGGAGCAAAACAAAGAAATCTTACTTTTTGAACACTTAAATGAGGGTTCCATGATGTAGTAAGAAAGAGGGAACCCGCAGCCTCCCTGCTACCCTTATAATAACCTCACTAATAGTGCGGTTTTATAGTGGAAAAATGCATGTTTTTCTATCACAACTGGAGTACCCAGGGTCTATAGTGTTCATTAAAGTTTGGGATTAAACTCAAACAAATTTGATCCATGCCACTTAGTGCACTTTATTGGTCAAATCACAATGCAAACCTGTGCGACTTAATACCTGACTACATATGACACGACACGTACAGTACAGTACAGTGCAGTGTAAAGTCTAAAGTAGTTTTATAACTGTATACAACTTGACTTTCTTATAAAAGGTCAGATGAGCAGGTAACATGACTTAATTGTGTTACCAGTTAGATTTTAATGCTTAATTATTAATGATTCATTTATATCTTTAAAAAAGACAATAAGACATGGACTCTGAACAAAGCCCGTAAGCCCAGAGATGATGCCTGTTATTATATAAACCACATCAGAGGATCTGCTGAAGAAGCTGATCTGATTCAGGTTCAGTCACTAAACTTTGATGAGCTAAATACATTATATTTCCATTACGTGGTGCGCTGAAATACCTCCTTTGCATCCAGAATGCATGTCGCTGTTTTACAACTCATGGTAAAGTTGCGAGTCATTGTGCTTTCGTCTGCATGTATGGAACTTAGTCTGTACACACCTTTGTGTGTGTGTGTGTGTGTGTGTGTGTGTGTGTGTGTGTGTGTGTGTGTGTGTGAGAGAGAGAGAGAGAGAGAGAGAGAAAGAGTGTGTGTCCATGTGACTGACCTCAGTTGATCCAGGCTCTAAACACCCGTCCGTCTCACTGTAGTGTGCACACTTACTCAGCGGACAGGTGGCTTTGGACATGAGCAGCTGTCACTCCTAGACAGGGGCTTGACTGACACCTCCCCCCTGTTTAGCCAATTGCAAAAGCCTGTTTAGTTACACCACAGTCTGGCCTGGGCTTAGATTAGCTGTGCCTAAATTCCTATATAGGTCATTAATAGGGATACATAATCCACAATATACTGGTTTAATATGTATACCTCGAGTTTTGCATACTCCTTCTCGTGTGATGTTGCTTGTGTGATATAGTGTCATGGAACATGTGTTCATGTGTTCCCTCACTAACATCAGCGCTGATGAACCCACAGTGTGCATGGAGAAAACTCCAGCTAGATGCCTGCAGAGTGCACCAAGGTGAAAGTGACTAATAAAGCGGCCAGTGTGCAGTTAAACCTCATTCAGAAATCACAGTCAGTGTGAGTGCGCTGGACTGAGAACGATTCGTGTTCAAGTGAACGAGCTACATTGAGGTATTCACAGCAGATAGTTTTATTCCATAGTAAGATGCATTTTATATATATTGTAGAAAGGGGAAATAGTGAAGTGTGGGAAAGAAATATGTATTTCTTGTAAAGTTCTAACGACTGGATGTGGTTTAAATGTGCTTAGTCATCTCAGAGAAGTCTTCCACTTGCATTTAAATGAAATAACTGGTATATATGCGGTCTGACAAGCGCAAACACCAAACGGTCAGAATGAGAGAAACGGAAAAAATCGTTTGTCCTCTTGCGTGCAGATTGGGAATCTGTCTTTAGTCTTTGTTTAACTCGTGCACAGGCGCACACACTCACACTCACATAGTGCAAACTGACTGTCCTCTGCTGCTTGCCAGTAAACGTGCTGCCCATGATGCCACATCTGTTCAGGATCTCATACCCTGTGACGTTGTACTGTACGAAAGATGCACACGAAATGGTCTGGACAGGCCACTAATAATAATAAAAAAAAAAAATACACCACAGATATATTATTTTTAAATAAGCCGAGGTCAGGCTTGTCTGTTTCCTGCTGCTGACCACAGACACACAGGCAAAGGAAGACGAAGATACAAACACACACACCTTCACACTTTTTTTCTCATTGCTGTCACAATGCTTTGGTGATTTTCCTGTCACACCCCATCTTATCTTTATTGTCTGATCCACCATAGCAAAATTTAATGTAACACACAGAGCTAGGAACAAAACAGCTTTTAATATCGCTCACACGACTGCTGTTCTCCTGAATATCAGCACCGCTGCTAATAACAGACGAACTCAGCAATACTGAGACTCTGTGATACCACTTTTATACAGTAGGTCTCTGAACAAGATGTTAATATGGTGTGTGAGCGCGTGCATGTGTTCGGACACCTATTGCAAAACACACACATACTCACACTTCTATTTATGCTTGGTGACTACAGTAGGTTATTTAAATACACGTGATACTGCAGCTCATTCTGTTTATTCTGATCTGACTCCAACCCTACACCTTGCTGCCATTACTGCACTCTTTCACTCGAATATTGCACAAAATACATTCGCACCAAAGAGTATATGTGTACTGTATAAGTGTCTATATTGTTTTCACCCATGTTTAGACATTGAGATTGGCCTTCAGTGTCACAAAACATGTTCTGCTTTTCTTAATGTGACCTCATATGAGAAGTCTGAGGTGTGAAATATATATATATATATATATATATATATATATATATATATGTGAGAGGTATGTACTTCAGTTGGGACATTAACACACACACTTTGCAGGTGCTCTGAGACTTGTGCTTACTTGGTAAGGAAAGAGTAAAATCTGCGACCTTGAATAAACGTTCGAATGAGGATTCTAACGATTTAAACTGACATCGTTTCCCTTTCTGCACACACAGGGCTTGGCCTTGGTGAGGGGAATGTCAATGTCAAGGTCAACGTCACTATCTTGTCACTTACTCCCCTTCAGGTTTCAGAAATGATGCCGCTTCCTGAACACGTCAGTTAAATGTGGTTGTCTGTGTGGGTTTTCTCAGAATTTGGAGGTTTCTTTTTAATGATGCACTGTGGTAGGGTGAGAAATTAGTCTACAGCGTGTTCTCCCGCCCTGCTCATAACCTGTTCGGACCCCTCACACTATGCAGCATAGAAGACTGGCTGTGGTTGTCTTTTTCTTTTCTTAAAGCGAATATGGTTTAAAGATGAACGGGACACCAGGAGACACACACACACACACACGTTTTCAACATCTGCGTGACCTGCTACGGATGTCACGTCAGAGATGCAGTGCTTCCACATCCACATTTTTTGGTTAGGTTGTGACTAATTATGTGGCGTGAAGCCGGTTGTCTTTAAGAGCAGCCGAGAATCCACTTCCTTTTCTGCATACGAGGTGAATGAACTCGTATTAAGCGAGCTGGCAGCAGTACAGAGGTTCATCAGAGACTAGGAAGTAGGTGAAATCGCGGGAAATACCTGGGTGTTCCTGCTCCTGGAAATTGCAGCGCATTGATTAATTACACGTTTCAATATTTCAGAGCCAGAAATCTTATTAACTGTATTGTACAGTGCTGTGGAAAAAGTATTTACCCCCCCTGCCTGTTTAATTCAAATATTTCTCAGAGATAACCTGAGAAAATAGAAAAAGCAGTTTTTAAATGATGATTTCATTTATTAAGAGAAAAAAGCTTTCCAAACCTGGACCAATGTGAACATTTATTTGCCCCCTTGCTAAATCAAGAACGAACTGTGATTTTTTTGGAAAGCTAAATTTCACTTGCCACACCCAGGACTGATTACTGCCAGACGTGTTAAATCAAGAAATCTCTTAAACAGAATCTGTCTGACAAAGTGAAGCACTCTAAATTATCTAAAAAAAAGTAACACAATTAAGAACAGATGAGATATAAAGTAGTTGATATCTATCAGCCTCAAAAGGGCAAATCCTGTACATTTTCACGGCACTGTAAACCCCCTTCCCTTACTTTAAGGAGGGCATTAGAAAACGTTCCAAATTCCTGCCACACAGAGCAAAGAAACAAAAAGAAAGTCACCATTTTAGAAGCTTCTAATTATTGAGCTGCATCAAGCAAAGAGATCAACTAAGGATATTTGAAATTGCTAGAACTCGTCAGTACATTATAAAAACCTGGAAGGATAGTGCTGAACCAAAACAAATCATGAACGGGGATCAATTAAACACTTGGTGAGGCTGCATGGTGGAAAAATCAACAGTAAAAACCATAACTATATTTAATAGCGAAAGTAATAGCATTTCCATCGACACAGTGTGATGAGAACTCGTAGGGGGGTTAGCTAGTTATGATTAGAGCAGAATTTGTTCTCAGAACACTATGTGAGTGTCATTTATAGCAGGTCACGGCTTTGCTCTGCACTTTTTCTTTTTCAGCTTCGTCAGCACTTCACATACTATATAGCGATACCGACTCGTCCACTCCTGTACACTGGACCATGATTTTCAACACTTTCACCGGTGTGTGTTTTGAATGCATTAAAACTAAACGTTAAGGTTCTCATCACCTGTCAGAGTTAATCAACACTCTGGTGTAATTCTTTGTCAATACGTGTGAAGCAATTTCCACTGAAGTCATAACTGCCTCGTGCTGTAAAAATACTTGCAGAAAGTCTGACACTAGGTATATTTCAGAGGGAGGGTGTGAAAGGACAGCAAAGAACTCGTGCCTCCTGATGACTGGTTAATGAGTCGATTCTTTTTCTGGATGGCACCGGGTTTCCTCTTAGGAATATGTTACGTTAGTTATGTAATTGTTGTAATAACACAGTCCCATGCACTGATAAGTTTAGCTGCTGAAGACATTTTAGTGGAAATTAACTGACTCACCTGTCTCTGTCATCATCCATACACTGTAAAACATCAGATTCCTTAAACACCATTGGGAAACAAGAGTGTAGCATCAGATCCTCATACAACTTGGCACAGGCTTAATGCCCGATGCCCTTCCAGATGCAACATTCCCTTTCTATTCAGGATTGACACTGGCACTTAGGTTGTCCTGCATCCTGTGGTGGGGTTTGGGCATTGGCTGGGAATGAAACATAACAGAATTAAAGGTCCTGCATTTTACTACTTCTTTAACAAGTTAACACAGGTGTTAGAGCTCTATCAAAGTGTGTGTGTGTGTAGATAAAATACCCTTCAGATAATGCATGTTTTCATACCTCAAACTCCCTCTGTGTCACTCTGTGCCTGTGTTTATGCTGAGAAACAAGGGAGCGTATCCCTTATACAAGTTAAATAAACCTTTATGCGTCACATATACATTACTGCACAGTGAAATTCTTTTCCTCCCAGCGTATCCCAGCATGTTAGGAAGTTGGGATTAGAGTGCAGGGTCAGCCTTAATACAGCACGTATGAAGCAGAGGGTTAAGTGGCAACTTGGTGGAGCTGGGTCTTGAACCATCAACCTTCCAATAAGAAACCCACAGCCCTAACACTCTGAGCCACCACTGACCCTGAGGTCACATTAAGACTTTAGTCACAAAATGGGGACTGGAAATCAGAATTTTTTTTTTTTCTCATGATTTTTGTTTTTACATGACCATCTGAAAAGTGAAAAGTTTTGCATAGTTGGTGGCCTTTAAAAGGACCTTCGCAACCTGGTTGTGCCAACATTATTAGTGCATTAGACAGTACATTTATTGCATTTAAAGCACCATTGTTCGAATTGATTTTCTTTTTGACTGATTGATTTCTGTGAGTTTAATTGAACTGAATTGTTAACTAAAGTCATTAGGACTGGATTAAAGGAAAAATCCACTTGTATGCTTTTAATTAAATTTGTGAAATGAGTTTAGTGATTCCGAATTCTAATGTGTTGAACAGTTATGATGATAATAGTGAACGGTTGTGATAGTCGGACATTCCTGTTGCTAGTGCAGTTATAATGAAAAATATTTCCAGTGACAAGCACTTCTTTTCTCTTGCACCATTTCCAGTCAACATATTAATGAGAAATTAATCATAGAAGTATTGGAGATGTTGGTGGAAATGCTGGAAACAAAGTCACAGAAGGCATTTCAGCTACTGTATGTGACACTATTGTACTGAACCATATGAATACCTCATAGAAGTATTCATTCCATGTGATTGGACTTGTTGGGTGTTCTTGGGAGGCCAGCATTTCAGACATGACGCAGGCAGTCCGATCATGGCTCTGGCGTACCAAGAAAACAAGTGAAACTCTGGGATAAGTGCATTAGTGTAGCAGGGGATTATATAGAGAGATAAAGGGAGTTTTTACTCTCATGACTGTGTTCTGTTATCCTCCACAATCAATCTTTCATGAGAAATATGAGAAATCCTTACCTCGGACTGAAAGCTCACAAAACTTCAACTTGTTATCTTGTTTTGACTCGGAGGTCAGTGTGAATGTTTTTTTCCCGAGCGTGTGGTCATAAAGGCAAATCCAGTATGACGTAAATTCAGCTTTCGTGCATATAGGATTGACTTTCTCAGGCTGTTCTTTAACTGTGTTTTCTCATGCTTGACCTTGGATATTTCATGAGCAGGCCAGTCTTTACATAATTCACTCATGTTAATGGTGTTCACTGAATTCGCAGGGGAAACACAATTTTTTTTGCCTCAGTTGCTGGTCCGCTGGCGTAGATGACAGAAGGGGCAAATCACTGGTGACAGGGTAACCCCTGTGTATTTCTTAAGAATGTTAAAATGGTAGATGATCATATCTGAGAGTTTATCCCAGAGCAACGGCGGAGTGTGTGTGTTACATAACAGCAGAAGTGTATTAGAGTATTACACGCATTGCGTGTCTGTCATTCAGAAATTTACGAGCGAGGGTTTCAACAATCACGGGTTCACACACACACACAGAAAGCATAAAATCGTATTGACAGTGTGGTTCCTGCCAGGGTTGCCAGGTCTTCTGTGGCGCTTGCCTACTTAATGTGGGATGGATTATTTTTTTACTAATTTGATTATTTCCAGCATATTAGATATACATATATGAGACCATTTCAGGAATTTTAACTGTAAGAAAATGTAATGCTATTTCCTTTTGAGTGTTGAGAGTTTAGTAAACTTTGGCTGTTTCCTGTCACACGGACCTGGCAACCCTGGTCTCTGTTTCCTTTCCAAGGCAAACTGCAGCTGTGGGACATAATCATGCAGTGTGTATTGTTCAACAGAATTGAAGGTCACGATTATTTGATAACGCCTCTGCTAAAGGCATTGGGTCACCGAGCGAATAAAGCACCTCTATACAGTATTGTGTACGCGTCATTGTGTGTAACCCACTCAAACCCATCATGGCGTTACCTCATCTTTGGGTCAGTTTGTTGAAAGAGTCTCCTATGTCCATGAATAAGAGCGCATGTTTCCTCAGTGGGGTACTGTTGTGTGGTTGTGTCTTCCCCAGAGCTTTTCACAATGCCAGTGGTGTAAAACAGGCCAAAGGCTGTCAAGCATCATCGCTTCCTTTCAGAAAAAAAAGGAAAAAACTATTTGAGACATTTGATTTGGTGACTGAATTGGATGTACTATTATAACACAGCTGTTGCAGCTGTTGTCTCATTTTCAAGTCTGATTATGTTCCATGTGAAACATGAACAAGTGCTTGAGATTCACCTTAGAAAAACTACACGATCCCCATCAGAAGAAATGCATTGGGGAAAAGTGAACACCCTGCTGCCCAAATCAGTGATTCTTCCCTGAGGCTGTGTTCGATGCAGAGACGCTGTCAGAGGCACTTCTGAAAGCAGAGAGTGTGTGCAGCATGCTTTGTAATGGTAATACCCTGATACAGGCTTTTCATCTGTGATTTTTGATGCGCCGAGAAATGAGATGTGGGGTTCAAGTTAATCCGAGCTCTCCTTTTCTCCAAGGCTCGGAGGAAGCATCCCCGTCAGCAACCCTGTGTTATATCTCTCTGAGCAGGGTGCCGGATCGAGCTCAGGGCTGTGAACAGGAAAGCTTTAAAAAATGTAAAAAAAGAAAACATGCCGTTATCCTTATGAAGTCTTTAGCAGATCATATGCCTGCATAATTCACGAGAGCAGAAGCAGCTTATAAACATGGCATTTATTTTTTTTGCATTGACATTGCAGGTATGCTCCGAGCAGTACATATGGGGGATGCAAAGATAAAGGAAATTCCAACCACATTCCTTTGCACGTTAAGCTGTAGATAAGGGCTTTGTTTTGGGAGGTGGGCATGTTAAAACACCAGCTCTGAGACTCTCCATATCCTCCCCAGACTCAGGTGGAAGCTCAGAGGGCCACACAGGAGTTCCAGCGATCCATTGAGATCTTGCGCGCAGCAAAAGAAACCATCGCTCTGGCTGAGGAGAGACTTCTAGAGGAGGACAGCCGGCAGTTTGACTCGGCCTGGCAGGAAATGCTGAACCACGCCACCCAGAGGGTAAGACAGGGCACATGAGAGAATGTAAACTACAGTTTCATATCACTCTCATACCACTGTATTACCACAAACAAAAATATTTTTCAGGTTTTACTGACAACTCTTGAATTTTTCATCAACCCAGAAAAAGTGTGCGTAACTAAACGATGATGTTCTTTTGCTTCCTCGCTGTGGCCGGTCTATTTATGTGCAGTCCTTTCCTCATTAATATGATTAGATTCATATGCTTTTCTGCATCTCTGTAAATGGAGGTCATATGCACATCTTCTGTGTGCCAATACTTTTGACACATTTTTAGGATAATAGTAAAAATGCAATGAATTAATGGAGACATAATTTTGCTAATATGTACAGTAGGTTAAGGTGAAAAGTTGTTTGAGTGGAAAATCTGAATCATCATGCATCATGTTTTTTTTTTTTTTTTAAATTTAATTACATGGAACGTTTTGGTCAAACCGGGACTTTTGATTGTTCAGAATAACAGAATACAGTTAGTGAAAACTCTTCTTTTCAAAATATAGTCCCCTGCTACACTAATGCACTTATCCCAGCGTTTCATTAGTGCTTGGATAAAATCAAGGTAGAAATTTTTCTAAGTACACCGGAGCCATGATCGCTGGCCTCCCAGGCACTCCTTTAATGTGAAAATTGCTTCAGGACTGTACGGGTGGACAGGGGCACTGTACTGGAGCTGTTAGCTCCAAGCCACCTCAGGCAAGATCATCATTCACAGACGACTTCTGTAAATGTCCGTCGGTTTTACTCCTTTCAGTCCAGGTTTGACTTGAACACCCCTTGTATTTTTGTTTATTTTCTTAAAGGTTGCCAATACTTCTGTAATTTGCCCCTATTATGAAAGGTATTATAGTTACTTAACCGCAAATGCATGTTTTTTTTCATGAACTGCATGTGGAGTCGCCGTCATCTCTTCCACTCGAGGGCGAAGTCACCTAGCAACAAATACAACACAAAACGAGTCAGAGATTAGTCAAACCACAATCGTTACGTTCAGGATGGGTTTGATGCAGCTCGATCTTAGTACCTTATCGATGACACAAAGGGAGCATTTACCAAAACCGTTTTACATGTGACATACATTTCATAATTCCTGCGAAACAGCTGGGTGCATTTCAGTTCATGTGTACTGCAATCCACGGCTGACTTTTGTCACACATTTGCATGTTGCAGATAAAAATAACCAGACCACACGACTTCATAAAACAGGAACTTGAAGATTTCTAATACTTTTTGTGCCGTGCCGCTGCAGGTGATGGAGGCGGAGCAGAGCCGGACACGCAGTGAACTGGAGCACAGAGAGACGGCGGCCAAAAACAATGCAGCCATCAGCCACATGAGACAGCTGGAGAAGAAACTCAAGCGCCCCATCAACAAGTCACGGTTAGTGATCCGGCTGTGTTCAGGCTCTCTTGTGCAAAAAGGAGGAAAGAAGAAAGAGGAATAACAGAGGCATGTCTCAGAAATAAGAGGAATGATCTATTCCAGAACAGTTTACTGGCTCACATGGTTTACACTGCTTTTATGATTGTTGGAGGACCAGATCTAATCATATTAAAATGATTCAACAAATTATTAATATTTCAAACATATGTAATAATAATATAACATACTGTAACTATATATAATATACATTATATGTTAGTATTATTTAGTATTATTATTATATAACATTATTATTGTCCTTGTTTATTATTCATCATTTCATTATTTAATTTTGTTTTGTTTTTGCTTATTTATTTGATAATCCTCAATTTTCTATTTACGAGGGGTGTTCAAGTCAAACCTTGAATTGTGATGGACGGAAACTTCAAATGCCTAAATGTAAACATACAGAACACACAGTTTTTACTCTCATAACTGTGAGAACTATTATTCTGCACAATCAGTCGTCCTGGTTTGACTTGAACTCTGCACTTATTTCTGTACTTAATTGCTTATTTATTTATGTTATTTTTTCCTGCACTGATTTATGCTTTATATATATCCATGTTCATTTATTAGTTGTCTTAGCACACAAGTGACATAAAACCTTCCCATCTCTTGTAGATAAAGCACACAGAGTTAAACAGCATGAATGCTGGAGTTTTTTTTCTACACTTGTAAGTTTACTCCCAGTTTATGAGGTTTAGAGAAAGTGGTTTAGAACTGCAATCCAGAATCTGTTCTTTGCTTAGGAAGCAGGAATAAAACTGCGTCTCATTCGTGCCATTGGCGGTGGTTGCATAGTGAACATTTTCCCCCTCATCCCACCCCAGGGCCTCACTTTGTTTCTGTTTCTCTGCTGGTGTGTGCAGGCTGATGTGCTCCAGATGTGCCGTCTCTCACTCGCTTTCACAGCTCAAGAATGTTCGAGTGTTATTCTGGCTGAGCTTTGCTGTTGCCATGGCAACCACTGTAGAGTGTCTGCAGGTCCCGACTCAAACTTCTCACTCTTTTTTTCTCTCTCTCTCTCTTTTCCCTACAGGCCATATTTTGAATTGAAGTCCAAATATTATCTCCAGTTGGAGGTAGGTCAATTTTCTTCCATTGGTTACACTTCATGCCTGTTGTTGTTTGTTCTTCATTCAGCGTTTGTCTTACACCGACTCTGTACTTTATATTCATGTGCTTGTGGAAGATGTAATGCAATCACGGCTATGGGGTATTCGGGCGAAAAAGACTTGCAGTTGATTTGCACACAAATTATTTCTGTCTACTTTCCCACAGCAACTGAAGAGAAAAGTGGACGAGTGCCAGGCTAAACTGGCTCAGGCCAAAGTGGAGTACAGGACGGCCCTGCGTAACCTCGAGACCATCTCAGACGAGATCCATGCTCGCAGACGTCTCATAGCCATGGGGCCCCGCAGCTGCGGGGTCGGGGCCGAGAAAGACGTAAGAACCGGCGATGACATCAGCAACTTCAAAATGGAGTCCGACGGCATATCCAGTGAGTGCGCCCAAATCGCAACCCGGGAAAGTTAGTGTATACGATCTTCCAGCACAACCTGAAGGCATGTTCATGCTCTGATGCAGGTGTGTGTGTGTGTGTTGTAGTAATATCAGAGACCTTTGAGGAGGAAAACTGTAACGGTTCTGCCTCGGATGAAGATCCAGAAACCCAATCCACCTGCAGCCTGAGCGCCAACTCGGCCCCTCTGGACGTTCCCTGTCAATATGTTCCTTCCTGTTCATCTCTGTACCCTCTTCTCTCATCATCCTGTCCTTTCCCTTCCTGCTCCACGGTTCCCTTGTTCTCTCCTTGCCATGGAGATGTTCCACTACTTAGCCCGGGCTCACTGGAAGGCTTCGAGAGTGTCTCACCTGTTCTGGGGCCTCGCAGTGAGTGCAGCGGCGCTTCATCCCCCGAGTCACCCGAGTGTGAGCAGGAAAGAGGTAAAGCATTGTGCCACTTGCTTTTACTGTTCATTTAGTTTGAGAATCAAAAATACTACCTGCTTGCTGTTGGTGTATCATGTGGTCACTTGTATGCTGGTTGGTTTCATACTGGGAAGAAAAAAAAAGTTTAAATAAAATTATTAGATAACGTAATTAGCGCAAAGTATGTTCAATAAAAATATAACCTGTGTGTGTGTGTGTGTGTGTGTGTGTGTTTAGGGGAAAGAGCAGAAGGTGCTGAGAAAAAAACAGAAAACACTACACGGCCCAGAAGGCAGAAGAGCACTACCTTGGAGGTGGACATGAGACGTCTGTCTCTGCAGCACCCAGAAAAGAGTGAGGCGGAGACGAACACGGAATCCGAGACGTTTAACACCGCTGCGCCTCTGCTGCTGCTTAACTCGGTTTAAACTAAAAGAAGGACCTGATCGGATCTGTCCAAGCTCCTGAGTACTTGTCCGTCGTGTGTCATAGGAACATTTGTGTTCAGCTATTCTTACAGTATAGACTGACAGAGACTGAACAGAGACTCACTGAGGACAAGAAGGGGAAACGGTTTAAACGAGGAAGCCTAAGGAATGTGTATGCAGTCATTTGCCTAGATGTGTTCTGGGTGTTTTTTCGGTCACATAACAAATGGCCACGTCTTCCTGATCTGCATATCACAGTGCTAGATAGTGATCGCATTATTCCTGTGTGTTGACAGTGTTAATGTGTGTAACATGTGTCAGCGGTATTGAATACTAGGCCTAGATACTCTTCTCTGTATTTAATCCTACATGTCAGTCCTATGTGTTATTACAGGACTATGAACTAACGTAGCAAAGGAATCTATATTTATATTCAGTCTTGTTACCAGTGACCAATGTGTTCTTGTGGGACATTAACGTATTATTATTATTATAATTATTATGTAATAAACATGAACTTGTGGAATACACCATGCTAAGTGTACAGCAGCTCCAAACATATATACACACACTGCAGCACACACTGCAACTACTGAGGGTGTAATTAAAATCATCCACGTCTAATATTCCCACTGACTCTGGCACACACCACGGCCTCGTTCACGCTTTAGTCGATTTTCGTGCTGAATCTGACTCCCTGTGCTGTTCTTCTGGTTCAAGTAAAACCCCACAGTCATCTCTTTCTCACACACATGCACACGCACACCCACACACACCCCCCTGTGCAGCATTCTTTTTATAAATTGGGTCAGAGGGAGATGGCATGCATATGCAGTCTAGTTAGATCGGAAACTATAAAATGCTGTTAAATTCCCAGCCATGATCGCTCAGTGGGTGTTGATTAGTTTTCTGTAACAACAGCTCTGACAATAGTTATAATACTGTCTATCAGCAGAGAAGGAAAATTTTTTTTAAAAAAAAGTAAACATTGGCTTCAAGCTAAAATCCTTACATAATATTTAACTTTTCAAAAATAGAAACCTTATGATCACAAGCAACATGCTTCTAAAGGCGGGATGTCTTTTAACAAAGTGTATATAGTTTACAGTGAAATATCAAGTTCTCACGATTCAAAATTCAAGAATTTTATTTGTCACATACATGGTTTTACTGTACAAGTACAATAGAAGTGAAATGCAACTGCGCCAAACTCCAGACTGATTTCCAGATTATTAGGAAATGAAAAAAAAAAAAACTAATGAGAATAAAGGAATAAGCATGTGCAAGACTATGATACAAATTATATACAATATAATAGAAATTATACAGAATATGTTATCTGTGATGCGCTGCGATGGGTTGGCACCCTGATCATGGTGTACCGCACCTTGTGCCCCGTCTCCTGGGATAGGATCCAGGCCGCCGTGACCCTGACTGCAGGATAAAGCGGTATAGATGATGAGTGAGTGAGCGTGAGTGAGTGTTATCTGTAATATGTGTGCAATGATATGTGATATCCCTTGAGGGTTTGAGAGAGAAATGACTCAATGAATTAATATTTCCATAGCATTCAATAATATTTGTCAATTTTCTATTTTCTGCGCCTTACCTGTCTATACACAGTAAACTAACATTTAGCCACACCCACCTTCGCTAGATTACTGGAACATTAATTATTCTCATGTGACAGAAAAGCACCAGGGTCCGTCATTTGATGATGCCTGCTGTACAGGGTCATGGGGCCTGGAGCCTATCTCAGGGGACTCTGGGCACGAGGTGGGGTACACACTGGATGGGGTGATAAGTCACGGTTCACACACTATAAGCAATTTGATACGGCATTAAAGCCTACTCTTCATGTCCTTGGCTTGTTGGAGGAAACCTGTAGAAACCTGGAGAAAACTCACCAAACCCTGGACCTGGAAGTGTGAGAGAGTGAAAAGATATTTTAATATAATGTAAAGAAAATCAAGGATGCTAGGAAACAATTTTCACTTTTTAAATTATGTTAATGACTGTGAGATTTTATTCAAACTGTGGATTTAAAGGAATTAAAATTAAATGAAAGGAAAAAAAACATGAAAAACATGACATTTTAAAATTGGTCGTTCATACAATTGTAAACAAATATTTTAATAATTATTATTATTATAGTTAATGAGGCTTTTTCCCTTCACCAATGACAACTAAAGCTTTATCCTTTCGAACAATGAACGCGTCACTCCGCTGTCATCCAATGGAATGGCTGCTTTCTAGTGACATCATCAAAATACGGAAATACCATGCGAACAAACCGCAACAACCAAAAAAAAAAACGCAAGTCACGGTCGCCGTAGAGCGCGTGCACTCATCTGTATGTGATTTAGTACTATATAATAATTTAGTACTATTACACAACGACACGCTGTTTAACGCATCTCTGCATTGAATGAAAAAAATTTAATACTTTAATTCATTATGCTTCACTTCCGAGCTGAATTTTTGGAATGACCAATGTAAACAAAGTTGACCTTTGACCTCACAGCATACAGGATAGCGCCGCCATGGCGTTGTGCGAGCTCACGGTGGTTGTTCTGGCCGTCTGGTTCACCAGGACTCACTTCACCACAGGGGAGGAGTTGTTTTACACCGCCGCAGTGTATGAGCACAGAGTTCACCTGAACCCGGAGCCGAAGGTGGCCGTGGGACGGAACGCCGCGCTGCAGCATATGAAACGGAACCTGGAGGTGTTTGAGGAACAGGCGACTTCCGCTGCAGCGCAGGTGATGGAGGACAGAGGGGGGTCGGTGCTGTAAACACCACAACCGCTTAACTCATACCTGTGTTAATTAGGTTTTGTAGTTGTTAATGATTTTGACTGGTCATGTGCTATTTAAACCAAAACTGATAAACAAACATACAAACAAACGCGCGCGCACACACACACACACGCGTGTTAGGTAAATAATGGCAGCTAGGACTAGTGTTTGTCCTGTCAGTGCAAAGTTCAGGAGTAAATCTCCAGAGTATTACAGCACATATTAAACAATTAATTGCTCTTATTATAATTTATAAGTATTTATTTACCATTGTAAAAAGCACAATACCATTAAAATTGGATTCAAGAGTTTAAAGCAGGAAAATCCATCAAAATTCCCAGTGAAAACACAAGGTCATTATTATTATTTTTTTTACATAATATTTTTCTGGTCTTCTTGTAAGGTTTTTAAAACATTCAGACCAAAGTTTATCCTACCAGTCAAAGGTTTGGACATGCCTTATAATTCCACGGCCTGATTTTTTTTTTACTTATTTCTACACGGTAAAACAATGCTGAAGGCATCTAATATATGCAAATATCCTCTTTTGAGCAGTTGGTATTGAGATGTCGGATATGTGTGCTTTGTAAAGCCTTCATAACGGCTCTAATCTGAGGAGCTGTTTGTTAACTGCTCATTTCAGACACACTTGCTAAATAATCGTACAGCCTCCAGAATAATCATATCTTACGGCCAGTTATCATAATTTGAAAATTAGATTGCAGAGTATATAACATCATCTACTAATTAAACTGCAATGGACTTGTTTTCACCATCAGTTATTATATCCTACAGCAGCTGTCTTACAAGATCTAGGTAGAGGTGTGGATATTACACACTCCTGAAGAGCCTCACTGAACTCACTGAACTTTAATGTGTTTAACAGGGAGCTCAAATTCTGGTGTTTCCAGAGGACGCCATCCACGGATTCAACTACAGCAGAGCATCAATAGCTGCGTACCTGGAGACTGTGCCGGATCCTGGAGCAGTGACGTGGAGCCCGTGTGCAGATCCTGACAGATTCCAGAACACAGAGGCACGGTGCCTAAAGAAGCTTCATCAGTACTTTCTTACTGGTACACCTTATAGTCAGGACTGAATTAGTGAGCTGGTGTAACGGTTATTTATGCAGTGGGCTGATGTATTATTATTATTTCATGTCACGGCCTGTTGGATTATCTACTATACTGACAGTGTAAGAAGCCCAATCACAGAGTACCATAAGAGAAGCAATTAAGTATTTTTATGGCTACTTCTCCCCCTTCTTCTCCATAGCTTATGGACAGACTTATGCAAAAAGGTGGTGCAGAAAAGCTACCTGAGAAAAGTTTTGTGTGGAGGCGAATGTCGCCAAATGTACATAGATTTTCTACATGTTTGCTGTAGGGCCAGTAGGAGAGGCAGAATGAGGAGGAGTAGGAGGAGAGGGGAGCTGAATCAGTAAGGAGTAGCTTCATGATAACAGGGACTCTCAGGGAGGGAAAAGGAAGGTAGTTCATCCTATTGTTTGTTTGGAATGGCAGTGTTTATACAGTGCATCACTATAAATTAGAATATAGTGGGAAAGTTAAATCTTCCTGTAATGTAATTCAAGAAGTGAAACTCATTACACATTACAAAGTGAAATATTTCAAGCCTTTTTGTCATGATTTTGAAGACTACTGCTTATAGCTGAGGGGGGGAAAAAATCTAAATATTAAAATATTTCCCAGGATCAATGACAAAAGGAATTACTGTATAGTGAGTATTAAGTGCATAAACAAACACTACTTTTTAGAAGTTGGACATTTCTGTATTATTGTGACAATTATTATATTTTTTATTATTTTCATGAGCTGAAAGTCAATCATCGAAATAAAAAAAAGGATGTCAATATTTCACTTTGTACTGTGTAATGAATATAGAATGTGAGTTTCCCTTTTTGAAATAAATTATGAGAAAAAAAAAAAAAACTTTCACAATAAAATTATTTTCCTGGCTGGACCAAAAATGCCAAAAAATTTTACCCCCAGTCGAGCACTGCTTATAGTTGTGTTATAAATTTTTTTTAAAGAACCCAATTTAAATAATTCTAACTTAAATAAAGAATATAATATATATAATACACACACATACTGTAAGGTAGAGCTTCATAAAAAAACAAAAGGGAAATGCACAGTTTGAGTTTTCAGTGAGTAATGTGCAGTGTGTGATAATTTAACAGAACGTTGATTTCTTTTTCAGGTCCTGCGGCGTTTGAGCTGCATGGCTCAGAAGAATCGTCTCTTCCTGGTGGCCAACATGCCTGACTGCCAGCCGTGTAACAGCTCAGTCGACCCTCTGTGTCCAGATGACGGCCGCTATCAGTTTAACACCAACGTCGTTTTTAGTGACAACGGCACCATCATGGCGAGATACCACAAACAGAACCTGTACTTCGAGGCGGCCTTTGACACCCCTCCCGAATGCGAGTACGTGACTTTCACTACTCCGTTCGCCGGACGCTTCGGGGTGTTTACCTGTTTCGATATATTATTCCGGGAGCCAGCTGTGACCCTGGTGAAGGACATGGGCATCAGACAGTTCGTGTACCCGACGGCTTGGATGAACCAGCTCCCCCTGCTGGCCGCTGTGCAATTTCAGCGTTCGTTCTCTTATTCAGCTGGCGTCACTTTGCTGGCTGCAAACATCCGCTCGGCAGCTTTGGGTATGACAGGAAGTGGGATTTATACACCCTGGCATGCGCTTTATCATCACGACGCAGAGGGCGAGGCTGGAAAACTGCTGGTGCTCAGAGTGCCTGTCTTGGATCCTTTACTGCTAGGAGACGCCCCAGAAAGGGCTAGATTAAAATTGGTGCCCTTCTCCGGCTTTCCCAGAGCGGATATAGGAGAGGAACCAGAGGTTAGACCCTTCCAGAAAGGATCAGACTCAAAATTTTGCCTAAAAGAGGATTCCAGTTGTAATAAATGGTCCTCTCCATTTCCCTCCACAATGATGTATGATAAATTCACACTAGTGCCTCTACATGGCAAAGAAGGGAACCTCACAGCGTGTGATGGCTCATTCTGCTGCCACTTGCTCTTCCAGAGGATGAATTCCACCCCTGAAGAAGAGCTGTACGCCCTGGGGGCTTTCGGTGGCCTCCATGTTGTCCATGGGACGTACTACCTGGAGGTGTGTGCCTTAGTGCGATGCACAGGGCTGCATCAGGAAAGCTGTGGAGGAGAGACAGAGCACGCGCGCACGCTAATCAACTTTCACCTGCATGCCACATTCAGTACCGAACACGTGTACGCCGGTGTTCTGGGCAGCGGGATGACTCTGGAGCGACCGGATGAGTCGGGCTGGGACAGCGGCAGGTTTTATATGAGCCGGAGAGGAATGAGCAGCGGCCTGGTGACCGCAGTGCTTTACGGGAGAGTCTATGAGAAAGACAGTGAATAAAGTCCCACTCTCAGTTCTCTTTGAGTATTGTATCCATGTTATGCAAGATTTGCACACCCCCTTAAATTCAATGCAATTTAAGCACAAATAAACATCTTCCAAGAGGATAAAAAGCCACAGTATATCTTGAAACAAGAAAATGGAAATGAAGCGGCCTTTACTTGCCACAAGGAATATGAAGTTGCACTATGTTTAATAAAAAGCAGTGAAATGAATGAACTGTCCTCTCCAAATCATGTTAATTTTTCCTGTTGCTGTTTTTAAAACCATTTTTGATAGAATTTTGTAATAAACCTTTGCTGTAACCAAATAATCCGGAGAATTCCAGCATTCTAAAGAGCTCAAATTGGTGTGCTGGGCATGAAATCAAATTTTCATGATTTTTCTCTTTAGACCAGATAAGGAGGATATTTTCCATTCTGAGTAAATACACAGTTTATTGTGAGCGCCTTGAGGCACTGCGCTGGATCGGCTAACAGGAATCACATGTATGTAAAATGGGTTTCAGCACTCCTTAATTTAAATAATCGAATCAGCCCTTATTATAGAACTGTTCTTTCTGTGGTGTGACAAAAATATTCAAGATTTATTAGTAATCATTAGAGCAACGCACTGAGTGGCCAGACTTACCCTTTATAAAAGGTAACAGTTTTTTGTTGTTGTTTTAAAATCACATACAATCACTCTCACACACAAGCACACAAGTAAACACAGGTACACACACGCACACATCTCTCCTCTATAACAAAGTTTTCAATTCAGTAAGAACCAGCACTGAGTGTGTATAAACCCTGTCATCTCGACGGCTGGTTCCAAACTCACGGGTAAGAAATGAATCAAAATGCCCTTTTAATGATACTCCAGGGTTTGTAAGAATCCGTCCATCGTTCTTTTTTCCCCCCATTAATCAGTTATTTTGCAGCGACACGGCCTGGAGATTTGCATTTAACATTCACTGCAGTTTTTGTCAGAGTCTTGGTTAATCTTACTTAATAATAAATTAACCACAAAAAAAAAAAAAAATTCTAAACCATGCATTAAAAAGGGCAGCTTGGTCCCTTAGTTGCAAGTTCAAGTTCATTATTTCTTCCCTCACTCCCAGAGCGGATGTGTCGAGAAACTCCAACAGCAGTCGTTACTGGTGTGTCTGCGGTTCCGGTTCCTGATCCTTGGGAAATCAGTACGAACGTCGAGACAAGGAACCAAACCCATGGCGTGTGTATGAACAAACTCTGAATCATAATGTAGTGTAGATGATCAACCACGTCCTGATTTCTTTCTTCTCGTTCTTTCCTGCTCACATGTCTCTAAACTCTCCTGAGATGCATGAGAAAGGAAAGCTGAAGTGACACCTGACAAAAACGGTAGACTCCATTATTATTCCCAGTTGAGCTATAGCTTGAAAGGTTATGGAACGAGAAAGGTGCCAGTACAATCTGTTAATTCTTCTAAGCTTATTATAAGTGAACTTGTGTCGTTTCTGTTATGTAAATCTACAGCTTAAATTTAGAAATTTTAGGTATAGAACTTAAGTTCAATAGCTGGTGGTACAATCTGATTCTAATCATATCCATAAAAAAAAAGATACTAGAATCCAGACGATAAGGAAAGGCACAGGTTTGATTGGCATGATTTGAGCCTAATGTGTAGTATTAGTAGTATATAGTAGTGTGGAGTTTGAATTAGAACATGACATTTAAATTAATTAGTCTGAATTTAAATGTCAAAACTCAAATTTAATAGCTTGCAAAAGATCTAAAATCTACAAATGAATTCCACGTCTATGGCTGAACTGGACATTTTCTAATAATAAATGTTTTGTGATGATCAATTACATGCACGCTTCATTTTGAACACACTCGTTCAGCCTTAAACTTGACATTCAGTTTCAGATTTCCCTTCCTGTGGTGCGAGTGAAATTCTAAATAACGACACGGAAGTTTCAACTCGGATGTTTGCGTTCGAATTCTGATTTCTAACGGTAACCCGGCTGAGTAGTGTTTGGAAGAAGTTGAATCAGAGTTTCAACTGGATTTCCTAAACCTGAGTACAGTTAATTGAAATTAGATTCTTAAATCGGGATGATTGTGTCACGTTTCTCATTCCATAGAAAAGACACAGCACGAAATCCACTTTAGTGATTCAGCGACACGGCGTTAAAACATCTTCAGCAACCTCCAGGCACTCGGTAACGGACGCTTCCCGGCACGCTGGGACGAACTCGGGTCCTCAGTAAGTCTCTGAATCGGAGTCGTTGAATTCTTCGTCGTGAACGATGAGGCCGTCTTCGCGTCCTAGGCTGTTGAAGCTGCAGTAGGGTGGATGCCCGGAGCGTAGGCCAGGTAAAGGGTCAAAGGTCACAGCTTTGGAAGGACTACAGTAGTGGTTTATGGCGCTAAAGGTGAGGCCCGTTATGGTGCCGGTACTAGCAGGGGACACGGGCATCATGGTGGCCAGGATCAGCGCCAGGCAGTCGGCTACATCTTTGTTCGGGGCGCATGCTAAAGCAGGAGTGTAACCTGGACAAACAAACAAACAAAAAATATATAAATCATCAGCGTTTTATTGTTTTTAATGAGACTGGGGGATTTACACTGTATTAACAAGACTCAATCACCATTTTCATCCACAGCCAGGACACTCGCTCCTTTGCCCAGCAGCTCCTGCACTACAACCGCAAGTCCATTACGGGCTGCGACATGCAGCGGCCTGAAGAAGAGAGAGAGAGAAAAAACAACACGAAATCTTAATCATAATTTCAATGGCAACATCCACCTGCGTACATCCACCGAATGATCTCGCAATCAATTATAATGCACTTTTTATTTATATATAAATGACCACAGTGTGACATAAAAGTTGATGATGCTGCCTAATGATCCAACCCCACATTGCTGTTAAAACTGTCTAAACTGTAAATGATACCAAGAACTAATTTGTTTTACCGATGTTCCACATTACATTTAACTACAAGGTGTGTTCAAGTCAAACTGGGACGTAAAACCTGTAAAAACCAATTGAAATTTACACAACACTTTAAGCACAGTACGGTGATGAGACTCTCAGTCGCAGAGTTTTGGAGAAGGTCGTATGTCAGTGAATGATGAGGACGAGGAGGCTCAGATCCCACTGCAGGCCTTCCGTGACCAGGCGAATGGATATGGATAATGTGACTGGTCATCACGTTGCAGAAGAGACGCATCTGTGTGTGGGAACTACCCACACAATCACTCAATCACCAACAGCGCTCGCACATTACAGGAATATGACTGGAAGTTATTGCCACATCCCCTGTACAGTCATGACCTCGCTCCAAGCCATTTCTAAATGTCTGGGCCATTAAAGAAGTTCCTGGGAGGCCGGCGTTTCAGACATGTAGCAGGCAGTCGGACTGTGGCTCTACCTTGATGATGTCCAAGCCCTAGTGAAACACTGGCTTAAGTCTATTAGTATAACAGGGGATTATATAGAGAGATAAAGGGAGATTTTAATCTCATGACTGCATTCTGGTTTGACTTGAACGTCTCTCGTATAACTAGGAAAAAAAAAAATGAAATCAGGAAAAAGGATGTGCAGGTTCAGGCAAATAATCAACTTCAAGATTTTACTTCAGGACTCATTAAACTACCATAATTATATACATTATATAATCTTAACATATAGAATTATATAGTCATAACTTATATTCATATAATGGCATCACAAAATGCTTTATTATTTACTTCCTACACATTCTGTAGTTGAATGTCACTAAATATGAAAAGTGAAACGCTTTAATAAGAAAAAGGCGTTCAGTGACGACCTAAAGTGTGTGATGTGGAGTGTATGATGAGCGCCAAGACAAAATGGATTCAAGTTTTCCACACCTAATAATAAAGCTTGTTAACGTTCCTTTTCGTGTGTGCGCGTGTGTGTGACCTGTACGTACGTCTGTAGAGCTGTGTTTGTGGCGTTGATAAGGTTCCTGTCGGTGACCTTTTCCAGAATTAACAAGGCACTAGTTTCATGTCCCTGCGAAACCACACACACACACACACACACACACACACAAGTATATTTTAACACGAAACAACGAAATAAGAAACAACAGAGTGTGTAAAGTGTGATAAGTGTGTATCCTGTACCTTGCTGCAGGCTAAATGTAGGGCCGTGTTCTTATTTGCGTCCTGGAGCGTGAGGTCTGCTTTCGCTTTACTTACAAGCACCTCTACACATAAAAAAAAAAAAAAAAAAAAAAAAAGAAGAGAGATTTCAGCTCTCACAGTCATTTCAACACTGACGTCCATGAAGAACCTCACATGCATGCTATACAAATTACATTCCGAGTGTAAGCCTACAGCTGCTCCTGATGAATACAGTACACACAGTCCTGTGCATTTGGGTTGAGTGTCTTACCGACGGCGTTGGTCTGGCCGTTCTCGGCCGCCATCATGAGGGGGGTTTTGCCCAGAGCGTCGATGGCGTTCACCTGGGCGTTGTGGCCGAGCAGCAGCTGGAGACATTCCACATGGTCCGTGTAGGCTGCAGCGTGTAGAGGCGTCCTGAGAGAAAACAGTGATGAGTACGGGAATACAGTACGGGAAGAAAAAAAAAAGGAAATTCTCTCTCTCATTTCTCTACTGCGAAAACTATAAGGAATTTCATCTGGAATTTAACAGGTACAGATTTAAAGCATTAATTGACTACAAATCTACACAAACTCGTCCTGACCTGGATTTGGAGTCTGTAGCGTTAACAATGGCAGGACCCAGTGTGTCAATCAGCAGCTCAGCCGAGCCTTCATTATCACTGATACTGTTCATAAAAAAGAGGAGAGAACCATCAGATGTAGACAGACACACGTACACACACAGCTTTGTTTTTTATTACACTTACACGGCACAGTGAAGAGGACTGAAGGAGTTGCCCTCCATCCTATGGAACGCCTCCTGCTCTAACAGAGCCTCCACACACGTATCATGACCTGACGGAGAGAAGAAACAGAACATGGACAGAAAACATTCGTGCTTAGTGACTTTCAAAACCACAGATTTGAGGTTCTCAAACATGAGGGTTTTTTTTTACTCAACATTTTACCCATTTACCCATCTATCTATGCATATAACGTACAGAACATACATTAATCTCCCCCGACCTTCCTATAGTTAAAAGGTCACTGCCTCTTAGTGCTGACTCTGTGACTGCTTCCACAAATGTTAAACAAACGCCTCTTTACAAAAAAGACCATGCCATGATAATGCTTTACACTTCCTGTCTACAAAAAAAAAAGTCACCAATTTAGAAAGGTCAACTTGATGGCCTGCATCAGGCAAAGAAGACAACGAGGGGGAACTGAAATGCATGGAATTTGGTTAAGAACTGCTTTTTAAAACCTGGAAGGATAGTGCTGATTTGTTCACTTTTCAGAGAAGGAATGTTATATAATGAATTGCTGTCGTCATCACAGATCATGTAATGATAAAAATGGGACTAAACAGCTGCGTGTTTATAAGAAAACCACTTGTTAGTCAGGAAAAAAAATGACTACAGGGGAACGCAGGGGAAGTTTGTGACATCAGTGAATAGAAACCATCTCGATGTCGCGTCTCTGCGAGTGTTCTGTACCATTGTAGCAGGCCCAGTGGAGCGGGGTGTATCCACAGCTGTCCATGATGACCGGCCCCCTCTTTTGGGTGTGTGCGGCCTGCAGCAGAGACCCTAACACCCCGATGTGGCCGCATGCTGCTGCTAGGTGCATGGCTGTGCGCCCTCTGCTGTCCCGCACACACACACTCGCCCCGTGCTGCAACAGTGCCTCCACACACGCTTCATGCCCAGTCACCGCCTGCACACACACACATTTGAGGATCAACAAAAAACAGGTGGAGTGAGAGCGACACTACTTATAACACAAAATACACCTGGGTTCTGTGAGATTTCTGCTAGTAAATCTCCTGGCTGCTGAACTACAAAGGTTACCATGGGAATATACAGTATGATATACACTCTCAATATACCATAATTCTACTATATTTTTCTATCACTATAGTAGAAATTTCATTTCACTGCAGGTGCTACTGCCATAAATTTCTATTTATTTATTTTTTTTTTTTATGTGCACAAATAATATTTTCACTCCCTAAAATTTACTTTCACACATATTACTTAAAGTATTTGCAGTCACTCAAACTCTCTCTCATGTGCTTGCTTTGTGCTCACCAGGGCTGCCAGACCCAAATAAAATAAACGCCCCTGTGCAATGCTAAACTCTATGCCTACTCTGATGTAAAAATGTAAAAAATATCCTTTTCCCAATTATATCCCATTGTATCCCACTTACATATGTACATAATTAGCCATCACTAAAATGTACCAAATATCTTATTACTAAGATAAAAAGTATCCCAATTATTCAAAGGAAGGGATACAATCAGTGTCTTCTTTCTTTGAACAATAGAAATGGGAAAATAGTTAAGTTCCACAAGTAACAAATGAAAAGCAAAATCAACGTGTCTCCCTTATTTTTTTGACTGATCTGAAAAAGATCTGACCGAAAAAAAAGAAAAAGTTGGATTTTGTGATACCAACAATCTGATAGTCTTAACTTTTCTATATAACCAGAGATCAGACATCAAAAAATATCTACAGACAATGATTAAATCAATTGCAGCTAAGAATCTACACGATTAAAAATGTATTATTATCTGATAATGTTTGTTTTGAATCGTATTTATCTGTACCTTACATAGCTATTAACCTGTACAACTCAAGATTGAGCACTTGCAGTTTAGGCAGTTTACAGGATTAGACGTTGTATTTCTACTGGCCCTGTATTTAAATGAAGACAGACTAGCTGTATATATTTTTTCTGATGGAAGGATAGATGGGAAAAAGATGCATCTTGTTATCGTTAATTATTAACAATTCATTGATTAATGACTATTAATAATATTAATTAGTATATTAGAGAATTAGAATATTAAGTAATGTGTTCGACTGTGTGGCAAAAATGTGTGAAACCTGCAACCCTACCTCAAGTTCAGATTGTATGGACTGTATAGTAAAATCCTAAGTAACATCAACTTAACTTAATGAAATGGCACGAAATGCACAACATAATGGTTTGAATTATACATCAGTGACAAAAAAAAACAATCAATGTAGCTTTACTTTACTACACAGTAAGCAGCTTGATCTAAGAAAACTACATAAAGGCAAACAAAATCTAATTAAAAGCTTTATGACTTGCAGTGATGCTCCTAAAAAAGAATGACTACTGAAGAGATGACTCTGGTCTCAGTTTGTTTCCCATCAGACATGAATAATGGAAATGATGCAAAATATCTGACTTTTTGCTGTCATCAGATTAACAGCTAAACACTCCGTCAGATCTACATTACATGCACTGCTCATGTGAACGTATAAGGTATGCACAGTACGACAGACCCCGCGGTGAAGAGCCGTCCTGCCCCACTTGTCTCGAGCTCCGACGTCGGCTCCTTTGCTGATCAGGAAGTAGACGCACTCTGCATGTCCGTTCAGCACCGAGAGCATCAGAGGAGTTCTGTTTCGATCACAGTCGCACATGGATCAGTACGGAAATCCTCACGCATCCCCTACACGAGTAACACTTCTATAAATCAACTTGGTTGTGTGCCTCTGTGTCACTCACTGTCCGTTCCCGTCGTGGACGTCGACAGCTGAGGGCGGGCCGGCGTTGCTGATGAGGAGGCGGAGACATTCTGAATGACCGTTCATGGCTGAGAGGAAACAGGAAGCTCAGGGTTAGTGCAGGCGATGCACACAAAAAACACACACGTATAAAATAATAATAATAAATCTGCTTTCATGCAACATTTACTGTAACGCTCTCTCCTTTTTAATAAACGACCAACATTTCAAACACACTAACATGCTATTTATAAAATAAATAAATAAACAAACAATAAATAAAAAATAAAAAAACTGGTTGCAACAACTGGAAATGTAAAGTGAAGAAAAAAAGATATACTTTGGACAAGTCAGAAAGAAACTCATCCAAGGATGGAAAGAATTCTAAGTTTTAGTTGTTACCATGACAACAAACACGCATCACACAACTGAAACAAATGGGGTTGTTCTTGTATAACCTGCAATGCTGATAAAACAGAACTCGTGTGCTGCTGTTCCGAGTGTTTTCCTACCTGCAGCGTGAATGGCTGTTCGTTTGTGTGTGTAGTCCTTAAGCAGGATGGAGGCTCCCTGGTTAATGAGCACATCTACACACTCCACATGGCCTTTAAAGGCAGCCAGGTCTAGTGGCGTGTGTCCCTGCGCCGTCCGCACATCCAGGTCCAACAGGGACTGAACCAGCACCTCCAGAGCATGGTGGTGACCGTGGTATGCCTGGAACACACAATATGTCGAACCTTAAGGCGGATACACTAGACTAACACGGCGCATTGGGAGCCACTCCCGTCAGTTAAGAACAAGGATCTGACATTACAGTGTGTGCAAAATCACAGAAACTGGACCGTGCATAAATGAAAAAAGGAAAAGAAAAAGGAATTATGAGAATGGAACGTTGAAAGAATGACATATTAAACACGAAACCATAGATCCTTTCTCATCACCAGTTAAATTATCGATCTGATCCTTTTACAACCATTTAAAAGAAGTACGATTTTTACTCACTGCTAAGTGTAAAGGGCTGATGGGAGTCTGGTTGTCTGTGTCATTCAGGATGTCCGTCCCAGATGTCTCCATAAGCTGAAGACACACAGAGAGAGCAAGACGGGAAAAATTCAACATTTCTAAAATCAATAGACACGACAGACAGCAAAAGTTGATTAAGGATGACGGACAATCGAATTAGCTGTCCACTTGGGGGCGCTGCTGCACAGAAAATAGATTAAAAAAGAAAAAAGAAAAAAACCCTCCTGGACAAAAGACGTATTACACTGTTGAGATGCAAAGGATTAATGCAAAGGAAATGCACTCGAATCAGCTTTAAGATGAACTTACAACATCCAGCGGTGTTTCACTGGCAATCTGCAGAGACAGAGACATGGCTCAGTACCACAGCCTGGCGGAAAAATATTATTGTGCGTGTGAAAGAGAGAGAAAGAGGGAAAGCAGTAGTAGAGACTGACCAGTTCGAGGCAGAGGCGGTGACCGTAGGCTGAGGCGTAGTGCACTGCATTATAACCCTGTTTGTCTCTGATCCCGGGATTTGCATCGTTACGCAATAAATATTCCAAGCACCTTCAACAAAACACACACAGAATACACTTTTATTCCTTAGCAATGCATTTGATTAATTTTATTAGAGCTATAATAATAACAATAATAATAACAATAATAATAACAACAATAATAATAATAATAATCACACCAAAAGACAGAGGCACATCATTTCCTACAACAGCCTCTCATCCACACCCACTCCATCACTACCAACATCCACACGTACACAGTTGCTTGGCCATTCACCTCGTACTCACTCACACACAGACGAACTATCTAACACACCCTCAATATGAGTATAAAAGCACAAGGGTAAAGACAGTCATTTTAAAACACGGAGACGATTTACATTCAGATTAGTCTTCTACGATTATCAGATGATCTATGATTCAGATGATTATCTTCTTCTATCTTCTACTTCCCTTAAAGCAAAAATGGACGGTCATTTCAATTAAATCAAACGTCAAATGAAGGAATGACCAGACGTGGGCAAAGTACATCAATCCTGTACTTGAGGACAAATATTACTCAAGTAGAAGTTCTTGATTTACTTGTGCGCTTAAGGAAAAGTACAGTAGTGCTCACTTTCAAATATTTAAGGTACACAGCTTGTATTGGCTCACAGTCGCTTTTTTCACAGAAAAAACAAATCTCTCTCTCTTAACCAGCTCTGCCTCTGATTTCATTAGTCGATTATTAGTCGGCTGTAATTTGTCTCACATTATTTGTCCCATGCAATCACACAATTATGCATAATAAAAAATAGTCAGCAGGTGGCGACATTCCACATACTGTAAATACATATAAACCTTTCCCTTCAGACACTCACACACCCCCCCCAACCGCAGGGCTCATAATAATAATAATAATAATAATAATAATAATTGATACTGAATCATTCAATTTAATATGAAGAATACTACAGAGAACTGGTATGACCAACATTACTACATCTACACATGTACAGAAACAAACATTATTTTTTCTGCTAATATTAAGGAAGAAACGTTTGGAAAAGATCTATTAAATTAATTTCAATTGGTAAAGATCTGGGGATGAATTAACATTGATTTTAATTCCTGCTATCTGTTATGACACAAATGAGGATGGGTTCCCTGTTGAGTCCAGTTCCTCGCAAGATTTCTTCCTGTTGCCAGCTCAGGGAGTTTTTCCTTGCCACTGTCGCCCTCGGCTCGCTCACCAGGGACTATCTGACCATTTTGATTCATACACATTTCATACACATTTCCATAATTTTCTTTTGATTCTGTAAAGCTACTTTGTGAAAGTGACGATTGTTAAAAGCGCTATACAAATAAAATAAAATTGATATTATGATATCAGTGATTATGATATTATTTCACAGCACGTTACTCTGTTATCAGCTGTTATGTTAAGACATGCTGTCCTGGAATAGTTCTTACAAAAACAGTAGTCAAATGCATTTGCAAAACAAGCACCATGATGAAACTGACTCTCATGAAGACCATCCCAGGAAAGCAAGACCAAAACTCACCTGTGCTGCAGAGGAGAAATTCATTTAGAGTCACCAGCCTCAGATTAAAGCTAAGAAGGTTTTACACGACACAAGTAACAGACTCACCTCAGCTTCTCAAAATGAGATTATTGCAGATTTCTGATGCCTTCATTTTATTTTTTCATTTTTTAAAAATCTTTTTTATTTTCCTTTTCAGTGTTTAATGATTCATTTCTAAGTATTAAAAATATAATACCTTAAATAACATAGTTTTAAAAAATGCACCCATATGGTTTTTCTGCACTGTAGAACAGTCTTAAAAGAATCATGACCTGGGCTTTGGTCTTTCGGACTCTCAGTGATGCTCTGGGGGTTAAGTTCAGGCCCAGACCCTTTAGTAGCAATTTTTGGAACACCAGACGATATAACAAATGTCATATCCTCTACCCCTCCGTCAGCAACTGGCTGGCTAGAAGACGTGATGATGTTTTTTAAAACTTTACAAAGTAGAATTTACTTTGAAGAGCGCAGTAAGTAAGTTTTACTTAAAGTGGAAGCCCATTCTGACATACTTCAGGGATCTGAGAAAATTACCTTACAAATAATTTGGCATGTAATCACTTGTTTTGTATTTATGCATACAGTGTTTCTTTTGCCCTTTTCCTTATTATTATTATTTTCTGTGATGTTGTAGCTCTCTTAAACAGTTTGGCTGATTAATAATTCTGTTTCTTTTGCCTTTTTGACAAGCAAGGGCTTATGTCTAAAGTGTTGTGACATAACTGGTATATTACTTTTATTACAGCGCATAAATAAATATATTATATATATGTTGTAGGGTGGTTGTGAGAGGGGGGATTTCTTTCTTCTTTCTTCTTCTTAATTTAATTTTTTTTGTTTTATTTTATATTTAGAAAAAAAGACAAAGGCAGCAATTCAGTGTACATCACTTTGTTTTTCAATTGTACTGTCCAGTTCCTTCAATAAAAAAAGTAAAAAAAAAAAAAAGGTCAGGTAGGCTACTGGAACCAAAAACCAAACACACCGTTTCATCCTCGCTAAGGCTGACACATGTATCTTTATGAAACATGCGATATGTACAGTAAGTCTGTGCTCTCTGCCAGATGTCCGACAGCTGTTTGTCTCCAGACTCCTACACCGTAATGAAATCATGGGTTACAGAGGGTGGTGCTGATCAGATTACTATATAGATAATATTTTCCTTTGAATATTTTTCTTTTTGCAAGACATTTTTAATGTGATGCGTTTCCGCTTATGAGAGGTATTAACACATCACAAGCACTGAATTAAACAGATAAATGTCAAATGAGTTTGGGATCCTAGAGGAAGGACATCATCTATTTAAGATGAATCACAGACAGTTGTTTCCACCTCTTTCTTTGTGTGTGTGTGTGTGTGTGTTCTTACTTGGCGTCGGTGTCTGAGGCAGCAGTGTAGTGCAGAGGGCTGCAGCCTCTCATGTCCGTGTCGTTCACGCTGGCCCCGGAGCCCACGAGTGCAAACAGGCACTGATAATTACAGTTAGCTGCAGCGTAGTGCAGGGGCGTCCTGAAATCAAACACACACCTTAATGAAATGACATTAACAAGATAAACAGATGGGCCAGGTTTTAGACACGCCTCGCGCCGAAACCCACCTTCCGAATTTGTCCTTCCTGTTGAAGTCGGCTCCAGTGTTGAGCAGCAGATTTAAACAGTCCAGATTCCTGCATGAACACAGACACACTCTGATCTAAATTTCCACTTGTCTGAATTAATTAAGGAGCTGAAGAGACACACAAAGGCCTCAGTAAGCAGCTCATGCTGCACATGAAGTAATCAGAGTAGAGGCTGGCTGAGACTCACCCTCCCGCTGCGGCCGCGTGTAAACACGTCCTGCCGAAGTCGTCGGGCGCATCGACATCAAAACCTGAACCGGTGCAAAAACAAAACGCACGTCAACAAGTACGGGTAAAACAATGAACTGATACGCAAAATATATTATCGGGACTCAGTAACACGCACAGGACATCTGACACACACCAGCTCCTGTCAAACTCACCAGATGAGAGGAGTTTCCTGCAGCAGTCAGAGAAGCCACTTAGTGCAGCCAGGTGAAGAGGAAACATGCCATGGACGCCGCGCCTGCACGCAACACGAGACGACACGTTTCATACTGAGGACATTTACGCAGCACGATTTGGACTTAAACAACAATCAGCTCCGATGGTTGGACCGGGTTTAATATGGAGCAAACAAAAGCAAAATCCAACATGAACAGACCCACACTAATGCAGAGCAAGGAGGTCCTCAAATGTTTCTAAAAAATGACTTATTACTTAAAAAAAACAAAAAAAACAGTAATTAATGAAGCAAAGTCAATTGGTGTGATACACCTTTAATTAAAAAAAAGTCTCAGGTTTAATTTGTGCAGTTTTATAAGAAATGTTTTACTAAACATCCAACAGAACCAGCCTCAATCTTTCTGAAGACTTTGTCACACCTTCTTCCTTTTTTTTATGCAGCAAAAAACCCAGAAGGTGTTTTTTTTTGTCTGTATTTTTTTTTTCACATAATATGCTGCTTTCTTTTCTGGCCTACAGATATTTTACTGTACGATTATAATTTTTTACTGGAATAATAATGTTTGAAATCAGAATTTTTTTGTAAAAAATCAAAAACAGGACGTCTAAGACAGATAGACAGATATATGAATACAGTAGATATGTTGTTGTTTTTAATAGGTATAGAAAATAGTAAATGTAATACTAAAAAAAAAGAAGAAGAAGAAAGAGAAGACAAAAAAATCATATTAAGAGTAACAGTTGCAATAGATGTAGTAGAAGCAGTTAAAAAAGGAATAAAGAAATCGCTGTAGTATTTACTGTAGTAATAGAAGCAACACTAGTAGAAAAAAAAGTGATAAACGAGGTACCTATATTTACATCAGCAGTGGGAGAACATGTAGTAGAAAAGAAAAAGTAAAAACGAAAAATATTTCATTGCGAAGTAAATGGCAAAAAAAAAAAAAAAGAGCTCCTTAAGCTCCTTTTTTCTTCCATAAAATCTCACACTCGTTGTGTGCTCACACACTCACTTGGCTACGTCGGCACCGTTGCTGATGAGGGTGTTGATGAGGAGCTCGTGGCCGTATCGGGCTGCTATGTGCAGAGGCGAGTTTCCATTCTTATCTTCAGAGTCGATCTCAGCTCCTGATGACACAAAATCCATCTCGGGTCACACACTGACCTCAGAGAACAGGAGTGAAGAAAGAAAAATAAAAAAAAAACAACATGTGGGGCAGACTCACCGCTCTGAATGACGGCCTGAGACCTGGAGAACCGGCCATGGATAGCGGCCATGTGGAGCGGCGTCTTCCCGTCGTTGCTCTGTTAAGAAACAGGAGCTTTAATCAGGGTGTCTACACCATGTGGATGTTAAATGTAGTACTGTAAATATATTTCTTACGTCTCAGAGTATGCTAGATCAACATCATCTAAATCACATATTACCCAGGGTGACTTCAAATGCACATTTCAGTTTACATTAATTCACTGACTGATTTATGCTTTTCATCCGCTCCATTAAGTTCTTTATGCTGGCCTGGGCTGCAGTGGAGACGGAGCTCATCCCCTAAACCCTGGGCACGGAACCATGCATCGAACACCAATCCATCACCATGCAAAGTGAAGCTTTATAGAAATACTGAGCGTGTTTAGGGGCGATTTAGAGCAACAATCTCACACAGCAGCAGAGGTGTGAGAAAACCAGAGCAACATGCCACACGGTTTATTATTTATATTGTACAGCTGTAAAGCAAGGATGTCTTCAAAAAAGGGTTTTTACCTTAAAAATATATTATATAAAGCAGTTAAACAAAGTCAATAATTGGGGATTGTGAGGATCGTTTGCTTGAAATAATCGCAAACGATTGTTTGTCTCACCGTCCTTCTGAAGACTTTTTTACACCTGCCTAAAAATGCATAATAATGTCCTCTAATGCATAATAATATGTTGCTTTCATTTCTGCCATACAGATATCGTCTGGCAGTTTCTTTGCCGAAATACTAATGTTGGGAAATCTGATTTTCTTTTGCACTGACTTATTAATGTAGTCATAAAATAAACATGTACAACAAAGTCCGTTGCTGAGAAAAAGAAAAGAAAAAAACAAACAAACACAATATTGCATATTTGTCATTAAAAAAACTGTGATGCAGCATGCCAAAAACTTGTGTATTGAAATGGATGGCACTCTAAATTACATAAAAAAATATTTTAAAAATGTTAAAATCGGGGTGTTTTAAAAGAAAAAAATCATGACACTTACAAAACTGCAATACAAATTAAATCAGGTGTCCTCCATCTGATTCCCATCCCTAGTGACCTGCACATGATGGAATTAACCCCGAGGTGAATAAGTGTGCAAATGTGTAAATGTTTCATTAGTGTTCCAGTTAGCATGACCAGGGTTGCCAGGTTAGGCTCTGGATCCACCACCACTATGTTCGGGATAAAGATCTTAATACAGATGAACAACTGAACACATATATTACATCACAGAGCAATAAGAAACAATAATCAGTTTTCGACATAAACATAGTTCCTGGTGTTTTGAGACAAAGTCAGGACCCATATGGAGAGAAACCGCTCACACACACAAGCTTGTGTGTCTGCCCCCCCCAGTCACCTTCTGTTCCTCCAGGAGTCTCTTATATGGGTCAGTCTGTTCCCCGAGCCTGTGCCAGTCAACACACACAATCACGCTACAAAAAGGATCTGCTCTCTAGGAGTAACGTTTTCCACACACACAGAAAACAGGTGCGCAGACAGAACTATTTGTATATCGGGGGAATAAAATGTGCTATGAAACAAACCTTCTGAGCCAGCTGGCACACATTTGTGTAGGCTTTTTTTTTTTCAATAATTAACCAGAAGAATTGACATAACTTATTTTTCTAAAGTGAAAAAAAACTGTTTTTTTCCCCACTGTCTCCTGAAGTGAATAAACAAGCACATCTAATTTAATTTCAATTTACCTGCAAACAAGGAGTCAAAAGATTTTATTTTGCATTTAATTAACCTTTAATGTGAACCAGTGAGAAGGTTTAAACTGCATCAATGCTTCCACTCTCTAATACGTTCCTGTATCAATAGTAGCAACTTACACAGGAAATTGGATGGAGGAAACGCCATGTACTGTAGCCTAATTAATCTAATGTGTGTAACTGTTGATACGGTAAGGTTATTTATTTAATATTTTCAGGAGTCCTCAATGTTAGAGATAAGCTGTACATTTTCCAACACGGGGAAATCTTCACCGTAGCAGAAGTTGTTTCCTAGGGATGGGAATCACCAGGGACGTCCCGATACAATATTATTAGCTTACATAGGTGCCCTTTCCACCTGTATTGCGATCTCTATAAGTATCAGTTTTTAAAAAGACAAAAAAAACAAAAAAAAAAAAACAATTCTAAACAACATTATAATTCTAAACAAATTTAGCATATAGGCTGTGCTATCTGCAAATGTTTGAACAGTTTGGAGCGCACCAAATGTAGGATTATAGAGGAATTTCAACATTTTACCACCTCAAATGCAAACATGTATAAATGATCACTCTACGCACACAGACCCGAGGAAGGAAGAACTGTGCCCTTGTACCGCCAGGGTCACAGGATCAAACCTGTTCAAACCAAATCCACTATGCGACCATGCCGTCATCAGGGTTGGCCGTCATCTCCTTACTTTAATAAAATGAAGATTTTCTGTGATAAATAAACTCTGCAATGTTTTCTCCATGTGTAATGCATTAACTGTTTACAGTCTAACACTAAAAGGCAAAAAAAAAATTAAAAAAATTTTTCTTTAGTCACGAAAAAGACTATTTTAATAAACTTTTTGAGTAAACTCATGTCTGTAGTTGATGTACAGTACTAGTCCAAAGTTTGGAATTATTTCCACATTCTAGAACAAGACAGGATTCTTTCAAAAACTATGAAATAACACATAGGGCACATTATGTAATTGAGTAATAACAACAACAGTCAGTTGTTATATTAAGACATGACGGTCAGGTCGCCTGGAATACTTCTTGCAAAAGCTATATTGTAAAGAGCATTGCAAAACGCACCAATCACCATGATGAAACTGACACTCACGGAAAACATCCCAGCATAAGCAGCAGACACATTCTGGGTGCTTTCAGTATTATTTTACAATGTAGATAGAAATAAAAATCAGAAAAGACTGTGGAATTAGAAAATGTGTTCAGACTTTATATTATTTATATAAATAATGGTTTACATTTAATCTGTAGTGGAGACTCACCTTAATGTTGACATCTGCTCCGTTACCCACTAGCAGTTCCAGGCACAGCGCCCCCTGGCGGGAGGCAGCGGTAAAGTGCAGCGGTGCAAAGCCCTTCTCGTTCACCTGGTTGACGTTAGCACCTGATTCGATTAACTCGTTCACCACCACGTCCTGACCGTTGTAGCACGCCACGTGCAGCGGAGTGTTTCCGTAAGCATTGGGTTCATTGATCTGGAGAAAAGATAAAATCGAGAGATGAGCAAAAGAGAGCAGGGATGAGAATAAAAATAATATTTTAATGATGTCTTGCATTTATTACATAAAATATGAATATTAAAGCCACTGGCAAACATGTTGATTATTACAGTAAGACCCTGACTTACGCACGAGTGGCATTCCTGGAGCACGTTCGTAAGTCAGATTTGTTCTTAAGTCAGACAAAGTGAGTCTTATACACTTTTTACAAGAATATACATTGTAAAGCATACCAATCCACTTGGCTAAATCTAAGCGGTGCATCCGTCCCCTTTCCCCCACATTGCCATCATGTGGCCAAAAACCATAACTGCATGTAAGCCTTCTTAATCATGTCTAATAAGTACTAAATCTCACACATGAAATGTAAGTGTTTATTGTGTGCCATTGTGTCTCAGAGCTTTTTTCCACTGTATTGGAATGTGAACTCAGTTTTGTTGAGGATTCTTCATTATTAGGATTATTCACCATCGGCACAGCTTTACAGGACAGCTATTTTCTTTCATCGGTTCCCGGGCTGATTTATTGAAACCGGTGAGGCTGACTCATAGATATTTTATACACTGACTTGCACAATACATGTGTTGTATATAACTGTAAATATTGGTATCTGATACACTGCAGTGTCCATTTTTTGTACAATACACGTGAGCTACTTCTGTGGTTTGTTCGCATCAACGAATGTTCGTAGAACTGTGGTCCGTCCGTATCTGCGGAAATTCGTAACTCCAATGTTCGTAAGTCTGGAACTTACTGTACAATCAGAAAACAGGCTGGCTATATGGTTTTGTTATACATTTATACAAAAACTATATGTTCTTAAAGATATTTCGATGTCCAAAATGTGTCTGTGTGCCAAATATTTCTAAATGAATCATTTTAAATAATTTCTTTTTTAATGTTCATTGCCTACCTTCATACAGAATGAGACAACCTATATCTCTCTGCACTTCTTCATCTCTATTTGAAACTTAATCATGAAGTCTTTATTTTAAAAGTCCCAGGGTGAACATTTTAATCAAAAGATGTTTAATAAAGGATGGGGCGGGGCTATATGGTAATCCAGTGGGAGGTGGAAACGCACCTCGACGCCTAGATCCATCAGGTATTTCACCACACCGATCATCCCACTAGAAGCTGCGGCATGGAGCGGTGTGTAGCCCTTCTTATCCTTACACACCACCTCAGCACCATGAGACACCAACAAGCGCACCACCTCCATATGACCTAATGGTGAGAGGAATTACAGCAACAAAGCATAAACGAAAAGAACAAAAGAAAAAGAAAAGCATCAGTCTTTGTTTTTTCCATAGAACAGCCTCGGGCTGACACAGACCATCATAGTCGAGCTCTCAGTACTTATTAGCCTGGAGTGGTTCACTCTGATGGAAACTAGGGCACAGCACACAGCACTGAGTAATGAAGCAGAGCTAATGTATCGCATGTATAATGTTTCCTGTTGAGACTTACCCATATACGCAGCCCAGTGTATCGATCTCCTGTCCTTCTTATCAAATGCATTGATGTTGGCTCCTCTAGACAGCAGAAGCTTCACCATCTACAACAGTATAAGATGCCAATCAAACATTGTTCTGGGATTTACTTCAAACATACAGTACAACACACCATTCTAGATGGGTTTAACCTGAACACATTAACTTAAGCTAAAGCCGAACTAATGACCAAATCGCTCAGACTTACAGAGTGTGACTGAATATGAGTAATCTGTTATTAATTACTATTCACATTTCCGCTAAGATCATTGACTTGTGTGTGTCTATTGAAATGTTTTTGAAATTGAATAATACAATTATTCAAAAACTCTGCTATTTACCACCATAAAGTCAATTAAATGTTTAATATACATCTATGAATATAATAATAAGATGGCATGTCTGGAACCTATCTATAGATAATATCTATATCTACAGAAAAACTAATTTGGGGGGGATGTAAGATGAGTAATAGATCATCACATCAAGATGGCTTTTTTCCGGAATTTTTTGTTTGTTTGTGCATGCATCACATAAAACCGAACAAATTTGAATGGGGCTTTCACAGGTGTATTTGGCCAAACTTAAGGTAACATATGGGCTTTGTTTCATCACAATTCAACAGATGGCGCTGTACATTTTTAAAGTGCGCTTATGAGCATGCAGTTAGATTTCATACCAACAAAGTCACAGGCACACCTAGTGTTTATACATGTATACAGTGTATAAAAGCTTAATACATTAATATGGCACCCCAATCACAAAGAAAGACAAACTTTTCAGATACAATGCCTGGTCATTTCAGAAGGCTTGAATTATTGGGCTCATCAAAGAAAACAACTGAGGAGATCTGAAAAGACTGGAACTGGGTTAAGAAGCCCACTTAAGAAGCTCACTTTGAGGAAATGTGAAGAAAATCATGAAAGGAGATCACAGAAACATTTGGTGACGTTGAATAGTAAAAAAACAACAATAAAAAAAAAACGATAAAAATCATAGCTATGTTTAATAGTGAAAGTAAGATCATTATCATAAATACAGTGAGAACCCAGTTATGTGTCCATAAGAAAATAACCTGTTAGTGAGAGTAATCAGACAAAAGGCTTCCATCTGTTAGGAAGCGTAAAGAATTTGGAGCAATGGGAAAAGGTCAGGGGGTCTGATAAGTTTAGACTCGCCCTATTCCAGAGTGATGTGCGTGTCAGGGGAAGAAGGGGAGATCATGAAGTGATTTACCCATCATGCATAGTGTCCACTGCACAAGCAAGGGAGTCAGTGTTCTGGGGTTGCTTTAGTTGGTCAAAATAAAGTCAGTTGATGACCTTAATGTACTGAAGGACCAGGGTATCTTATTGATGGAGTTTTTCTTGATGGTACTGTATATTTCAGGACACACATTGTGAAAGAGTGGTTCTGGGAGCATGACGAATCATTTTCACACATGAACTGGCCACTACAGTATGCGCTATAATCAAAGCTGAAGGTGAATTAAATCTTAAAGTGTGCGATGTATAATGAAAGCTAAAAAAACGCAATTTTTAGCAATGCTATTTTAAATCACTATTTCTCTCCTTTGTAAATATCACAAAACACCTGGTACTGTATTGAGCATGCCTGAAAATGAAAATTCTTCTTCTGAATTTTCTGAGGTCTGAGGGTGGACAGTCAAAAGAAACAGCTAGAAATCTCAAAATACTCCTTTCTTTCTATCATTAACAAAACTGTAGTTTAAGTTATTTAATTGCAGTTTAAATTATTTCTGCTCCTCAAAAAAAAACTGTTATAATTATTAATTCTTACCGTTGACTTTTAAGATTTACAGGACTGTCTGCTACCTCCGTGATTTATTCTCCTCGCCTTTTGGCTACATAGTACCAGTAAATACCTTCACCCCCATTAATTACACTGACTTGTCGGTCGCTAGTTCAACACATGTTCTGCCAGTTGCAGAAGTACATGTTGTTTCATTGTGGTATGGTACTGCACTGTACCGTATGATATGCTGTTGTAAATACATCTATTATGGGATGTTACTGCAATGTGTAGGACAGGACTGTCTATTATAACATGGTACTCTGATGTATTGTATAGTACTGCGGTGTGTACTAGAGTGCTCTATTGCATTGCACAGACTGAGACCTCGAGGTGTCCGCCGAAGGCAGCATGATGCAAGGCGGTGCGTCCCGCGCGGTCCGACACGTTCACGTTGCTGAGCAGGGGGACGAGAGCCTCGGCGCAGCGTACCGCTTTGTTAGATGCTGCCACGTGCAGTGGAGTCTGCCAGTTCTTATCCCGAGCGTTCACATCTGCCGAGTGTTTCAGCAGCACCTGAACTGCTTCCTACACACACACACACACACACACACACACGGAGATGTTGTAAATGGCGGTGTGTGGTTAGTTTGCATTCGCGTGTATACTTGTGTAGTGTAAAGCGATACCTCGCTGCAGGAGGCAACAGCACGGTGAAGAGGGGTCAACCACTTATTATCTTTGGCATTTACTCTCGCTCCTGCATGGAAAGAGAAGGAGAGATAAAAGAGAGATGGAAGAGACAAGATTACAGTTTCACTCTGTTATCACAAACTTAATTCAACAGCATTCACTGATATAAACAACTCAGAAACTGTTACATAACCAAATTCCTGAAACCTGTTAAGAAGCTTACTCCCATAATCCTCAGAGGCCACATGTGTGCAAAATAAAATAAGCACAGCTGCACCTGCTGGTATTCATCAATCTCCCATAACAGTGTCCCCTCCCTCCTGTCAGTTCTCCAGGAGATCAGCTGACTCCAAATATATATATTGTACGCGTGTGTGCGTGTGAGTGTGTGTGTGTGTGTGTGTGCGTGCGTGCGCGGGTGTATATGAATGGGAGTAGGTAGTCTCTATTTGTGTGTAAATTCTGGATAGGCTATTATATATCTGTCGAGTTTCTGGGAAGGGAAAGCCGACGCACACGGAATGCTGTTTTTATACCTGATAGAATGAGAAGCTCGATGATCTCAGCGTCACCCAAGTAGGCTGCAGCGTGGAGGGGAGTCCTCTTCTCATTGTCCTAAAAAAACAAAACAAAAAATTCAGATAAAATACAACGTTAGTCCATACATAACGTCCAGTTCATAACATAACATACTGTGACTCCTTGTCCTTGAAGCATGTTACAGCTTCATGTCTCGAAGATTTAAAATTCTGTCTTTAAAGATGGGGACATGAGGAGGATATTGCATTGAAACTTTAAGCTCTGAACTTAAATTAACTCTTGATTTAATTGATGCAAGTGACCAATCAACTCATGCGTAGGAATTTGGTACACTTTGTCACCAAGCTTTCGTATTCACACATTAAAAAATTCCCTCAGAAAAATAGTCTGATATGATAGAGCCAACACTTTACCACACGTTCACACCTGCACAGCAGTAACTTTTGGGAACAGTAGCCTTGAACGGAAAGCGCTGTTAAGACAGATAAGTTTTTAATATAACCGGAGTACTTTAATATAAATTTTCTTTACATCATATGTCAGGCATCTGAGCCATCATTTAGATGATGATTGCTTGCTGGCTTAATCATGTGAAAAGGGGCTGGAGTTATATATAGCCAATAGCCAGGTATTTCAATCATGAAAACTACACTATCCTGTCTTTGATAGATCAGCTCTTTGAAATCAGGCACGCTCCGACTGTTTTACAAGTTAGTTTCTCGGAAGCACTTCTGACGCAGGATAAAACAGGATTAACAGATACTGATCTGAGACTGACGTTCAGAAAAAAAAACAGCTCGGTTCATAGACAAGCCTGTCAAGTGGTGTAAATAAATAAATAAAAAGGCATCGGAGCAGGGTACTTCTAGAGAACCTGTATTCTGCGTACTATTAGTCAACATCAGAGGCTTGCAGAGCGAGTATTAAAAAACAAATGAGCAATCCTTCTCCTGTTACTAGTGAACACTAAACCTCTGAGTAACATTCTCCTGAAGTAAACACCTCATCTTCACTTCTCTGATGAGAGCCTCGTTTAATGGGTTAATCTTTATTCAGCACAGCTGGTGTGTGTGTGTGTGTGTGTGTGTGTGTGTGTGTGTGTTTACCACAGGCCACTATTTTCCTCGTACTGAGAACAGAATGCCTGTTTACTTCACGCTCACTTACTGTATAAGGCTAGCTGAAGCCATAAAAATTCACGAGTTTTCAACCAAAGGTCGACAGCGGGGCCATCTGATTGGTCAGGAAATGTGTATGATTGTTGTATAACTGCATGGTTTATACAGTAGACCTCAGGGTAACAGGAACCACAGGTTAATGCCACTTTTCTTGTTACGAAGTGTTCTTATGTCTATAGTAACAGCTCATATATAGACTTGCATGAAAAAAACTACACATCTTCCAAAATACAAATAACGAATCAAAGTGATGTGAAGATCATAACCAGAAAGCATAAGTACATTTTATGGATTATAATTCAAACAATGAAATGATATCCATAAAGAGCTTTTAAAAATTAGACAATATAGGCTGGAGCTTATCCAAGGAGACTTGGGGCATGAGGCAAGGTACACAGTGGACAGGGTGTGAATCCATCACAGGGCACACACACACACACTAGGGAGCTGCCGTCAGCCTACCCCTGCATGTCTTTGGACTGTATGAGGAAACCAGAGTACCCGGTGGAAACCCACCAAGCACAAGGAGAACATGCAAACTCCATGCACAGACCCGAGGCAGGAATCAAACCGAGAACCGGGAAGTGCAATGTGACAGTGATAACCAGTACACCACCATGCTTCCATTAATATAAATAAAAAAACATTATATTACCAATATAATAATATAACTCCAATAACAGTTTATCCAGTGAGTTAATTTTTTGGTGGCAGCATTTTGCTATGAATACCAACACTACCACCACTAATACTGCCCCTGCTACCACCATTACTTCTATTACTACTAATACCACCACCACCCGTGATACCACGTCCACCATTATTTACTTCTCTTACTACTAATACCACAATCACCTCCATTACACCTCTACTACTCCTTCTGTTGACCGTTACCACCTCTACTACTCCTTCATCTACTGCTACCACTACAACTTCTATTAATACCACCCTTACTACCACTACTATCATTAGTGCCCAAGCACCATGACATACAGTAAACACTCACTTTGCTGCATGCAAAACCCGGTACACATTTAGAGCTCGTTGAGCTGAACAACTTTCACACTGCAGGTCCCGGGCTCAACTCAACATGAAGTCAGTTATTTTGTATCGTTTGCCAAAATGCACCCGAAGGATTTTATTATACTCCTCTTAGGGGATTTATACGATCACCACCAGACCTGGCCTATTTGATCTAAAGACATTGAGGATGCAAAATTGCATAGGGATTTTTGATATCTCAAACGGGTCGGCCGTGACGATGCCTCAAACATATGCTGAAAAGTAGTTAGTAACTTTCTGTGAGACATATTATTGAGTGACATCACATTCAGTGACACCATAGTGTGATGCCTTTTGGAGGTCTAAACATAAAATTCGCCCTTTTCTAAAATGATGGTATTGGGATATCCCCTTTAAATGCAGGTGCCTGGTGTGTCAGCTGTCTTTCTGGTGTGCCTGGGTGGCGATGGCGCAGGGTGCTTGGGCCCACTCATCAGTGCTTGCAACTATATTTGCACTGGCACAATCCTGGTTGCTATAGAGGATGGTCTGACTGTAGTTCTGCCGTTACTATAGTTACCAGGAAAAAGATGAAATTCTGGACACGATCATCAATCTGCACACAGACGCTGGTTTTAGGGGAGTGATAAATATGTTCTTGTCCATGGTACTTGCACTTGCACATAAGCTACATATGATGTTTTCCTTTATCATGTATTGTGTTTTCTACTATCGGTGCTGCGTTGGACAAATGTGCGGTTTAACGTAACCGGAGCCGGATTGGTGTCTAGGGACAATGCGGAGTGTGGCATGATGAAGAGCGCCAATAAATGCAGAAGCTCCACAGATCTATTGGAGCGCAGCTCGGCCGGGAGTGTGTGTAGGAGCTGGAGCCTCTGTGTGTTTGTGTAGGCGTGTGGAGGTAGCTTATTACTGACTTATTAGTTTCTTTAAAACACAAGTTCTCCCTTGTGACGGGAATATTCACAAAACAACATAACATTTAATTAAGGATATTAAAAAACCTGAAATGAAATGCTAATCTGCATGATGCCTCTCTCTTCATTAAGCACGCTGTTGTTGCCTCTGCCAAAAAAACACACGCTGCAAAAGTCACGTGACACCCCAGGCAGTCTGCCAGTGAAGGGTTTGTTCTCAAAAAAAAAAACAAAAAAAAAACCTGCACCATCTCCACTCTGAGTGGAGAGCTGCCGAGAGACTCTCGTTAAGCCCACAGCACTGAAAAAAAGACACAGAGCTCAGACTATTCAGCAGTTTGTTATACAAATACAAAATATAACAAGAAAACTTTGAGGGAGAGAAGGACAGATACGGAGAGTGAGTCAGATACATTCATGTAGAAAGAGCTTGCTCTGATTATAGAGAATCGATGAGAAAAGAGGCCGGGGCATTAGTGGGCTGGTACGAGTTCAGCCTGACCTCAGCACTGCTGGTTAGCATCAGGAAGAACCGCTTTTCCAATGTTTATTAAAAAAATAAAAACTCTAATGGATGCTTGATTGAGTCCTTCTGCTCCCTCATCCATGAGGATGCTGAGTTCCTAGGCATGTGATCGGAAAGGAGACAGGAAATGGATTCGAGACCAAAGGCACTTTTTTTTGTAGCTTGCTACGAAGCTGCTTTGTAAAAATGTCTGTCAGCAACCACATACAAAACTGAATGAAATCGAACTGACCTGAATAAAAGATGCAAAACATGAAGGAACAAATAAAAAGAAATAAATGTGCATAAGAGAAACCGTCATAGCGATTTAAAGACTAAAGCATCAATATGTATGCGTGCAAAGCAAAGTGATATAATGTGCAATCACGTCACATCAGTGATGCTTTATGCATCATCTCTGCAGTGAGGCTGCTTTAGAGAAATGCTTCGACAAGCAAAAAATTGTGTCGTCTCAAGCGAATACTTCCCCTGCTGTCCCGGTTTCCTTTCCGAGGGTCGCTAAAGGCAGGTAGTAAGGAAGTAAGGAAGAAAAAAAAAGGAAACAAACAGCCTAGATGTTCACGCACAAGTAGCTTAAAGGAATTGTCTAGTTATTATTCGTACTAGTTATTAGAGATGGGACAATAACAAAGAAGACGATACCTGGACATTGACATCTTCCTTTTTGAAGATCAGAGCCCGAACTTCATCTGGATCCACATTAAAGATGGCTTTCAACAACGAAGGCTGCGGAAAGAAACCATATTTCACATATTTATTTGTGATTATTTTTGAAGATTGTACATTATGACAGGACGAAGACGTGAACAGGCTGGTGAGCTGTCACAATACATCGTCTCTAGGCGATCACAATGACATTCATGTCACGAGTATTACATTACCAGGCCTGGTAACCTTGTTGTGTCGGAGACAATTTAATCACACAAATCCAAATAAAAACAGCCGAAAGACCAAAAACGACGTGTGATTCTCTGATATTGAATGACAGCACGCTGAAGCCCCGCCCCTTCCCCATCTAGCTCACATGCTCTTGATTGGGCTCAAAATGTATGAAATGATATGTACAAATGTTTTTAGGGGTGGATCTTTGGGAAATCCCATTAAAAATAGCTTAAACTGACAATTTACAATAGTTCTTTGTTTATTTGTGAAGTAACTAAAAAGTAAATGGTGCAAAGGTGACATCTCTCCTTCTGCGTTATAACTGGTTAGAGCGCATTAAAAAGGCAGGACTTGAACTGTTTAAAAGCTCAGTTAAGCACAATATATATTATGTTCTGTCAAAACCAACTCAACATATAATGAATTTATAAATAATAATGAAGTTTATTGGAATATTTTTTTAAAAAAAGGAAAAACTGCAAAACTCCTCGAAAGCTTATGTGAGGAGTTCAGTCCGGTCCAATTTTTTTTTAAATACACATTTCTTAAGAAGATTTTTTATGTCCCATTTATTACTACTTAATAATTAATTAATTGAATAACTACTTAACCATTTACATCACATTACTGCAAAATCATCCAAAAACCCATCATCATCATCATCGCGCAGTAAACAGTTCCTGACTGCACAGCTGAGAATATATCGTACTGATAAATAGTAGAACTGTGTGGTTTTCTGTGTTTTTTTCTATTCTATCTGTTCTGGACAATTATATTAGTTATCGTAATGTTCTAAGACTGGTAAACTGCAAATAACAATAATAATAAATTACAGGGAAACATAAAAAAATCTTTTAGTTTAACCTCATTTGGAAAAATGTAATAAATAAATCACTCCCACACAAACAAATAAGGCTTAATGAGGTCCAGTGTGTTTAAAAGTTGCTTCTGTGGTGGTTATTCTGCAACATACACAAGGCTGAGGCTGCGCACTCTCCAGACTGTGCATCATGAAGTACAACAGTGTGCTAAGCACTGATTTAGCATTAAGGCACAAATACACTAACTAGCACTGATTTCTAACTACAGTCAGAGATCAATTAGATCAAATTCAACTTTACTGTCACACTGTGCAAAGTACCTGTACAAAGCCAATGAAATGCAGCGAGCAGCTAAGCAAAAATGCTTAAGTGGCCCATTTAAAATCAAATCTGCTGAGTCTGGACACACACACACACACACACACACACACAGAGTAAAATCTTGATCTTAGTGATTTTATTACTCCTATAACTGATAAAGAAGCACTAACAGCAGCTCGCTCATACAGACACTGAGGCACTTAAAGATTATTTATCGGTGAGACACTCAGGAGTTAAATTACACATGATCAGCAAAATGTGCACGCTTAGACATTATCAACAACAACAAATGCTGACGTTTCACAACTTCAGGAAAACTTGTGCAAATGGTTCAAGTTACACACCATCAGAGGGCGACTGTGTATGTTTAAAAAAAAAAGAGAAAAAAATTAACACCTCGTCACCTGCAGGACACCAGCACTCTGGCACTACTGTTAGTCACCGCGAGTCGTGATCTCAGACTGAACGTACATTTATCTTGGAGTGATTTCTGTACATCTTTAAATGCCGTGCAGAAGCTTGGCTTAGTCACTTTCGGTTAGTAAGAGTAAGAAAGAGCAGTAATAATATTCTAAAGAGCAGT